>OZ043919.1:12515000-13765000 GCA_964056405.1 Acronicta alni
ATCAATTCAAATAATGACAGATGTTAGAAACTACGGTATTTGGAAGGAAGGCAAATTATTGCTTAGAATGTTTTGGAAATATCACCTGCATGATGTTAATTTCTTTAACTGATAGCATAATACATTATTACTTTGAAGTACTAATCATACGGACAAATATGACATTGTCGTTATTGATAGTGAATTCGATTGCGGAGGTCTGCTTACAGTCACTTTATGTAAAATATTAATATTCAGCTGCCTCCTTTGGTTAGACTGAAAGCCGACCAGTTGGGAAAATCTTAGGATAATGATCATAAGTGAGCATGTTGATCATGGTTACGCTTGATTGAAAAAACTCAGAAAACATTATTTCACGTAACATTATGCTTGTTGTAAGGAACACAGGAATGGTGATGGCTACACCTGTATTTGGGGTTTGGGGAGCGTTCGTTTGCGACGTGCCCAAGTGAGGTCGTTAGCAATCCGGCTCGAGAGCCACACTGGAGTTTTGAATTAATGCCTTTCCGATCGTGATTACCTGGGCCAAGGAAACGGGCTAACAGCCACTGTGACGTTCGTGACTTAATTAAAGCGGACAAAAATCTTTTTGTGCTTTGTGAGTGGACGGCATTGGAACAATGTGGGCTTTCAAGATTTGTGACCTCTTTATTCTATTGGTTTCTGATGGAGACATAATTTGAGCTTCTGTTGGACTAGTCCTAAATTTGTAATTAACAAATTTTTTTAGGTTAGAAATAAACTGTCTCATTGGTAGGTATAGTGGTCGTAAGTTCGACTACTACGCTAGATTCTACGCTTCTATGAAAGTCTCAGTAGCCAGAGTTTGTAGATAATAGGCATAATAGCCCGTTGAATAGAAATTTGATGTACAGACACCAGCAGGTCAAGCTATCCAAAACTGCCAAATTTTCCCTATAGAACCTTTTTACTTTGCATTAAAGTTGAAAATCTATCAAAGAAATTTGACAGATTGAGGTAGCTTGATGTACTGGCCTCTGTACCGAAAATTGCTGGGCTCTTAAATAAAAGATTAGATAAAAACATTACTAGGGTTGCCAGGTGTCTTTATTTGTAACGTGGGACGTCCCGATTTTTAGTACAGACAGTGTAAAAAGTTTTTATAAACTACAATTATTTCAATAATATTTTGTCGAAGTTAGTTAGTTAATAACGGAATAAGCAGTACATTCACACACATAATAAGTTAAGGTTGTTTATTTAATTTTAGTCAGGCGATATGGAAGTCAAATAATTAAACTTGACAAAAAAAATATTACTTATACAGAAAGCATATTGCTCTATGTTCCGCACTAGCTTTGCTGCCATCACAGTATAATTCTGACGGATGGTTATATATTTTGGAAGATTGCCCTATAAACAACAACATTGACAAGTTATATGATTATTTTGTTTCATCCTGACTTGATAATAACTACAGGAATGGAAAATGGGACTTCTATGGGAACATTTATAGAACCAATAATCCAGTAGAAGGCTGTAATGCTAAATTAAACTAAAAATAACGATGTCGGGAAAACTAAATAGGTACACACCTAATAAGTATTTATAGAAATAAAAAACGATGGTGTCTCTTTAACTCAATTACAAAGTCAAGGTAATGCACATCGTTCAAATGATACCTACTATGGTAATTAGACTTATACTTTTCTAAATTCCTGCATATTATAGAAAATTGCACCCAGACACAACTAATAATTGCAGTTACTATAATTATAAAGATTCGTCTTGGATGGAAATCGAATCCACAGACTTTGGCCTAGCTATAAGAGTAAATAACTACTGTACCTACCAACAGGCTTGTCATAACAATATAACATATTTTTGTTTGCTAACCATAGTTTGGTTCGTACTTTAAAGTGGGGCGAAACAGGAATCAAATTTAACGTGGGGCAAAACAAGAATTTTTAGGAATGTGGGACAAAAAAGTGGGGCACATGTGGAACAAGTCATAAAAAATTATACGTCAATAATGTATGGGGCTTTTTTTTTTGAATTATTATATGAAAAAATGCTTACATAGCCAACCAAGTCTGGTTCGGAAAACTTCGATAAGAGTCGTAATTTGTCGTGTTGTAAAAAGGAACCTAAACTGACTTAGAAGATACCGTCTGTTAGTTCAATGTAGAACGATGCCACCTTACCTAATAACTATCTTTTTGTATATTTTTGACATTTTCTATGCTAAGATTTTAAAGTTATTTTAGCGAAGGAAAAATTCGACCACGGCAGGATTTAAACCTGCGTCTTCTAGTTAGGTACACCAGACGCTATGACCACTAAGCCACCGCTAGGTCAAAATTTGCCTTCACATTCTGAATTTTCGTCTTTATGGAGACGTCAGTACTTAACACCTATTGAAAAGCAGTTTTTTACTTTTTTACTATACTACTCAACCGACATGACTTACTTTACAGTTAGTTCAATTTCGAACGATGCCACCTTATCAATTAACTATATCTTTTTGTATTTTTTTAAGATTATAAATATTTATCTGATTTAAGTAAGGTAGACAGTGTCTTTTTATCTTTATGAAACGCACGCCACTGTGCACCTGTATACTTTGTAACCTTTCTCGTCTGAATAAGTGGCATAAGAATGTATTTAATTAGATTTTGTTTTAAATAATAATTATTACGTATAGGTCCGCCTTATCAGCAACAATAATATAAATTCCCGTTTAATCTTGATGGTACGTTAGGTCACCGATAACGTCGTTTGTCGTTCTTAATGTTTGGTTTAATGGTTTCATTTTAATACTTACATTTTGAAATTTAAAGTTAAATTGTGTGGGTCCGTTGTATATAGCGTACCTACGGTCAACAAAAGAGTTAGGTATACAGGCAGCTAATTAATAATCTGTGTTTTGATAAAGATAGTGTAATAATGTATCACGCAATATGTGTCAAAACGTAGGTATTGTAAGCAGCTACATACCTAACCCTTTGGCGCGTAATCATTTATGTCGAAATCTGTATAAAAATGCATATTTCTTTTGCTTTCTGTATACTTAACTCTTTTGTTGACTGTACCATAGCATTATATCGCATGAATGTAACTAAAACGTTTTATATAAAACTGTTCGTAAAAGTATCGTCCATTATTTTATAACCCGTAATTCATAGTACCTACTGTACCGTTTTATATATGTGCTTAATTGTTTATTGGTTCTTACATACATACCATCACACCTGAATTTCTTGAAGGGTTAGGCAGAGGTGTACCCTAATGAACACCATAGTTCGGCGGTATGTTTAGGTCCTATGTGCGCGAGCCTATCTATACAATATAAGTAGATCAACACATAATCGATTAATGCTGAAATGGTATGTACTCTGGAAGACTATGATCTGCAATAGAAAAATAAATGAATTCAAAACACCTTCAGTACTTCTCTGCCTAACCTCCCGGAGAATTAATAAAGGCGTGATGGTATTTTATATTAATGTTACTCATTATTCGATCTACATATACAGTCTTGAACGAGTTAACAAGCAAATTATTTATATTGTGAACTTGGTTAAGTACGAAGTTCTCTTTAAATTGTGTGCGCTTCGCTTAAGTTACGGTTAAAGTGTTAAAACTTGGTGATAGTGTTGCAAATCGTCGTAAGCTGGCTTCGCGGGAATTTCTTCGCAATCATATTAATACTCCTTATTGCTTACCGTAAAGTTGTAAATTAAATGACGTCACAATCTGTACTAACAGAACTTTTGTCTGGAATGTTGCAATTTCTTAGCAAGCAATAGGTACGTTGTATTATATTACACGGTATTAAAAACGAACTTAATAATTATTATACTATACGGTACATGAACGGCGTGGTTTATCCTATTTTAAAGGGACTTCTTTATTCCTTTATTCTTTATTTGTGTACAATACACACAGAAAAAATAATAATAACAAAACAATTATAAAACAAACAATGTACAAAAGGCGAGCCTAACTCAAATTTAAATTTTCTACCAGCAAACCTTTGAGCGATCGTTGCTTAATATTAATACAGGATATGAGTCAAATGTAGACAGACAAGGAGAGCCGACCCCAGATAATAAGATAAGCCGAAGGAAAGAAGAAGAATGAGACAAGTGTAGGTACATTTGACGAAAAAATAAATAAATACATAGATAAATAGTGTATATATTAATATACCTATATGTATATAGGTTTTTAATAGAGTAGAGAGAAAATACTCCTTTATTCTTCTCTTGAAAACTTACAGAGAAGGGCTTACTTAGTGAGTGCGGACCAGAGTTCCAGAGATATACTGATTGTACAGACGCTAGCAGGTCAAGCTATCCAAAACTGACAAATTTTCCCAATTGAATATCAACCTTATTACTTTGCATTAAAGTTGAAAATCTATCAAAGAAATTTGACAGATTGGGGTAGCTTGATGTGCTGGCCTCTGTACAGTAACGATCTATCATATCGACACCAGCTGGGGCGAGTACCTGTATGAAGTTAAAAATTATTGGAGTTTACGAGTACAGAGCTTTTATATGTTATAACCCTTTGACAAAGAAGTAACTTACAAATGAAAAACAAAAAAAAATAAACAGTAATCAACACAACTTAAGTAAGTAGTTGGGTTCAACTCATTGAATAAGTGTTCTAGAAAAGCCTCGTCCTTTGATAGAGTCCGTTGGTTGTACCGGACTCTATAAAAGATCCCGTGTAATCCCATGGCCATTGCTATAGGGGAAGGGAAGGCAAGTGCGGTTATTGATCGGTACTAGAATGACATATCTCAGCACCTTCCAGGGTGGCCGACACGATCCATGAGGATTTTCTTTGGGTAGGTACCTACCAAAAAAAGCAGTGATAGCCTAGTGATGTGACTGCCAAGTCAAAGGTCTCGAGTTCATATATCAGTGCCTCTCTCTTCCCTCTGACTTTTGGAATTCATGTGCCTATTAATAATTAATTATCAATCGCTTAAACGGTGAAGGAAAATATCGTGAGGAAACCTGCATGCCTTAGAGATTTTCTCGACGACGTGTGAGGTCTGCCAACCCGCACGCTGCAGCGTGGTGAACTATAGTCTAAGCCCTATCATTCAGAGAGGAGACTGGGCACAGGGGCCAGCAGTGGGACAGTATATGGGTTGATGATGATGACTTTGAAAAAAGGTAACATTTGTAAACACTATCTGAAATTTGTCTGTACAGTTTGTTTTGTTGGTATAGGAAGTCTCGACAAGGTAAGGTATTCCCGCAAGATTTCATTCGATTTTTTATTAAGTCTAATAGATTCTCTCAGCTCTGGAAAAGGTTTATTTTATAAAATAGCCGAAGCTTTGAATGAAAGAAAAAATGAACTAAATGGGTCAGGAATGCAAAATATGTTACAGTGTGATCATCTAAGGCCAAAGAAAACAGATTTTGTAAAAAAATATAATAATACATAGTTACCTATAGTGTTTTAATTTAAAAATATCTTGATCCTATCCATAATCAATTAGCACAAAATAGCACCTCGACAACCCTTTGGAGGGTCACAGTTTCTCTAATGAAATTAAGTGGCGTGCACTTAGTTTTTTTGTGAAGAAGGCAGAAAGTATGCAATAGGTAAATTGTACTAACCTTATTTTTGTATGGCGCGGAAATTATAGGTTACGTATTTTGCAATTTAGTGAAAACATTATTTGCTTAGTTTCTGTTAGTTGTTAGCATACAAAGTCAAAGTCAAAGATATTTATTGCTTAAAACTGTGTACATAAGGTGTTTAACAATTGTTGGCAGGTTTCAACAGTCTACCCAGTCGGGTGTAGCAATATAAAAATATTAAAATCTAATAAACATAGGTGTCTGTGGTAACAATCTTGAAGACAATAACAATAATTATTTTTTGGCAAAATATTCATGCATATTATAAAATACATTTTTAATTAACCACTTTTTTAAAACTCTCTTGAATAATTTACCATTTAGTTTTTTTAAATCTACAGGTAAGTAGTTATATACTCGTATGGCTGTGATATATGTACTTTTATAATAAATCATATTATGTATATTTGGCAAGTTTAAATCATATTTTTATTTATTACGTACATTGGGTTTAGATATGCACTTAGGACTAAAGGAGTGAATATTATATATCGGGTGTCCCAAAACTCAACGATAACCTGGTACCGGGCGAGAGGCCAAGGTATACCAGTTATGATAAAAATTAAAAAAAAAATCTATGTCACTTAGTCAAGCGATGATAGATATTTTTCGAAAAGGTTAAGAATTTGACACCCTTGGTCGCATTTTTAGGTGCTGTGATCGCAATTTTCACAATTTTACAGTGATTTTTTTAATAATGTTATCTCAAATAACAGTGCTATTAATCGTAACCACAAATGAAAGTAATAATCATTGTTAACTAAGTAAAATTAATTAAATTTTGACGAGTTATGGTTTATAAAATTTATGTCAGTCAACTTTGACACTCTACGTTGGAAAAAAAATGTACTACACTACCTATGGCAAGTTTTTTTAAAAGATGGCCCATTTAGTCTAGATTTCAAAATAGTACAACACTTGCCACTTTTCTTGCCAATAAAACTGCTATTTTGTATTTTTTGCGGAAGAAACTCATGGAAAATTTAATCAAAATAAAACGGTAAATTATCGTAACACTTTATTATCCTCCTAAAACTAAAGCAGATGCTCAAATTGTTTCCCTCCAGCACGAATACAAGCTCTGCATCGCCTCAGAAATTACTTGTTCATCAGTCTTGCAAATCTCCTCGCATTGATTTGTTCTGATGCTGCATCAATTTTTTGGCGCAATTCGGTTACATTTTGAATTGGTTTTGAGTAGACCTTTTCTTTTATGCATCCCCAGTAAAAAAAATCTACTGGATTCAGGTCTGGGGAACGAGGGGGCCATGAAATTGGTCCAAGGCGTCCGATCCATTTACCGGGATATAATTCGTTTAAATATTCTCTTACAAGCCGGGCATAATGTGCTGGGCAACCATCTTGTTGATACCACATTTCTCTGTAGATGTTGAGTGGTACATCTTCTAGCAATGTCGGTGTGAAGAAAATGCAAGTAGGTGGCGCCATCTAAATTTTCAGTCAACTCAAATGGTCCAATTATTTGACCATTTAATATTCCTGTCCACATGTTGACTTTAAATTGGTACTGGGATTGATCCTCCCGCATCAAATGCGGGTTTTCCGTATGCCAACCATGAAGGTTATGTAAGTTTAAATAACCAATATCAGGTATTTTTTTAAAATGAGGGATCCCTACGCATAGCATACGAAATAGCAGTTTTATTGGCAAGAAAAGTGGCAAGTGTTGTACTATTTTGAAATCTAGACTAAATGGGCCATCTTTTAAAAAAACTTGCCATAGGTAGTGTAGTACATTTTTTTTCCAACGTAGAGTGTCAAAGTTGACTGACATAAATTTTATAAACCATAACTCGTCAAAATTTAATTAATTTTACTTAGTTAACAATGATTATTACTTTCATTTGTGGTTACGATTAATAGCACTGTTATTTGAGATAACATTATTAAAAAAATCACTGTAAAATTGTGAAAATTGCGATCAAGGGTGTCAAATTCTTAACTTTTTCGAAAAATG
This sequence comes from Acronicta alni, assembly GCA_964056405.1. Classification (NCBI taxonomy): domain Eukaryota; kingdom Metazoa; phylum Arthropoda; class Insecta; order Lepidoptera; family Noctuidae; genus Acronicta; species Acronicta alni. The sequence goes on from OZ043919.1 coordinate 12,522,609, forward strand.
TCTATCATCGCTTGACTAAGTGACATAGATTATTTTGCTTAATTTTTTCATAACTGGTATACCTTGGCCTCTCGCCCGGTACCAGGTTATCGTTGAGTTTTGGGACATCCTGTATATACCAGTTAGAGTGAGGAAACTCTTTCCACAAAAGATGGATCTCAACGATTCAGTGTTTTGCATGTTGTAGATAACGCGTAGGCATTTCTTTTGAAGTACGAATGTGGACTGAACCTCGCAGGAATTGCCCCAATATATGACACCGTAAGTTAGAAGGGGGTACACGTCACTAAAATATGCAGATTTCGCAATGTGTAATGAGGTTGTCTCAACTAAAATAGATAAAACATAACAATAACTTGAAATTTTTTTATTAATTTTTTCTATGTGGCCTTTCCAATTTAAGTGTTGATCTATTGTGACACCAAGAAAATTAATTTGTTCTACCTCTTCGATTTTTGTATTTGATTGATTATATTTAGTTGTGATGGTTTATTTTTATAATTTCTGAATTGAATTAACTTTGTTTTTGTAAGGTTTACTTTTAGATTTATAGATTTTAGAAAATAAGTTATATTTGTTAATGTGTTATTTATTTCGGTTCTATATTCGGACTCATTTAAATCATCCTTGCATATAAAAATGGTAGCATCATCAGCATACATAACACATGGATGACTGGTTATGTTAGGAAGGTCATTTACATAAATTAAAAATAATAATGGGCCTAGTATGCTTCCTTGTGGAACACCTAATAATACTTTTCTGAAACTTGATTGAACTGAAACAATTGTTTTAATCGATTTGTCATAAGTGTCAATGACTGTGGCTTGCATCCTGTTATCGAGATAAGATTTTACTAGTTTCTGGCCTATACCTCTGATACCAATATTTTCTAATTGACTCAAAAGTATATCGAATTTAACACAGTCAAAAGCTTTTGACATATCAAGAAACAGCGCTGTACATTTCTTTTTTTTGTTCATATTTTCCCAAATGTCTTTAAAAAGTTTAAAGATTGCTAATGATGTAGTTTTTCTTTTCTGAAATCCAAATTGACTAGTGTTTAGAATATTATAAGTATCCAGAAATTTAGTTAATCTAATATGAATAATTTTCTCGAATATTTTGGAAAAGCTCGGCAATAGCGCAATGGGTCTGTAATTATTAATATCATGTCTAGTTCCTTTTTTAAATAATGGTTTAATAATGGTTGTTTTTAAATTTTGTGGAAATATACCAGTTTCCAACATAAGGTTAATAATATGAACTAAAGCATCTACAGTATAGGTAATACTTTCTTTTACAATATTTACTGGTATATTATCAATTCCACAGCTCATCTTATTTTTTAGATTTTTTGCAATATTTATTATTTCACATTTATCGGTGGGAAAAAGAAAGATTGAATTGGGATTTTTATTTTTAACTATGTTTTGTTGATGTATCGAAGTACTGTAATTTTGTGTAATATAAAAGTTATTAAAAGAGTTTACTATATCAATGGGAGAATTTATTGTTTTTTTATTATGCATTAAATATTCAATAGTGGGTTTTATTACGTTTGTAGGCTGAGTCTCATGTTTTATTAATGACCATGTAGCTTTTGTTGTATTGTCACTGTTATTTATATATTTTATATTTGAAATTTTCTTAGATTCCTTTATAACTCTTTTCATAATACTACAATATTTGTTGTATTTAATGTTATTTGTTGGGTACACTTTCGACTTTGAATTGGCGACCCCTTCACTTTGTACTTCAGGTATTTGTTCCAACTTTTGTATTAATAAACATTATCATCGCTTTAGAAATCAGGAATACTGTTAAACTTAATGATTATATTATGATGTCATGTCCCCACCGCTGCTGGTTAGCGTAAGGTCCTGGGCCAATAACATTTTGCTAGACCTTGCAATCGAGCAAGGTCAAGCAAAATGTTATTGGGTTTTTCTGTTAAATTCTCAGTATCAGCTCGTAGTTTGCCTCGACATAATAAGTTTATGTTCCATTACTTGGAACCTAACATATCGGTGAAATGTGGGTGAAAATCGCAGTACAGTTCTGCCTAACCCATCGGGGAATACAGCCCAAGCAGCAAAATATACGTAACGTACGGTAATTATCATAGGAGAATGTATTTTTTAGTCCTACGATAAACCTTAATTAAATAGTGCCGCAGTTCAGCGCAGTATATAGGACTATAGCGGTTTTGTTACTATCCAGCAAAGTGCAATTCTATTTTAAAAAGTTCCGGATCCATCGATTTTTATAGATAAAATGGAACTAATATCCGTCCTACTCGTATATTTGTTACTAGCTGTTTCACATGCATCCCATACGGCTTTTTGAGACAAAAGTCTTACTGCCTATGTCCTTCTCGAAGGTCTATCTGTCTATCTCTGTACCATCAAAATCCGTTCAGCGCTTTACGCGTGAAAATGTAACAGCCAGATAAAGACACGTTCGCATTTATAATCTTAGTAACAGATTCTGGATTTAATTAATCATGAGACTAAGAAAACATAACCAACTTCAAAACTCGATAGAACAAAAATCTCGAAAGTTCCACCGAAAAAAACTTTGGTTGCGGCTGTCTTAAAATTGTTATGTATAAAATCAGAGCACACACAATTACGTGGAGCTGTACAAAGTAATATACGATACGGTATAACAACGAATCGCTTAATTAGAAATGTTGTCGGAACCTACGCAAACTGGCTTGCTTGTTCACGTTACCTCGAGAAACTTATCGCTGAAGCGTGCCCTTTATCCTTTCCATTTAGAAAATATTTATTTAGCATCCTTTCCTTAAGCCCCCGTGCTCAGGTGCGAGATCGCCCTAACTCAAATAAGGGGGCAGGCATTTAAATAAGGCACTTGTTTTCATTACACTTCTGTTCGTACCGGCATTTATTATGTTCATCGCTAAAACTAATGTTACATTTATGTTACACATTGTCCTCGTGGAATATGAGTTTAAAAAGTTAAGTGATGTTTGTAGCATATATCCTGCATTTTTGCACATAAACATCTTTGACAATGTGTAGGTGAGACAGCAGGAAGACACACAACTCTAGTTCTGTTTATATGGTGTCTTCGTGATTCTTCGTTTTCTCATTCTCCGATTCCGGTCATGCTTTATCATTGAAGAAAACTACAATATCATTAATTCGAAAAATTTAAAATCGATGATTTAATGAAATAACATTGCTTCGAGCTGTGTTGTGTTCTTTACGGTGAGCAAGGTTGCCACTGCTCCGCGACGAAACGTTGTGTCGGCAGGTGACCCTTATACTGCCAACACAACTTTTCCTTTTTCGTATTACTATAATTATTGAAATAAATGACCTCTTAAAAACGATACAATTTGACAGTTTTTTGTTAAGGTAAAAGAAAGGGTTATTAATAAATTGAATAACCCAATAACCAGTCAGAAGCCACGACCTCATTCATAGTAGATGCACTCGTGACCACTAGTTTATTGAGACATGTACATAAATGTATATTATCAGTATTTTAGAAAACAGTGGATTATTTAATATAAATATGCAAACTTCTTAGTACAGTGTAGCCGCTTGGAGTTATAGATAGAAAGAAATTGTTCTGCTCTTTATCCGTTTCAACTAATTACAAGTTTCTGAGGCACGCCAAGGAATGTGCTACAGCGAAAATAAATAAATTCACTTTATTGTTATTTCTTTGCATGTTTTATTTTATTCGAATGAATTTTTAATTTTCATTCTGTAGTTACTTAACTCTGAAGTAATTTCAGGTAAATATTTGTAACTAGTTATTTTTTATTGTATTTGGCGTTAACGCATGCTTAAACCTTTTCAAATATACTAATTTGAGCAAAAGCAGTGGTCAGCAGGTTAAGCAGTGATCTCTAAGCTAGCTTAATTGGCTAAAATGACCGGTGTACTTAACCAGAGGGAAGCAGGTTCGAATCCTGCTTGAGATCGCATTTTTCTATCTTTATTATATTATATAGGTAAGACTCCTTTTTTATTGAAATTTATCAAAGTCATATTATTATTCTAATTAACTTTGTTACAGCTTTATTCAGTCTAAGGATTTCATCCGACTTATCTGAAGGTACGGAAAAACATTCTTATCTACCTGGCCTGTTTTAATAAGAAGTTAAATAAGGAGTCCTAAGCTAACAATTTATTTTGATCCAAACCATCCTTTCGTACTTGGCCGATGTGGAAGTTATGAAGTGTCGGGATCGAGGGCTCGATGAGATTTTTCCTGGACAAATTATGACGAGTAGTGGGTGCGGTATAATTTGTAGGTACTTACTTAATTGGATAAAGAAAAATCATAAACCAATATTAAAATATTGTGTTTAAGCGGTGTACTCTACGCACAGCCCTAGCCTCTAGCGCTCGTAATCCTCGGCCGTCCTTATCTGTCTCCGTTCATCTTGTAAGCAATAATTTAATGCTGAGATTATTTTTCACTCTTGACAGCAAGTTTTAATGTCTTTTGAAATGAAATTAAGTCACTCTTACCACTTTTATTTCATTCGTTTGGGTAATTGTTGGGAAAAAGGCGGAAAGTAGTACTTTTGTAAAATCGCAGAATAAATCGAAATGACTTTTCTTTTCATTAGATTTTAAATTATTTAAATATATTTTACAATAAAATATTCCATAATTATGTTAACCAAAATTATTCGGCTCATTAATTTTCGATGACATTAAATGACATTATTGATTCAACAAAATATTAATACTAAAATAATTCAAATTCATCAAATATAAAATAATAAAATATAAAAACTGAAATTTAATAGAAAATCGTTTAGCTTGAATACGAATCGTAAGTTAAAACAATATTCGATACGATATGATTTCTTTACCGCTAGGCAAATATGGGTTAATTTAAAAGCTAGCGTACTTTTCTCGCGTCATTTTCTTCAAGATTATTTATTTATTTATACTTATATACTTTATTGTACACCGATAAAAAATACAGTATATCAGGACACAGCGTAATTTAAAACATAGGTACAATGGGCGGCCTTATCGCGAACTGCGATTTGTTGCAGACAACCTTTGAATGGACATATCGGAACAAAACTAGAAATGGGGTTGACTATGGTGCAGAAATTTAGAATTAAGAAGATAGATTTCATTTATTAGAGACAAAATGTAAAAATAGTCCCGTATAACTCTTTTACCTTTGATAGCACATAAATGTTTTCGATTTGGTGAAGTTATCTGAAGAAAAAGGGCTGATTCTTCAGGTTCCCGCGGGGATGCTACGCGGCAAAAAACTTTGTGAGTGAAATACTTGCGCACGAGAAAACCATATCAAAGTTGAATCACTAGTTGATGAATTATGACGTAAGTACTTATTCATAATATTCTATCGTATCTGTATTTTATTTGTATCCGATCTAGTTTATATGCGCCAAATAGTCGGCGTTTTGCCTGTAAGTAGTAATGATAGCCTAGCAATATGGCCAGATCATGGCAAGTCATTGATTGAAAGCTAACAGACTGTATTCTGTATTTTGTTGAGTCATTTTTATGGCATTCATTGATATTCTACGGAGTGCCCGTGAAGGATTGTCAACAGTACGCAATATGAGGCCCATTCTACACAAACTTTGTCATTGGGTCACATAAATATGGACCGTAGCCTGAAAGCCACATTTTAATCAGAGCTTGCATCGTAAACTTTAGTTTATTTATCCTAGGTAAACCTGGAGCATGGTATGAAAAAACTTAATTCATGTCCTTTTTTGTTGCAAAATTGGTAGTTCGTCCGTCAGAGCAAAGCAAAGCCAGACTACGACGGTGAACAAACACAGGCTGGAACAATACACGCGAACTCAAACATTTTGGCGTTCGAGTAAACAGCTATTTACTGCTCCACAGGGGTTTGTCAAATTATCGAAATATACTTTTTATTACCTGCCATGATTTAAACAGCGAAGGGCAGCCCAAATTTATATTGCAAACCTTTTAACCAGTGATTCATACACTCTCAGGAACATTAATAATTTCGACTTTATGATGGATAAAACGAGTGGTTCGCGACAAATAAAATGACCGCTTCACTCGAAGGTCCTATTTTTTCTAGGCGTTATATAAGAATATATGGTAAAAGGTTGAGATTATATGGCTCACAAGTGATTTTCTCGTAAATGTTTTGTGGTATTATGAAATATATGTAAGCTTTTTGTATTTTGAATACCGTAAGAATAGAGAGCATCATTTTCCTATATGTAGCATAAGTATTATTGAAGTGTAAAGATATAGAATCGTCTAAATACTAGAAAAAGACTACTGTGAGTGTACGTGCTTCCACGAAACGTCATAGCAACCCACTTATTGTTAATAATTTAATATAATATGTCCGGCTCCGGACTAGCAAGGACAAAAAATGTTGCTACTAAAAACTTGCAAAAATAATATAATAAAAAGCATCATTCATTTTAAATTTAATACTTCATGCACCAATCAAAATCGTTGTACAAAGACGGACTTATGCCATTAAGTATTATCTCCCAGTCAACCTTAGGGTGATGCAGACAAAAGAAGTGTATGTAATAACACGTATTGTTCATTGATATACATATTTTCATGCGATTAATCGACTATTCGCTATTTGACATTTGGTATCGATAATAATTCTGACGCGACCATTTGACAGATGACAAAGTGCTACTGACTCATTCTCGGTCATTCTTCGTCGGGCGATCAACCGTGTAAGTACAGAAGACAGCACATCAAGCTACCACAATCTGTCAAATTTCTTTGATTGATTTTCAACTTTAATACAACGCAATAAGGTTCATTTTCAATTGGAAAATTTTTTCAGTTTTGGATAGCATGACCGGCTGGCGTCTGTACAATTGTTATTGAAATAATAAGTTTGCTAATAAATATGTTACAGTGATGGAGCTATGTGTTTGATTTCGCTTTGTTCCCTTCTGACTCTCAACACAAGATAATAGCTAAATAACTTTTCGTAAAAGGCATAGCATAAGTACCTACCTATTTATTTAAAAAAGTTGATAAAGAATGTTTTTGAAAAATGTATATTGTTTTAATTAACCTATACTGTCCTATTGCTGGGCAGAGGTCCCCCCATAAACTCCCTGTTTGAGGTTTTATCCGGCCAGTTGCATAAACGCATTCAGATCATCACGCCAGCGCTTCCTCGGCCCACCCCGGCGTCGACCACTATCCTGAGGCACCCACTCTGTGGCAATCTAAGCTCATCTTTCCGGATGCATTATAAATACGTGGCAGGACACGTATTCATAATGCTCCCATTTTAACCTTGCAGACTTCTTACGCACATGTATCCATTCAAACATCGATTAGCTCATAGTTTGACATAGAAATTATCACTTTCTTCCAAGAACTGAGTGGGTTTACAGATCAGAATGTTAATCATTTTATTGTAATTAATAAAGATATATTTCAAATGATTTATCTAACTATATATCAAATGTTAGTAAAATCCGTACACGACACACATACGTAGTAGCTACTCAAGTTATTCCACTTCTAGATAAATATAAATGTTTATCGGAAATAGTGACTTCGTATTGTGTCGTATAATGGTTCGAAGTGGATAGGTTGTTGGAAGCAATCGAGAGAAAATATCCAATGATTATGTAATAAATAACTGTAATACATTCAGACCGTAAAAAAATATTTGTCTCGGGTGGGTATCGAACTTACGATACTCGGCGCAACAGCAGTGGTGAGGTGACCACGTTAACCGCTTCACCAAGTCACGTTATATCCCTCAGATGTTAGGAACTCAAATCAAAGTTTTCTCCCAATCAAATGACAAGTAATTATTTTGAAGGCGCACCGTGTCGTTCCACTGTGATAATATAAAGGAAGAAGTAGTTCAATTAATGGGGTCCCATGTTCGACACCGTCTGGTCCGTGACCCAATTAATTTGGCTCGTTTCTTATATTGTTCCGAGTCGGCAGAGTTTGGCTCGGTAGAAATTCGTCACCGATTAATGAGATATTCATTTATTGAATCATAATAATGTTGAATACTCACTTGCGAGTACTACGCACTTGACCTTTTGTTTTTTTTTATACCACAGGTGGCAAGCAAGCATATGACCCACCTGATGGTGAGCTGTTACCGTAGCTTATAGACGCTTGTAATACCAGGGGTATCACTAGCGCGTTGCCGACTCTGTGAAACGAAACACGAATGTTTGGGTTGGTATAAGGGTCAAAGTCCCCCCACTGTTAACACAACGTTTCCTCGTGGAGCGCTGGCAACCTTGCTCACCTTAAGGAACACAACACAGCTCAAAGCAGTGTTATTTCACTTCGATTTTCTGCAAGGCGGAGGTACTTCCATAGTCGGGCAGTTCCAATTTGAGTGGAATTACTCCCACTATGCCCTACCTCTCTTAAAGAAGTTTTGTGAAGAAGAATTGTCTTGTCAGTGATACAACATTGTATCGCTGACAAGACAAAAGACAAATAGGTATACATCGTCGTTATAAAGTACTTTACGTTATTATTGCTCAAGAGTGTGTGTATCAAATCTCTGGTATACATATCTACCTACCCTGTACAAAACATAACATGACTGCTCTATTCGAGGAATACACAGTTCACTGATACAGTTTGCCGATATGAGTATTTGCACCTTGTACAAATATTGGCGAACTGTACGAGTTCACCGGTATTCAGGGTTTCAGGGGCCACAATAAATGGGGGCGAGCGTATCTCTATTAAATGTGCACGAATCCTCCGGGCGGATACCGGGGAATACCCTCATAGCAGATCTAAAACTTGTTGCCCAAACTGAATCGAATCTTGGATTTGGGATGCTGAAATAGCCACATTTAGCAATTCCTCTAAATTAAATAATATTTAGAACCGGACGAATTCATCAAAGTGAGCATTCTAGCTATGATCTCGCTGCTGAGATTTTCCTAAACCATAACAAAACATACCTAATATATATTGAAAACTAAACCCCTCCAATCTTAAATTTGCATTAATTTGAAACTGATGTAGGAAAACAAAAGCATGAAACACTGACAGCTTGTTATAAATCATTCCTTGACAGCTGTGCACCAATTTATCTCCAAACGATACCTCTCATAGGACAGTTCTTCTGGTCCCGAAGCGGATAGTATTGATGGTTTCCTTAAGGGTTACGGAGGTCAGACACTCGGGCCGCAACCTTCGGATATCACGAATGAATGAACTATTCGCAGTATAGTACAAAACTATCAAATTTATCGTTAACCAACTTGAGCTGATATACCATTTCTCCAATTAATCAGTTTTTCAATCAAGGTACTTTTTAAAGGTTACCATAATTTATAAATTGAATACAAAACCACTATCCATACCAGCAACCGAAATAGAAATTACCTCTATCTTACACGTGCCGTTCAGCATTAGTCAAAGGGCTCGCATCGCCTGTGTGTGTGTCGACGAGCTGTGTTACCTACAGGTTTATATTAAAATTTGAAATATTACTACTTTTTCAACCAAGGTCATTTTTAGGTCACCGGTATTAAAAGGGTAACCTAAATAGAGGTAACATGTTTTTTCCTAGATAGCGGTTACCTTTAGGCGTTTAGGTAACCTAAATTCTTCGATACCTGTACCGTAATTTATAAAGGTTTTCCGTTAACTTAACGGGAATGTATGTAATCCGTCACTGTATACAATACCTAGGAAATGTATATAATTCCTAAAATCGTCCGGAAATGTGGGAAATAAATTATATTAGACACATTTCTTAGGAAATCTATACATTCCTAAATAGCAATCGGAAATGTATGAAAGACACGAGAGCAGGGAAGGCTGTCATTACTAACAACATGTTTCAATCATCTTTTTTTCAGAACTGTTTCCTATAAAACAGTGAGATAATTTTTTTAAATTAATGATGTCGTTAAATAGATAAGGACCACTAAAAAATTAACAGTATTATAACATAAAGGGCGTAGAAGCCGGGCTCCGTCTAGAGCCCCGTTTCGCGGCGCACCTCTGGGTGGTTTAAAAAAATTAACCACAAAGGTGTCACTGTTGAAATTCATTTTTTTTTTATTTAACATATTTATTTAATCAAAATAATTATCATTATTATCTATACATTTCTACCATCTAATAGGAAGGTCATTTATGGCCTTTGCGATAGAACTCTGGTGATCTAGATTCGATAAACTGTGTGAAAGCATTCTGTACTGCCTCCTGGGAAGAAAACTTTTTATCACGTAGAAAATTGTCCAAATCACGAAAAAAATGGTAGTCCCTTGGAGCAAGGTCTGGCGAATACGGAGGGTGACGAATGGTTTCTAATTGCAGTTCCTGTAGAGTTAAAACGGTTTCTCGTGCTGTATGAGGTCTTGCGTTATCATGGAGCAATAATGGTGAAGATCGATTCATGAGTCGGGGCTGTTTCACTGCTAGTTTTGCTATCATTGTTCGGAGTTTGGCACAGTAGACATCTGCCGTTATTTCTTGACCAGATCGAAGAAAGCTATAGTGAATAACACCATGCTGAGACCACCAAACAGTTACCATTACCTTTTTATTAGTAAGCTTTGCTTTAGGAGATTGTTGCGGCATTTGACCTGGGGTCAGCCATTGCATTTTTCGCTTACGGTTATCGTAAAGAATCCACTTTTCATGTCACAAAATTCGATCCAATATTCCTTCATTTCTGTATCGATTCAACAAGGCAACACAAGTTTCAACACGCGTTTCTCTCTGCAGATCAGTCAAATCTTGAGGCACCCATTTTTCATATTTTTTTATTTTATTTTATTGATTTGACGCAAATGAGTCAATATTGTTTTAGCAGTGATAGCCTAGTGGTATGACCATTGGACTGCCAAGTCGAAGTTCTCGAGTTCGAACCCAAGGCACGCACCTCTGACTTTTCGAATTCATGTGCGTATTAATAATTAATTATCACTCGCTTAAACGGTAAAGGAAAATATCGTGAGGAAACCTGCATACCTTAGAGATTTTGCTCGACGGTATGTGAAGTCTGCCAACCCGCACTAGGCCAGCGTGGTGGACTATAGCCTAATCCCTCTCAATATGAGAGGAGACCCGTGCCCAGCAGTGGGATAGTATAAGGGTTGATGATGAGTCAATATTGTTGGTAAGGTATATATATAAGGTAGTTAAACCATGCCGCTAATTCCTGGGTAGTTTGGCTCGAATCGGCTTCCACCATCTCTTTCAATTCATTGTTATTCATCTGTATGGGCGGTCTTCCACGTGGTTCGTTCTTCAAATCAAAGTTTCCATCACGATAGCGTTTAAACCAAAATCACACGGTGCGTTCATTAGCAGTCCCTTCTCCAAACGCAACATTGATATTGCGAGCTGTTTCTGTCGCGTTAGTGCCGCGTCGGAACTCGTATTCAAAAATTTGTCGAATTTTAATCACTCGAATCTTTCTTGTCTAAGCTGAATAAACAAACAACTGAAAGTCGGTAATCGAATGCTGCATATTTTTCTAGAAGAACTTCATAGGTACCATGTGAAAAAAGTTTCACTCAAAAATCTCAAACCATGAAGGTTCTATGTCAATTTGAAGTACCTACCTATTACAATATAACGGCAATTAGATTAGATTCATTAGAATAACAAAAAACCTATTATGAAAACAAATATTAGTATAAACCAGATGTAATTCGTGATATTATGAATTCTGATGATTATAAGTACAATCATTAGTACCTATTAAATATTTTTATGAAGAGATAAAGAATTATGATGTAAAATGGTATGAGAAATATTTTCGTACTTCCGATAATAGGACTTAAGTTATGTGAAAAAATGCGCACCCACTATTTACTTTTCTATTTAATTTACACATTGCCGGTGGACCAGCAGGTACCTACTCTATACAATTCCTGGGAAATGTATACGTTATCTAGGCAGAGCATGTGTAAACGGACAACAATGTTCATAATATTTCATACATTGCCTGGACGCCCGAGGTATTTTATACATTGCCGAATACACAGGTATTCGGCATTGCATTATACAGATTTCCGGTAATATACATATACCAATAAAATCGATGCTAAATAAAATTTCGTTCCAATACATTCATTGTTTATTATTCCGTGACATTCCGTCAGCTAAGAAATGCCGGAACCATCTACTTAGCTTAAAAAAATATGTAAAATATTGGCTTGTAAAAGTGTCTTTAAAAGATCTATTTACAGAAATAAATATTATTTATCATAGGTATTTATTAAAATTGTAGGCTCAATAATTGTTTATACATTTAAAGATTATTACCGGTGTACAAATTCAAATGAAAAAATCTCTTTTTCATTTTACACAGTCCCGTTCGGAAGTAATTTTTTCAGTGCTGTATTCCGTAATCCCTTGTTTGGCTACCACTGGGACAGATTCATTACCGTTCACGAAAACAATGGATAATCACGATGATTTATTGTTTAACGTGAATCTGATGAGGTGACATTGGCTGAAAATGAAATAACTCACTTTGACGTTTACATAAATTTAAATAATGTACATTAATGTTATTAAAATTTACATAGAACTATCGCAGCTGGCTGAATACACAATGAGGACACGATAAATGGCCGCCGCAAACTGTCATCGATAAGATGAAAAGGGCAACCTTAGTTCCAAGACGGACGTGTGAGTGACGAGAGATTGTCGACTTGGATACGATAATGTTATAAGCCGCATTGATCAAGAAAACTTTGATTAACTTTGTGTTTAGTATGTGGCGTCCAACTTTAATGAGGAGTTTAGTGATCAATACATCCGTTACGATTATGGAGCGGTCATAATATTCAAATGCAAGTTATATCAATCAGGTGAACATCGCCAGAGGCGGCTTTACCGGTGTGCGTTGCACACGGGGGCAGCAGTCCTAGAGGGTGCCGAGCACTACTCCACCATCATACCATGGCACCTGAAATTGACTAATTTCTTCAATTTAATCTCCAATTAATCGACTTTATTATGACAAGAGGGAGTTAGGGTAATGATTGCACACGGGCGCTACATAAGCTAGAAACGCCTCTGCATGATTCTTACTGTATAAAAATATAAATTTATTAGAGACCGCGTGTATATATCCTTGACCTATATTAGCTAATAGGAATTAACATCGCAATCACAATCGCTAAACGTGAACTGATTCTCTTCATTGTACAGAATATTTTCACGGCGAGGGAATGATATCGCACGTACGTTGTTTTCCGGTGACAGGAGGGTTTATGGTACAAATCTCAGCGGTTTTCCTCATCTTAGGCAGAGCCCGTCTCGCAGGAGAGAGATCCGACAGGGGAATATTTATTAGGCCCTATGTTTCAGAACGGACGGGAAATCTGAAACGGAACATTTGCTATAAAGGTTTTTTAGTTCTATTTTAGTAGTCGGAACGGTAATAAATACCTATGTATCCCATTTTTCTTGGGAGCCATTGACTAGCTGAGCTCTAAATAAATGGTAATGTGTGTTTGCTTTGGAAAATATTTCTGCTGTTTTGTGTGTATTGGAACTTAAATTAAGTATCTCTTTAAAGGTGGGTTTAGTTATGTACATACTTTAAAAACAGATCATTTTCACAATTAATATCAGTTGATTTTTGTATTTATAGTAATTACAGTTAACTTATTTTGAAATTGTAAAGTTTAAATGAAATCTAAATAATTAAATAGTCAAAGCAAGCAATGGAGGTCGAATATGACTGTTATATGTAGTTCCTCTTATGCTTTTATATTGTATTGTAAGTCACGTAAGAGTATTGGAATTCATCAAGGAGTTTGGGTGTTTGGATCCCCAAATGGAGTAGATATTTCACTTAAAGTACGCTAGCCAGAATAGTACATTGAAATTTATGAGTGACCCCGGCGGACAACGTATGGAAGTGGGGTTTACTCTTGAATACGAGTAGTGCTTTTAGATATAATAAAACGTATTCCGAGTTATTATTTGACGAGTTTGTGTATTGTGTGATACCCACGACATAATGAGTTCGTACCTATCCAGTGGAAGAGACATATAATTACCTGGCGGTGTACCGCGGAATGTTCCGCTAAAAGTCCAATTTCACAGTTCTTACGTTAAGGCGATGAGATTTAGCGAGCTTGTTACGTTCTATTATTTTAAAGCTCTTTTCTCCCGCGCAGCGTCCATAGAGAGACTCGACGTCGTAATAATACAAAGAATTGTCACAACATAGTTATAAATAGACACTTATATGTATACGTGTCTATTTCTTTTTATTTCAAAAACAAAACCTAAAAGAATAATATTTGCCAAATTTAAAAGATAACGACTGCATTCGAAGTGGGACGCGCTCGCCTAAGCGATCGTTCATTAGTATTCAGATAACATACCGTCTAAGTTAGTTATAAAGTCATCTTTGTTATATAGAATCAGACTACGTGGTCAACGTTTAAAATATCTACGACATTCAAATGAACCGCTTAGACCAAGTGAATAATTGGTAGTTCTAATTTAGCAATATGATTTTATTTTTGGGCCCAGACAGTTGAATATTATGTTAACACAAATTACAAAGCACTGTAAATAATTATAACTGTCTATTCAATTAAGGGTTTAAACTGTAAAATTTTTTCATTACGTTTACTTAGTGTCATCAAACTTAGAGTCACCAAAGTACTACCTAAACGTTTTAACCTGGGCCTGCAATATTACATAGCAATTTAATATGAGTGACATTCCACTTATATGTATATTCTGGATTTACCTTAGAAAAGAAGAGGTACATAAGTGAACGCTAAACTCGACTTAAAAGATAATAATAAAGTATAATTTTAATCGTACCCCCACTTCAAATGTAATAATGTACCGTAACCATACTTAACTGGTGCCTTTACCCGAGGTAATTTAATAAACGAAGATTAAAAATAAAAGTTTTTCACCGCGACGTCGCCGCGGCGTAACATTATGATTGTAACCGAATTCTCCAAGATTGAGAAGGGTAAGCGTCCCCAACCGCGTCGACGCCGCGACAGCGAGTTTGTTAGCACACACTTGCGAATGAAGAAAAATGTCTTGGCTTAAGCCTTTCCACTCGGCGAGCGCGGAATTGTAAATAGAGATTTATTAAAACGGGACATAGCGAAATTCGCGCAGTTATGTACACCCTTTTGCGAGAATGTTCAAAATGGTACAGCAAAAGTTTCGCGTTTAGGTGACTTGTTATGGCACTACGTATTTTTGTGTTAAAAGAACATCCGGATAAGGGCCTCGGTATGTTGGAAGCTTCAGAGCTAAGCGATAACATCAAATTTCTTGGAATGTATTACCACAAGTACTTGGCTCCTTTTTCCGGACCTTTTCCTCTCTAGCCGTGACAGGATCTTAGTGGTATGTATTAATGTGGGATCCCTGATAGTGATATCTACCTTTAATGTAACCCTAAGAATGGTGAAGAGGAGATTGCTCGGGTTTTAGATAAAAGCTGCTAAATTATAGTTTAGCTTCTGATCTTTTGCAAATAATTATAATTTGTAGCTTTACAATCGGTATGAGCTCAAATATCTAACCGACGCTGCGTCTTCGGCGTAAGACGACTGGCTGTTTAAATAGATTATAACGTGTCACTGAGCATGCTAATAGCTCAGATCTAACCTACATCATTCAGCACAACGTTCAGCAACGTTGTGATAATTTCACATACACGTTGCCTCGTCGGTACATTTTAGGTACATACGTTTACCAATAAATAAATAAATATTTGGGAAACTTTACACAGCACGTTCTAGTCCCTAACTAAGCAGAACTTGTACTATGGGTAAGTACAGTGGATATAATACTTACTTATACGAGAAATGTGTGAATATCACTATGGTAAATCCTAATTTTATCAACTTTCTTCATTGAATTCCGCAAGGTGTAGGTGTGTCGTTGCCACCCAGCACAATTGATTTCACAACCAAAGTAAATTAATTTAGTTTCGACAGTTAATATACGTATTTAGTAAATATTTATATGTTTTTTCAGCTTTAAAAGTTGAAATATCCTTCAATAGTATTTCGTTTGCTGTGTGTACTTCATACATATTATGTTACGGTTAAAAGCCGAAGTGCGATTGTACTTAGTTTTAGCCGGCTAGAGCTAGGCGCACCCAGTCACAAGTGGTTAAACTTAGTAGGGTAGGTACCTAAGTAGAAATTAGGGTAAGTTAGGTTGTTACAAACCTACCTAGAGAAATTCTTCAGTGAGTAGGATAAATCTAAGTTTCCCCAGTAGGCGGCTTGGTTCTGGCGAAGCTTGCCTTCAATAACTATGCGAGGAAAGGCCTCGGTAACTGATGGGGTCCGGCGACTGGTGAACTACAGCCTGTCATGGTACTGGCGAATTTCGTGGATCACGGACCAGGCGAACTGTTTTCCACAAAGTGGAACACTGGCTCCGCTCTAGGCAAGAGTCCTCTCAGTTGGGGCTCTAGTTCCTTTAGAGCTAAGACGAGAGCACGGGCGGGCACTCCGTCGGGCCCCGGGGCAGTGTTTTTGGCCCGGAGCC
Organism: Acronicta alni; assembly: GCA_964056405.1. Classification (NCBI taxonomy): domain Eukaryota; kingdom Metazoa; phylum Arthropoda; class Insecta; order Lepidoptera; family Noctuidae; genus Acronicta; species Acronicta alni. Next base: position 12,539,132 of record OZ043919.1, read on the forward strand.
GTGCCACGGCGGCTCTACCACCACGTCCTCCAGCAGCTGTGGCTGGAGACTCTCCGTTAGTGGGGGGCCCGAGGAACGGAGCTTTCCCCGGACCATGCGATACGGGCGCCCCCACGGGTCCCCGTCCAGAGTCTCCAGCATCTCCTCCTTAGACCGAGCTTTCGCCCCTTCGATGGGGAGCTTCAGAGCTTCCTTTCGCGGTACGCCTCATACAGCGCGGCCTCCTCTTCGGGGATCCGGACCAGTCGACGTCTGCTCCGGTAGCCGGTCCGGTGGCCGAGGATCAATGTGGATTTTCCGCACTTAAAAAAAAAAAGGATAGATCTAAGTTTAACCAACGGTGAACGGTAACCGTACTTCGGCTTTTAGCCGTAAGATACATAATATATTTAAAACCAAACATATAATCCGATGTCTGTGATCCTATCGATATCACAGCACTCGGACGGAATAAAATTCCGTTGTCAAACGGGCTCGATGACGACAAAGGCTGTTGTCATGTCAAATTTTCCTGTGTTATGTCCCTGTCGTACTTAGCGACTGTTTAAATCAGGGACCATTTTGGTTACCCGTTGAAAGGGTTTTCGATAGGGTTTTTACAAAGTGTTGTTAGAAAACCCAATTCATAATTCATAGGGGTTACACTTTTTAACGGTAAGCCACTGCAATGGGTTACCTCTTCAAAACCCTTTCATTTGGGTTACCTGTTTAAATTCTTACCGGGTTATACTATTAAACGGTAAGCCGTTCCGAACGGGTTACCCCTTCAATCACTGTAACAGGGTAACACTTTCCGAGTCCAAACACTAATTTGATCTCTAGTAACCTTGCATTAAGTTCAAAATAGCATGCATTGCGCTAGCACGTGTTAGTTGCCACTTGCTCTGAGCTAAATAGACCACAGCGACTCGATAAATACGGGACTATGGTTATCAATCTCTGTTCATCCATTCTCTCTACATCATGATCAAACCATCATAATATAGCTTCTATAATTTTTTTTATTGTTATTGTATACCTACGTAATTACCTAAATTTAATTACCTACAGAATCGAGCACCCAATATTAAACGATATAGGGCACTGCGTGATCAAGCCTTATGAACGAAACTACTTAGTAATACAATTCTAGATGTTTGCAAGAGAAATTTCTATATTTTATAGTCTCCACACCCTACCTAACAACGTAAATTATGATGATAACCATACGGTAACCCTGAAAAACCCTATCAAGAGGATAACCCCTTCAATTGGATACCTTAAAGGAAAGGGTAACCCCTTCCACTGGCTAACATATTGAAAGGGTTACCCTTTCATTGGTGTTAGGAAAAGGTTACAGGAACGAAGAGGTAACATCATCCATACGGTAACCGAATCAACGGGTAACCCTTTCAATTGAATTAACTCATAAAGGGGGTTGTACGGTCCCTGGTTTAAATATAGCTAAAAAAACCGGCCAAGTTCGAATCGGACTCGCGCACGATGGGTTCCGATTTGTATTCCGATGTGTTATTAATATCGAGCAAAAAACGGCAAAAAAATCACGTTTGTTGTATGGGAGCCCCCTTAAATATTTATTTTATTCTGTTTTTAGTATTTGTTATTTAAAGGGACAACACAAATACATCATTTGAAAATTTCAACTGTCTAGCTATCATGGTCCATGAGATACAGCCTGGTGACAGACGGACGGACGGACGGGCGGAGACGTTTGGGTACGAAACCCTAAAAAGAGCACCCGTCAGGCCAATTGTGTGGGCACAATTCTATTGAAGAATAAAGGACAGTACTAAATAAATCCTTAATAACCCGACGATCCATGCGTGTCCCTCGTTGCTTTTATACCTACGCGATTTTTGGGCAGCCTGCACTTACGGTTAGGGCCCTTTGAACTTCCAATATTGCCTATTCAAGATACGTATCGAATAGGCAAAATTTGTAGTTTTCTTGATTGTAACAAACATAAGTATAATAAAAATATCACATTTGAATGAGAATATTTTATTACTTGTGTGTAACTAAAAAATTAAATCTTTTTAGCAAAAAAATAAACCTCCGAAAAAACTGGAAAGCAAGAAATAATAAACCTTTTTTAGTTAACCTTAATAACTAAGTTCTTAAACTAATGTAAGTATACCTAAGTATAAGTATACCTTAGAATTGTTATTAACCGTGATTGTTAGATAAACATCGCTCATAGATAAAGAAGCGTTCTTATAAAAGCTTAAATTTTAAATAAATAGAGATGCGTCTTATACTTCAGTAGTTGCCAAAATGTTGATATTTTATTTACTTTAATTTTTAGACTTTATTTATATACTTTAATGATTTTATTTTGTGTTCGTTGTAGGTATTTTTGATTACTTTTTGCAGCCTGTCCCCATATTTGGATTAGATATTCTAATTGTGGTTTGACTAGTGTATTGTATATAGTGTGTCTTAGGTTGTAAGGTACGCATTTTGAAATATTACGCAATGTATATGCGCTTTGATAGTGAGCTTATTATCTAGAATAAGACCCAGATATTTTTCTTGATTTGACCTTTTTAACTGCTGACCATTAATTGTTAGGTTTTGGAAATCCTGTATTTTTTTATTCTTTGCCGTAAAAATTATGTAAGATGTTTTGCTAACATTCATAGTTAAAAGATTTTGAGTAAGCCGTAAGTTTAATACGTTAAGATCTTTCTGAGCTTCAGTAATAATGTTGGTGATGGAGTTACCAAAATAAAAGAGACATGTGTCATCTGCATATAATGACATGTGTCCAGTCAGTCCAATGGTGCTTACATCATTAATATAAATAAGAAAAAGTAGTGGGCCTAGAACCGATCCCTGCGGAACTCCGCACAGTATTTTAGCTGGTTCGCTAGAACAGTTGTCAAGTTTTACAACCTGTGATCTATTTGAAAGATAAGACTTAAATATTTTTAAGGCTTTTGAAGTAATTCCGATATTTCTAATCTGTTATATAGTTAAAGCTAAAACATATAAGCAAACAAAACAATATTCTTAATCAGCTATTTGGATTTCGTTTACAGAAGTTTTTTACTAACTAATTAATTTTAGAAGTATAAATAATCGTCGCTTAACTTATTCGTTATTATCAATGTATAGTTTTTTTATAACTTTACTTAAATCCAACTGGTTTTTCATGCTGTAGAACTATATTAATTATTTAATTTTCATAATTTTTTTTTTTAATATTGTTTTTCTTTTTATTTTAGATTTACTTTTACTAGATGAGACCTGGCCGCCGGTAAACGTAAAGCAATCAATTTGAGTCCGCCGGTGTTTAGGTCCCATGCACCTAATAGGGGACAAGGGCGAGTCTGTTGCCGTTACTCTGAGCTACCGCTTTATAGAAAAACCCTGTAACACTTTGGTCAACCTGGGAACCAGGTTGAACTGGGAGGCAGTTAGGCAGTGTACTTAATTTACATGACGTCATAGGGAAACATAATAGTTCACATTTTTAAGAGCTATATGCTCTGGTACAAATGACTACCAAAGAGGGGATTTGGCTTTACGTCCCAAAATAAAAAAATCATAGAAATATTTGCTCGTATATGGTACATTTTCGTATCAAAATCCATGATAAAAAAAGCTTGTCTGTTGGTTTAAAGCCGATTATACGAACGCATCCGAGGTTATGAACGCATCCACAACAACAAACTTACATTGTTATTCCACAATACCAAAAAATTTTATACTTACACTAATAATATTTTATGAATATAAGTTAACCTAGACAATTTCTACATTTAATTAAAAAAAAACTTCTTTCTTAAAATTTCACATCTCATATTTCCTATAAAGATGATGTTCTATTTTTAGTAGTTTCGGCTCATTCATTTTTATGTTCTCACTGTCGAGGAACGATTTTTTTAAATATGTTGTAAAACATGGCTTGACATAACACGTGCGTCAATAAACAACGCAAAAAAGTGGATATACATTTAAACAATTCATCACTGCCGTGTGTCATAATTGAGTGTTTTTAATGAGAAAATTATTACTAAATTAATTAGAAATGAAATGAAAAACGTTTGACTATTTTAGTTCTTTAATTCTTAAGGTTTGTTTATACTCTGTGTAACAATTTAAATAGTAGTAATATATAATATAGATATTATTTAGTGTTAGCTTTAATTTGATTTTGATTAATGTTATTTGATGAAATAAGTAATGTGAAGTTATTTTCATTATGGAAGGATAATGAAAATAACTTTCGCCGAATAGATTTTAGCGAAGCAGTGCAATAAAGGAGACTACTCGTTAGTGATCCCATAAATCTCGAAGGACGAAGCCAGTATAACTGAATTACATATTATTTTAATCATCAGTTTTGAACCAGTAAAGTACAAGTTAAATATTTTAATTACAAACGGCTTTTGTTAAAACAAAGTGCAGCTTATGTCTATAAATCTATATTTCACATTCATATGTAAAGCAGTTTGTTGTCACAGCCGTATGTTGCTCGTGTTGGAAACATGAGTGAACGTGTTGTATTGTGAATGTTGTCACACCGCGTCCGATAGTAGTGGGCTACGAAAATCTGAGTATGTCGCCGATGTAAACCTTTTAATTTTACAGTGTTCATTACAATACTCATAAAATATGATGTATCGCTAGTGGCATATAACTGCTGTGTGAACAAAGCATTACCTTCATAGAGCTAGTGTACATCTTGCAAAAGAAATCGAACGAATAATTAAAAAACCTATATGCCTCGACAAATAGATATTAAGTACCTATAGCCATTTAAACGGTTTCGTAATATAAAGCAAACCAACTTCACAGACCTTTCTTTATTTAAAAGGACATTGTAAATTCTATTATAAAACGTGCAAAAATAATAAAAATTAAATTATACGCCTATTGTAGACGGAGCGGAAACAAGCTGACAATTTTGTACAAAAAAGAATTAAATAATTAAAAATCCTTTCCCTTATTAAAAAAGGTACACCAATTTCGCTGCGGGTTGCTCACTAGTACGAGTATTTTTACTGTAAATTGTGGGTTATTCAGGTTGTTGGCTTGGGAATACCCGCGGATATATGTTAATTCACGACAGGCTAATGTAAATAGGCGGCGGCAATTTATGTCGCTAAAACACTCTGCGGGATAAGTTGGGAGGGTCCGAGGCGGGCGGCTGTACGTCCGGGCCGGGTACCGGCGCCTCACAGACACTCCAATAGTTGCAAATAGTTGTGAATCGTAAACTCAGTGATCCATACCCGCAAATAGAACTGTTTAGAATCATAACATGCTTTGATCGGGTTCCATTTGAAACTATGTATCACTTCCAGCGGTTGGAAGTGATATTGATAATTTTATGGAAATTTATATGGGTTAAGTAAGTAAGGTACCTATTATAATTCTATATTTTATTTATTGTATGACGATGAATTTTATGTTATCGAAAATCAGTACTTAATTGACTGTGTTATTACATAATACTGTCTTATTGTGATCAAAATGAAATTGAACATGGGCCATCATAGGACAGATGTTTCGTTGCTGTATGTCCGATTTTTCAACCGGTTCTCAAGTCGACGCGTATATATTTTTTTAAGGATGACCACACATAACTTTGTACGGAGTAGTCCGATTTTGATAATTCTTTTTTTATTGGATAGGGTATAACCTCGAAGTTGGTCCCTTAAACATTTTATTGCTGAGTTGTTTATTAAAATTAAATTAAAAGTAACCATAAATTAAGCATCTAATAATTAGTAGATTATAGCCTCAAAAAAATATAAAATAAAAACTTTTTTGTAAATAAATTAAACTGCCAAAAACTGAAAAGCATAAAATAATAAACGTTTCTTATTTAACCTTAATATCTAAATTCTTAAACTAATGTAAGCATACATACAAGCGTATAGATTTTGAGTCTGTAGTAATTGGTCTCAGTACCACAATAGATACAATATTGGTAAAACTGAAATGCTATGCAATAATCTATTTAGATGATGTACAAAATACAAAACTAAATGGTCACGCCTTGGCGTGAGTACTCCAGCTCCTCTACATTGCAGTCATGATAACGTGCCCAGAAGACTGGTAGTATTTTTATGTTAGAAAAGGACTGATAACTTCAAAATGTATAATCGTCTGGTGCATCCTGTCTTGGGCAACTGATCTCAATATCTTCCTGCTGACTAGCTAGTATTTGCAACACTATTGAACTATCTTCTATTGTGAAACTCTTGTCGAAACCGTCGAAAAAGATGAATGGTTATAATATACATTTTCATGCAAAAGTGGCGATAAATTTTCTTCTTGACGTGAATGAAAGATTCAATAGCATAAATCGTTCATAATCAAAAGATGCCACTATGAAAACAAATCAATTTCCCTACAAGGATTAAACTATGTACCAGAATTGTCAAAAACGACATAACTTGTGTGGAATACGTAAACATATGAAATGTTTATTCAGGTGTAAAAGTCAAACGGCGGTAAGGAAAATGGATGAGTATTCTTTGATAGTTATAAAAAGATCTCATATTGGAAGAATATCAACTGGTTGCTATTATTATGTTCAATTTTGAGTCCGACAAAATATTTCTTCATGATTGTTCTGAATCAGAAAGAAAATATATGCTGATACAGAATGTTTATGTTACCGTTTCAGCAAATTATGAGAAGAAGAATGTTACACTTGACAGATGGTAAGAACTGACTGATCTTCAGCGGCTTGAAGTATGTTGTAATTGAAGCATGCAAGATGTAGCCAATATTGTCGGTGACTCCTCTAAGATATTTAATGAACATACTGCCATATGTTAGAACGTACGTAAAAGAACACATCGCTGATCGCTGGTGTCAAACACCGCCGTTTCAAGAACTCGGCAGTTTGTGAACATACACTTGATAAGGCCCAGCATTACATCATAAACAAATCATCAGCAACACATCAACCACAAATCCTCGCTAAAGAAAGTCGATACATCCCCACGATGATTCGTGAGGCTATTGAAATTAATAAAAAGCATCTAAATTTCAATAGAGAAGATAGCTGGATCTTACCACCTGCTTGGAATCTTGTTATAGATTCTATTAAATTAAAATCCAGGCCTTAAACTTCAACACCAAACGATAGAGCGAGCTCGTTCTGTGTAATGTAGGGTAGCTGTCAGTAATTATAAATAACATCAAGAAGCCCACCACCGCAGTCTACCCGTGACCATGGACTCGGGTGTCCGAAACGTCGAGATTAATAATATCAATAGAACAATTTATCGCGTTTTATTAGTTTATTTTGTGAAAAAATAATAATCACGAATTCAAAACATTTATGATCCCACACCGAATTACAGCTAAACTGTAAAATTGCCCACTGCGCAACCACTTGCGTACAACTTCACAGAGGCACAGTTTTATCGACGGAACAGCACCTACATTTTATTATCATTCATTTATTTCCGTCGTAGGTTCATAATATTTTTTTATTAAAAAAATATCTAAACACTGGAAGTTGAGTAGCGGATATTTTTCTCAATCAATTTGTTTGGGTTAGTTAATACTTTTGGAATAAATAGCTATACTAAATTCAAAATGGAATTTATAACATTTAAATAGCACAGTAGACAAAGAGAAAAACATTTGCATGCGGAGCACCTTGCTGCAGACGATGCCTCGAGTCCTCGACACCTGTGGGTGTCGAGGACTCGAGGCATCGTCGTCGGCATCGTGTTACCTACGTAACATAAATAATAAGATCTGCCTACGCAGATGTGCAATATTTTTAGGGCAACCTCTGTGAATTAAGTGTCAGCTTTGACTTAGCTTAAATTATAAACTACTAGCGACCCGCCCCCGCTTCGCACGGGTGCAATGTACTAATAAAATACATGTATTATACATATAAACCTTCCTCTTCAATCACTCTATCTATTAAAAAAAAAATCGCATCAAAATCCGTTGCGTAGTTTTAAAGATTTAAGCATACATAGTGATATAGGGACAGAGAAAGCGACTTTGTTTTATACTATGTAGTGAAGAATATCACTGGTCTTAATCAAGTTTTTGTTTAGTTTTGGCTTTTGAAAAGTTTTATTTTAATAGTCTAATTGAAACAAAACTTTGACTTTGACAGTTCAACAAATAAAAATAGAAAAATATCATAACAATTTTCATCTTGACTTTGAGTTTCCAATACTGTTATACGTGCTTTAAATTAGAAAATTGAATGGCATAAATGCAATTGCTTCTGAAGGCTTCAATTAGAATAAGGAACACAAACTGTAAAGAAGTGGCCGTCGCTTCTTGTTAGCTGTCGTACCAGATTTAAACTTACGTACCAGAGACACGTGTCGAACTGGGTGGTACGACGTACCACCGATCGGTTTCTCAATCCCGCAGCGCTCACTACTATCTGTATCACTTTGTACGTCTCTTTTATGCAAAATCTTTCTTTTATTTTCTTTGGATGTGTAATATTACTTTTAAATGGATGTTGACTGAAACAAAGTGTTTGTAAGTTGCAGCTGGAACTAGCGTAGAATTGCATCAGTATATTTTAATATTCGAACCTTTGTTTCTTAAACATATGACGTACTAATCTCGTGAAGGGGTAACGAGATATAGGTAGGCTTAAGACATCAAAGAGAAGTAAATCTTTAAAGTTTTAAGCCACTGACATTCTTAACCTCTGAATTTGAAAATACTTTTTCTTTTTTAGTGCGTACGGCTCAAAGTTAATCAGGCAGCAACTAGAATTAGAGATTTATTCATAATCATCATTATCGACACGGGCTATGTGCCCTGCCCACTACCATTTCAGCTTGGGAATATTCACTTTTGTTCTTCTACGGATCTCCGCATTTCTGGTATGGTCTCGTAGAGAAATACCTACATTAGCTCACTGAGTGACCCAGAGCTTTTTTATTTATTTAGTCAGTATAAATTAATATTCAGATAGTGGAATTTTATTTAACCTCTGTGTTTCATAAACTTGTTATTGGCAGATTCGTTATCATTTTATATTGCTAAAATCTTCCATTTCACAGTGTCCATTGTTTTCTCGTTGAAACTGGTATAAAAGGGGAACTGATAAAACGCCGGTGTAATGGTGTTTTATATAGAGAGGATACTGCCACCTGGGAGTTAACTGAGTAGGTATATCAGATTTGTACCAACTAAAACCTGCACTTGTCTTCTCTTGCCATAAAGTAACGGCCATGGGTTTTGCGACATTCGCCACGGCCCACGACCGTGACATGATATTTTCATACTACATTATTCAGATAAGCTTATGGCTAAATAACTACGTTTATCAATCGAGTTGTAAGGCATACGGTGCAATTTATGGTTGCGACATCCAGAATCAGCACGAAGTCCGTACCGATTATCATACGAAAACGTTAGCAGCCCGAAAAAGCCTGAGAATCCGTTTAAGTATTTCGATATCGGTATTACCATGTTATAGAATCTGTGTTAATTATCCAGTGGTTGTGGAGGTCTTATGGAAGTCGCTTTGTATATCTGGTTGGACTGGAATGAATTTGGGAATCGACGAACTGTTGTTGATTGCATTACATCCATTATAAAGCTTTTTTTTAGAGTGCGGAGAATCCTTATGGATCCTCTGCCATCTGGGGAGGTGGCAGGGTTCTCTAGCCCTAACGGCACGGCCATGATATCCGTGGCATTCCCCACTACCATGACGAGATTCGCCACGATCCTAACAGGTTTTATTGCATACAATCTTAACGAAAATCCAGTAATAATAATATTTGCTTTTAAAATATGCATGAAAAATTCAGCTAGCCTCTTAAAATAGTAATTAGTAGACAAACAGAGAGAATTTTGTACGTAGATTTATGAAATACCTGGCGAAGTTTTAACATTATATGAATAGTGACCACTTCGAATGAAACTTTTCGTAGCTGTGTGAGAGCGTAGGTAGCATTTAAATTATGTACGGTCTTAGTCTGCTACGATTATTATTTAGTGTAGCTAGTGCGAGATTTATAACAAAAGAGATTGAATTAGCTTATGGCACGCTTGCGACCTGCTGAAGGAGGGGAAGGGGTCGCGTTCAATATTGAACGCGACCCCTTCGCCTCCTTCAGAATGTTCGATAAAAATAAAACCAATTTTACATAAATCATGATACTGAGAAAGACCTATGTTAGTCGATGTAAATTCAAAATTATTATTTGAAATAAAACTACTTTTTACGGATTTTATCGCGTTATACTGACATAATTAATCCTGACGTTTCGGACCCTATACAACGTCCATGGTCACGGGTAGACATTTTAGTCTACCCGTGACTTATAATAAAGGTTATATACAATATAACGCGATAAAATCCGTAAAAAGTAGTTATTCGCGTAAATGTCAGAAATCAATATATTAATTAATAATTTTATTTCCAGATAACATTATGTTGTCTTACACAAAGTGAGTAAAGATTAAAATTGATGGGTCGTTGCACTAAAAAGTTTGAGAATAGAGTTTGGTACCTACAGTAGGCCGTAATCGATGCTTATGTTGAGTTAACCGCTATACGAGATATAAACATAAAAAGTATAGTAAATCTTTTAATCTCTGACATTCTTAACCTTTGGATTTGAGGGTATTTTTTATATTTCGGTGCGTACGTCTCAAAGTTAATAAGCGGCTTGCGCTGGCGCGTGCGGGGATTAGCTGCTACAGGTGGATGCGACACACAGTATTATGTCCCCGTCGCGTTACGCTGCAGATTTTCTTGTCATCAACTTGTTAAAACGGTGTTTATTAGGATGTTTCTTCCGCAGATTATCTTCAGACGTGTCTCTCCCAGGATTTAATCGTTGTTCTGTTAGCGTCTATTATTATTCATGACTTAAATTTTCTCGGCAGGGAAGGCATTAGACGAAAACTCATTAAAACCGAGACGCGGTCTGACTTTTCAAACTAGACACGTTAAGTCCACGCGTGACGCAAGACGGAACTAATTGCTATTCGCAACAAGTAAACTCGTTGCTTATTAAAACTCGCTGTCGTTAACACTAATTTATAAACTTTCACTGTTTACCTACTACTGTGTTGCTTTATTAAACAATTCGTGTATGATCATTGATCACTGAAATACACAACGTAAGGAAAGTTCAACCGATCCGCGAGATGTCGACTTGAAGCAATAAGTAGGAAGGTACTTTGACGGAAATATTCTTGAAAATTCAATACTAATGAAACTAGATGTTAATTAAAATAGCATTTTATTTTCTATTAGAATTGTTAATTAATAGGCATCTTGTTTTCCATTATACAATGACGCATTGTAAAGATCAGCATCGTGTTGTGTCGTAATTGAACCCTCTTAAATATGTATTACATGCCCAAGTTTTTTGGTTATGTTCACCAATTGAGTCGGTTATGGAAACATGTAACCAATTTAATTTAGTATTCGATAACCTTAGAAGCAATTTGGACAGCTTGTTTGTGCGGTAGATTAGATGTTTACCCTCGAGCCGCGATGTCCCGCCCGATAAGGCGCAAGGGTCGCCCGAGACGTGCCGACCGGGACCCAATATGTGAAAACGTTACATTGACGACTCCATTGCTGCATACCTTATCTTTTTTACAGTCCAATTCCAGATAACTGGCAATGTGTAATATCTGCGGTACATCTGCAATATTAAAGTGTTAATTTTAGCTTTTATTAGCCGTTACAAGAAGGAGTCTAATGGTTACAGCGCTAAGTAAACTTACTACTTTATAACTATTGCGCCGACGCGTTTGTTTTTTACTGTTCTTACTTTAGTTAAACATGAAATCAAGTCGGATGAAGCGCTATTCTCTTTTAAATAAACAAGTTCGTTATTCTGTAGTGCTCCGCTAATCATTGCGCCAACTCGTGCGAGCAGTCGCCGCCGTCGTTGTCCCGGATCAACCCGAGCCGATACATTAATAAAGACACAATAACCGCTACCCGATGGAAGCTGCGACTGAAGCGAAGAGTGCTCTGTCACCGAGTCACTGTGTTTCGGTAATTTAGATTGACTTGTTTCGTAACAGCGAAATTGTTTTCAGGTCGGAGCATACACAAAACAACCACCGTCGCACATTGCAGAAGTACGCAATTTATTATTCACAAATAGACTGCGGAAATTGAGTTTTAACGAAGACAAATTGAACTAAAGCGGAATCAATTACGGGAGATTTATTTTCACTGAGAGAAAGAATTAAGTAACTGCGACGCAAAGAGATGTAAATTGAATTTTTGTCGTAGACCCGAAAAGAAAGGAGTCCGGGAACAAATAGAATGTCGTGATACATTAAAAAGTTTGTCGTTTTTTTTATTTTGTAATTTTTTGAAAGCAAATAACGCCGTCTACTTCTCAAATTAATTCAGCTCCTCCTTATCAAAATTAGATATATAACTAGACCAATCAATGTCTTTACTAGGAATGTTTTTTTCATCATTTTTCTTAATTGAAATACTTTCACCTTACCCGTATGTTCAAAGTGTCTCGCTTGTTTTGACAAAACATGTGACGTCTGGACGAAGGGTGAAACTTGATACCAAAATTATCACACGGTTATTTCGAGGGAGTGAATACTTACAATTTACTGATGATTCGCTGGAAGAGACATTTACCAAGGTCATGGAAATAATTCAAAGATGTTACCTATTGCTCTAACAAGAGTTTCTGTTTTTTCTTGTATGCCGATGTTGATAGTTCCTCCTAGAGGGAATGCCTTGCAAAAAACGACCGCATCGACGGTGCGTGCACCGTCGGTACAATATAGATCTTTTCGGACTGAACTTAAAAAAAACTTAAACTTGAACTTAAAAAATAAATTCGACCTCATTAAGGTATCGTCGTAAATAAGTTTCACAATTGATATCTAAAACTCGATTTTATTTATATAAATTTTTATTAAAGCTTGTCTTAAATATGTTTTAGAGAGCAAGGGCCAGACAGGCTTAGGCTGACGTTCGGAGACAGCTTGTATTGATATTTGACATTTCGACATGTTAGTTTAGTCTTAGACTCGTCTTTGAATAACGTCGTCGTCGCGTCGTCGCCTTATACCTCGTCCCTAGAAGCCAACTTTATCTAATTTTATATAAAGAGAGGGTGATCACTATTCTCGTGTGAAAGTTGAGTGATTCCTTGCGCCGGGCCAGAAGCAAGGAATTGCTCAACTTTGATTAAGAAATGATAGGTGAGCAAATTTTTGCTTCAGGTTTTGAAGCGGAGGTGGAAGGAATCGACGTGGTTTCAAAGCAAGAACTTGGGAAATCTTAATAAACAATAGGGGGAGTGATCATTTGCACGATTTTTTTAAATGTTTGTTTGATGATAAGAGCAATATTTTTTCAAATATCCAAAACAACCTCAATGTAAAACTGGCGCCAAGGGTGTTTACTTATTGCGTGCTCCATCTAAGAACGTTTCTATCAAGCAAAGCTATGGCCTAACCCATTCAAGGGAACAATAAAACAGAACATAAAATGTTTAACCGTGATCCCTAATTTGAATTGCCATATTTTCGAAGAACTCATAAATCGGGTAGTTCCAGCAATACTAGGCAGTGTACGTCTGTTGTCCGTGGCAGATGTTCCGGTTCTCACCTGGCGGCGCGCGCGTTTGTGACCACTGCGCATGCGCCCGCACGCGACGCCCGCGCACCCATTCTCTATTATTATTAATATCGCAGTATCGATCACTCACCCTCGCTAAGCCGAATTTATGTTTTATCATTACACGCTACATTGACATGCAACTTTATTCTAATTTATGTGTTTTTTTGGTAAATTAGATCGTATTTCGGGTATTGTTAATTTGAAAGTACCTAGATCACGTATTTTTGGAATTTCTCATTGTTATTTTTTGCAGATTCTCGGATAGTTCTTTCTTGATACTTCTTGTAGTGACCCATTAAAATTTATTATTTGGCACGGATGAACCCTGGTAACAGTAGAAGCGTCTGAATTTTATCAATTTTATTTTAGGTAGCGATGTTTATCAATTAGTCGCGTTGTGTAAACACAGCTGTCTCCTAAAACCTAGATTTACCAAACAGACCATTCGGTTTATAACAAACTCTAGGTATGTTACCGCTACCAAAAGCGATAAAAAGTAGTCACTGCTCATTGCTCATTATATTTGTTGTTGTTTTTCACAAGATTTTATACTAATTGTAATATGGGCATAAGTTTATTTAAACTCGCTTAATTAATACTAAGCGAGTTTAAATTATGATTTATCAATTTTTTCATCAATCAATCCGATTTATGTAAATAATGGCGTTTGAACATTTTTCGACTTAAGACAATAAATAATAGGGGTTAAAGTATGAAATAATTGTAATAGATACTTCGATTTGACATAGAACCTTCATGGTTTGAGATTTTTGAGTGAAACTTTTATCACACGGTAGTACCTATATAGTTCTTCTTTTAAAATAAAATGTGCAACATTCGATTATCGACTTTCAGTTGTTTTCTTTATTCAGCTTCGAAAATTCGAGTGATTTTTGAATATGAGTTCCGACGCGGAACTAACAGCTCGCAATATCAATGTTGCGTTTGGAGAGGGGACTGCTAATGAACGCACCGTGCGATTTTGGTTTAAACGCTACTGTGATGGAAACTTTGATTTGAAGAACGAACCACGTGTAAGACCGCATACAGATGAATAACAATGAATTGAAAGAGATGGTGGAAGCTGATCCAAGCCAAACTACCCAGGAATTAGCGGCATGATTTAACTACCTTATAAAATATACCTTACCAACAATATTGACACATTTGCGTTTGAAATCAATAAAATAAAAAAATATGAAAAATGGGTGCCTCATGATTTGACTGATCTGCAGAAAGAAACGTGTGTTGAAACTTGTGTTGCCTTGTTGAAGCGATACAGAAATGAAAGAATTGGATCGAATTGTGACATGAAAAGTGGATTCTTTACGATAACCGTAAGCGAAAAATGCAATGGCTGACCCCAGGTCAAATGCCGCAACAGTTTGCTAAAGCAAAGTTTACTGATAAAAAGGTAATGGTAACTGTTTGGTGGTCTCAACATTGTGTTATTCACTATAGCCGATCTGGTTGACCAGATCGGAGAATCAGATTCAGATTGCTTGAGCAATAACGGCAGATGTGCTAAACTCAGAACAATGATAGCAAAACTAAATTTTCCATTATTGGTCCATGATAACGCGAGACCTCATACAGCACGAGAAACCGTTTTAACTCTACAGGAACTGCAATTAGAAACCATTCGTCACCCTCCGTATTCGCCACACACCTTGCTCCAACGGATTACCATTTTTTTCGTGATTCGGACAATTTTCTACTTGATAAAAAGTTTTCTTCCCAGGAGGCAGTACAGAATGCTTTCACACAGTTTGTCGAATCTAGATCACCAGAGTTCTATCGCAAAGGCATAATTGACCTTCCTATTAGATGGCAGCAATGCATAGATGATAATGCTAATTATTTTGATTAAATAAATATTTATGTTAAATTAAAAAAATAAACGAATTTCAATTTTTCAGTAGGTACAAATCGGAAAAAATTTCATACTTTAACCCCTAATACTTAAGCAAATAAATAGTTAAATATAAATTTACAGTTAAATTCATGATCATCACGATAATCATCAATATCCACCCATATACTGTCCTACTGCTGACCACGGGTCTCCTCTCAAATTGTGAGGAATTAGGCTGTAGTCCATTACGCTGGCCTGGTTTGTCAAATTCATGACACCTACTTACTGTATAATATTTATTATATTTATTGATATTATTATTTTATTATTTTCTTAGTGTGAAAGAACTAAGAATCATTCACAGAAGATCATTGTCATATTGATCATTAGGTATATTGGTCTAAAATCGGTCTGTAAATTTAGTAGAGTAGGTAATTATTAGTTTTTAAAGTACATTAGTACCTTTCTGTAGTTGTGATGAGTTAAATTGGGTTTTAATTACCTATTAGAAGTAGGTAGGGGCGTGTATTCGCTATCTCGATATTAATATGAGCTAAGTATATATTTTATGGCGTATATTGACCCGATATTACGTAGTTTTAAAATTGGTGGCGGGCGGCTGCCATATAGCGCTTGTTTGTGGAGTAGCCAGTGCATACAGCTTCACGCTTCAAGCCCCAAATTCGTGCATTTTGATGAAAATTGCCTTTGTGATGATAAAAATGGTGCTCGACCGGACGAGAGGGGACGCTCGCCGCTCGGAAATGAGTTTATACATTTTATTTCACAATCGATTTTGTTTGATTTAATTTTATTGGTCAATCCAGTGGACGACAGTAAATGGGACTGTAAATGCTTTCCTATTTTTGAATACGCATACAGTAATTTACTGGAGTACTTAATTATAAAATCGTTACCAATATGTGACGTACAACGAGTTTATCTCACTTTTGCTAGTATTTATTTATGATTTCAGCGACAATAATAAGAGTGGAATTTAAATAATGAATTAATTTATCCATTGCGTTGAGATTTTGTTTACCTTCTAGTTAGCAACTCATTGTTTATTAATCGATAGCAAAGCCACGATCTATGTATAACATTGTTAATAATGTATTATTCCGAGCAAACAAACTAAAAACAAGCTATAAATAAATAAGTACAAAAATGTATTCAATGCAAATAAAAGTAATTAGGTGCTACATTAAATAAAAGAACTAAGTAATTGCTATTGTAATGTTTATACCTACCACTAAACCACGCGGCTTTCAGAAATGGATGAATAATACAAGTTTATACTTGTTTATATAGAGACTATAATAGTATGTATAAATAATGTGAATGTAAGCGCGATTTGGTTATGTAAATGTCATAACAAATATCAATTTTTCGCTTGGCTAGCTACAGATAATGCTTAGGGCGATGCCGCACGTGACGACTTGCCGATAAGTCGCGACTCGCGTAGGTACTGTACAGCCAGTAAAGTTTAAGGGCGCAATCACACATGCTTCGGCTGGCAGCTGGGACGCTAGTGTATCAATTGTAAAGTCACGTATACACAAGCAGTTTAGTTATTTGCGACGCCTCCGGCTCCGGCTCAAAATTACCTTTGCATGATTAGTGAGAGTGCACCGCCATCTGCTGTTAATTTAAATTTGACCAGTACCGAAGCGATTTATATAGGCAATGGTTCTAAAATAGTAGAAATTAAGACTAATTTTCGAAAACCTATAATAACATTATAGTTACGTTCGGAATTTGAAACAGCCAGTCTCTAGTCTACCTCAACCCTAGAAAATAATCCGCATTGAATATTTTAATATGAAGATCCACTTGCACATATTATCAATTATCTAGAAAAGCTAAAAATATTTTTTCTTGATTTAGGAGTAAGTTTACATAAAAGTATACATACAAAAATCGACTTGGTTCCAAAAGGTGTCAAATATTAATATAAATCTATGGAATTTTTTAAATATGAAAATGATATGTTTTTTTTTAGTTTCATAAAATGATAGAAGCAATAAATTTAAATGTTTAATCAATTAAATGAATTCTCTATTATCTCTATATTTATTTCACACGTAGGTGTAAATCTATTTCACACGTAGGTGTAGGTTTTTGTTTAATCAAGTAGTTGATTAAACAAAAATTAAATCTTTTTTTTTTTTTGTTTTGGCATTGCACTATTCGTGCTTATTGTCACTGACAATATTTAGTCTGATATTTAAAAATGAAATCTAAAATGAAATCTATACATAGTACAAATAAAAATGAAATGCTATTTTTAGGGTTCCGTACCTCAAAAGGAAAAAACGTCGTCTGTCCGTCCGTCCGTCTGTCAAGACCCTTTTTCTCAGGAACACGTGGAGGTATCAAGCTAAAATTTAAATCAAATACTCAGGTCTACTGTCTCTTGGAGCTGTGAAAAAATCAAACTTCTAAGCCAATGCAATCAAAAATACAGCCATTTAAGCCGCAAATTTCTGCAAATTTTCGAAACTCGCAAGGGAATCAAAACCTACAGGGTACTTCCCGTGAATTCAGAATCTTGAAATTTGGTACGAAGCAACGTCTTATAGCACAGATAAAGGAAAAATTTCGAAAACCGTAAATTTTTAGTTACATCATATAATAAAAATATTTTTAATAATTTTACAGTTACTGCCCCTTTCCTATTGAACGCGTCCTCTACGCGTTCAATTAAATTGAAATTCATATTAAATTGAAATTCATATCAAATACTCAGTATACCAACAGATTTGTACAGAGCCCTTGGTGCGCGAGTCCGACTCGCACTTGGCCGGTTTTTTTTTTGGTAAGTGCATCACTTGCTGACTGTAACGATTTGGCTATTTTTTAAAATATTCGTATAATACTCCAAATTATGTTTTTATGGGAATACATACATAATTTGGAAAAGTTGCCGGGAAACTAGGAACATCGTGTTCTTTTTTCAATGGGATTTTCGTACGATTTATTGGACAGAAAAACGTCTGTCAGGTCAGCTAATTATTTATAATAATGTCTACATACGATAGCTAGATATTAATAATAATGGCTAAAACACATTATAAATTGCAAAACATTATTCAGTATGTAGATCCTTTTCCCTAAGTTGGTTAGTTATACAGAAATATCTATAATATTAATATTTTAAAGGCACAATTAATATTTAAAAAGCTTTGCCTTAGCAATTAGGCTTTTAATGCATGTCTAGCTCTCCTGAGAGGTATGCTAAACAATACATAAAATTCATAGTACTCAAATTGAATTTTGGGAAATAAACAATTCGTCATATAGTTGAAAGGATTAATAATGTATAGCAGAAAATGCGAAATTTAGTGATATAAGATACAACACATTATATACATATACACATATGTACAGACACGTATAGGTATAATACGTTCTTAAATATGTAAAATGTATGTATTCTTTTTTATCAACAACACTAAAAGGAATAAATGCTCTGTTTTTCTTGTAAATCATCAGTAAATGTAGTATTTTTATAAGATAACTAGCTGACCCGCCAAACGTTGTTAGGCTTTGAAATAAAATCTGGAGGGCCACCCTTAACACTTAGGGGTATGAAAAATTGATTACGGCCTATTCTCAGACCTACCAAATATGCATATAAAAATGAATGAAAATCTTCCATTATTCCGGACTATCAATATATTCCGAGATACCGAGTACCTACGTTTGCTCTATGATAAGGTATTTGTTTATATTTATATTTAAGAACCATAAATAAATAAACTTTTTATTTATTTATGGTTCTTAACAGCGACAAGCGGTTGTAATTTTGTATATTGGCGCAGAGGCCAAGCGACCGGCTGGTGCGCTAGGGGCCGTGGTTCGATCTCTGCACGGATTTATTTTGCTTGGCCTACCTTGTTTAGAGTCTAGGTATGGTGTATGTGAGATTTGTAAACGCAACTACGGTATTGCAAAAAATAATAGAAATTCTTACCTGGGCAACGTAAGTCAATGTTTGATAATTATGTATGACAAAGAATTCATGTAAGTATAATAATATTATATCACATTTATCATAGTTCTTATCGGTCAAATGTGGTGTGCAACAGTATACTTCTGCGTAACCCTTCCGGGTATAGGTATACACGTGTGATGGTGTGTTATGTTATGATTTCTGACCCTTATGAAATCAGTAGACTTGAAATGTTGATGTGTTCGCTTGAGCTAAAACCGGAAAGCTCACAAGCTGCAAAAACAGCACATCAGAGACCTACAACATTACAACCTTTTTGATATTAACATACGCGATGCTTAACGCGAATATTATGCTAGGACGATAATAGGAAGGCATTAATGTTATTTTTTGAGAAGGGAATGGCAATGGCATTTTACAGGATGAATTCCGTTTTTAATGGGTGAATGTCGAAGCGATTGTCTGCAGCGCCAGGGATTGCGGGTTCCATTCTAGCAAAATATAATACGCAACAAATATTGGTATAATCTACAGGTAGTTGTTCCGGGTCTGGGATGTATGTGATAATTTGTGTACATAATGTAAAAGCGCCTAACGCCACAAACCACAAACCCACGATACAGGATGAAATCCTAGATAAAATTCAAGTGCGGGGCAAATGTGTACATAATGACTACTTTTGTTTATTAGCATTTGGTGTAGTAGTTGAGATGTTAACGTCATCTATATGTGATCCACAGATATTATTATATTATATATTTTTGTCTACTGTGTACTCTGTGTCCGTCAGTTATATATTCGTAAAGTCCCACAGGTAATTTTTTTAGACAATGCCCGTCTATAAAAATAAAGCAATCTAAAAAAATAAAAACTTATTTCCTCCGCATCTCAAGCTCAAACAGAGCCTGAGATGGGGCAATTGGTAAGTACCTGCAGTAACTCTTATAGGTCTCCTCGTTTAGGTCTCTTGTTTAGGCCTCAACGTGACGGTTTATTTCACTTTGTTCAACCGGGTAATATGTACAACAAAGTAGACTTTTTGGTGTTTAGTTTTAGTGTGGAGACCACTACTCAAAATGCACTATTATCCACTAGGTTAAATTAGAAAAAGGAAATTCTAAAGAACAAAAAGTTTATAAGCATTAAATGTTAATTAAAAATGATTATATTATTTTTTTGGACTCTAGCTCTCACATGGACGATTTACTTACATACATACGATGGAACTCCTTCCGTCTGACATGTAAGGTTGTTTGCCCGATAGATCATTAGATTTTGCTTCCAAGGATGTTATTCTTTACTTTGTGATAGTCAAAACAGGATCTAGTAGGTACAATAGATTGTACAAACTAGATAATTAATCTTATGATTTATTAAGTTCAGGTGTAGCTTCAAGAAACGCGTGATCTACTTTTTAGGTATTAGGTTGCTTATCTTTAAGAGCGCTCTGAGGGGCAAATAGTAATTAGAGAAGGGTAATTAGTGTCTAGAGGTAAATTGAAATCCCACAACTACGAGATGGTGTTGGTATTAAATTTCTAAGAAATATATCTAAGCGTTAAGATTATTAATTTTATTTAGCATGCTATTATGTGAAGAAGTAGAGTTGTTTTCTTCTCTTCTGGACAATACAGTTATATCGATTTCATAGAATGGATTACACATATACTACACTACTTACATTTTGCGATCATCATACATTATAATAACACTGTAAGAAGGCCTATGTAAGTATACGGGAGGTTATTTTTAATAAATTTGGTGCCTGGCGTCTCTTCTTAGCTCTGACTAGAAAATAAGTGAGGCTGATCGATGGTTGATGGTGTTAAAATGGCTGAAACGTTCTGCTTGTGAAGGGTGGCACGCTCGCTAGTGGCGGCTGCCATACGTTGCACAGCGCGCGACATTTGGCCCATGTTGATTCGGCACGAAGCCAATTATACCTGGCTAATATTTCAGACTCACGCTGCATAAGTCACGATACAAAAAGTACAATGTTCCTCCTAGAACACACTTGCCGTTTCAAATAACCCCTTCTATTCTAGAGAGCTTTCAAGAATCTTCACGAGCTGAGTTTCGTGCCTGGATGCGATCTCATCTGCATAACCATGCATAAAATCTTATTTTGAGAACAATAATAATTTGTTACGGCTTCGCATTTAAGTCGGACTTTATGTATATTATACGAGTGCAACAATATGAAAATTAACCTGTCTGCGAGTCGGATATATGTGGCTTAATTTAATGTTTATTTTAAGAAGTTATTTAAAAATGTATTTGGTTTCGTTAATTACCTACAGAACATTTCATATAAAAGTAGGTAGAGACTGTGGGTTTTTTTTTTGATTGCAGGTCATTGGATTTATTAGTGGTACAGGAATGAAATATGCACAAGCTGTTCGAGGCAACAGGAGGGTGAAACAGGCGTATGGGGCGGTCACGGACGGATGACTGAGCGATAGTTAAAGGTGGCGCTTTGCCGCTCGGCGATCGTGGCTCGCTCGGCAGTCGGCACTCGGCTCACTCTCGCGCTGTCTGCCGTCGGCCCTGCACGGACGCTCGCCCGCCCAACACTACCACGACGAACACGTAAACTTTACCGAAGTTACGAACTGTGAAAAAGCGCGTAGTGCTCCCGATCCGTACAGTGGATGCAATTTGTGCAAGTTATTTCATAGTGTATTGTGACGTAAAATATTTTGTGAAAACTGTTTGCTGACAAGTTTGGATACATGCGCTATTTATGGTGATGGATGACTTATAAATATTTTATGGGTGAGTTCCATACAAATAAAAATATTAAGCAATTACTTACTATAAATTAATTAGATTTCATGCTGTATACGAAAAAAACATTATAAACAACCCGTTGAGATGACGATGAGACGCCTCGACGTTTTTATAAAAAATACGATTTATTTATTAACGAGAAAAACGCAAAAAGGAAAAATAAACTGCCCTACGACTAAAACATTTAAGTAAGACATTAAAAAGTTTTTGCGCAAAGTACCTTCTATATGGGAACACTAGCAATGAAGAAGGTAATGGAGATAATTATTTAGCTAATAAATTAATTTTATTAGTCACAGTGGGTTGGTAGACTAAATGAAAAAAAGCATAATTATATGTATATATCATGCTAGGTTCATATTTTATGAGTAAGCATCAGATTTTTTTTTAGTAGATAACTTGTTTAAAATACTTTCGTTAAAGATCCTGCATAGAATATTTATTTACATGTCTTGTAGAATTATTACTGTACCGACTTTGATTTTTAGTCATGACTTAATAATAGGGATTAAAGTATGAAATTACCGTTTTATTGGTATAGGTACTTTGAATTGACATAGAACCTTCATGGTTTGAGATTTTTGAGTGAAACTTTTTTCACATGGCACCTATGAAGTTCTTTTAAAAAATGTGAACAACAACATTCGATTATCGACTTTCAGTTGTTTTTTTTATTCAGCTTAGACAAAGATCGATACTTCGAAAATTCGAGTGATTTTTAAATATGAGTTCCGACGCGGAACTAACGCGGCAGAAACAGCTTGTAATATCAATGTTGCGTTTGGAGAGGGGACTGCTAAAGAACGCACCGTGCGATTTCGGTTAAAAAACGCTTTCGTGACGGAAACTTTGATTTGAAGAACGAACCCCGTGGAAGACTGCCCACACAGATGAATAAAAATGAATTGAAAGAGATGGTGGAAGCCGATTCGAGCCAAACTATCCAGGAATTAGCGGCATGGTTTAATGTTACCTTACCAACAATATTGACTCATTTGCGTCAATTCAATAAAATAAAAAAATATGAAAAATTATAAACAGATCAGTCATGATCTGCAGAAAGAAACGCGTGTTGAAACTTGTGTTACCTTGTTGAATCGATACAGAAATGAAGGAATATTAGATCGAATTGTGACATGTGATGAAAAGTGGATTCTTTACGAGAACCGTAAGCGATAAATGCAATGGCTCACTCCAGGTCAAACGTCGCAACAATCTCCTAAAGCAATGTTTACTAAGAAAAAGCTAATGGTAACTGTTTGGTGGTCTCAGCATGGTATTATTCACTATAGCTTTCTCCGTCATGGTCAAGCAATCGCAGATGTCTACTGTGCCGAACTCCGAACAATGATAGCAAAACTAGCAGTGAAACAGCCCCGACTTATGAATCGATCTTCACCATTATTACTCCATGATAACGCAAGACCTCATACAGCACGAGAAACCGTTTTAACTCTACAGGAACTGCAATTAGAACCCATTCGTCACCCTCCGTATTCGCCAGACCTTGCTCCAACGGACTACCATTTTTTTCGTGATTTGGACAATTTTCTACGTGATAAAAAGTTTCCTTCCCAGGAGGCAGTACAAAATGCTTTCTCACAGTTTGTCGAATCTAGATTACCAGAGTTTTATCGCAAAGGCTAGATAATAATGGTAGTTATTTTGATTAAATAAATATGTTAAATTAAAAAAAAAAAAACAGTTTTTCAGTACAAATCCGCAATTTCATACTTTAATAACCCCTAATAATCATTAGAACCAGTTTTGTAATAATTTATTTAGATAAACTACCTGTCTACTGAAAATTTGATATTTTTATGAAGCTTTGACCTAACATCGTCATCATCATCCCAAAATGAATTTGAGTTATGAAAGTAAGTTATTAATGGGGGAAAAATCTAAATTAAACACTAATATGATGAATAACTTTTGTACGAATCCTACGTCTTTGTTGAGCAGTCTGCTGTCTTTACAATTAACTTGTAACTAATACACTTTTATTTTATTCCATTAGTTAACAAAATTCTTAAGTATGGTGCCCAAAATATTTTGCCGCAATTGCTATTGGTTCATCCCCATTATCGTAGCCTTTTCGCAACTACGGCACTTGGAACTGATGTATTATTGTTTAAGGGTTCTGCAACGAAGCTTCGTTGCGCATGCACATCCAAGAGGGCTCCATAGGTCCTTGAAGCGTGTGAAGCCTGTCAGCCCTCATAAAGCGAGACCCCAATGTTGTGTTACGTTTTAGGTGTCTTTTCTAGATTTAGAACTAATAATTAGGTATGAATTAAAGAGTACATATCCTTAGGCATGGCAGACGGTGACTCGCCAACTCACTAGATGGGCCCCCTGAAAAGCTGCCAGTACAGGCAGAAGGGAGCAACAGCGGTGTGAGCGGCTAAGGGTGTAGAGAGGTGCGGCCTCGGTTTCACCATCTCGAGTCTCCACGAGACCCGGATTGGGTTTCCCCGCTATTACGCCATTAGACACTTCCACCCCCGAACATATAGTTCTGGCGGCCCCCCTGTGACCGGCCAGTTAAGGCAAGCCAGAGTTGAGAGTCCTGCGGGCGCTCTTGGGGTTCCACTCCAGCTACCCAGTACGGGGAAACTGGAGACGAGGCCCTGACCGACTCTCTGGGGCAATAAGGACCGCAGTGTCGCCACTCACCATCAGCTCGCCACAAGCTGCCCTGCGGTTTTAATATTAATTATTATTATTATCTTAAATCTGTTGCCTTGTCTGAGCTTTAATATTTAATTGAACATTATAACGTGAAGATGTTATGTATCTCAGTTTAACCCCAAGCGCACAATAAACGGTTTGTTTTAGAACCTAGTGCGGTTGCATTTAAGCTCACAAGTCACGTGCACAAGCACTTAGATTTGGAACAAATATTTGTCCGTTAAAATATTTCCAGCATGTGCGGACTCGAATAAGTGGCCATAAGCGCAGAAACGAGACACAGAAACTCTTTGCTGTTGCGTCATTTATGGCCATCAGTTTTTTTCTGACTAAGGGCATAAGGTTGGAGCAACCTGTAGCGTATCGATTACAGTCGTGCTGAACACTAGGTAGGCAGCGTATCCATTGCAAAATTGCAAAATTTAAATGCGGCTCGGTACATGCATACTGTGTGTCGTTGCAAAATGTTTAAATTGGTGATGCTTTTAAATAATAATAAGACAATATCAAAAATGTTATTCCAGGTCCCCAAATTTTCTGCATCCTACAAATCTACAGAAATGCATTTAGCATTTTATAGCCTTATTCACTTTTTAACAGCTACCTTGGAATGTAAATTGTCAAGATAACTTAAAAGTTCACTTTAAAATGCGCTTTTTGTAGACAATTATAACACCATAAATGTATCAATTTTTGCTCAAAAAAAGATATTTATTCTGAGTATTAATTAAAGTAAAATTCTATCGTACGAAAGAATAAGGAAAAGGATAAACTGATTATCAGGCTTTTGGGCTTAACTTTGGGCTAACACTAACAATTGTCATAGATGTTGGCATGACAACCGGGACCGCCGTCTTTACGTACTCTCCGAGGCACGGAGGGGTCTCGCTCTGTAAATAATGATCACCCATCCACAGACTGACCGCAACTAGCGCAGCTTAACCTTGCAGATCGGTTGATCAGCGCAGTTATTACTTAGCCACGAGCCCCTCCTATTTTACATATATTACTGGGTACTATATGTAGAAGCAGTGATAGCCTAGTGGTATGACCATTGGACTGCCACGTTAAAGGGTTAAAGGTCTCGAGTTCGAACGCAGGGCACGCATCTCTGAGTTTTCGGAAATCATGTGCGTATTAATAATTAATTATCGCTCGCTTAAACTGTGAAGGAAAACATGCATGCCTTGAGATTTTCTCGACGGCGTGTGAAGTCTGTCAACCCGCATTAGGCCAGCGCGGTGGACTAAGCCTAAGCCCTCTCATTCTGTGAGAGACCAGTGCCCAGCAGTGGGACAGTATATGGGTTGATGATTATTTAGTACCCAATGATTTGCGTCTTTGACACAATGGTTAATACGACACAACCATAAAAAGTTGATGGTCGTCTACTGATTTAAGACCGTATAATGGCGACTATAGAGCGAAAACCTGTAATCTTGACTACTATAATGATCGTGTAAGGGAATTCCCACTTAATTTTTTCATGAGAGTATCGCGCCGAACTTATAGCGTCGTGCGACGGGTTTTTCAGAATCATATATCATGGTCGAGCTATACATTGACTGATGGATGAATGCCAGGAATTGGTACTGGTCTTTTCGAAGCCGCTATGACACTTTCTTGAAACGGTCATTTTTGCTATTGGCCTTAATTGGGATATTTCCATATTTGATACTACTAGGTCTGGACTTTTTATAGCACTAACTAAGGTGGCAAACAAGCATATGGCCCACTTAAGGTAAGGCCCGGTAAGCGGTTACCGTAGCCTTTAGACGCTTGCAATCACTTGCGCTTTACCGACCCTGTAAAATGAAAGAGAAATAGTTGGGTTGGCAGTATAAGGGTCAAAGTCCCCCACTGCCAACGTTTCCTCGCGGAGAACTGGTACCTAACCTTGCTCACCGTTAGGAACACGACACAGCTCAAAGTTGTGTTATTTCACTTCGGTTTTCTGCAAGCCGACTTCCCCAGACGGGCAGCTCCAATTTGAGTGGTATTACTCCCACTATGCCCTATCTCTACATGACAGTCACATTTAAACCTATGTATATACCCATGGGGTGACTACTAAATCTCTTGAGAAAACTGTATTAGATTCTGAAAATTTTAAGTAAGTAATTTACTCAGTAGTGTGTCCAGACGACTTTTTTCTGTAAATTGTAAGTAAAGCCAACATTTTAAAAACCTTAGTTTAATTTCAAAAAGTAGTGCTTATCGAATAACTTCAACTATTGGTTGTTTGCAAAAGGGCTGAGCTAACAAGTTGTGTACTCGTACATTCGAAGTTCACTAATTACAGAAGGTACAGTCAGCAACGAAAGTCGCTGAACATGTTGCAATCTTCAATACGATTTTTAATATGAAGTTACTGACCTATGAAGGTTATGCGAAATTATTGCATAGATGATCATTAAATATTTACCTTACCTTTATAATAAAAAAAAACCTCTTGACAAATTTTAGAGCTGTCATGTTTTAAAAAATTGGCTGTGTGCAGCGACTTTTGTTGCTGACTGTACATGTTCTCAGTTTCGACCTATAACTTTGAATTTTACGATCAGAATTAAATTTTTATGAGTGTCGTAATCAGTACTTGTAGTGTGTAGTATCAGAAGTTGTAATCCAATGTTTGATGGACCATGTATTATATCGAACATAGGGTTGCATATTGTATCAGGGCCCAATTAGCAGGCTGTAGACATGGGAAAAGTGACAAAATGACATGTAGGTAGGTAAACATGCATATAAAATAGTTTTGTCGACGGGATAGTAGACCAAACGGTTGTCACGGTTCTCATACTACCTACTTAAAATATCATGTTAGGAGCTAGTAGAATGTGGCTATCAAAATGTATGGAAATTACATTGATGAACGTGTCTAACATTTGTGTAATTTCTAGCCATTTTGTTTCGATTTGAACGTTAGATTGCATCCTGTCAAGGCCCCGAACAAAAGTCGCATAAGAACCATGAAAATATTTTTGTATACTTAATAACACTGCTTTGAGCTATGCTGTGTTCCTTACGGTTAGCAAGGTTGCCAGTGCTCCACGAGGAAACGTTGTGTTGACAGTGGGGGGACTTTTACCTCACTGCTTTTACCCAACTATTCCTCTTTCAGTATAGGATCGGCAACGCGCAAGTGATACTCCTGGTGTTGCAAATGCCTATAGGCTACGGTAGCCGCTTACCATCAGGTGGGCCGTATGCTTGTTTGCCACCTTAGTAGTATAAAAAAAAACTTTTCCATCGAGAAAACCATATTATATACATGAGTATGAGTACATGTCATTTTTGTACCAATCGAAATTACCCTTGCCCCTTACCCATGCAATGTTCCAGAGCGCCATTGGAGTATAATGCTGTTCTACTCCGTAGAGATTAATGGTAAAGGTAAGTGGTGCATCTGCGTAAATCAGGATCGCCGTCGGAGAAGTGTAGATACTGACGTCCACCCAAGTTACTTTCTTTTTCAAAAAAGTTCACTTGTTATCTTAACTGTATAGACTATGATGTGTCTGAAATAAAGTGTCACTTATTTATTTACTAAAACGACATATCCACAGTTAACAATAATGTTTGTAACATCTGTGTAACGCCCCACTTCTCTAAATAGTAATGCAACTAAGAGCGGGCTCGGAGTAAACAAACCTTAAGTTAAGGGGTAATGAAACCGTATGTTGTCCCGTAAGGGAGGCCCTTTTTCTTTGTCCACCCACTCCATTTAACGCATCAAAGGGCTCTCGTTAATTTACAGGTCACATTATTAGATAATTTAATATCCTCTAGAGATTACGAAAGTACCCAAAGTAGGGTGACATTCGATTAGCATGTAAGGCAAGGCCTCACCTACTGAAGGGGTCGACTGCTGGACAACAGCCTGTTATGCTCGTTGTTAATTTCATGGATACCATGGCCATGACTATTGGGCAAGTGAAGGCAAGTGCAGTTTTTAGCGGTACGAGTCTGACATACCCTGCCACCGACAGATGATCCATGGGGATTAACCGTATCACAAAAAGTGGGGTTACGACAGTAAATAATAAATGGTTACGTGTACTAACATAAAATATGGCTTTCGTTTTTTAATATACATTAATTACATATATAATATATGTATATATACATCCAAAGCCGTAAAAAAAGTTTTAAAACACTTTCATGTCTTTTATTAGTTCGCGAACATAGAATTGCAAATCTATATAGACCCCTACCTATAGACCCATTATGTTTTTGCATGGATTTTGTTGTGGTCACTAATTGAGTTCAGACACAATCTCAAGCAAGTTATGCCAGATCAATTCTTATGGCGTCATCTCTATGACAAGGTCAGAGCTAGAAGGAAATCTAGGTCAACAGTTAGTACCCATAATAACACACCTAAATGGATAAATCTTTTACAAACAACTGGATTTGTAAAATATTTATCCCTTTAAGCGGGTGTTAGTCCAAGTAAAGCGAATAATGAGATTTGTGAAAATCGCTGAAAACGTTGTATCGTTGATAAAAGCGAATTATATAAAAACAGATTTTATAAACATTTAATGAGTACTGATATATTATGGTTTATTCAGTTATTAGATCAAAAGCAGTCATCTTCTAGCAAAAGTAACATACACTCAGCTTAAGCCGACTTTACAGAAAGTAGCAGCATTTTATCGACGCTATTAAAACATATATTGTTTAATATATCGCCGGAATTTATCTGGAGATATTTATTTATTCATATACATACCATCACGCCTGTAGTCCCCGAAGGGTTAGATAGAAGTGTACTAATGTACACCCACAGTTCGCTGGTATTTTTAGGTCCCTTGTAATATGGGGTAAATTTGGTATTTGAAACT
Source organism: Acronicta alni (assembly GCA_964056405.1). Classification (NCBI taxonomy): domain Eukaryota; kingdom Metazoa; phylum Arthropoda; class Insecta; order Lepidoptera; family Noctuidae; genus Acronicta; species Acronicta alni. The sequence goes on from OZ043919.1 coordinate 12,568,867, forward strand.
ACATACAATGCCTAGAAAATATATACCTACCTACATTTGCTTTATAACGTGTTTAGTAAAATTTCATACATTTCATGTTGATTTTGGGTATTAAATAGATACTTCCTAGCCTAGGAATAATGACGCATTACTTACATCTTCGGTAAATAATAATAAAATATTAATATTTAAGACATTTTACCCACCACCAAGCTTCTGCTATATAGGTAGGTTACTACCTACGTAAGTAAAAATATATAAGTATTACATCCATAGTCTAGTACTCTAGATCATAGTATCATCAGATCCTGACTTGGTGGCAATGGACCCCCTCAGGAGTGTATTATTTCAAATAAAAAAAAAGAATTTTGAGAATCGGTCCACAAATGGGGGAGAAATCGGTGTACATACATTAAAAATAAAAAATAAATCCTCCTTTTCGAAGTCGTTTAAAAATATATTTGTGGTCTAATTATAATTAAATTACAATTAAATTATTAGTTTAATTATTGAGGGGCTCGTGACTAAGTTATAACTACGGTGTTCAAAAGATCTACAAGGTTAAACTGCGCCAGCCGCGGTCGGTCTGTGGATAGACTGAGTGACCGTTCTTAACACATCGAGACCCCTCCGTATCTCGGAGAGCACGTAAAGCCGTCGCTCGGTCCCGATAGTCATGCGAACATCTATGACAACCGTTACTGGTAGTCAGAAGCCCAAAAAAAGCCTGAGAACTAGTCTACCTCAGGATATCGGATTGCCCGGGAATCGGGTTACGGACGTATGATGGCAGTCGCTTCGTGTAAAATACCAATATTCAGCCGCATCTCGTTAGACTGGAAGCCGACCCCAACATAGCGGGGCAAAGGTTGGGAGGATGATGAATTATAATTAAATTAATTATTACACTTGTAAATAATTATAGCGAGGTGAGTGAGTGAACTATTTCAAAACTTTTAATTTGCCTCGTTAGTGTAGACTTCGTCAAATATAACGCATATTTAAGCATATAACGCTTTACGAATTAACCGTATCTAAATTTAATTTCACAAACCGTAGTAAGTTATGTGGACTACGCTGTGGTATTATTTTACGTGGCCCGTGGTTAGAAGCGAGTAAACTTTCATTCTGCAAATGTGGTTTATTTGATTTAAACGGTGAGTACACGAGTACGGGTAGGCACCTACCTGCCTACCAACGCTGTTTATTCGAGATTGTAAGGCAGACGCCGTTTTCGTCCGGCAAAAGAGGTCTTGGTCCACCAATACATTCATAATAATAAACGATATTTATACATTATAATGGTTCTGGCTGCTTTCACCCGGGAGACTCCTTTACTATAATCCCGTAGTACAACTGTGAGGTAAAAATTAAAAAAGTTCTCCAAGGAGCTACGTCTTGGACCTGTGTCCTCCTCGCGCAAGCTTTCCAAATGTCTCTCCTTAGGTGTTGTTTCAGACAGCCCTCCGGGCTAGGTGCATTGTTCACGGTGGGGTTCGTGTCAGTGATGAGCACAGATATAGGCCTATAGGTATCGACACGATTTCCATCCTCGCCCTTAAATACAAGGGTGATTAATGCATTCTTAAAAGTTTCGGGGAAAATACCTTTTACGATACATAAATTACAGATATGCGTTTTATTCGATTGTGTGTTAAATATTGTTTAATTAAATTCTACCTGATTCATACAAAAGGGATACAATAGATGATTGTGAAAAAAATAATGTATAAATACCGACTATACAAATACGATACGCTACCATTTCGCATTAAGCAAAGTTGACACACGAGAATGACTTTAAAACACAAACTATTCAGACTTCCTTTAATTTTATGAGTATTCTCTATTCCATAAGGTACATCCACGAAATTGCAAGATGTAGGTACTTGCCCCCTATTATAATAAGTCTGCCGCTGCCACCGCCGCCGCCTGTCCTGACTAACTTTCGCTGTTTGTGGCACCTACATTTCTCTTCTTCTGAGACAGAAATAACTTGCTTTAGAATGATTACTTTAGAACTTATAAGATAGTCTACCAATATGAAACTAAAATCCAAAATCCTTTGCTTGGAAACATTATAATTATTTGTGTAGGATTAGCTGCCTATTCCCTTTTGCAGTCTTCTGAATGGATACCATTAACGATTGTCATAGATTCGTATGACAACTGAGACTGGTTTACGTGCTCTCAGAGGCGGAAGGGGGGTCTCGATGTATTGGGTATTTGACGACTTCTGTTATTCAGTAGTCTAGTGGTTCGAGTGTTGGACTGTAATTACGAGGGTACGATTCTCACAAGACACAAATATTTATGTGATGAACATAATTGTTTGCGTTTGTCTGGGTGTTTCTGAAGTATTATAAGTACAGAGGCTAGCACATCAAGCTACCACAATCTGTCAAATTTCTTCGATAGATTTTCAACTTTAATACAACACGGTTCATTTACAATTGGGAAAGTTTGACATTTTTGGATAGCTTGACCTGCTGGCGTCTGTACCTACTTATATATTTACAAAAAAAAGTATAAGAGTATTATATCCATTGTCTAGTACCCATTGTACAAGCTGCTGCTTAGTATGGGACTAGATGGTGCTCATCACATATACATTTGTGTTCTGTGGGAATCGAACCCACAACCTCGTGATCACAGTCCAACACTAGACCACAGATGTAGTCTGTATAATATGTTGGAAATGAAACGAATGGAATACAGTAAATTGAATTTTAATGGTAATAACGTTTAATATGATCATTAGGATTATTGTGAAAGGTTTAGGGAGGAATGAATTTGAATTGATTGAAATTGATTCTGATAATTAGCAGTTTGCTGCTAATTATATGCCTATAGATATATGACCATTGAATTGCCGACTCAAAAGCTCATGTTCATAGAATCTACAAACCTAATTTCAACTTGGACTCATATATTTATAATATACTATGCGGTATGAGCGCGTTGTTCTCGATCATTATTTTGTTGCGGAGTTATTTAAAAAATTAGGATATCTCCTAAGATATTGGCCTCCTTTTTGGTCTGGTACAGGGTTGCTGTAACAAACTTTTGTAATAATTTCTGTACGAGTTCAAATAAAATATTTATTTCTTTCTTTCTATATTCATTAAAATAAAATTATGTCAAGGGAATTTTTTTTATTAGCAAAATGAAATACTTGTGATGAATAACGTATTTATTAGGATAAGGAATAGGTAATATCTATAAAAACAACTCGGCAAATAATGCATTATTTTAGAACTTCGATTACCTTAAAAAGGTTTTAGTGAGTCCACCTTAAAAAATAGACATGTATGCTGCCACGGACTTTTTTTCAGAACAAACTAAAGGGGAACAATTCCGTCATACATGATTTTTCCGTAACTTTTACGCAGTGCAAGCAACGGAAGCTCTAGCTCTCAAAAGGAATATTTTGTTGCAACATTTTGCATTGATGCTTCGCTTCTATTGGTCGTAGCGTAACGTTATATAACTTTCCTCGATAAATGGATTTAACAACACAAAAAAAAAACAATTCGATTCAGTAGGCAGTTCTTGGGATTAGTGCGATCAAACAAACATCTTCTTCTTCAATAACTCTACAGCTTTATAAGCTTTATAATATTAGTATAGATTTCAGAATATTTGCTAATAACATACCGTCACGCATTTATTACCCGAAAGGTTAGGCAGATGTGTACAAATGTACGCACACAGTTTTCGGTGTTTAAGTCTCATGTAATAGCCAATAGCCGAAGCCAATCCAAATTCCGAGCTGCTACTGAGAATTTAAGAAAAACCCAATAACATTTTGCTTGATCGAATCAAACCTAGAACCTCTAGGGTAGCACTCGCACTTACTACTACTGAACAAATGAGGCAGAGGAATTGCTCAATCTGGATAAAATGGTTACATTGAGTAATTTGTGCCCTTCCTGGAACGTGTGGAACGTCTGGATTCGCACAATAAGATATAACACGATAGCACAGTTAGCGAAGCAGCTAAGCGACCGGTTTGTGTGCCACAGGTCGCAGGTTCGATCCCGCACGGAACAAATATTTAATTTTTTTTTTTTATCATTTATTCATAAGTATACAACTTAGCAACATATATATCTCCTCGCCAAGCTACACGGCTTGTTGGCGAGATACGCTCGTTAACATATCTTCTTATATCATATGGCCTACTAGGTAGTTTTTCCGGGTGTTTGTGTGTATTTGTTGTTTTCACTGTTTTGGGCAATGTTTTAGTATAAAATCCATACCTACTAATAATATAAATTCGAAAGTATATAACTATGTTTGTCTGTTTATACAATAAAAAATTATAAGCTTACAAAAGATTAAACGTCGTCGGTGACTGAGATTTGGTTTCATATAAGGAGTACATAATCTCTAAGTAAATGTTAATTAATTGCAGCCTTAGGTACGCTCGGGGAGGTGCTGTGAACCCGATCTCGTTCGATACTCGTTAGCCCGACTGATACAGAGTCTGGATTAACAATTACTTACTCCAGAAATTGTTGAATCAATTGACAAGAGAATGTGTCTGAGTGCGATTTCGATCTACCAACAAACAACGTATAAGCATTATGAAATGTAGATGACATTTAATTTAAAATGTTATCCACGTTATCTTTATACAGCCTTAACCATAATAATATTATAAATTCGAAAATAACTCTGCCTGTCTGTTAGTCTGTTACGCTGTGACGCTTAAACCGATCGTTTTGGATGAAATTTGGTACAGATATAGATTAGACCTTGGTGAAGGACATTGGCTTTTGACCTTTTGTCTCTAAATCTTTGGAATGCAAGTGAAACCTCGGGATTTCTTTTATATACCCTAAACGTAAAGAACACATACATGGATGTACATATTGTGTACATTCAGAAGTATGTGATCTTTACGTTTAGGGTGAAATTTCTAAATGTCACTTTTTCGTTTTGATTTGAGTTATTATTAACTATGTGTATTGAGAAAAATCTAGTTCGGTTTTAAAAATATCAGAAAATGTACAGATTTGTTTTTTAGAGATTAATGTACAGAGTCTTCTCGACGCTCCGTTGTTACGATTAAGTTTTATCTCTCGCGTTAATAAATATGTAAGCGCATTCCTTGTTTTCATAGATTTACAGCAACAGTGTTACTGAAAATGTGTTCTATAGCGAGGTCAAGTTGTTAAAGTTTATCGACTTTATACGGCCACAACACTATTCCTCCGTGCTTAATATGATGATGCCATAATCGTTTAAATATAATTTTGGTAACACGCTGTTTATATAGGTGTGTTCATAGTGCTTTAGGCTCTATTCTTGGCCTAAAATGGGATAAAAGGATCAGCGACTTACGTGCTGGCATGCGGGGTGCTGGGAAATGGAATCAATAGGCTTTATCATAATGTCTATAGTATCTGATTGTTAACGGGGACCCGGCTGGGAGCTTTTAATATAATTAGTGGCTCCATGGTTGCCGAAATTCGGATAGATATGTTTGACATTGAAAACAGGAATGTAACCAATAAATGTTTAATTTAATTTATTATTTTTTTGTAAACCAAGATTAACACTGTTCAAGTTTTTTATTAAGGAGTGTTTATCGAGTTTCATGCCGGTTCTTCTCCATAAGACCTTTGTTTGAATCTGTGCGACTAGTTTAGTTCCACACTCTTTCGCCATATTAACTTTAACTGTGTGAAATCTCAAACTCCTTCCTGCGCGCAACATGAAGAAGAAAAAGGGGTACAAAGTTTTGTCTTCACGTATTAATGAATTTAATAAACAACAGATTGCTTTATTGGTCTAGTGGTGGTAAGTGCGACTCCTAAGCTAAAGGTTGTTGAACATAACTTTTTATGCTTGTGTGAATATTGAGTGTATGAGAATGTAGCTTATTTGACTGTTGTTTTTGCTGATGATAAAAGGAAATACGCCAGACAGGATTTCAATGAAGTGGTTTATTCGTATTTTTAACAAATTCCGTTTATTCTTGTAATAATCGTATACTGCTTATGTGGTTTATTCGTATTTTTAGAAAAATCCGTTTATTCTTGTAATAATCGTATAACAGTATAGTATAAGTATGTATAAGTTCGAATGTGCAACGTAATTCTAACCGGTATATTTTTCCAAGATTCTAACCGGTATATTTTTCCTTCAAGATGACAAGGCCACTTGTCCCCACTATAGTTGTAACGTCACTGCAGCATGCTCTCTGGTACATCATCATCATCATCAACCCATATACTGTCCCACTGCTGGGCACGGGTCTCCTCTCATATTGAGAGGGATTAGGCTATAGTCCAAGTGCCAAGTCTCTGGTACAACTGTTTCAGTAATTGAGAATATTTTTAAGAGGATTGATAGGCTCAATTGCAGGGAATTTTATTTTATCCTCTCAATTTCAGCAAAGTAAACTAATAAGAAGTACACACACACGTTGCAATACACAAAATCAATGGGACAACCGGTACTGAATTAGGTAAAATATTGGCTGCAGCACAAACTAGTTGCAATAGTGTGTGGATTACTAGTTTTGATTTGGATAATTAATGAAACTTCCGCTAAGTTCAGCCAAGCGTTTGTCCGGTAAAAACTGGCAACAACAGCAATGCAATCAGAAGCTGTGCAAATATTTTGCTCAGTTTTAAATATGGGCGTCTAGGTATTATTTCAGTGGGTCGTTGTTGCGGAAATATAAGTTACAGAATAATTCGACTGTAGCTGCCGTATTGGGCTAATGTAACCCAATTCAATTCTGATTACTACATTATGATCAGTCCTTCACTACTATCTATCTATAATAATAATAATTTTGGGACATTTTACACAACGCCATCTAGTCCCAAACTAAGCAGAGCTTGTACTATGGGTACTAGACAATGGATATAATCAGCCACGGACGTCCACTACTGAACATAGGCCTCCCCCAATGATCGCCACAAAAATCGGTCCTGCACAGACCGCATCCACCGACTCCCTGCAACCCTCACGAGGTCGTCCGTCCACCTAGTTGGGGTCCGTCTACTACACACTACTACGTAAAGCCAACGTGTATCATAATGCAATAGGGAAATATTGCCATTGCCGGGGGTCAACCCATTCCGAGCTGCTATTAAAAATTTCATAGAAAAACCAATAATACTTTGCTCGTCTTAGGAATCGAGTCCTAATCGGGACCTCACGCAGCAGCCACGCTTGCGACCACTGGACCAATTAGGCAGTTGGTTATTAGAATTTAATAGCGGCAGTGGAAACATGTCAACGCATTCGTTAATAAACCTTCGTTTAACCGAAGGATTTATTGACCCGGAGCAGTTTACTAATAACTGAGTAGCGTCCGCTGGGGCGGGAGCGCGTTTCTCAAGCGGTCAATTGATTAAACGAAGCAATTAAGCAATCAGTCCTCAATGGTAGCGGCGATTGTCGCAAATGAGTGCGGGTTCGACATCTGCGTGCTCCACGACGTTCATTAGCCATACCTCACTCCATACATCATGATAAACACTGTATTGTATGTGTTCGTCTTACAATTTTTACCAAAGCCCTTCTAAAATACACCCACTAACAATTTTTTTGTTGCTAATTAATGTCACAGACAAAGTTAAATTTAACGATCCAAAGAATTGATGTCTTTGTATTGAATTCCTCAAATATCGACTTAACTTCATTATGTATGTTTACTATTAATTTCTTATTTTAGTTACTTACTTAAAACTTTGCTTGTTTTTAAATGTTTACATTAACAACGATATTAACGTTATTTTATCTTATATTATATTATTATACAAGTTCTATTTATTTATTTGGTTTGAATACTTAGATTTAAAAAAAAGTATAATTATTTTTACCAATAGAATTGTCAGCTCAAAGTGTCAAATATTTCTATGTTTTTGCTCGTAGAGAATACTTTTAGCCTCCTACATGAAAACTATCAAACTAAAATCGATATCGCTAACGATCACGATATGACATACTTAGTTCCTTTATAAAGCTTGTCTGCGTTACATTTGTAAGTGTTGCGATAAACAAGTCACAGGATAACTTTATAGTGCTGTGAATCGGGGGCCTCCCGGTAGCTGTAGCGAATTATTCTAAAATTAAACTGTATTTATTGGTGGACAGTTTGGCGAAACGGTTTGAAACGACTGTGACATCCGGACCGATCAAAGTGATCGAGAACGAGCGTCGCGTCGGCGTTTTATTGCGCGCAGTCAACACGGACGCGACTACGCTGCCTGTAGGTATACTGTATAACCGCCATATTGGATAATTGACTCCGTTCAGCCGTCCATATGAATGGTAATGCCAAATTTAGGTGCAATACCCGCGATCGCGTGCCGCTCTACGTAAATTGAACGAACAAAGTTGACGACCATGATATACATAAATATAATAACGATAAAGCTGTTACATATTTTGTGGCAGTTAATGCAAACAAGCAATGTTGGGTTAAATTAAAGATGACTATTATGCATAAATTGTGTAAAGTAGCTTGTTAGCGCATCCTTTGTGACACCCGCACCTTACATAATTATTCTTATCTATTTTTAATAAACTATCGGCTGTCATTATAATAACGAAAAAGACATAAAAAACTTTTAAACGTAAAGAGATGTGCTGACAGATTTATCTCGACTAGAAAATTATGCTGACACAGAATAGTAATTTACTAAACAAATAAGCCTCCAGTTTTTATTTTATTTACGCCTGAATTCACAAAATTAATTCCTTATAAATATTTAAAAATTCAAATTAGGTCGAAACTCCTTACGGGATTTTATTCGAAAAAGTTTTTTCGTTAGTTAATTAAAATAACCATAAATTACCTAACAGTGCTGGCTGATGTCAGTGGTGACGAGCGTGTTCGTGGACACGTACATGTGGCTACACTATGCATGTATGTGTATATGTATCAATAACAGAGGTCACGTTATGTCGTCGCGACAAGTTTTCCATGTGTTCGGGGCTGATGTTATAACAGTTAATCCCTCGGCCCTCGGGCAGCCCCTCGCCCGCGCCCGCCGCAGCCACATGTCACCGGCCCATTAAACTCAACACCCTAACAAAAAATAATTACTTCACCATACAGTTCCACGGTCACAACCCGTTCAATTTGTGTTTAATCTCCTTAAAGCGCGACCAACGTAATGAAATTAAAAAGTCACAAACTAACGAACTAAACAACCCCTATGGGATATATGGGTATGTAAGTACTTCTTGCTGGGGCCCGATCGGAGATAATAAGGAATGCTTTTGCAATCATGCGTGAGAGTGGGGATATTACTAAATTGTTCTCATGTTACCTTCTTCATTTAATCTAAGTATAAGGTGTAGTAGGTAGTGTGGTCATGACATATAACAGAGACGTAGGTATAGAAGAGAGACATATCTACCTACTGCGTACTGCGTCGGTAAATAAAAGCAGTAAGATTATGAAGAGGGACTAAGTAGGTAGGCAGTTAAATAATAAATACTAGATCCTTTTGATGCCGATTTTTGCAGAAGTAACAAAAAATCACAAAACATCTGTTTCTGGGAAGACTATCCATAGTGTAACCTTAGAGAGTTATTCTTAGAAAAGACCCGTGCCGAAGGTGTAACAAGCTTACCTAATTATACCTATGTAGTTATTATGGGCTTAAATGCAAATTCATCGTCCTCCGAGCCTTTTCCCAACTATATTAAGGTCGACTTCCAGTTTAATCAAATGCGGCTGAATATCGGTATTTTTTGCAATGCTGTTGTTACCAGATCTCGACAACACTATTTTCGAGCAATACCGATATACTGAAGTTACATTGGTTGTCAGGCTTTTTGGGCTTCTGACTACCACCAACGATTGTCATAGGTGTTCGTATGACAACCGGAAACTATGGCTTGCGTGCTTTCCGAGGCACGGAGGTCTCAGTGCTAAAAATTGGCACAAATACCCTCTTATGCACAAATTAATAGATAATATTCATATCATTGTGATCCTTTGAAGACAATTATTAAGATGAAGATTGTTAAAAGAGCAGTTTCCCGTGATGCCTAGACCTCAAATTTCTCAGACTATAATCGTCCAACAAGCCTTGCAGCCTTCACACGTCATTAAGAAAATGTCTCAGACATGCATTCATCATTCACGATGTTTTCTTTCATAGCCAGTGAACTCATATCAGAGTCCACACATATGATTTAGGAGTCCATACTCATATAAATAGGCTATTACTACTCACAAAAATACATTGGTACGTTTTCAGAAATGTAATATACCTAGGTACTTTGTTTTGTTGACTGAATTTTCGTAGCTTCCGTTTGTGGTTTCCTCGGAGTAGTGCGGAATTTAGGCTACTTAGCATGCAAGAGGTGTAGTGCTTTGAACCTTATGCTCTATACAAAACCAACAGGGCCGATGTAAAATATCTAAAGCTATCCATGTTCCAATTTTGGAACGCTAGTCTTGTCTTAGAAATTGTTTCTATATGAGGAGAATATTTTCATATGAGGGTGATTATCGTCAGGTTTCCTGGTTATGTCAAAGATTACCAGGCTTATATCGTCACCAGCGAGTGTCGGTGACGTTAGCCAGAAAAGGCTTAACGATCTCTTAGCGTGTAAAGAGGCCGAGTATCACATACTAACTGCTTCGTCGTGTAATTGGTCGTTGCACATATGAGCGTTTATAGCACACCACATTATTAAATATACTGGAATATAAAACTTAATTATAATATTTATGCATAATTTACTGTAAGTGCTCATGTACTGCCTCATTGGTCTAGTGGAGATAGGCGTGCAGTCCTGGGTTAGATTTCCAGGTTGGGCACCGTCATTAGGGTTTTTATAAAATACTCAATAGCTGCTCGGAGTTTGAAATTGTGTAATTGTGTGTGTTAGCCTTGGCCCGTATTACATGCGACCTAAAACGTGCTTACTGCGGGTGTACCTAAATTAGTACACCTCTGCCTAATATATCGAGGAATACAGGCGTATTGGTATGTTGCGTTATGTTTCTGAAGCTATGCAAGCTTGCGATTCTCATTCGATGGAAAACCGATCACCATCTAGCGAACTATAATCAGCACGAAAAACTTGAAATCACCTTCTATCTACTGTACTATCAATCTAGCTACTGGGCTTGCATATAATATCTACTCTGTGGACTTGAACCTTTGCAAAGGAATATGTAAAACGTGGGTTAACTAAAAAAACCATCTCAAACGCATCTACCGCGGTGTTCTACGAAATATCATTGCCCGAGAATATTGCAACCACAGGTTGCAATATTCTCTTTATTTTTAAAGATGGCTCGCGCACGGGTACAAGCCTTGTGTCGCGGGCTCGTGGGGGACTTTACAATCATATAACTAACGGACAAGATCCAAGTAAGCCAAGATCGTGCAGCCTGGCGAGCGATGGTGAATAGAGCCCACAGTCGTGACGTCCCTCAGCCATGAGGATACGACGAAGAAGAAGAAGAACTAACGGACACAAAGAACTCGTACTCGAAACAAATATCTGAATATCACACAAAGATATTGTCTCGGGTGGGAATCGAACTCACGACAGCCGTGGCAATGGTAGTATCGAGGTGACTACCTTAACAGCTACGCCAAACGTATAGGTCAGATTCTCCAGCGATCTTTAGTTGTTATACCTTGCTTTAGAGAGTGTTAAGCACTAGCCTTTTACGAGATGAGATAAAATTGTAGTGCCGTATCTAGTCGCAAGTTCGCTCAGAAGCTTGTGCTTGTGCTCGTGACAAGTACCTACCGTAGCATTGGTAGCTCTTGTATCGTTTAAAGAAGGAAATATACAAACCTACTGTGTACTTTAGAGACATACTTTATATGTATAGAAAGAAGAAAGAAAAACTATTCCTTGCAAAAAAAGAATGAGTATCGTTAACACAAACAACATGTTTTTTAGATAATTTGACATAAATTGTGCTTCTAATAGATAGGTAGTGATATTTAGATACTTTTCTGTGGTTCAGACAGCACGAATGGTGCCGTAGCTGAGAGAACGGCTTATGCCAGTCTCGAGATCGACTCCCCATTCATTCGGGGTCGATTCCCACAGGACACAAATATTTGTGTAGTTTAAAACATAAGTGTTTGTGTTTGTCTGGGTGTTTCTTATGTATTATAACTTTATAAGTATGTATTTACAAAAAAAAAGTATATAAGTATTATTATCCATTATCTAGTACCCATAGTAAAAGCTCTGTTTAGTTTGGGATTAAATGGTGCTGTGTAAAATTGACCAAAAAATATGTATTATTATTTATGAATTCAGCGATACCTCTAGAAGAAAATCTTAGTGAAGGGCAATGTTATTTAAAAAAAGAAAGGTTTATCTGAATACGTGAATAGGTATGTTATGCGGTCGGAGTAACAGGTGGACACTGTGAAGATGTCTATTGCCTATCTATGTGGGTAGGTAATAGTAAGTAGTAAACACATCGGTTTCTCTCATTTGACTTTTAGAACTTTCACGGAATGGCTAACAATTGACAACCGGCCTATAAACGTTCCTATGCAAATGTCCTATAATTAGTAACACAACTAAAGTAAAAGTAGACGGTGAAATTGCTAAATAAATTGCCAAACAATTTAAGCACTTTAAATCCCTCCAAACATTAAATTGTCAACATCAGATGCGGCTGAATATCAATATTTTACACGAAATAACAGTCACCAGACCTATCCGCTACCCAATTTCTAAGCGTATCGCTTTGAAATTGGGTGGGTGATACCCAAATTTAAGGGTAACCTGGTTGTTTGGTTCTTTTCCTCCAATGATCGTCATAGGTGTTCGTATGTCAGTAACAACGGCTTTACGTGTTCTTCGAGCGCATAAAACCGTAAAATACTCCAAACATTAGCGTATTGAGTGAATACTGAACTATAGATATGATAGATAGTACTGTCGATTACACCCACATCCCTCTTGGTAAACGTTATGAAAGTTTAATAGAGTCAGCATTGAGTTTATGTCCTTTGCACAAGACTCCTTTATACCTACCTGAAGCATATTAGTTTACACAGCGAAATTTCCTTGCCCATAGAAATTTTCCCAGAAGGGAAGCACCGCGTCTCTTGCTTGGGCAGAATATTTTTGGTGACCAACCGTGAAATATTAGCGGACTATTTTTATCATTTACTTTCATTGAAAGTGAATTTAGCTTATTATATTTTAAGAATTTAATAGCAGGAAAGAGTCCTCTTGTACTGTAAAATGACAAAAACGCCAAAAACATAAGTACAGCTTTTGAAGTAGGTATACTGTCGGGGTACTTAGCGAGGTGTCGGTAATGTTTAGAAAGAAATAAATGTTAATGTTTATCACTATTTATTAGTTCTCTGTAAAATGTTCTTAAATGTAAAAATGGTACAAAAATGTTAATGGAATGTATGAATACACCCGGCTAACGCGGTAGTCAAAGGTGCACTAAACTCAATTATAAATTAAAGTCTTAAAAGTAATAACATCATTTAGGTCAACGCGTCAGGTAAATATTGCAAACTAAGGTGTTCGGTTTTAAAACACCGAACATATACTATTTTTGTAATGTATTTTTTGGAAAACGAGGAAGGGGAAGACCTAGACGAAGTTTTGTGGAACAAGTGAAGGAAAGGGTGGAGATCGTGTCGTATCAAGAGGTAAAACGGAAAGCTGAAGATAGAGAACAGTGGCGATTGCTCCACCGACAAGAGCTGAGCTCTTAAATTGAAGAAGAAGATACTATTTTTATTTAAATATCTATACCTAAAAATAAAACCATATTCATTAAAACATTTGGAGTACGTACCTCTTACTAGTAGCATTGAAAAGTAATGTCTTGAAAGGATATTATTAATTAATTTAAACGTCTCGTTGCTGGTTCTCGGATGTTGGAAATTGGTTGTGATTTGTGGTGAGGGTAGTTCTAGAACTTTGAGCGTGCGCCGCGTGGGTGCGGGTGGGTGCGGGCGGGGGCGTCCGTCGTCAGTTCACAGTCTTATTTTAATGAGGACACGCCGTTCAATAGGACAATAAATAAATAAATGTGACATAGTCAATGGTTTCACCAACACATTGCAAAACCGTTATGTTGGTTGGTAACATGCTAAATATGTAATGTAATAAATACGTATTTACTTTTATGTCACAGTAATGTGCAGTAACCTACTTCTAATAAGTATTTTTGAAAACCTTTAATCGCAATTTTAGTATCATACATAGTCTTCTCAGTGAATAGTTTCAAATAATAGGTTATCCGGTAGGTGGCGGTGCCGGTTGCAGGGGCGCCAACTGTGCCGGCCGGCAGTGGCGGCGCGCGCGGCGCTGCGGTCGCCCCAGCCGCCTGTTTGCCTTGAATTCCTAACTCGGGGGAACGAACAAAAATAACATAACGAGTCGAGCTTGTAATAACATTTGTCCTAATATATTACTATTGTGACGGCTCACAGCGTGCCGGATTTATATACTGCCGTGCGAACCGTCACCTTATTATTTATTAATATTAATGCCGGCTGTCTGCACCCAAATTCTTTTTCATTAGATATGCGAGCTACGTTACAAGACTTTCTCTGTTTAACACGTTAATATCGTGTGTGCAAATCTTTTGATGCGCGGATTTTTCTTAATTTATGGTTTGCGTTGAATTTTCTCCGAAACAATAAAATGATGCAAGATATTATTGCTTGGAATATGTCTTAATCTAATGTAAGTTTTTAACACGCCTTTATTAACAAATAATTGATACATACATTTAGGTGTATAGGTAGGTATACCTTTAGGTAGGTCTTAGTAATTTATATGTTAATGAACGTTTAGAATAAGGATAGGTGGGCTATTGAAGATAGTTTTTAGTTTCATTATAGATTTATAGGTAATTATTGTTCATACGAGGGCGAGGTCACAGAATAGGAATACATATTTATTCTGTGGCGAGGTAAAATGATGTATGTACAAACTTAAACAACTGAAGTATATATTAAGTTGTTGTAGCTAACCTAGTTAGAATCATGTCTGCCTATTTATATGTATAAAACATTTGAAATACTTCACATAAAATATTGTTAGAGTAAGTATTATTATTATTAATTTAACTACAACGAATGAATTGTATGAGTACAACAGACTTTACTTCTCAGTCCCTGAAATTAGTTTTATTGCAAATATAAGCGATGTGGCGCGCGAAGTCTGCCGACCCGCATTAGGCTAGCGTAGTGAATTATAACTAATCCCTGTCATTCTAAGAGGAGACCCGTGTTCAGCAAGTGTCTTGCTATAAAAAAAATAAAATAAAATATGTACTTCATTATCTTTTTGTATTATTTTTGCATTTTGCATGTTAAGATTTTAAAGTTATTGTAGCGAAGGAAAAATTCGACTGCGGGCAGGATTCGACCTAGCGTCTTCTGGTTAGATACACCAGACGCTATGACCAGCCAGCTAAGGTAAGCCACCGCGACGTAAATTCAGAATGTGAAGGCAAATTTCGACCTGGCGGATGAGACTCGCAGATGTAGTT
The DNA here is from genome assembly GCA_964056405.1 of Acronicta alni. Taxonomy (NCBI): domain Eukaryota; kingdom Metazoa; phylum Arthropoda; class Insecta; order Lepidoptera; family Noctuidae; genus Acronicta; species Acronicta alni. The sequence goes on from OZ043919.1 coordinate 12,584,348, forward strand.
AGTGCTGTCTAGGTCTTGGTTAGATTTCAGCAGGTACTAATGAGTATCCACAGTTCGCCGGTATGTTTTAGGTCCCATGGAATAGAGGCCGAGCCTATTGCCATTAACCGGGCATGAATCCTAACTACGAGCTGTTACTAAGAATCTCATACTTAGAAAAACTGCTCGACCAGGGGCCAGGACCTCTAGCGTAACAGGCTAATGACGCAGTTACTAATAAATTCTTTCACTCAAAAGCTTATACTAACTACTAGTTAGAGGTATAATTTCTACTCTACGGTATTAAAAAAATGTGCACCATAGAATAGTTTGTAATTTGGTTAGTCTGTAATCTAACCAAGCGCCTACAACCTACATACCACAATTTATTGTACTCCTATTATTATTTATGACTTTTTAATCCATTTGTCTGACTCTACTTGTACTTGTAATCGTAGATTGTATTTACTTAACGTGCTCTATTAAAATGGACACTCATTCTTTATTTAATTCCACTCAAATTGGAGCTACCCGACTGGGGAAGTACATCGCCTTACAGAAAATCGAAGTGAAATAACACTACTTACGGTGAGCAAGGTATGCGAGTGTTCCGCGAGCAAACGTTGTGTTGGCAGTAGGGGGACTTTGACCCTTATACTGCCAACCCAACTATTCCTTTTTCGTTTTACAGGGTCGGCAACGCGCAAGTGATACCCCTGCTGTTACAAGCGTCTATAGGCTACGGTAAGCGCTTACTATCACGTGGGCCGTATGCTTGTTTGTCGCCTTAGTGGTATAAAAAAAAAACTTGTACTGTATGCAGCAAGCATAGGGTTAGGCCAAGATTATCCAGGCCAACTAGATGGCCTGGAACTTCACAAATTCAGTATATTATAATCTTTACACCGACACTTCAATAATTCAAATGCTTTAAAAAAGATGTTCGTATTTTAACCCTGCTTGTGCCCCACCTTTAGAAAGAGTATAAAACATTTACGTTACAGTAGAAATTGTCACTACAGTGTCATAAATGGCGTGGTTATTAAGCAAAGTGACATGTTCTTTACGCAACATAAATAAAATACAAGGTTAATCTAGGTTTAACATTTTGCGGTTAGCGCTTGCAGCTTTATTTTTGCAACTTTTACCTACATTATATTAACAGCTGGCGTAACTCTTGCTCGGTTTGCATATAATATATAAAGTTTTGTATACAGTTGTCTGTATTCTGTATAGTCTAGTAATTATATAACTAGACTATACACAGCATTAACACTAATACATACTAATTATACAAATTTTTTATACAAATATGTGTGTATCGAACACATAGTGTTGTAGTTAAGTGATGACAATAACTAGGATTTTAGCTTTTGAGTGTAGTGCTTAACTTAAAATATCAGGGTTAAATCTGTACTCGATTTTTTAATACATATATCGTTTTTTTATACCACTACGGTGTCAAACAAACATACGGCCCACGTGATGGTAAGCGGTTACTGTAGCCCATAGACGCTTGTGACACCAGGGGTATCACTTGCGCGTTGCCGACCCTGTAAAATGAAAGAGGAATAGTTGGGTCGGCAGTATGAGGGTCAAAGTTCCCCCACGCCAACACAACGATTCCTGGCGGGGCACTAGCAACCTTGCTCACCGTAAGGAACCCACACAGCTCAATGAAGTATTATTTCACTTCAGCAGCTCCAATTTGAGTGGAATTACTACCACTGTACCCTATTACTCTTAAACTATGTTATATATACATAGGTATTTATAAATGAACACTATAATAATGAGCCTCAATATCAGTTAAATAGTATGTGGGTATACACTGTTATAATCACAAACTAAATATGAGCTTCATGGTTAGCCATGAACCAGTAGGTACTTTTTAATATTGATTTCAGACATTTACGAGAATATTATATACATTGAAATAAAACTACTTTTTACGGATTTTATCGCGTATCCCGACATTTCGGACCCTTTACAGCGTCCATGGTCACGGGTAGATTGAGATGGTGACAAGATGTCCTCCAGTTATTAAGTACTGGTAACCTAGTCAAGTGAACTGATACATGAAAAACTAAGACTGAAAATAAAACTGCTGTATCAAAGGAAAAATTAAATGAAATATGTGCCGACTCCCACACGCTGAAAGTTATAGAGAAACTCCTACGTCTGACTAAACACATTTACGACACTTCAACTTACCTAAACTAACTTTGGATCCATTTTTTGACAAAGTAAAAAATCAAGTGTTAACTAGAGCTTAAAAAATATTTACATTTATAGCTTAGCATGCCATTATACCTATATTTCCTGAAGAAATAGGCAGAGTTGTATTGATGTATACCTACCAACATAACAGTTTTCGCCAAATGTTTTAGGTCCCATTTAATAAAAGAGCGAGCGTATTGCCACAAATGCAATAAATAAATACTAAGTATTAAAAAAAGCCATAAAGTAGGTATATAATTTTTCAAACATATCCAAAATGGGTTATTTTTTTATTGTATTGTAGTTAGTCAACTTGATGTGCCTACCAATCAAAGAATAGTGATAATGTTAATATAGAAAGTTTTACATTTAGATTATGTGACAAAACATTGGGACAAAACAATACAATTGATTATTATTACAAATTATTTACGTACGAAGACCGCACATTCGTTTTATATGTCGAACATAATTAATTATTTTGGCATGTAACAGCTCTTCTGTACTGACAGAAGAGTATGGCAACTACACATCGTAACGCATGATTTCACACATTGTAACGCATAATTTCCATTTTCTACAATATGTACAATTATTACATTTATCGATTTAGAGTAATTATCAGCGACAATAATAACATGGATTTTAGCTTTAGAGTGTAGTGTTTAAATTAAAATATCAGGGTTAAATCTGTACTTGATTTTTTTAATACACATGTCGTTTTTTTATACCACTACGGTGTCAAACAAACATACGGCCCACTTGATGGTAAGCGGTTACCGTAGCCTATAGACGCTTGCAACACCAGGGGTATCACTTGTGTGTTGCCAACCCTTAAAAACAGAAGAGGAATAGTTGGGGTTGGCAGTTTGAGGCTCAAAGTCGCCCCACTGCCGATACAACGTTTCGCGTTGAGCACTGGCAATCTTACTCACCGTTAGGAATACAACACACCTCAAAGCTGTGTTATTTCACTTTGATTTTGCAAGGCGTTGGTACTTCCCTAGTCGGGCAGCTCCAATTTGAGTGGAATTACTCCCGGGCATAGTGGGAGTACCTCTCTTCTTTTCTAGCAAACGGAGCATCTGGACGTGAGGGTCTCATTTCGATCGATCGATCGAGTCAGGAGTCTGTGCAATCTGACATCGATTTTGATTCCCGTATAAAGTAGTAAACATGTATGTCAACATTTTCGTGTCAAAACATGTAAATGGTACACTAGTAAAAGCAATCAAGACAAATTAGGCAGCAGTTCGCCGGTAGGTATAGTTAATAAAATTACTTAATACGATTGACTATACCTACTGGTTTGTATCTTGGGGCAAAGTAGTAAAGAAATGTTCAGCAGGTTCCTCTTAAATAATTTCAAGTCCGCGAAACCAATCGCGGTGTAGCGCCATAGGAGATAGATAATAAATTAAATGGGGTGACTGGACGATGAGTAATGAGCTTTGTTGAACATAAATTTGTATTGTCGTTACTTATTTGACCCGGCACCAATTTTGACAGCTAGCCCCCAAGAGATTGGCAACTGCTGCAATTAGTTATTAACGAGAAAGCCACTCTCCTGCTGACATCTATATTTATAGATTTTACATCGTTATATCTCTGCATTGCTAAATGAAAGAATAGAGGTCAGCTATCGTTACCACAGGTACACAAAGTAACATAATTATTTGTACAGGTAGATCTTATAATGAAGTCAATGTTATAGGTTATTAAGTATTGTTTTTAATTCTAGCCACCTCTAAAAAAACACTGAACATGACTGAAACATTAACAATAAACCCTTGTCACAGTAGAATAGACGGTGCGCTTGTATTAACGCGTGTATTGACATGATTTCTGAAGTTCTACATGATGTAATTTTGATAAAGCTCATCAACCCTTGAAAACAACATAATAAAATATGCAAAATCGTTTTAGGACCCAGCAAGAAATTATTTATATTTCTTTGGAAATTAGAAAGAAAGAAACATATTTATGTAATTCTACCATCACTCTTACTTTCGTCCGTAAACATACGAAAGTAGTATTTTTTAATGTAAAATTTTTCAGGGCACTTGAGCTTGCTGTAATACAAATAACCTGTTGTATCAAATATCGTCGGAAGTCGTACGGATGCCATGTTTACTTCAGTGACCGCAACGACACGTTAACTGCGCACGCGCCGGCCTGTGTTATTATTATTTATTTTTACACGCCTGCTCAACGTTTGCGCAGTTTTCTTTTGAAGACCACCCGAAAGTGTTCACAATTATTCGCTTGTTTACATTAAATCAGATTTACGAATAAATAATGTCGAAAACTGAAAAGGGAAATGCCTGTTGTTAGATAAATAAAAAATAAATTAACAACAGGCACGCCCCCCAAAATTTTAATGCGTAAAAGATAAACCATTAAATTAATTGTGTAAACTTCATAATGGCTCGATATTTTAGTAAAAGTTGACGGAATGGAACCGAAATAGGTAAGTGAAGTGGACTTTTACAGAAAAGTGCAGTGTTAGACTGAAAGATCACTAGACTGCTGGGCACAGGTCTCCTTTCTGATAGAGAGGCATTAGGCTATAATCCACCACACTGGCCTAGTGCGGGTTGGCAGACTTCACACACCGTCGCGAAAAATCTCTAAGGTTTGCTCATGATGAACAACCAAGTTCAGATGCCATGCAATAGAGGGCGAGCCTATTGCCATTATCCGGGCACAATTCCAAAATCCGAGCTGCAAAGAATTTCATAGAAAACCCAATAACACTGCTCGACCTAGGAATCTAACCCAAGACCACTACACTAACGAGGCAGTTAAGTCTCTGTGCCGTCATAATAATCATATCACGGCTTCAATGGAAGAAAATGTCAGTTTGCAACCGAATCATTTAATTAAAACTGAAATATACATATTTAGCTTTGAACAGTCTGATGGCTTTGAGCCTTTTTTATGTGACCTACGCAAATGTTCCTCTGATCTGGTATCGTCGTGCGACGGGTTGTTGAGCTCCCTAAATTATGGTTGAGCTACACAATGACTGATGCATGCGTACCGTCAGTTGGGACTGGTCTACTCAAAGCCACTATGGCTCTTTCTAAAAAAACACAAATTTAAGATGATATTTTAATTATTTGGTATCTGTCGCTGTTTATTTGGTTTATTTACGTGACAATACCAGCTAGTACACCTACTACATAACACTACAAGCACGTTTATGGATCATGCACTCATTCACATATTTGTTTTGTAAACATAAAACAATCGGTTTTAGATTACTTCAAAACAGTATTACAGAACCCTCTTGGTATAGATTAAAACGTGTTTCGTTATGGTGTGGCAATTAACAAGCATATTATGTATATATTCCAAGCGTTTTGGTTAAATCATCACGGATGGAGATCCGTGAAAAAAAAAAATTAAAGTCTATATCTGTATTTAGGAGTAAATAACGAAAGCTGCGCCAAAAACTGACTTTTGTATCTTCATAAATACCCGGTTAATTGAAACCCCTCGTTAATCCTGGTGAGTCGCTCGTAGATTAAGCAGGCGCGAGAATTAACATTTTTACATTTGCTATACATCTTTCTCGACGTTTCCAAATAAGAAAGAGACGCAACGTGTACTTTCCAGCACATTGACTCTGGAGTAATTAAATAACGAAGAACAACCTTAGTGTACATTGAAAAATTGAGGTATAATTTGTCACCCTCAAAGGTTCGCATTGAGCTTCGAAAAGTTCACAGTAAAGCACTGTGAACTTTTTGTCAACTCAGTGTGGACTTTCTTGAATGTTCTATAATAAGTATATTGTGCTTTAAAAGGTGTTACTATATAGAATAAATAGGTAAAAATAGTAGTAACTATATTGTATACATTTTTGCAATTCAGTCCATGCCTAACTGACCTATTTCGGCTACTAGTAAAGTTTGAAGGTGGGCAAATCCTTGGGTGATGAATGCATCCCGGGCTGCGACCCCGCGGCCGCCCGTCATCCGTCACGGGGCTATCGCACGTCTCGCCCGACGTAAAAATGCTCCCCCCTCCTAACACTTGATTAATGTTTGAAAAAAGCCCAATTAAGCGTACACCCGAACATTTTATTTAACTTCACCCTTATAACAGCTGGTTAGACGGAGGCATACTTCCGATGGTTACCCCATTATTACAGGTTAAATATTTATTTTCTAGGTTAAGCATCGTTATTCCTTGTAAAACTAATTCAAATCTGATATTGATATTAATGAATGTTTAGTAACGATTTATTATTTTATTATGTGTAGTCATAATCACTCATTCCTGTTTTATCATGGATGGGTTTGCGCTTGACCACAATCTCACCTGATGGTAAGTGCAGAAAGTAGTAGAAAAAATAGTAAGTGCAGAAAGTAGTATGGTAGTAGAAAAAATCACCTAAATATTGAGCGTAGTTATTTTTAACAAAATAGATATTGACAGTTAACGATAGGCTGAATAATTGAATGCCTAGTTTTAGAACAGACGTCAGCGCAAATATAGGCCTTAATATTTTTGTCGCTAAATCATTAACCTATTCGAGATCGTGCCAGAGTTAATTATTAAGTTAATAATTCAAATGGAAACAACAAATAACACTTGCTAATTATTTATACTGTTTGAAGGATACATATTAGAATAGATAGATGAACATATTAGAACGTATTATGCCATTTGGGCTTAAATTCTTTTGGTATCAGCTTTTTCTTCCATACATATCTATCAATCGGCATCTTAACATTCATGTGTTGCCATACATCTACACTCTACACTCACATTCATGTTTTAAAGAAATCAAGAAAAATAATAAAATAAAATTTATAAGTAAAAAAATTATAATATTCTTATTGATTTCTGACATTTACGCGAATATTATACATTGAAATAAAACTACTTTCTTACAGCGTCCGAAACGTCGGGATTAATAATATCAATATACGCGATAAAATCCGTAAAAAGTAGTTTTATTTCAATTTATAATATTCTTCTTTTTTTCACAATAAGATATGAACGTTGCGGTAGCGCTATCAGTGTTTTCTGCGAAGACTGTAAAGCTCTTAAAACGTACAACAAAGTTTTGAGATTTGATCAAGTATGATTGAAATGAAATGTTCGGGGAATAAGTAATATATTGTTGTTTAAGTGACGTTGGGCTCGTCTATATTATATTTTCGTTGAAATATTTAACACAAATTTGTAAAATTCTGAGGACGTTGACGTCCAAATGAGGTAATTTGGAGGCTTTAGCTGCGGGTAAAATGGATGCTCGGCTAATCGGGGTAAATGGTACATAAACAGGTTTGGGATTTTTTCAGGTTTTTTTTTTGAATAATATCATGGATGGTAAAAATAATAGCAAACATTAGTGCCTAGCTATCCTTACCTTTTAAACTTAGGAAGTAAGAGTTATTTGGATTAATAAGAAAAAAAACATCATTCAGTACTGATACTAATTAACAAAACTACTCTGGTGGTAGACACATGGTGCTCAGAGAAGTCTAATTAAATAAACAGTTAACAGAAGTAATTATCAAACCAAAATAAATGTATATTGCCATGTTTAAAACTAAAAATAATCATGGGTAGGTACGTCCTCTCATTTTTTGGTGATGTTTGATGTCAACACTGGTAATACTACTGGGTATACTGGCTTAATGCCGAGGTCAAGTCAGAGGTCACAAGATAGACCTTTCTGGTTCTCTCTACTCTTATTTAATTTTAGTAGGGACGGAAGCCATCGGGATCATCAGAAATACATTTTTCGGCGAAAAGCGTTAGGTATACTTATTTTTGTATTACGTTTACGTTACATACGTATTACGGTTGCCTGGAAGAAATGCGATAATGCAGCCCATTGTACCTATGTTAAAGATAAAAAAAAAATCATAATGTGTTCGTGATTTGGTATAGGTCCAATAAAGAATATACCTTAAAATAAATAAATATCTTAACCTCAAATTTGCAACGACTGTAGAAATGTATTTTAGAGAGTCTTTTAGTTTTGAAAATAGTTCCGGGATAAATGTTTTTTATAATACATATATTCTAACTGTTACGCCTACCTACTGTTCAAAGATGTAGTTGCGAGGTATACAAATTCAGATCCTCCTCCACAGCTTTAAGAACACTGTCGCAAACGCAAGCTCTCTGGAAGCAAACCTAATAGGACATTAAGTTGGGAACTAGGGTAGTTTTAAATAGAAAGTCGGTAAAAAATAGCAAGTTTTCGGACACAGGGAAGTATATGCTTGCCTAAAGTGATTACAACGAGAGTAGAAAAGGATTCAGAAGGTACAAAGGCCAGCACATCAAGCTACCCCAATCTGTCCGTCTGTTCATTGATAGATTTTCAACTTTAATACAAAATGGTAAGGATCATATTTCATTGGGAAAATTGCGACAGTTTTGGATAGCTTGATCTACTGGCGTCTGCACATGCAAACTAATTAATCTGATTACGTGGATCAGATATATTTGTGAGCGATTTTCGCCATAAAGAGAGTTAGCGAAAATAATTTAGATAAGACGTTTCATATTTTTTTAATGATATTTGGTATTAATAAATGTTAAACATTTTTAAGGAAGAAAATTCGATCTCAAGCAAGGGTGTGAACCTCCGGTTAAGTATACCGGACGCTTTAGCCAACTGAGCTCCCGAGAGTCCGAGACCACTGCCAGTGATGTCGATGTTTTCTTTCTCTAAAATATATATCCTTACGTTTCATAATCTTCACCATCGTCATGCCAACCATAAGAGGTCCACTGCCCCCTTAGACCTCTACCAGGACCAGTTATATGCCGCCGAGGACCTTTACGTTAGGTATAACAATTTATATATTTTTATCCCAGGTTGTATACGATAATGGTGGAGCAGGGTGGGGCCGGCCGGTGCTCGTGAGTGTCTGCTGCAGTGACGTGACGGCCGCACCATGACAACGGCGCACACGCACCCTAGCCTTCTCCTATTCATGGCGATGGTACTCACTAGAGGTTAGTCAACAACCTTATAATTTTAAAGTTTTTAAGCAAAGGAAAAATTTGACCGCGGGCAGGATTCGAACCTGCGTCTTCTGGTTAGGTACACCAGACGCTATGACCGCTAAGCCACCGCGATACCTACCCGCCATGTCGAATTTTGCCTTCGCTTTCTGAATTTACGTCTTTATGGTGACTTTAGCATGGAAAATGTTAAAAAAAAAATACAAAAAGATAACCTTATAATTTTTTAATAGTACACCTGCGCAGTGACGCTCCTGCCTTAGGCACTCACAAAGAGTGTCAAGAATAGGGTATTACACCCTTTTTTGAAAACTGTTTAAAACTGTTTCTCACGGGGCGAAAAGCGAGCTTCAGAATGTCGTCTGGCTACGCTGAATGTTCAGGGAGGAATAAAAGAGAAGATAGATGAAGTATGTGAGATAATGACTGACAAAAGAATAGATGTGATGTGTGTGAGTGAGACGAAAAAAAAGGGAGAGGATATATCCAAACATGGTTCAATGACCGCCATTTGGTCCGGTGTCCCTGACACACAAAGGGCCTGCCAGGGTGTGGGGGTTGTCCTCTCAGAAAGAATGATGAAATGTGTAAAAGATTTTGCGTGTATAAGTCCCAGAATTCTATGGGTTAGAGCAAAGGTGGGTTTAAACCCTATCTTTATTCTTTGTGTTTATGCACCAGATATGGGCAGCTCACCAACGGAGAGAGAAGAATTTTGGGGCTGTGTGAGAGATATCGTAAATGCATGCAAGGAAAACGAAAGGATTGTTATGCTCGGAGATTTTAATGGGTGGGTTGGAGTGAAAAGGAGTGGGTATGAGAAGGTATTAGGTGAATTTGGTGATGAAAGGGTAAATGAGAATGGAATAAACCTATTAGAAGTATGTTTGGAGAAGAATCTTTCTGTAATGAACACTATGTTTAGTCACAGGAAGATTCACATGTATACATGGGAAAGACAAGAAAGTAGAAGTATGATAGACTTTGTGATTGTCGATGAAAGGTTGAAGAGTAAGGTTACAGATACAAGAGCGTACCGGGGCGTCAATGTGGGAACGGATCATTACCTAGTTGTGTGCCGAATTAATGGTTTGTTCAAGCATTGGCGCCATCGGGTTCGAGTTCCTGTAACTGCTCTAGAGAGAATAAAAGTAGAGAAGCTACAAGAGGTAAAAGTGAAAGAGCAATATAAGAGAGAGGTAAAAGAGAAAACAAACCAGATAATGGAAGGTATGAATGATTACAGCATGGAAGAAGTATGGGAGATAGTGAAAAATAGTATGGTGCAAGTAGCCACAAAAGTATGTGGTGTAGCACAGAGGAAGAAAAGCATAAGGAAGAATGATTTTTGGGTGAATGATGAAGTGAAAGAAATGGTGCGAAAGAAGAAAGAGGCTTGGCTTAATGTATTAGCCTGCAAAGCCAAAGCCCGAATGAATCAGGCAACGCTTTTGAATGATGATTTGGAAAGAGTGAAGAAAAGGTACACCGAAATGAAAGAAAAAGTGAAAGAGATAGTAAAAATTAAGAAGAGTGAAATAGAGGAAAAGGATAGTAGGAGATTCTCAAATAACTTCCGGGCCAATGTTAAACTGTTTTGGAAACAGGTGAGATTGGTTCGTGGGGTTTCAGGAAAATCAAGTATGAATGTGATCAGAGCAGAAGACGGATGTTTGATCAGTGATGAGTGTAAGGTTTTGGAACGCTGGAAGGGATATTTTGAAAGTTTATTTAGATGGCAAGATAGTGTGCAAAGAGTAGGTGATTGGGCAGAAGTGAAGTGTCCGGAAACGGACTCGAATGTAGATGAGGAGAATGAAATTGGTATGGATGAAATTGTAGTAGCACTGAATAGTATGAAAGTTGGGAAAGCGGCAGGGTACGACAGGGTGTCTGTCGAAATGCTTAGGGGTGGTGACGGGGTGGTAGCAAGCCTGTTGTACCGGATCTTTAATATGTGTTGGAGATATGGCCGAGTACCGGAAGACTGGTGCAAGGCTGTTATTGTACCACTATATAAGGGAAAAGGATCACAGCAGGAGTGCAAAAATTACCGCGGCATTAGCCTTTTGAGTGTTGTCGGCAAACTGTATGCAAAGGTTTTGATTAAGAGAGTGATTAGAATAACTGATGAGAAAATATGGGATGCTCAGGCAGGATTTAGAGAGGGAATGGGATGTACGGACCAGACCTTCTCCTTAAGATGCATAGCCGAAAAATGTCTGGCAAAGCATAAAAAAGTTTATTGTGCTTTTATTGACTTGGAGAAGGCCTATGATAGTGTGTGGAGGGAAGAATTGTGGTCGACACTATCTATGTATGGAGTGGACGGACACTTGGTGCAGGCTCTGAGATCCCTGTATAAGGATTCCAGTGCTTGTGTCAGGTTAAATGGGGCCTACACGGAATGGTTTGGCATTTCTAGAGGTGTCAGACAGGGATGTGTAGCGTCGCCTTGGCTGTTCAACCTATACATGGATAGTTGTCTGACAGATTTGAAAGAAAATGAGTGTGGACTAAGAATGAATGAGCTACCTGTGAAATGCCTTCTCTATGCTGATGATCAAGTTTTACTTGCATCGTCGGCAGAAGAGTTGCAAGACATGGTAACACTAATGAATGGAGCATGTAAGTTGAAGGGAATGAAAATAAATGTAAGTAAGACGAAAGTTATGGTGTTCGAAAGAGATGAAGATGTATGTGTGTGTGATATAAAGATTGAAGGTAAGAGTATAGAGCAAGTGAATGAATTTGTGTATTTGGGAAGTATGTTTACAAGGGATGGTAAGATTGATGCGGATGTGGAAAGAAGAGTAAATGCGGGAAATAAAGTGAATGGTGCTATACATGCGGTTGTGGCTAACCAGTCGGTGTCAAAAAAGGCACGGATGGCTATCCACAATGGTGTGTTGGTACCTACACTTATGTATGGAAGTGAAAGTTGGGTATGGCAGAAGAGACATGAAAGTAGAATAAATGCTGTAGAAATGCGTTCCCTGCGAAGTACGTGCGGTGTAACTCGGAATGACAGATTGAGAAATAGTGTGATAAGAGAACGTTGCGGTTTAAAAGACGATGTAGTGACGAGAATTGAGAAGAATATGCTAAGATGGTTTGGGCATGTCGAGAGAATGGATGAAAGGCGACTAACAAAAAGGATTTATATGGCGAATGTCAGTGGAACCGCCGAGAGGGGACGCCCTAGAAAAACTTATACCGACCTTATTGGTGAGGTTCTTCAAAAAGGTCAGGTGCGTAGTACTCGCAACCGGCGTGTATGTATGACAAGATGTATGAATGTGGTCGAAGCGAAAGAAGTATGCAAGAATCGTAGCAAGTGGCGTTCTTTAGTTTCTGCCTACCCCTATGGGAAAAAGGCGTGAGTGTATGTATGTATGTATGTATGTTTAAATCAATCTTGAGCCGGTCGTAATGAACCAGTAGAATTTTTATTTCAATTTTATCAAATTGAAAAATGTATTGAGAGTCAATTTTTTATTTAAGTATGTTTTTTGAATTTTCGCGCGGAAAGCATGTTGTTTCGGCTCGTGGCGTCACTTCGTTACTAAACAAGTAACACAGAGCACGACAAAAAATGTGTTGTGTACGCAACGGTGCAGTGACACCACGTCGGAACCCAATATGGCCAATGGCGTTTTAGACATTGTCATTTGAAGAACATATTACAAAAGATGATTTTAAAAATTAAATAATAAAATACATTTTTAAAAATAAATATCGACGTTTCTCGTTTACTTTTTGCGAAACCTATCATAATTATGCATTTTTATATTTTTCTTACATGGTGTAAAATACCCTATTGACGTATGCCGCCGTGTCTTGAGCCTAAAACTAAAGTGAAAGATAACTTTAATTTTAAGCTCAGGCCACGTTATATTCAAAAGAATAATGACAATTTTAGTTGATACATTAAAATACTTATAATAATAACTTATTACATTTTGTGTCTGTGTGGATTAAAAAAAATTAAAATCCAATTTAATTTTAATTGTGAATTTTCACGCAAGTATAAGCGATTATTACTTGCATCACGAATATAAAACCCAATTATATTACTACTACTACTACTACTGTCATGATTCATACGAAAAGATTACGGCAAATACAGTATGTTATTTGAGCTTTAATAGTTATTGATGACACTAGTCATCATCTTATTGCCTGTCTACTTGAAAAAGATATTTTGGTATGTACCTAATATAAACCCAATTTAATTATTTGTTTAAAACTTGCGAAAAAGCTGATATTATACCTACTACTTCTATTTTTATCGTCAGTTTCGATACTCAAAATTTGAAATGACACTGCGTTTGCAAAAAATGGAACGATGTTTTAAATTCGTCTCATAAAAGTTCCTAAATGTTAAAAGTCGGAAATAATAGTAGCCGGCAGTCAGACATTTGTGCGGAGCCATTGAATATTCATACTGCAAGTTCAATTTTAGTAGAGAACCTTTAATACTTAATTAAATTGCTACTCGGTAGTAAACTGCACGTACGGCAAGTCACGCTACCGAGTAACAGAATGTAAATATAAACAAATTAGCTTGCTTAATAGCGCGCATTGATCGCTTTCTACGTCGGCTAGATCCGCTTCAGTTAATTTTCTAAGCATGTTTCTTCTAGCGTTCAATTGACAAATATGTATGCACCGGTTGTCTCACTGTTAAGATTTTAGCTCACAATATGAAATACAATGGAAGTTACATTCTTGCAAATCCGCATTGTCAGATAATCGCCAAGATATCATTTTTTTGCAGATTCAATAAATCAGTTAATTATTTTTGTCTTATGTAAATAGCATAATTATGCGTTATAATTAGTGCCTGTTCCGTAGCACCGGTGGCGGCTATTGATCGCTCATAATGTAATTAACGCGGCAGGACGGACGACACAGAAGTGCACTTTACGCGGCAACTTCCACAACAAAATAAGAAATCACGCTTTTATATTTTTTCCCGTTTTTCCCTCCCACAGACAAAATATCTACTGACTTTGCTTTTATTGAAATTACCCTCTTCGTCGCGGGAAGAACGAATTAAAATCGCATTAGGAAATCCCGTTTCCGCCTAACTTTTCCAGTCTGTGCACAGAGTCCCGGTGTATCGGAATAAATGGCCCAAACTTCGTTTATTTATATAGTCTTGCTGAATATTTATGTTTTCGGTCCTAATTTTGCATTCCCGTCACTTCAAATACAAGTTTACCAAGTTGAAAAAAACTTAGCTTTGTATTTCTATAAAACAAACTAAGTATATTTAAATTTTGTTTCTGGTTGTATTAAGTAAGGACTTAATAAAATTAGAAGCGGTTAAAAGATTGTTGATGTGAGTTTCAATTAAAACACCTTCAAATGTTTCTGGTATATAATACAAATTGCTTGATAATATCGTTACAAACGCAACGCAAATCTCTTTCATATAAATGTTAAAGTGAGAATTCCTTTCATTCGAAAGTTCAAGAGAAATTATGTGCGAAGTATTCATAGAACTGGTACATAACGTGATCAATAACTAGGAGAGGTAATGCGAACATCAACTGACTTGTAACGTTGACGGCGTCGGCGTCGTTCGTCCAAAGTTCAGCCGCCATAAACACTGTTTACGTTCTCGTTAAATAACTAGTAAACCTACTTGCAAGAACAAGAACATAGTACGTCTAATGTGTCCCAAGTTGGTTAATATGAAAAATGCGAATGGAGTCACGCCTGTTCGCTGTTGCGCGCCCAAATAGGATAATCGCGTAGTTATTGCCCATGTCGGAATAGACACTAGCCACGCCAACCGCTCGTTTATTTACATGCCATAATCCATTCCATGATTCTGTTATGTGGAAATGTCTTACTGAGGCAGTGCGACGCGGGTGTGCGGTGATCGATGCCCGCAGCTATACTCGATGATTGCCTTCTATAACGCACGGCAACAACATTATTTACCTTCAGCCGGTATCTGTGAGCTTCTGTACACAAAATCGTGCAATAAAGACTAGTTAGATGAGTATTGCTTATTACGATAAAGTTATCCAAATAAAAAACAAAGACTTCTGTAGCCGTTAAGCTATCGATCCTCGCCATCTAATCTGTCAATTATTTTATATGGTAAACCTAGTTCCTCAGGTGACCGGTAGAACTGGAACTTCTATACAACTAAATAGACAAATTACTAATAAAATAGAATCTTCTTGAGGTTGACAAGCAATACAGAGGACCTTTATTTAACACTTCTGCGTCGTTATTACCGATTCAATGATTTCTTGGCATTACATTGTTTAACACCTCTTAACTGATTTGGGGTCATTAGCACAGATATAGATAATAATTGATGCAATATCACGGTGATTATTTGGGAATGGTCCCGTAAATATAATATTTTTTGTTGGAACGTGCGCAAGGGCTTTTGCTTCTTGCTGCCATCATTATGTTATTAACATTTTGTATTTTATAAAATCTAATAGCGGCGTCTCGTAAAAGGCGACATTTTATCCAAGATGCGGCAGATGGCGTCAAGGTCTAATATTTTACGGTGACTGCCGCTTTGTTGTTGACTCGTCGCGATGCCAAGTGCCAATAACCTGCACAAGCAAAATATAGCAAATGATATTCATAAGAAAGGCGTTTGAGGCGAACCATCGTATAAGCCAAGATTACTCACGCCAGGTAGGCGAATAAGTCAATATAAGTCTTCAATATTTAGATACACTTATTCCGAAAGTTTATGCAGTCTTACACAAACTTGTTAACTACATAACGAGCATAACTTCGCAATGGACTAGTTTTCACAAGCACGAGGTCCATCTGGTTACATTCCCGGGTCGAGTAGGTAGTGCTATTATTTAATTTTTAATTTTTAGTAAGTAATAGTACATTCTTACTAATTAATAGCTCGGTATTTTTACCCGTCTAATGGCAATAGGCTACTTAGGACTAAACCGGGACCTCAAACATACCATGCGATCTGGGGGTACAGTTCTGCCAAACCCTTCGGGGAATACATGTGTATTTAAATTTATAGTACGGAACAAGCATGTTTTCCAATTAACTTTTTGAATTCTAGCTTTTGGTTGATTATGGTTTAATGAACTTTGTGTAACCAGTTGCATAATTATCATAAGTTCATCAACTCGCTTGCAAAGCGTTAGGATATAGTGGAAACTAAAGTAGGTAAGTCGGTTATGCACCGTGTAACTAAGTAACTATCCATTACTAGGCAAATTTCATCCACGTCTGGATCTAACTAGATGCTGGAGATTGCTGAGGAAATGTATCAATATAAATGCATGACCTGTACCTGAATAGAATACCGCATTTAGAAAGTTTTTAAAAGGCGCTTCAAAATATAGGAGATTGAAAATACCCGAAGAAGTTAGGTAGGTACTTCCACAAGTTCTCTTTAAGCATCTTAAACAAAATGACGACGTCTGTGGTCTAGTGGTTCGCCGGACTGCTGATCATGGGGATGACCCCATGATCAGCAGTCCGGGTTCGATTCCTACAGGACACAAACATTTATGTGGGTAAAACATGAGTATTTGTGTTTGTCTGGGTGTTTCTTATGTATTATAAGTATGTATTTACAAAAAAAAAATATAAATGTATTATATCCATTGTCTAGTACAAGCTCTGCTTAGTTTGGGAAAAAATAAAAAAATACATACATTACGATCCACAACCTATTTTATTTTGTTGTTATGCTTCGTACTTTCTTGTTTGCCTCACTAGTTTGCCTACTGGGCATAAGCGTGGCTTAGGTTCGATTCCCGGAATTAGCTTTTTACTAATTAGCTTATTGGAAATAATTTTGTGTCTAAGCATTTCGTCACTAACTTAGGAACGTTCTCTTGTTTAAACAGTTTACCTTCTCGACTCGCTTTTGAACTCATTGCGTATACATACTAACTAAATTTGTGTTTTGTGCATTAACAATATACTAAATGTATTATATTAACGATAGCATGACTATTAAACCTGTCATAAATGTCATATCTAGAAATATTTAAGAGAGGTAGGGCATAGTAGGAGTAATTACTCCTTGTTTGAGTGGAATTCCCACTCAAACTCAAACTGGAGCTGCCCGACTGGGGAAGTACCTCCGCCTTTCAGAAAATCGAAGTAAATTATCACTGTTTTCAGCTGTGGTGTGTTCCTAACGGTGAGCAAGGTTGTCAGTGCTCCGCGAGAAACGTTGTGTTAGCAGAGAGGGGCTTTGACCCTTATACTGCCAACGCAACTATTGTTCTTTAGTTTTACAGGGTCGGCAACTCGCAAGTGATACCCCTGGTGTTGCAAGCGTATATAGATTACGGTAACACCATCAGGTGGACCGTATGCTTGTTTGCAACCTTAGGGGAATAAAAAAATATTTTTCATAGAATCATTATTGGAACCAATTTAATTAATAGGGACCCCTAGGATTTATTTTACAAGTATCTGGTTGTTATATACATAATAAAACCAACCTACTATTTGTTACTTTGCTATTTATATTCCCAGCTAAAATATTTTTTTATGAAGATAACGTACTCGTTACTAACCATGTTATAATATTCTAAATGGCTGTAGACAACAGTTTATTACAACGATCTACCAAAGCTAACAGTTTCCCTCGCACACAATTATACATATATAATAACGATTCGTTTAATAAATAAACAGAGCCACAAGCGTACCAGAACATTTATAATACAGCTAATATTTTAGCGGAGCTCAAACGTAGTACACAGTGGCACACTCGGTACTAAGAACAAATAACTGAAGTCGTTACCATAAAAATATACAACGATATTTTAGAGAAGCATGTATTCCGCATCGGGGCGGTATCTCCATACTTTTCACATTACTTATGCATAGAGTACAGATTGAAACGAGTCGCGTAGTTGCGCCGTCATCGGTATTCAAAGCCAACCCCGTCCGGCTTAACCGCAACCTGTCTTCAGCCCTGATTGTCTACAAACAAACAATAACAAAAATACACGCTTCATATCCTGTGCTGCCACAGTTCTAATAAAATGCAATCACTGATTGATTCGATTGTGTGTGCCCACAAAAGTTATTGAATGGAGCTTTACAATTTCACTAAAATACAACACCTTGGAAGGTTTTAATGTGAAATTTCTGTTGACATTGAGTGTGAACTTAAGTTAAATTAAGGTCATATTTTAGAATGTTTGTTAATTTGGGAAGCGGTGGCAAACATAATTTTAGTGTTAACATTTCGGTCTCTAGATTTCTAGTATTAAATGTTAACACTAAAAATATGTGTATGTATATAAATACGTGTATCAGTTGAAGGTTTATTTGTGACACGCCGACGTTTGTTCGCGAGGCGCCACCGCCCGCGCCGCCGGGATCCGTGAGTCGTGATGTCGACGTGAATCCTCTTTTCTTTATCGTACTGTGAAAAGCGATTTATTATTTCGTGATCCCTGAAGCAAATGACTATTAGATTATCTACATAATATTTTGATTCTTTACTGTCATTCTACCAACATTCGATTCGTTTAAGAAATTGCGATGAAATTGAGTAATTTAAAACGGGATTTTAAAGAGTAAATTTCGACGCGTGTTTTTTATTTAGTTTAATATTCCTAGTAATGCATCCCGCCCAGGTTTGTGCACAAAATATGCACGAGTAGGAACTTATTTCAACTTATACTTATATAAAACTGGTGATTTTTTTGGAGTCACTTTCGTAAAAAACACAATATTTGTATCTGTTTCTTGGTGTATGTGAATCGCTCCTATATTGTCAATCCTAAACTCTAAAGATATGAGTTGAAAAGTATTTTGTGAGATTTAAGAATGATATTATTAAATTGATTCCTCAAAAGAGTACTCTAATTAGAATAATTCGAAATGGAATCTGTTGTAAATAAAGAACTTTAATTAAATAAAGAGTGTCATTATGCGTCGCGATTTCATGCGTCAAAAGATTTATTTAGATTTCTTTAAAAAAGTTATTGGTACAAAATATTTCATTAAATTGGAAAAAGACATTATCATTTGACCATAGATTTGTACAGCTTAAAATCTGTGAACGTACAAAATAAAATAAAATGAAAATACAGAACTACTAACTAGAGAACTGCAGAACTAGAACTCTACACACAGGTAACTCTACGTCACACTTTCATATATTAAACTTGCAACAAAATATTTAGTCGTTTCCTTCACTACCTACAGCTTCCGAATAAAAATAAAAATAAATATTCTTCACAAGACATTCTTTACAACCTTTGAGGTTGTGGTTATAGTTTTTTTTATTACGTAAACATCTAACAAAGTTAATATTTAATTTAAGGATAATTGACTTTGTGACGCTTTATGAAACGTTAGAACTTTAATCTCCAAAACGAAAAGGAAGGTAGAAGACATCAGAGCACAAATTGTTGGACGTTTAATAATGGATTGCTATGAATTATTAATCCTACGTAACAATGATTTAAAACCCATAGCAATAATTATTGTGTGCCAAATAATTTATGTATCTAATGGGATTAACTTTTATAAAAAAAATAATGGCTATGTTTTACAATCAATTTTAAATTTCGAACTTCGAATGTACCTACGGTCGATAGAGAAACTAATAACGTAAGTTATAAATAGACGTAGTGGGGTAGAATTGGTCCGCGTGCCGTACAGTCGCACTCGCAAGTCCGAGTCCCTTGTTATCTCGCCCTTGTTGCCGGGGTAATCGTTGCCTCAAATAATTTATGAAATATGACATAATAACCTTTGTAATAAAGGCTAGAGTGTCGCCGCCTTGCGGATAAAACACTTGACGTTTATATTGTTATCGATGGAATTCCTAAATATATCAGTAGAGGCAAGATTTTGGGGAATGTCCGTGTCGATTTTCTATTTATTCGAAATGTTTGATATACCTTTGGATACCCAAAGATAGAGGATATTCTTAGATTACCTGCTTGTATCTTACAGTCATTATTACTTATCTTATATTATTAATCCAACTATTAAATCTAAACTTAAAGAAATAAACTTCAATGTTACGTGGAAACTATGTAATTAGTACAACATGTCAATGGCATTTGGAGTTGCGATAGATTAATGATTCAATAGGTTCGGTGTCTAACTATCTGTCTATATCAAAGTTGCGTTTAGTATAGGTATCGAATTTACCCTAATCTAAATAGGTATTGGAGCTATTTAATCATTAATTTATACCCGAGTACATCGACAAACTAAATCGAGTTGAAGACGTTAGATCAGGAGCTTGATTTTTAAATTGAAGGAGCAATTCAATCTCGCGGTTCTGCTCTCGTCTTACGTAGGCGTGTGTGCGTGTGGCAGCGTGCTGCTACATAATAATCATTCGCGCTCGTTACGAACAGGTAATGCGGCCCAAATTCCTAATGCTTGACAATAATTCGATATTCTTGCTCGAGTGCGCGCCGCGGCCGCTCTTTTCCCGAGCACACCCGCCGAATATGTGAAACAATTTTCTCCTTATGAATAAAATTTTAAGGTGCGTATGCAAATTTCCATTACGGAGGGCTGTCTCCCGTAATGGTGTCATATGGGATGTTATTTTCTTTTCATATAGACTACGTAAAAGCGACGTTTAATATAGTCCCTGGAACTCTTGTTTCCCATCTCGAGTAATCTCGGAGTTCTTAACGTTGATATTCCCTCAATGTTTTATATATAATGAGCCAAATTCTTGGTAAGGTAAGGTTTTACCTTAGAATACCAATAATTTGGAAGAATAGTTCGGGTTTCAGAACGATTATTATAAATAAGAATTATTTATAGAGGGTAATAAAATATTATAAAGTTGGCCATAAAACATTTTTCGACTCATCCATACTTCGATACTAATATTATGAATGCGAAACTATACTGTCTGTTTATTTGTTACGTTTTCACGCCGAAACCGCTGCACCAATATTGAATGAATGAATATTGGTATAGAGATGGATTGGAGACAGACAGGTTCCTTTTATCTCAAAAAGTCCTTAGGGATGCGAGTGACACCGGTGGTAATAGCTAGCTATTTTATACATTCGAAATTTTTAGTGTCACCAACTATAACTATCGTTCCCTACGCTTGATCTCTTGCGACCATTTTAAGATCGCTTAATATAACACTAAATATCTTCATTGGTTGGTGTTACATTACTTTATGATAAATGATATTTATTTCTGTAAATAGATCTTTTAAAGACACTTTTACAAGTCAATATTTAACATTTTTTTAAGCTAGATGGCTCCGGCATTTCCTAACTGACGACCTCTGAGAAGAAACGCCGAAACAAACTCAGAGAATCATAGTCTCTTTTAAAGTCCAGACATAGTAGGTATAATAACAAATATGTGTCTTACAATTAGGGCAAAGTCTGAAATGGCCTTTTGAAGAAAGAGCCATAGCGGCTTTGAGTAGACCAGTCCTAACCGACGGCTCGCATGCATCAGTCATTGTGTAGCTCAACCATAATTTAGGGAGCTCAACAACCCGTAACACGACGATACCAGATCAGAGGAACATTTGCGTAGGCCACTAAAAAGGCTCAAAGCCGCCAGACTGTTCAGAGCTGAGTATGTATATTTAGCCTACAAAGTACTCACATTTACATTTTATTGACTTAAAAGTTATTAAATAATAAGAAAAATATAATCACAATAACCATTACAGTAATGTCGGTTAATATCAAATTAATATAAATCATTGTTATGTCCGACTTACATGAGAACAATGCAGTTTGATGTTGTTGATTAATCTAGTCTACTAAACAGAAAAAGAATAATAAATAAATAAAGAGATTGCCATAGACAGTAAGAGCTGACCACACCCGACAGACGGCAGCCGTTCACGAGTATGACGTGCGTATCGGCGTCGTTCGACTCAACCATGTTACAGGGAATAAAACGACACGACAAAACGCCACCATCAGCAGGACATTTTATTTGCCTGTATAAATACACTTAAGTATATGTATTTATATGTGTATATTAATAGTATTCAATAAAATTATCAACTTTCATGACTTATTAAACGGTTCAAGAATTAAGTAGGTAGATAATTTCCCACCAATTTGTAATTTTTTAAATACTTATAGAGAAGGCGTAACGGGCGCTAGATTACATAGTACCATACTTATTACGTAGTTGTCGACTTTTAGAAAAGACCCTGTTCCGACTCGTTAAAATTTTCTCTATTTTTTTAAATATATTTCTGTATAGTGCCATTTCACTATTTCTAAGGCCTTTAAGAATTTCTATAGAGCATGCAAAACATCTTTATCAGAATTCGTACCTACACAGTTATAAATCAAAGTATTGAATGACGGCTTTATTCTATTTGAAACCTAGATCGCAAACAAATTATATTTCGTAAGGTAAGATAGGCATTTTTTAATATTATTTTCACACTAAGCCGACCTTAAAATAAATCCCACATCAAAAGTACATAGAGTACAATGTTTTAGCTATTCGAGCCCGACCCTCCCGGCTTTTCACCATGCGCGGGTTGGCAAACTTGTTAAGTAAACTGGGCAACGCATAAAACAAACAACATTATTTCTCTTTTTTAACTCTGGTCAAAAACCTTTGCCAACCTCGCCATAACGACCTCAAATACTCATATAGTGTTATCTTAGGACTATATTAATTAAACTTTTAAATTGTTTAGGCGCCTAATAGAGCTAAATACTAACCTATCCACGGTAATTACCTACCATGTGTATATATTATTCAGTTGTGTAATACTTTTCAATTTGTGTATTGTAATTTGGGGGTATTCTTTGACCTAATAAAATGTAATTGGTTAAAAATACCCTGACCACCTGTATCTATTGACTAATAAGAGACAACGAGCAAATTGTAAGTATATTGTAGGTAGGGTCAAATAACTTCCTTGGCGTCGTAATAATGGCGAATGTCACGAATTCCATGGCATGTAGGGCAAGTGAAATGAGTTGTTAATCGGTACGAGTCCGACATACCCTGCTGCTCCCCGATGGCAGACGATCCCTGGGACTTACTGCACCGAAAGGGTCAAACAAGGTAAAATATGGTTCAGCAAGGCCTCTCCTACAATTTCGCGGCCTCCTTCCCATTGTGACGATAAAATATTAGGGGTTAAAGTATGAAATTGCCGATTTGTACTGAAAAATAGAAATTCTTAATTTTTTTTTAATTTAACATATATTATATTTAATCAAAATAATTACCATTATTATCTATACATTGCTGCCATCTAATAGGAAGGTCATTTATGCCTTTGCGATAGATCTCTGGTGATCTAAATTCGACAAACTATGTGAAAGCATTTTTTACTACCTCCTGGGAAGAAAACTTTTTATCACGTAGAAAATTTTCAAAATCTCGAATAAAATTGTAGTCCATTGGAAGCAAGGTCTGGCGAATATGAAGGGTGACGAATGGGTTCATGGTTTACGTTCATCTTAAATTAACCTTGATGACACAGCTTAAGAAGAGAATTCGATTGGTAAATTATACAAAAATAATAATAATATTAGCGTGAAGCAGCCATGTTTCACAGACACTCGACAGCGATGTTATAAAAGCCGTACCTACCTTGCGTGCCCTCTCCGAGCTAGCTCGAGCTAGCTCGAGCTGGCCCGTGCCGAGCCATAAATAATTTAAATCCAGATCCAGCTGTCCCTAACCCCCCCAGCAAAGCGCGGTAGCTCGATTCACGTAATTAAAACCGTAGCGATGTTGCAGAGACTTAATCGTTGAAACAGTTTTCCTATTCACATCCGTGATCGAATCGTTTTCAAATCGTTGAACATACAGAACAACACAATAGCTGTACCACACAGTTCAACGATTTTTCAATAGGACGAATTCTATTAGCTCCGGTTGACGGATGTGAATAGGAAAACTGTTTCAACGATTAAGTCGCTGCGACATCGCTACGGTTTTAATTACGTGAATCGGGATACAGGTCCGAGTCCCGTTACGACGCCCTTAGGTACCTGCTGTTGCTTAGTTGCTATATATGAAAAAAAAAAACAATGTCGTGCACTTGTCTCGGGAGCTCGTAGCATTCACATCGTAGATAATTGAGATATGTGCTTAGATTTTTTTGCTAGTATTATTGCTTTTTATTGTTAAATTAGTTATCACTTTTAATATTTCATTAAAATTATTGAATTGTTAAAACATTATAAATTCAATTACTTAAGTACATGTTTGGGATTCATTTTTTTTTAATAAATTAACCGCCGCTAAAAATATAATATACATTCTAACAGTCCCACGATATTTGGAATGGACGTTCTAAGCCAGTGATCGATCTCTAAGCATTCCATGCGCGCCATTAATAATAATTTTGGTGTCGCATATCGATATGAAAATCGCCCTAACACTTCACTCACCTTCAAGATTTCGTCAACGTAAGTCTTCAACGTTTTCTCACCAACCTACAAGTAAAAAAATTGGACAGACCGACAAAGCGAAAAAACTATAAAAATGGATTCTTGGCAAAAAAACTTGGATAGTTTATTCGTTACACGGGAGCTATAAATGTCTATCTATTCGGAGCTATCATAAACTTTGTAGAACCACATCAAAGTTAGTTTAATTGTAGTAAAGAAAAACACTGGGAGTACCTACGCAAGCTGTTTTATTTGTTTATAGAAGCTCGTATTTATATGAGCCGCTGTTTCGAACTAGAAGTAGTCTTAGTGTAATTGAAATGTATTTGAAGGTACAACAATATAGTTTTGATGATTGTAGTAGAAAGTGGGTAAAAGAGCTGTAGGCAAACCGACCATTGACCACCTTCCCGGTGGTCAATTCTATCAAGCTTGTTGACAGGACCTAGACCAGAGTACTACTTACATGGCAGGTAAGATGGGCATAAAAGAGTGGAAGGTTATTTCCTGCAGGGGGAGGAGACAAAAGCTGAGAATGTTGTTTAACAACTGTTATCATTGTGGGGTGCAGTAAACGTGTATTGAGTGTATTATGTTGATTATAAGCTTGTAGCTGAAGCGGTGAAAGTAAAGTGAAATTGTTTTTATTTTTCAATTTTTCAAGCCGATTAAAATCCTAGGTCCACAAAAAGTCTCCAGCATCGCACAGACAGAGAGTACGGTAAATTAGCTCGTGAAATTTTAATAACGTGATTTTTACTAAGAAGTTGCCTGGTTTAGTCACCAATTTTCACTGGCAGAAACTCAAGACATGCCAATTTTACTGAATTGTGGATACTGAGACTGACTTATGAAATAAGGAGTAAACTTCGTCGAATGAGCATGATACCTCGAGCAATAATTATCATCGCATTCAACACTGCTCGGAGCTGTTTATTTCATGTTCGATTGCTGTTGAAAGTATCCTATTATCGTTCTTCGCTGGCGTTCCTATTTCTCATTCATTCGTAAAAACAGCAGTCGACGCTAATTGATACTGTCACGGCATTAACTCAACGACAGCAAACATAAACGTTGCCGATTAAGGCCAGTTGAAATATTTTTGTTGAATAATGATAACTTTGAACAGCTTAAGTGACGACTTTTTGCCCTCATTTGTATCCCTTAATGAGATTGCTATTCACAGCTTTTATAAAGATCGTTATGGATCACAGTGACCAAAGAATTTTTGAGGACCTCTTCGATCATTCTCCGAATCTTGAACAGTCTGGTGGCTTTGAGCCTTTTTTTATGTGGCCTACGCAAATGTGCCTCTGATCTGGTATCGTCGTGCGACGGGTTGTTGAGCTCCCTAAATTATGGTTGAGCTACACAATGACTGATGCATGCGTGCCGTCAGTTGGGACTGGTCTACTCAAAGCCGCTATGGCTCTTTCTTCAAAAGGCCATTTCAGACTTTGCCCTACATTGTAAGACACATATTTGTTACTGTTCTATTTCTGGACTTTAAAAGAGACTATGATTCTTTGAGTTTGTTTCGGCGTTTCTTCTCAGAGGTCGTCAGCTAGGAAATGCCGGAGCCATCTAGCTTAAAAAAAAAAGTGTAAAATATTGACTTGTAAAAGTGTCTTTAAAAGATCTATTTACAGAAATAAATATCTAAAAAAAAAAGATCTTCAAATATTCTCTCTATGCCAGTTAGGGACGGGTGAGGATATGCAGAAATATTCTCCTTGCTACCAACACACTGTTCCTTATTGATTCATTCGTCAAGCATTGTGATCGAATAATTATTTTTCTTGAGACTGACTATTGCACAGCAGTCTATTTTATGGACCATCCCTACATATTCTAGTGCGAAATAAGTTACCACCAGTATTCACCACAGGTAAGTTATTTCGCACAAGAATGTGTGCGCAAAATAATGCGGGAATTATCCCGTGACATCCCGAAATTAACAGCTAACCCACGTAAAGTTGAACAAAACTTTTGGTTTTAAAAGCAAATAAAACTTAGTAATTAATTAGAACTGAGAATGAATTAGAAAACAAAAAAAATATGATAACCAAGTTTTTTTTTTACGTTATTTATACATTTTCTACTGTAGCGTGGGTGCGATTACAAACACAAACACCCCGACCCGAGACAACAACCTGCAGGTTATGCAAATATTTGTTCCGTGCAGGGGTCGAACCCACAACCCGTGGCACAGAAGCCGATTGCTCAGCCGCTGTGCCAAACGTGTCGTCAAATTTTACTACCGTTTCACTGACGAATTCGGTATTTATACTCCGGTAGGTATGTAAACTAACAAGGACTTTGTCGTTGTGTACACAAAGTAGGTAACACGTGACGTGATACAACACCCAGACGCGAGGCGAGATTGCCAGTCACTCCCAAAATTTGCAATCGAATTTTAGTGTACCTAGTTTGATTTTCCAATAACTGCATATTGCTTTAATTCTTTCTTTCATTTTGAACTGTCTCAATAGTTAAGTGGTCGTAACCGCGACTACTACGTTGGGTAGGCTCGATTTCCAGGCTAAGCAGTGTTTATTTTATTTTTATTTATTTATTTTGGTCACCAACATTTGAATACACTAATACAAACACCATGATATACATCCAATAAACTTATGGCCAATGAACTTGTGTTATAGTTGTATTTATTTTAAAAACGTTGAATTTCTTTTAAAAACACCCACGATACAGGAGAAAATCCTAATTTTCTCCTGTATCGTGGGTGCATTTTTGCGTTTTGTTTGCGTGCACAAATTATCAGATACACAAACACCCAGACCCGGAATAACTACCAGTAGGTCATGCAGGACAAATATTTGTTCCGTGCGGGGATGGAACACATAATCCGTGTAGTAGTAGCCGATTGCTCAGCCACTGCGCCAAACGTGTCGTCAGAGATCGTCGTGTCGTAAGACGATTTAAAAAAACAACTGACTGAACATACAGGTTACAGCGAAATAAACCTATACATACTTATTAATATTTCATATTCCAATTCAGATTTTAAGAATATTTGTCGTATTAAGAGTTCTATAATAATATATGTATATTATATTGACATTTGTTAGTTTATGTACATAATAATACCTACCTGATTCGTTCAGCAATAGGTTCTGTGTACCTACGATGGCTGACGTCTGATGTCAATATTTATCGTTCGTTCACTTGACTTTTAGGTTCCATATTTTCTTCATTACTTATGCATAGAACACAGATTGGCTACAGTGAACCAGTGTCATCAATATTCAGCCAGCGAGTGCAAGTAGGCCGTTGTAACATCAACCTTTTGATATCTTTATAATTGCTTTGCCAAAATTGTAGGGTTCTGTGTGGATTGCAAATTTCGATTGTCCTTTATAACCATATATGCAACTTCTGTGGAAACATTTTGTAGACTGTTCGTGGCAAAATTAATAGGCGTTCGACTCGGCTCAAGCGTAAACATGCGAAACAATCACTGTTTAACAATGTCTGGCTCTGTATTCAAATAATTCGTTCAATAATATTTTGTTGAACATTGATATTATTTACATAATAATATGTTTGGATGTAATAAAATAATACCTACTTACCTACCGACTATTTATTGAAATTATTGGAATGATTATTTTGTTCGGATTGCTTTAAAAATGAAAACTTTGGTGCTTATTGTGAGTAAAACATCATGCAAAAAATGCTTTCAGTTAAATAAAATTGTAATTAATCGTCCTTTGAGAAATCACGCCTCGCACTATTTATTATCTACTCTGTTTAATATATAAAGTACTCACATAACATTCATAACTTTAATAAACCTGTTAGTGAAACGTTCCATACTTTCGCTATACAATGTTATATGTATTATTAGAAAACAAAATGTTATAGAAGTATCCTTTTCATATTCGCATCGGGGTTGTACGTTGGTACGTACATGACTACCCACTCATATCTATAATACAATCGCATCTAATAAGAACTCTTGATGTGGGTTCAATGTCTATCGAGTGTCTCCTCTTATTAGCATAATAATTTGGATCCGATGATGCGGGTCGATTACGCAAATAACTGAAATTAGTATGTTAAAGGACGCAATTTTAATAAAATCCTTTTACTGTTATCGTATATGTCATACTTACACTGACATACTTTCAAATAATACGGAATAATAATAAATAAATACTTAAATAATTAAATATTCCGAGATAATTTCACACAACATCATCTAGTCCCAAACTAAGCAAAGCTTGTACTATAGGTTCTAGACAATGGATTGTAATACTTATATACTTTTTTTTATAAATTACATAACAAACACCCAGACAAACACAAACACTTAATGTTTATCACATAAATATTTGTGCCTTGTGGGAATCGAACCACAGACGTCAATGTGACGCGAAATCTTTCTTTAGTATTAACAATAAAATAAACGTGTCGCTTTCTTGCAACGAGGGATGCAGTGACATCGCCACAGATGATACAAATAAAACAAATATGCATCTATTCGACAAATTATAATTTGAGATCTAGAAAAAATAATTTAATCTACTATTCAAGCAAAGTAATTATTATACATTATTTACAAAAGACTTACCAAAATAATTCTTAAATTTTTTTTATGGGATTTGGGCAATCGAGCACGGATCTCCTGATGGTAAGCGATTTCCGCCGCCCATGGACACCCGCAACACCAGAGGAGTCACAAGCGCTTTGCCGCCCTTTAAAAGGGAGTACGCTCTTTTCTTGAAGGTTTGAAGGTCATATTGGTCCGGAAATACTGCAGGCGACAGTTCATTCCACAGTTTAGTTGTGCGAGGCAGAAAGTTTCTAGAGAAATGCACAGTAGTGGACTGCCAACAATCTAGATGATGTGGATGGAACTGCTGTCGCGTGGAACGATGGCGGAAAGTAGCAGCAGGGATCAATCCGAACAATTCCTCGGAGCATTCCCCATAGTACATGCGATAAAAGACACTTATTTACAAAATATACATACTTACCTATACCAACACAAAAAATAAAAGAAAAAACGCTAGAAGGCGTCAAAGTATTCCTCGGCATCGCTGTCGTCCGGCAGAAGACTGCCTGCATTGCCACGTTGAATGGCAATGATTATACGTTCCGCTAGAAACAAGCCAGCTCTCTAGTCACGCGAAGAGTCGACCAGTCTCCTTGATATTTCCTTGAAAAGGAGACGGGCACTCGGTTTCGACCCCAAACGGCTCAAAAATATAGTTAACAGATAGGTTACTATATTTGCGCCGTTTGAGAGTCTCTGCTGCAGCAGCAGCAGCGCCAGCGCAGCCAGCTGAGTTTGGAAGATGGGATGGAGCAAGGGTGTTAATACAAGTTGCACCCCACACCAGAGACCTACCCATCTTCCAGGCCAAAAGTGACATACCATCTGGTCTCTTCCCATCGTCTCGTACCAAGCCGTTAGGTTCTAAAACAGCTGGTACGCCGGCCGGCGGTGGCAAGAGCACGACGAAGAATTGGCCGACGTATTCAGAAGTTCTTTCCGCGTCAAACTGCAGAGCGGCCCATTCCCACAGCCTCTGGGAAGATGATATCTTTACCATGAAAATCTAACTGAGAACAAAGCAATGAATGAATCAATGAATAAATTCAATAGCGTGTATGTTCATATCTGTCTCCGTGTCAATACGTGCACAGACACAAATAGAGGTAATATTATATTTGTGTGTGAAATCCAATAAAAGGGACATGGTACACAGCTTAAATTTTTAATGCTGTTGGTAATGAACAGCTAATGACCACCTTAATTTTGTGCCCCAATAACGGTTCCACTCGCCTGTATTTGCGTTTCATCCATTTTCATAGCGATGACAAGCGCCATTATAATCCTGTACTTATACCTATCTGTTTCGTTTGTAATTTCGCTCTTATTGCGTCACACTCACCAATTGATTGATAGTGTTAGAGCTGTTAGTGTGGACATTTATTTTACCCATAATAGAGATCAGAGGAAAAGATTAGCAAGGTGCGAATAAACACAACATAACATTATGTAGGTGTTATGCATGCTATATAACATATCTACTTTACGTGCGTTACTTACTATAGACATATACATTCTCTGACTTATTTTATTTCTACCTGCGGAGTAATTAGACGCTCCCATTTGCCACTTAAAGATTTATTAAGTATTAGAACACACAAAATGAATGGTTTGTTTTTACATAAAATGGTAATCGGTGAGCGTGTACATAATAATATATAGTTAGCAACAATGGAACTCGAAAGATAACTTTTAATTAATTTAATTAAAACTTCCCATCGCTGTTATTAAAAAACAAAAGTGATAACAAGAATAATAATTATTTTTAATTTGTTGTAGATATTGTGTTGTCTATTCAAATTATTCGTTTTCGTGTTGCTTCAGTATACATTCCTTAAATCAATATTGATCTTCAACGTTTTGATTAGCATAGTGCCTGTTATGGAAGCTTGATTGAATATCTCAACTAAATATTTTATTATCTGGTGACCATTCCCATTAGGGAACCTTTGTTATGCGCTATTTGTAGAATAGAAAATAAATGCCTATTTAGAATTATTTACTATGGGAATTTAATTAAATCCTCCCTTTTGGTCAAGTAAGTTCAGGCCAAATTATCTTCCCCTTGCCTTGATTGTATCGTTCAGGAACATCATAAACAGAGTATTTTATACAGTCTTTACTAATAAAATATAAAATATCGCGTTGATTTAACAACATTTCACTGGTAACATTTATGTAGGTAATATATACTATAGGTATATATATTTGAGACCATGATTCTCTGAATTTGTTTCAGCGTTTCTTCTCAGAGGTCGCCAGCTAGGAAATGCCGGCTCCATCTAGTATTAATTAATACATACATACACTCACGCCTTTTTCCCATAGGGGTAGGCAGAAACTAAAGAACGCCACTTGCTACGATTCTTGCATACTTCTTTCGCTTCGACCACATTCATACATCTTGTCATACATACACGCCGGTTGCGAGTACTACGCACCTGACCTTTTTGAAGAACCTCACCAATAAGGTCGGTATAAGTTTTTCTAGGGCGTCCCCTCTCGGCGGTTCCACTGACATTCGCCTATTAATTAATAATCAGTAATAAATATCATTGATCATGTAACAATAAAAATGTATGGTAGCTGTTAGTAATTATTTCATCAAGACGCCCACCACCTCAGTCTACCCGTGACCAAGGACGCTGTAAAGGGTCCGAAACGTCGGGATTAATAATATTAATATACGCGATAAAATCCGTAAAAAGTAGTTGTATTTCAATCTTAGGATATTATGGCGTTGATCTACTTATATCGTTCACGAAAAAACCTTACGTAAAATAAATATTTTTAGATTTCAGAGATTAATCCATCAATATTATATTAATGCTATAAAATTAGTAAGATAGAAGAGAAAATAAAGTTATTAGGTAGGTATGTACAGACGTAGCGTAGCAGGTTAAGATATCCAACTGCTAACAAGCTGAACATGGACCTTATTATGTTTGCATTACAGTTGAAAATCTACCAAAGAAATTTGACAGATTGGGGTAGCTTGATGTGCTGGCCTCTTACGATATTCAAAGTAATGGATTAGAATACCTATTATAGTATGTATTTTACTTTTTAACTGTGTTGCCTTGTGTTACATAAGTTACAAAGATACAGAATACAGTTCAAATTACAAAAAAAAAACGCTCAAACCATTTATTCGCCATGGCATATTAGAATATTTTTTTATACTTTATGTGTCAGCCTTAACTATGTGGAAGTCATTCGTCGTGTCTGTGCTCACAGATTCTTCTCACAAGTACAAACCTTGTCAACGTTTTTAAACTCTCATCCGCGAACCACGCTGTAGGTACATACCTACGCTTACCACAATATTACTTAGTCCGTGTCTTATCTAATAATAACCGAGCCCGTTTTATGTCTTAAACTCGTGGAAGTGTCGCCAACTTTAGGTTGAAACAATGGAGTCTCTACTACACGGAAGATACGGAAGTGTCCTACACTCGAATTTTAAGACACATGAAGTCAAAGTACTTACAAAAACTAGTACGTGAATCCATCCAAACAAATGTTTCACAGGTAGTGGTCTCGGTAGCTTAGTTGCCTAAAGCACGGTAATATTATCTATAATATTACCGTACCTAAAGCGTCCGGTGTACTTAACCGGAGGGACGCAGGTTCAAACCCAGCCTGAGATCGAAATTTTCCTTCTCTAAAATTAATATCTTTAGTACCTAAAGACTTCAAAAGGTAAAAATAATTTTATATAACCCAAGCCGCTAATAATTTAAATTTTAAAATTATACTTAATAAGTTTGTTTATGTAAAAAAACATTAAGCGTCCGGATAATGGTCATATTTCCTCGTCGGCTCTCATAAGTCGCGGAACCTCAAGGTATAATGTTGTTTACAAACGCCAGCAAAGATACGCAGCGTATAGACATAGGCCGTAATATGTTAATTTGGCCCACCACAGTTGCCAAGCCGACCCTATATTGAATATTTTGCTGCTACTGTATAATTTAACAAAGTAAAACTTCCAGTCTAATTTAAATTAGTTATAGCAGTATGTTATTATATTAATGTTAGAAAAGGATTTATATTTTTCTATTTTGGTTTTTATTTTAATTCTACTGAAATGGAATATTTATTCATTTTTTATTTTACCAATTCGTTTTAGGTAGATAACATCTATTGTGTATTACTTATATGAATATATTAGATACTTATCTACAAGTATTGTTTTATCTTCACGCTCTGTTTTCATTGCAGAGGGTTAGTTAGGTACACGTGGCGATCGCATTGCCTTTTAATAATACAAATACGATATTATTTACCCTACCTGAATAAAATTGCTGAATAATATTCTTTATTATAAAATTTTGATCAATAACGTATGTTCATTTGATTTGCGGAGTCAATGATTGAAATGAGTTGTGACCTCATCGTGTGATACATTCATGAAAGAAAACCCTTGCCGAAAGTCTGAAATGATGTGGAAGAAGAAGAAAATTATGTTGTTTAAGTGGTCAATGAAACGATATCAAGGTCTATAGATTTACGGTTTTAATAGCATGAATGATTTTTGTAAAGGTAAGCATCTACTTAAATATGGTAAAATAATAATATAATTATTATAATGAATAATTCCTAAAAGAACCCCTCTCTTATAATCCTTATTTATTTTAAGATGTAATCTGTTGCAGGGAGATTAGATTTATCGATTGGTGCTATAAAAATACATGCTTACTAGACACCATACAGGTACCATAACTGATCCATAATTAATACTAAAATGCACTATCTCCTTTTCTTTTATCTATGACATTTATATGGAAACACAAACCATTACAGGATAACTTGACCAATTTGGCCCCCATTAATTAATTCGAAATAACTTTACGCGAATGTTATAGGCAATGAAACATTAATATTAGACGTAACCATTACGTTATTAGGGACGTAACCGTATTATCGTTTACACTTGGGTCAGTATACAGGACGCTCGCCCGTCGAATGGTCCGTTTAGGACAAGAGTAATCAAACATTAACATGCAACTATTATTAACTGACATTCTTTTATAAATAATTTATTTCATTTTTTTTAACATTATAAAAGTAAATGTGTAAATATTGTTACTAGCTGGACTTAAAAGAGACCATGATTATCTGAATTTGTTTAGGCGTTTCTTCTCAGAGGTCATCAGCTAGGAAATGCCGGCGCCATCTATCTATTAATTAAATATTGACTCGTAAAAGATCTATTTTCAAAAATAAATACAATGTATCATTTAACAAATCATTTAGCCGATGTAGAAACTAGCTGGTTTAATTTTTACGCTCGTTTGGCCCACCGTGCGTTATAGGTTAGGTATCTTTTTTATGGCTTTCATTGGGTCTTCGTAATCAATAGCAATGTATTATTGACCGCATCGTAGTAAAATGCAAGTAAACATAACATGACTCTTATTTTACGACAAGTGGTCAATGAAGTTGTAAGACAATTATGCAAAACCATGTAAATCGAATGACGCTAAGGTATTATTGAGCTTTTTTGAAAATCAAATTGGAATCATAGTTATTGTATGAAGCGAGAACTTCATATAAAACTATGATCCCATCACATTCCTACGCCTGCTCTATAATCCTTTGTTTTTCAATAGTAAAATGTGAACGTTTCTCTTCAATAGCGAAAAGCGAAGCGATGTACAGTCAGCAACGAAAGTCGTTGAACAAGTTGCTATCTTCAATATGATTTTTAATAAGTATGAAGTTACTGACCTGTGCAGGCTATTCGAAATAATTGCATAGATGACCATTAAATATTAAGGTTACCTCAATAGAAAAAAACTCTTGACAAGTTTTAGAGCTGTGATGTTTTTAAAATTTAGCTGTGTTCAGCGACTTTCGTTGCTGACTGTACCTACATAAAGTTGTCAACGTCAACAGAGCATGACGCATTACTCTAGTGTTCACAGGCGATGCGCGATGGACCAGCAAACTGTTACTGTATGCTCTCTTGGGATCATTACACATCATCACTGCGAGCTGCGGTCACTAAGCACAATATTAAACAGTACCCACCTACTATGTCACCTGAAATACAACTGCTCGCTTACGGAGTTATAATGTTGCTATTCACAATAAAGTATAAGTTGAAATGAACAAGAAGTGTGCCTGGTTAACTAATAATAGGCTTGCCTCGTATTATAATTATGCACTCTGAGGTACGTGTGGAAAGGTTTGATGTTCTAAGAATTCATACATACCAAACGCATCCTCATAAACTGGCTGCAGTAAGTCGTGTCGGTTGAGGAGCAAAAACTTGCTTTTCAATAGGTATTACTGACGTCACCATAAAGACGTAAATTCAGAATGTGAAGGCAAAATTCGACATGGCGGATTTGGCGCGATCTTTCAAGAGGAAAAGTTCCCTCCATGTGCTGATGTGGGATGGCGGCCAACAGCCACCAATAACTAAGAGAGATTCGACTGTAAATATTTAGCAATATATGTCGATGGTCAGAATCGACTATTGTGTGGAAAGTATGATCATCCACCATGTACTGAGAGCGGAAAGCACGCATAACCTTAAAAATCATCATTATCACTTAACCACGAGCCCCTTACGTATAGAGAATATAAATATCGTCAGACCTTCCTTAGTTCTTAAGTTGTTTAAGTTTCTGAAGCTCAAAGTGTTCTCAATTAAATAGGCAATTACAAGCACTTTAGAATTATCAGGACTTGCTACTGAGTTGCTGGCGGCGCGGAATGTTAATTCTTGAGCAGAGACTAGAAACTTGGTTTAAATATTAAGCACCCGATTATGTTGTTTACTAGTGAAACACTGTTTACTTACGCGACACCGCAGACGAACATCTGGGGAATTATTTGATAAAACATTTTGCGGGATAAACAAAAATTCTAATTGTTACTAATAGTTTGTGACTAACGTTGGCATATTAAATACTTCAAATCTCGGAAAAAAACGGGAATTTCCCTAACATCAGTACTTCTTACCCCATGAAGACAGTAGGTAACAATTGTGCTACTAAGTCTACGCGTACGAAGTCGCGGGTAAAAGCTGGTTTGTAAATATTTGTTTAAATGTTAACAATTTCCTCTATCCAGCACTCGTACATTAATAGGCTATTTATTACACGCAGTCATTATTTATTGTATATAGTGAGGCGCCGGCATATCGCACGGGGAGAAATATTACGATACATTTGCTGAATACTTCTTTTCTTGCTACGTATATGTTAAAGTTATTATATTAAATGTTGACTACCTCATTTAGTGGTCGTAAGCACGACTGCTATGTTAGAGGACTGGTTTTCTATGAAATTCTAAGCAGCAGCAGAAACTTAATCTTTTCTTTTCTCTTAATTGTTTACCCTTTCCAAATCATGTCATTGGATGTGACTGATATAATATATTTATAGTTCAAGATAAATTAACTTCACTATTGCAATCTATAGCTACTTACACACAATACTTTATCCCATTGCAGCCGTGGCAGATATTTTTATAGCACCTTATATACATGTGTGTGTGCCGATATAGAAGAAAGCTGACAAATAGGTTAATGGTTAACCGCAAATGTGATGAAATACGCATACAATCAAATTTTATAAAAATCTATGTTTCACTTTGATAAAATGCATTGTGTAATAGTTTATTGATTTCTGACACTTACGTGAATATTAGAAATTGAAACAAAACTACTTTTCACGGATTTTATCGCGTTATATGTATTGGTATTATTAATCCCGAAGTTTCGGACCCTGTACAGCGTCCATGGTCACGGGTAGACGTAAACGTCTATGGACGTCCATGGACGACATATAAAACCCGTAAAAATAGTTTTAATTCAATATAGTACATTACTATTACACTATTACTGTTACATATTACGTTTATTATTAATTAAAATAGAATATTAAACTACAGTTAATATTTTTGTCATTGATGTTTATTGGCGATCAATTTGTTATTTATCTTGATGAACATATTGATAAAGTACCTATAGTTTAACAATTTTCAGAATAATCGTAAAAGTTAAGGTTCATTGTCTTATTGCGTGTGCAATTATCGATTTTAAGGGCATACCGAAGACCTTGATCATCGTCATCTTATTCATCAGACCGTATGAAGTCTGAGCCAAATGAGTTAACTTACAATGTGAGTTTACCGTGAATACGTATATGACTACAGAGGGGCTATGAAGTTCAAACAAGATGGTATATATATATGGTAACCCATGGATATAAATAATCTATGAAGCCGACTTCTTTTTGTACAGAACGCTTATACAATACAGGGTCAGCTTATATTGGAAATACATTACAGGTTGATATGCAGCCGTATGCATTTTTAAAATCGGATACAATTAAGTTATCGATTTTGTGTTTGTGTTCCAATCGAAACATCGGTATCCGTGCAAATAGAATACTTGTAAAGTCTATCCGAGGCACGACAAGTTCAATACGAGGTTCAATCTGTGAGAGTTCCGTTTTGTATCCATTTCAAAACAAGGTGATTGGCTAAACGGCATCCCATGCACTTCGGACCCGCCTGTAGGTAATTCTAAGTGTTGGGTTGGTCTCTACATTCCCAATCATGTAAAATGTTTAAAGGAATTTGATAGCTGGACTAGGCTCGGGACAAATCAGACTATGAAACCTAACTCGGATATAACTAATAGTGCAAAATGTAATGGTCTAGTCGAATGTCCAATATATTCATTCATCCAAGATTTCATCAAATTTCTTTGACGATTCGTTAACGATCAAGTCACTTTTAGATAGCAGATACTATCCAACTGTCAAACATCTTTGATGTAAAGTTAGAATGTTGCTCATAAGGAAATAATGATGATGGAGAATAAGAATGTTTATAATATATTTAGTTTTTATATTAATTTAAACAAAATTGCTTATTATCCCGTAAATTTTATATTCGAAATTCGTATTTTGCATTCCTTTGCTTTGTCAAAATTTGATATTTTATCTGTAATAAAGAAAAAATAAAACACGTTAATAATGGATTTTTATTCAACTTTTTGCCATAAGGCTGTAAAGGCTACTTTCTCCGAGTTGGTGAAGTATAAACTTTCTTTTTTCTGTAACCATATGAAGTTGTGGTAATTTACAAGACTGCTAGCTTCACCCGCAACTTCGTTTGCTTGGATTTATCACAATAAAACACAGCATAAAGCAATCGGGCATATCGGGTAAATACTCTCGTTACTAACCCAACCCGATTGTCACGTAGTACGGATTGCCTTTATGAGCACGAGAAATATAAATGCGTGCGCCGACTCAAAGCTGATTTGGCTCGCATACATCGAGTGGACGGGATTTGACTCCATGATTGGGAAATCGTTACTCTGTTTATGGCCATAGACACGCCAACTTAACATCCTAATAATAATACCAACCTTTGGTTTTGTTAGATAAACGCGTACATTACAATGAATCCAATTGATTTGATGTAATTGGTTGCGCGATCGGGTTCTGTCCCTTACGGGTCGTGTGTTCGATCCCCACCCACAACAAATATAGTTTACCTAATATATATATTACCTTTAAGTAATAATAAGTTAATTAATGTTTCTTGTTAATGCTATCAGAAGAAACCAGGGACCATTTTGGTTACCCGTTGAAAGGGTTTTCGATAGGGTTTTTACAAAGTGTTGTTAGAAAACCCAATTCATAGGGGTTACACTTTTTAACGGTAAGCCGCTGCAATGGGTTACCCGTTAAAATTCTTACCGGGTTATACTATTAAACGGTAAGCCGTTCCGAACGGGTTACCCCTTCAACCACTGCAACAGGGTAACACTTTCCCGAGTCCAAACACTAATTTGATCTCTAGTAACCTTGCATTAAGTTCCAAAGTAGCATGCATTGAGCTAGCACGTGTTAGTTGCCACTTGCTCTGAGCTAAATAGACCACAGCGACTCGATAAATACGGGACTATGGTTATCAATCTCTGTTCATCCATTCTCTCTACATCATGATCAAACCATCATAATATAGCTTCTATAATTTTTTTATTGTTATTGTATACCTACATAATTATCTAAATTTAATTACCTACAGAATCGAGCACCCAATATTAAACGATATAGGGCACTGCGTGATCAAGCCTTAGGGACTCAAACCCTATCCTATAGACGCCTATAGACGCTTGCAACTCCAGGGGTATCACTTGCGCGTTACCGACTCTGTAGAAGAGGAATAGTTGGGTTGGCAGTATAAGGGTTAAAGTCCCCCCCACTGCCAACACAACGATTCCTCGCGGAGCGCTGGCAACCCTGTTTACCGTAAGGTACACAACACAGCTGTAAGGCGGAGGTCCTCCCGAGTTGGGCAGCTCCAATTTGAGTAGAATTACTCCCACTATGCCATACCTCTTGTACAAACTCTTAAATTTTAAAACCATTCGCAAAAAATATACACAAATACAACGTTCTTGGAAAATGTAATCTATCGAATGATGTCATTTCGTTTATTTCGTGTTAATTTAAATCGTTGAAGCAGGCAGGGTGTTTTATTTAACAATTATGGCATGTTATTGCCTTATTGTCACTTTATTTTTTGTCAAGACGTTGACGGGTAATAAACAACCCACTGATCTAAAACGTGACGTCACTGAAAATTACTCAAATTTAGTTTAAAGGATGTCACCAAAATCTGCCCAAATGATGTACTGAGGGTACACTTATTGGAAAAAATACCCTGTATTACGCTGGTTAAAGCTTTAAATTTGAAAAACGCACGCCATTTTAACTCACTAGCATCAGTGTCATAGTGTTTTTATAGTAAAAAATACGTGCGACACGTTGGCGTGAACACAGTACCTAATTGATGTAATATCTATTTTAAATTAGTATTTTTTACGAAAAAGAAGTGAATTTTCCCATAATTATATTCTAAATATCACAAAGTTCCTCTGATATCGTTATCTACCAGTTGCATATCGTATTATTCCCTAATAACATCAAATTATTCTGATTTGAACACTACGTTGTTCTGGAATCCGGCCCGTTGAGTGTTTGAAGTAAACGCGTATGTGACACATATTGCATGGCGCATACGATGTTTTTGTCAGGAGGGTTGCCGCAACAACAAGGTACTGTGGACTTTACAAGATTTCATATTATTTTGCACTTACCCACCGCTTAATTATATCTAAGTAAACATGGATTGATTTGTAAACATTGCTCCGAACCGATAAATATCGATGAGATGTTGAAATGTATTATTTGTCAGTATTCATTTCACTACGGATGTATTGGCATGTCAGAGTCAGACTATAAGAAGGTTCTACCCATGAATAAAGCGAAATGGAAATGTGCTGATTGGAAACAAACCAAGAAACCTAATTCAAAAAATTTAAAAGACAATATCCGTCCATCGCACAAGCAGATTTCAAGCCATTGTTGGCACAATTTGATGAGTGTTTCAGTAAATTAAATTCAACGATCGAGTCATTCAAATCTTTTATTACACAAGAGTTCAAACAACTATTGGATACTGTCAACACTTGGACTTCAAAAATTTCTATGATGGAGACCTCTGTTAGTTCAGTTGTGGAGCGCATGAATGACATTGATAAAGACCTGGATAAAGTGAAAATATTAGAAACCGAATTTGAATTCGGTTTCATTTGAATATTTGAGTGATGAACCCACTGCTCGTTTTTTAAGTCATTTAAATTGTTTTTTAAATCATCAATGATTTAAAAAACAATTTTAATGACTTATTAATTAGTAACAGAAAAAACGAGCAGTGGGTTCGTCGCTCAAATATTCAAATAAATGGTGTCCCTTATAAAAAGGCGAAAATTTAATCGGTATTATAAAATCTTGGGCCATGCAATGCGGTTTTGAACTGAACCCTATCAATGATATTGATTTTGTGACAAGGGTGGCTATGAAAAATGATGAGAAGAATGATTGGCGTAAGCCTATAATTTTAAAGATGCAGGCTAGATATCGCAAAGATGACTTTTTGTCGTGCCTTCGGAAAAATAAATCAATAAAGGCATGTAACATTGGTTTTCCTAGCGTAAACACGCCAATATATGCCAATGATCACCTGTCTTCTTACAATAAGGCTCTGTTGAAAGAAGCTAAGCGTAAAGCTGCGGCAAAAGGCTATCGTTTTTGTTGGGTCCGTAATTGCACGATCATGGTACGTCGTACTGAAGATTCGCCCGTTCTATATATAGCTTCAGAAGAGTGTTTAAAAAAAATGTATAAGTGTTATCAACAACTTTCGTGCATAATATTTCAATGTGTTTGCTATTAGTCTCTTTAAATATAAAAAAAATTAATGGTTGGGGTGAACCATTTTTGTCTCTAATACATTTTAGTAGTTCTAAACAGTATCTCGGGCTATATTTAAACTTGTATGATAACATTATAAATTTATTCAACTATCTACACTATGCATTATTGTTCATATTTTATTTTATGAATACGATTCCGATTAATTTACTACTTACACACAAATATAATATTTTCTAATTGTATTATCAAATGGCACTTAATATTTTTTACCAGAACGTTCGAGGTTTACGTACAAAAAGTACACAATTTTATCTGAATGTTTTAAATACCTCTTATGACATTATCTGCATTAGCGAAACTTGGCTTCTGTCTGGAATATTTGACGAAGAACTCTTCGACAACCGATATAATGTGTATCGAACCGATCGAGACTATGTACGTTTAGGAGTTAGCATGGGTGGAGGTACTTTAATTGAAGTTCGTAGTGGTCTCACGGTAGATACACTTCGTCTCCGATCCCTACCAAGGTTTCGAGATGCCGATGTAACTTATATTAGCATTGTTAAAAATAATGGCTCAACTCGAAATAAATTACATTTGTATTGTTGCTACTTCCCTCAGATTACAAACAAGCTTCTTTGAATATATCTCAGAGCTCTGTTTTGATCACCGATTTCAATATCAGGGATGCTATTTGGAAATCTAAATCAAACACAGTACACGTTGCTATAGAAAATCCTCACAATAACAATCTAGTGTCTCAACTGTCTCATTTCTTGTCTATTACTAACTGGAATCAGTATAATAATAGGTATACCAAATTTGAATTTTAGAATGTTGGACCTTGTTATCTGGTTACAAATTACCCTTCAAACCGGAACATAACAATAGGTAGCACAATGTAGTGGTAAGAACTCTGCAGTGGATTTCTACCACATCCAAAACTTAAAAACACGACTACCTCAAAAACTACTTTAATAAAACATACGCAATGGCATGGAATAGCTCGCAATTCCATCAAAACACCCTTGGCAGCAAGTTAGGAAAAATATATTGCGACTATCCAAAGGGGTTTTAACACAATTCAAAAGCTGTAGACCGTTACATTACCCTGGCTGAGCAGCCCCGACCACGTATCTCGTTGGAATACATTACTATTTACACAAACACAACAACAAATTCTTTTCTATAAGACATTTTTTAACTTGTCAAGTCGATACTCATCAATTGTTCTCTCTATTTATTTGAATAGTAAGTTAAACATTATTTTAATCGAATACCCAACCCCAGAACACTTTTTTAGCATAATTTAAAAGGCATTCGATTTACTTGGAAAGTGACGAATACAAAGTTTATCATGTGGCAAAAATCTTAAAAGATCTTTACCTTTGTACAAGTTTAGGAGGCATCTTAAGTACGCGTCCCAGATATAGAATTTATGCTATCATAAATAAATTGACCGTATGGAAAACATTCAATGAAGATTTATGAAATAGTTATTTTCATGCCAAATTAAAAATCCCATGAAAGTCTGAAAATTACTTTGACCTCTGTATGTATCATTTTTTACTAATAGACGTGACATCTCTGACTGCTTTTTCCTAATTAAATACTGACATTTTTTAACAGGTTTTGTTTTGACGTTCCATGCAAAACTCGGTATAATCCGCCGATTCGTGTACCAATTGCTTCGTCCAATAACAGGCAAAACTCTTACATTGTACTGCACATAGAAATTTTTAATAGACTTTATAAGCAGCACAATTTTGGTCGAATTTTAATAAGTGTGTCGGCAAGAAGGTGTTGTCATCAATATGTTGGTTTATTGCTCGGTTACAGTGCTCTATCAAAAA
This sequence comes from Acronicta alni, assembly GCA_964056405.1. Classification (NCBI taxonomy): domain Eukaryota; kingdom Metazoa; phylum Arthropoda; class Insecta; order Lepidoptera; family Noctuidae; genus Acronicta; species Acronicta alni. The sequence goes on from OZ043919.1 coordinate 12,627,615, forward strand.
CATTATAATATTTTTGTACAACATAAACACTTGCAATTGACTGTCAGTGTACCTTAGTGATTACTTTCTGTTAAGTCTAGCTGTAAGACATCCATTGAAATAAATATGTATATAAAATAAAGAAATACTTAACAGAATGAAATATATATTGCATTGTTACGTTACGTTAAAAGTAGTTACGTTAGTGTATAAATATCCCAGCGTTTATTATTCGAATCTCCCGGTGTCCTGAGTCCTCAACAAAGTGGAATCTAGCAACACTCGACATTGTTTCCGAGCACCATGCCGTACATCACCCGCGATGCCGCTGTCTAAACAACACGCTAATAAAATTGTTCCCTTGCACAGCAAGCACCCACGAATACCCTGTGAAAAACAACTCGTAAAAATATCTTATCCCATCCTAAAATACGTCACTGAAATTTAGCTGCTCAGATCATGACACTGTTATTTTTTCAAAGCAGTAATGCCCGCATCTTTGTATAAAATTTAAAGCCAAAACAAACAATGTCTTAAGAGAAACAAAGACTCCTACTAAGTATTTATTGTTCCAGCGAACTAAGGAGGGTTAATATTCTAAAAATTCCCCCGTCCTTCCTTTATCTAAGACAAGAGAAATACAAGCAATTTTTATAATTTACTTCGTTACTCCGTTGATTTGACATTTTGTATTTACGCCGGCTTCTGTTTATTGTACAGTAAATGTTAAATTACCGTAAAATCCATTTAACCTATTCTGCTTGCCTACAGTGTTCTAATTCAGTCTCATTAAGCTTTAAGGTTGCTAAAGTAGTTCATAGTATTTAGGATGATGTTAGATTTTTATTCGATAAAGGATAACTGAAAAATGTTTCTAGCATAAATCTCGATAAAGAGATCATTAAGACTAGGATTATTTTGTATTTACGATCTAGTTGCCCATTAATTCTTCCTTTGATAGTAAGTGTAACATAAAATAAAGGGTTCTTTCTCCACAATTGCACATAAACTAGGGTTTAAAGCGAGTACTGTACACACATAAGTCAGCGCAGTATCGCAACCGCGTCTGTTACACTGTAGTACAGGATTAATCATTTTGTGGGGACTCTCATCAGAGTCAGCGGGCTTCGATAAACAGCCGCGCGCGGAGCCAAACAATGCGTGCAGTAATTGAAATGTTCAGACCGTGTCCGGCGCGTCGTCGTCACGTTGTCGCCCACTAAACAATAATCCCATTACGATTTTTATAATCCTATGGCAATTTGGAGACAATGGCCTTTATGACTCAGTTGTCTCCGAGTGTTACTTCTTTGTTCGCTTAAGTACATGGTCGGGTTTCATTTTGTCTAATGGTAGCAATAGAGACTGCGGTTTTAGGAGTTGATAAAATGACGTCAGCATTTTTGTCGTTTATGGTTGGCTTGCGAAATATTGTAGACGCGGGTAGCAGCTTATCAGAACAACTTTGCTTAGATGCCCAATAAGGTCTAACAATAAGGTTTCATTGTATGTATTGCCACGGGTGATAACTTTAAAAAAACCCACACACAACTGTAAAGTATTCATCCATTTATTCATAAGTACAGGAATGAGACTTGTGTCCGTCCGTCCTGTGAATGCGAAACGTAAGCGTTTTTCAAACTAAGTGACAATGTATTGTACCTCTTTCATATACCTACATACATATAGGTATTATATGTATCAAATAGATGAGGCTCATCGTTGCGATCGTTGCTTCTCGAATAAATCCATACGCTAACAAAATAATAAGTGATTCGAGAAAATTAACTTTCATACGCTAACCAAATAGATTTAACTTTTGTTGGACAGATACTTAAACTTTTAAAGATTGATCGAAAATACAATTTTCAACGCTACAGGTTGAGCGCTGAAGTTTCATAAAAAAATTGAACTTTTTCACACTTGACAAGAAATTTTCGGGTGTCGAATAAAATTTGTGTTTTTAGTGGACTTTCGCAGTTTTAAGTATTTGAACCTCATTTTATGTAATGAATATTCGTAGTGAAATTATTTTATTTTATTTTTATTTATAACTTTTAGGAAGACTATCAGCTAATTAACTAAAAAACAATATTTAAGTAGTAACATAAAGCTATTAAAAGTCTCCACTGGTAGAAACAATATACAAAAAAAAGAAGAAAGCCCATGAGTGTTACTAAGTTAAAAAAAAAACAAAATTAAACTAACAAAAAAAAAAAAAATAGTAGGTATGGACAAAACTTTTTTATTAGTTTTGCTGTTAATGACATTAATACTATTAATAGTAATAATAATTTATGCTGATATTTATATTATATGTAACAGTTTTGGCAATCAAAAGTACCGGTAGGTATTTATTTATGCATTTTCGAAAGTCATAATTTATGCTTCTAAGTTTTGTGATTTTACAGTTTAGTTAAAGTTATAAATTATATGAAAAATGTAAGGCCGCGGCCAGGATTAAAACCTACGTCCTCTGGTTTAGTATAACAGACTTGGTAACATAACTAGTAAGAATTTATGCGAAGCATTATGACAAGAAAAAAACAATACAAATTTGACGAAACTAGGCCTTTGCAGTCGCAGGCACGAGCATGAGATAGTATTGGGTTGAGAACAAGAGTAAGCTTTGATGGAGAAGTTGTTCAGATAACTCTTCGAGTTATTTTATTGAGAAGGACCTCGTTTCGTTTTATCAATATTTATGGTAAGCAGGTACAGTATTACGTAGCCATAGCCACGTTTGAACCTTGTTAACGCCATATTTTGCAGAACTATAACCGTCATCCCATGTATCTGCCATAAAGAGCAAGGCTGTATCATCTGCAAAGGAAATTATTTTCGCATTAGACCGCATTAGAGAGGTAGTAATTTTTGAAAGAGATCGTTTATTATAGGCTAGAAATAATTAAGGTCCTATCACACTCCCTTGTAGCACGCCATAAGTAATTGTGAGGTCGTAACTGGTGTATTATCCTATCCTCACACGTTGGAAACGGTTTGAAAAATAATCTGTGAGTATTTGTGTATATGTATTCTCTTATTCCAAGCCATTCTAACTTCTTTAATAGAATAGGAATGGAAACCGTATGAAAGGCTTTCACTGAGTCAATAAATATCACAAGAGCCTTTATACTTATTAGGCACTATCAATATTTTTGACCAAATGATCTGTCAATTCATGAAAGGCACATGACTTATCGGACCTGAACCCATATTGAGCAGAAGAAAGTTAATTATTTAGTTCTAGAAAGTGGATAAATCTGTTGTTCATGATACGTTCTAAGATCTTGGATATTGTAGATAGATAGAATCAAAATAGCCCTATACTTAGTTGCTAACAGAATCTGTTTGACCACTTTTGGGAATAGGGTAAACAAGAGACTTGTTGAGACTTTGAATGTAAGAGGGAAGATCCCAGTTGTAAGAGACAAGTTAAAAATATAGGTTTGGGAGGATACGAGGTTACTTATGTATTATTTAAGGAAGGAGGAAGTGATAGTGTCTGAACTCTCTGAATTTGTATCTTTTAAGTTAAAACGAAAATAGTAAAAACCCTTATTAGGTTTCTCCTTTTTTTCGTCAGTAGGTAAAAGTACTATATAGACTTTACTTGAGAGGTTGCAATTTTTGTAATTGTTGGAACATGGAGGCAAGAAGTTTTTCCGCGAGTATTAGCTAGATGAGAATTGACTTCGTTAATAGAATTTACTGGGTCAATCTCATCTAATAGGTCTAATGAGGTTTTTGGTCTTTCGGTATTTGTAAGTAACAGTTTTTAAGACATGCCATAGTTTTTTGTTATTACCTTTCGCTATAACATTATTGTGTTCTTGTTTGAAGAGCAATGTAACCACTGTAGCCAGTGACTGGGCGTATTACGAGACTTTACAGCTGAGGTTTCAACAAAACAACGCGCTAGCTGGTATTGCTTGTGCCGCTTACCATGTCATTTTATTTGTCATTTTATTAAATTTATTTGTCATTTTATTAAAATGAAAACAATATCCCATCTAAGGGAGGCAAAACCGTAAAATATTTTGATAACAACGCACCTCTGTAACCTTGGCAATATCGTTCTGGTAAAACATCTAGGCTACATTAGGTAGTCGTCAAGATAGACATCTAAAGCTGTCAGTGTCACCTGGCGAAAGGTTCGTTATCGCGAGGCCGGCTACCGTACTGCGTAGTAGGTCGATAGGAAAATGGCTGCGTAATGTCCGTTACAAATGGTTACAAGCTAAGTTTACACCTTCATTTTGTTGGGCAATTTTAAGTAAAGAATCTCGTTATATGTATTATTATTTTATTTTTGTAATTTTCAAATTTAGTATATTGTCTCGATTAAGATCAATCTTGATAAGATGGGTAGAGAAAAAAAAGTACCCTAATAAGAACATTACTGTTATTAGATATAATATTTACCACACACACTACAGGAAGACACTACAGGAAGAAGACAATCATTTAAAATAAATAGTACCTATATGTTCGTTCAGTTCCTGGGTATGTTTTGCAGGACCCTATGCAAGAGCTTCCACATTGCCCTTAAACGGGCACAAATCCGAACTCCATGCTACTGAAGATTTCTTAGAAAGTACTTTTTTGGGATAAAATACTATAAGTCAATAAAGCTGCGGTTGCAACTGCAGCCTATAGGCTAAGAACTGTATTAGTATGTTATATACTTCAGCTTTTACCTGCGACTTATTTGATCTGTGTTGTGTTTCTTACGGTGAGCAAGGTTGCCAGTGCTCCACGAGGAAACGTTATGTTGGCAGTGGGGCGACTTTGACCCTTATACTGCCAACCCAACTATTCCTCTCCTCTCTCAATACAGGGTCGGCAACGCGCAAGTGATACTCCTCATGTTGCAAGCGCCTAAGGCTACGGTAACCGCTTGATGGTTTTATTACGGTATTTATTTAAAAATTATTGAATTATTTTATTTATTTTTGTTAAATTATACATACTGTCCGTGGCTTCATAAACAGGCCCTATCAGAATATCAGCGCTGCAGCTTGATTTGCTTTTTGCTGCAGCACAGTGCTGAGATAGGGACCTATTCTGACATCGCACAGGATAACGTACTTCCTTAGTTTTAAGACTTATTAAATTGTTATGTTAAATTGTATTTTGTCCTATTTTGTGCCTGTCAGAATAAATTTTCTTTCTTTCTTCTTTCTTACCATCAGGTGGGCCGTATGCTTGTTTGCCACCTTAGTAGTACAAAAAAACACAAATATTCACATTTATAATATTAGTATGAAGTATGATAGCTATGCTATTAGGTACATGAGGCGTATATTGCAGTTACTTACGTAACGAAGCAAACTTAAATTTATGAGCAAGCTATCGGAGAACCATCAAAACTTTTTACCTAACGAACAATTAACTTCAAACAGGTATCTGCCCTGACTTTCAGTCTAAGCCTTCGTTGCAAAACCTGAGCGGTAAATATTTGAACTGCATTAATATTATAAGTAACTACTTATAGTTTAAGGAATACATCGTAAATAATTTAAAATTTGGTCCTTACAAGCGTAAGGACCAAATTTTTACAAGAGAACATTATAAGTTCACTTAATATACTTACTTATGGTAAAGTTTTACATTACTTAAGAACACAGATATGGATATTTCTTTAAGTATATTATTTTGTTGAGAATCATAAATTATAATTAAAATTTGAAAAACTACAAAGTACTCTAACTAGAACTAGATTGGGATATTAAAAAGAATATGTAATGAGAAACATTGATTTTCTTTACTGTTGAAAGAGAACAATAAATACTATATTAATTAATCTAACAAGTTTGTGTAACTAGTTTTAATAAAACAACAGAATGTGTGTTTGAGAAAGTTTTATTGTGACTGTTTAATCTAAAAATGGGTAACCAGAGTTTCAAAAGGCGGCCGATGTTCCCTAGGTCTATACATTATTTATTAGGAGAGTGGAACAATATATATTTTGTTCCATTTCGAGCCCACTTACGTTATAAGTAAAATGTGGTTTACATAAAATAAATAGGTATCGTTGAAATATTGTAGTTATGAATTCAGGTCTGTTTTTCTTTGAAATTTCTAGGAACACACGATCTTATATTTTTAAGAAGAAGTACCTACCGTTTGCACGTGTTTTTAAAATTCAGCATTAAATTGAATAGAAGTATAAATTCATTAATATATTCAAATACCATTCGAAACCAAAAGTTAGATGTAAAAACCTAGCGTTCATATTTATTGATCGGAAAGGCGTGAAGAATGTAAAGACAAATCAAATCGCGTCACCCAATTTTACACTGTCAAAACGTCGCCCGCTGTCCGTGGACCATAAACTTGGCACCAGTCCATAAAACTTGCAAAAAAACTAGCGAACAAATAAATGTCCGTCGTCTGTTTTGTCAAATCTGTGCAGTACGTGCGCTCTTCGGTGAGGCGAGGAGAGCACAGCGCGAACTGATTTTATAGCGCCATAAAATCTCGTGAAACGCGCCCTTAAATCACAACGCTGCGTCGTATTTCATCGTTTTGGTTGTCAATGTTTATTTTATATCATATTTTACAGATCCCTCCTGTATAAATCACGCTCAGATTGATATACATTAAGGTCACGTACTTTTGGCAGAAACGCTTAGTTTGGAGCGCACCCCGCCGCGTCGCACCGCCACGGTGCGTTGACAAGTGGTCTCCGAGCTCCCCTGATCTATCGTGTTGTATTGTTTCGTTGTACCGACCATAAGTGGGAAATATTGCGCCCGATGCACTTTCAGAATGACCGATAGCAAGCGAAAAATGTCACATTTATCAGCCAGATAGTTAACGATAAAATATGATCGCGTACAAAACAGACATAAAGTGGTCCCTATACGTTTTAAGAGTCTGAAAATGTTCGACAATAATAGGGTTAACTAGTGGTCAACAGTGAGTACGTCATTTGAAGGGGAGGATTGGGCAAAAGGGCCTTAATGTGACGTAATCTTGGCAGAGATTGGCCACTTCAGTGAGTCGGGAAGCTATTCATTGAATTCCGTCCCCATTCAGGGCCCGTCACCCGAAGTCAGAACTAATCTCGCCAACATTTTTTAATTTGTCACTAGCAAAATCTTGTCGCTGGTATCCTTTATTTAATCAGGTAACAATGTTTCAATTAATTCTTTCTTCATAAGGACCTACTTAGGTCTTATTGAAATATATTAAAATATGGACGGGTAAAAAGTCAAGTTAAAAGTCTTGTTTTCAGGTACTTCTTTAAGTACTTTGGAAGAAGTAACTTTGAAGTAGCTAAATTCAACCAGACTTTATATTGTGACTTTGAAAACAAAGGTAATAAAAACAGGGTATCATTGTACGTACATTATCTGGTCGGACACTTACTGCCACAGTAGAGCTTAGCAACTCTTCCTGATTTATCAGAAATAACTATCTCCTTTATTTAAAACTTTGCTGACGCTGGAGTGTAACAATAGGAATAAATATTTACCCTCGCTAGTCTCAAGTTGCCGGTGGCATTCTCAAGTCGAGCCCTGGTTTCTACCAGCTGTGGCGGCTGCGGCCGGTCGTCTAGAACCGAAGTAGGTTTTAAAATTTAATTTTGCTGCGAGAATACATCTTAGCGTACAGGTTTAAATTAAATAATGTAGATTCTAGAACAGAGTATATCTAGAGTAGCAGTCGCGCTTAGGACCACTAGACTAACGTGACATATTAATTATAACTAATTAACATGATATTATTAATTATATAATGACAAACATTACAAAAATGTTATTAAAATGTTTCAATTCAATTTGTATTTCAATATACATTCAACGTCCTTGATATTATTACGTTACACCTGTTGATATTTTGGTCTATCTATGAAGCCAATTTGTATGATAATTTGATGAGTGTCACACTTAGTTATTTTGCTCTGTCTCAACAACAAGCGTACCTAACCCAAACAGCGTTTTCATTACGTCTTAGTAAACAATCGATAAAGAGGCAGTCATCATCATGGAAGACAAAACAAAGTGATGAAAAGGATCAGCGATTATCGCTGAGCCGACTCGCCTGAGACGGAAACTATTGAATAAACAAGTGGGTGGCGATCCGTCAGCGTGCCCGCTTCTTGACGCGTCACCATACTTACACACTCGGCAGGGACACGACAGTAGGTAAGAAACGTTGTGTCATTTTGTCCTAACATTTGCACACGGCTACATATCATATTTTCTGTAAGATGATTTAGCATTGTAATAGATTTTCCGTACAATGAGACGTCAGCTTATGCTCAGAATGTAGGTATAACTTTATCATGACGAGTATGCACGCATGCGCACCTTTAAAGGCCATTTAAAACCATTACACAAATATCTACATAGCAGTTTCATCATTGAATGACATCCAACAAAGAATGTAAAGGATATAAAATTGGATCTACATGAACCAGAAATTGAAGCCGTAACAGTTACGGATTTTTACAGTTTAATAAGAGCGTATACAATACGTTGTTATGAACAACAAGCCAGAGGGCCTACTCAGAAAAACGAAATACGAAGATTCCAATGACGGATCGTTTACCTACCTCGAAAGTGTTCTGGACACGACCATAGATTACATTTTTGCGTTGACTCCGGTACTTATGCTAAAATCGTTTTTTTTTGAGTCGTTGTTTCGTTTGGATCCCTGGTTTCGATGTTCGATTTTCGTAGTAGGCCCCCAGGAGTGAGCAAACGAAATTACGATCAACAAACTCGTTTTCATAGCGAAGCGAGGCGACATTCATTCTATGCGGTTTCATATCGTTGCGCTGGCTGCGTGGCGCTGTGCCGCGTGTATGCAATGGAGACAATTTATATGCGTGACACAACACAATGAAACGATATACGGGTTTTATACTGTGGATAACACTTCTACATTAACACAAAATATAGTAATACGTTCAAATTGTGGCAGTAACTTAATACACAACCCTAATCTATCAAAGTAAGCTCGTTTATTAAAACTGAACTACTGCGTGATTATTGTTCTGCGTCGCGTTACTGCGGGCCGCGAGTAATCCACTTAGGATTAGCCATAAACAAGAAGGGCCATTGTCGCGACACGAGCGATCTGTTAGCGTCTAAGTGTAACTGATAAAGGGCGTCGACGGCATTGTTCGCAGCGGCATTAGGCTTTAATCCGGAGTCGCGAGCGCGCCTCGTTAGCTTGATTGTTCGGTGACGCCGGCAGATGGCCGCCGTAATCCGAGCCGGCACAGGCTGCCCTCCACTCCCTCTCGAGTCCCACCTCCGCGAAAATATAGCCTCTTTGTGTTTGTTGCATCTGCAGGTAAATTGTGCGCCAAAATTGGACCGCACGTTACTGTACGTGGCCCGTTTTGAATGCAACCGGTATGAATTTTATTATTCTTGAAAACATATTGTTATCAGAGCAGCTGAATCCATTATTTATGCAAGCACATGCATTTGTTAATTTGGTAAACATGAATACTGGTACGCTCATATAAATGTAATATATAGGTATAGAACGGGTTGATTTTTAAATTAAGTTACAACTTATTTATGAAATTTGAATGCACTTTGGGTCTAAATCTTTTTATTTTCCTACTGATTTTAGGATAGGACTATAGACTGAAATGTTAATGTAAATAGGATAGAACTATTCTAGCAATCGATATAAAACTGGAGAAAAAGTCAAAGTCGCTTGTAGTTTTATGACGTATATCCATTTCTAATCTTTGTTAAAACAAGACAATCACGTAATAGTTTTAACTGAAGACTAACATTAAAGTTTTACCATAAAAGTTAGAACGAACCGCGTTTAATTAACAAGCAATAAAATTCTCATAAACTTTCATAATTGATATTAATCGCCCTCAAGTTTATTATTTGAAGAACTTATAGTAAAATGGAAAACAATAGTAATGTGTTACTTCCTGCCACTATTAGAAACTATAAAGGAGCTCTCCCAGTTTATCGTAACATACCATAACTGTAACGACACAGATAGATAGAGACACCGCTTACTAAACTGTTCCCGATCACCAATTGACATTAGGCTACACTAGGTTACTTAATTTTACAGGGTTACTGTGGTCTATTAAGTAAGCGGTAGGCAATCGAAGCTAAGAAAACTGCGTAAATTCGCTTCAAATCAGTTAGTTCCTAGTAATTCAGTTACTAGGCGTACCTACACGGTACGCATATACTGTGGGATAAACGCGGCTGAAAAAAGAAGAATTGATAGTATATAGTAAATAAAGTAAGCTGCCAGATTACCTTCAACGTATCAGAGAAGTATTTATTTCCTGCTCGCGCATAAAGGTTAGTTTGCTACAGTGCAGTTGGTAAACTCTATTATGGTGATCGAAAAGCCGTTTGTAAATTAACTGCGTGTACCGAGCCTGTTCATAGTCAAGCATGACTAGTGTAAACATGACTGCACCGTTTAATTTAGTTTGTCCAGAATAACATTAATTCAGAGTTCGAGAAATTTATTGTGTATTTTGAGCAGCAAGCAGACAAGCCTCCTGACGGCAAGTGGGCATCGTCACCCATGGACATCTGCATCACCGTTGCTGATGCATTGCGAATTTAAATAAAAATAATTTTATAAGGTAAGTACTAGATTGTGGCCTGTGGGCGGATGAATTGGGGATTGCGCCGTCCGACCAGATCTTATCTTAATTTGGGGGCTGGCTTAGCCAGCAACACTTCGACCAAATATGATATTTTGTGTTGTCCCATCATTGTGCATGTCTTACTCTTGAAATAGTGGTTCATGAAGGCGGCTAACCTACTAAGAGGAAGGAACCTATAGTCTTCTGTAGGCTTTGGGTATCCGTTGCCAAGATGGCGCATCCGTTTCGTGGCCAGGACGTCACAATCACACAAGATGTGCTGCATTGTTTCCTTGAATTCACCACAAGCTCTACAATCATTATTCAAAGCCAGCTTCATTTTATGTGAGGGCTTCGATGACAGCTCGGGCTTTGTCCCTGCTATTACTGAACATGAATTTAGAGACTCGTGTGGTGCTGCTGCCGAAAAATTGACGTGAGTTTTTTTTTCTTAGGCTATTGCACCACTCCTCTTTGTGTTTCATATGTCCGACCAGAGAATGGCTCCAGTAGGCGGGACATGTGTTTCCTACACACGTGCCTTTGATTAATAAAAAAACAATAACCATTTATTTTTTGTCAAAGATGGTATAGATTGAAATATGATACAGTATGCGCGCTATGTTTTCGCTCTATGGCGTACAATTATCTCGCTGATTGAGGAGTTCCAGCGACGGCTGGTCCGCAGCTTGTCATGGTCGTAGCAAATTTCACGGATCCCATTGTCATGACTATAGGGCAAATGAAAGCAAGTGCGGTTTTTAGTCGGTATGAGTCCGACTTATCCATGAGGATTTTCGGTACTATATAAAAAGGGTAAGTACTTTTGCTTACCTACTTATTTATTACTTTGTGATATAGAGTAAATTAGAGGTGTTCGGTATGACCGTATAGTCAAACGTGTCTTTCGATATGATTTTGGGGCTTGTTTTTACCTAGGGTGTCATTGAGAACAAGTGATCACAACTTAACTTACTAAGCGGACGAACCCCTTAATTGATATTATCCTTATTGATATATATTTTCGAAATTCCTTTGAAATGAAACGATGAAATTATATTTATTTTCTGTAAATAGATCTTTTATAAACACTTTACAAGTCAATTTTTTGACTTGTAAAAGACTGACTTTAAAAAAAAAATACAATATTTTTGTATAGGTACACGTCCGTTCTGAATAGTTTTTGAAAATAATGCAGTTTATACAATTAACTCAGTTTAATAAATTAGAATTCAATTTAATTGCATTCCGGGAACAAAAAGCGCCGTTATTACTTTTCGGAAAATCTGTGACATGAATGGAACAGTGAACATTGTAGCGACGAACAATATATTTTAATTTATAAGCCAATCACCACCAGCAGAGAGTTGGGTCGGTGTTAAAGTCTATGTCATAGTGCGTAGATATTTGGATGAGAATAACACCCATGGTAATTATATCATTAACTGCTTAGAAATTTTGTAATATGAATATGAATGAATCACCAAGAGCGGTCCTTTTTATTCCGCCCCTGTTATCGGTTCTAAATGTGAATTTGGTAAATTGTAGCCGTTAGCCCCTCAGGACTGTGGATAGCATAAATTGATGATGATAAAACCAATTATTTGGCATATAAAATAGACCCATAGCACCAGCTTTCGCTAATGATCTGGTTTTAACCTTTTATGTTCCAAGTAAGTTCCCTTTAAATTCTGCGGGATATGTGCCAAGTTAGATAATCGTGGAGACTAAAAAAACTGACACTACTGACTTAACCTATGATGTGTTTCCTGACATCAAAACTGAAATCAATATCGCATATATAATATTAAAGTACGTTTATGTATATCCATTGAATACAATCAGTGAGCAATATATTGTTACAGTAGATTCGTAGATCTATTCCCCTCGCACTAATAGATAATATTTGACAGAAATGAGATTCACATTTTACCACTTCGGGTTCGGGGATAAACTTGATTTATAGAAAAAAATATAGAAGACGTAGTGTAAGCTGCTTACATAATCCCTTCTTACGTTGCGCTATCTCGGCCTAAATGCGACGTCCGTCGCCTCTTAATAAAATATGGGACTTGTTCCATTATTTTTAGCTAGCTATCACCACAATGTGATAGACAACTAAGTAGGACCTATTTCGTAAACTACGTTAAGATATCTTTTGGATCTGGAGCTAAAAGTAATTAGGAGATATGGAGTTCACACCGTTCAACCTAGTTAGCCATTAGCATTTTAACGTTGTGTAAAAACTGGTTTACCGTTACGATCTCAATGTATTGGCATATATTAAATCATCACAGATTTAATATGTGCCAATACACGCTGGTAGTCTGTACGTACCTACCTCTAACGATCAGAAGATTCATTAGAAAGGTAATTAACTAATTGGAAAGATATTAAATAATAAAATTCTATCACTATGGTGCAAAATAAAATCACCATACCCAAATTAACAAATCAGAAGAAACCCGACGAGCTCCAGAAGTTGTAATTTCGTAGGTACATTATCTTTACGTCAAATTGACAGGCCTTTGTGGCTCTTGCAGGCGTGTCGGTCAGATATCACGCCCGGGTTGATCCGATCTAGGCCGAGAGGCGGCGCAGGTTTCACACTCGTGCAGCTGCAGCTTCGCAAAATGATACTTAATTGTTATCCATATCACTTCTAACAAAGCATTTTAGAATGAAATTGTACTGTGACTGTACGTTTGGCGTAGCGGTTAAGGAAGTCACCTCGCAACTACCGTGATGCCCAGTCGTGTGGGTTCAATACCCACCCGAGACAAAAATTTGTGTAAACCACAGATATGTGTTTGTTTTGAGTCTGGGTATACTTTGTGTTTGTTAATTATGTCTTTGGAAAGTCTCCCACAACATAAGGCTGGTTTCATAGTGTAGAAGCGGCCTACACATTATAATGGACAGACAGAAACACTACTTTTATATTACACCGTATCACGGCACTTTTGGCGCAGCATCTGAGGGATCGGCTTCTGCACCACGAGTTTTGGGTTCGATCCTCATAAGGAACAAATATTTGTATGACCTACGGCGGTGGTTGTTCCAGGGTTGGATATTTGTGTATGTAAAAGTTTGTTTGTAAACACATCCCCGATACTGGAGAAAATCTAGAATTTTCTCCTGTATCGGGGATGCGTTTACGTGGGGCAACGTTTTTTTTAAAATATTATAAAAAGTAATCGTCTAGCGCACACTGGGCAGTCAGCCATTACTGACAACAATCATTATGAACTTTTCTTGAGTAGTTCATGCTGTCGTGATAGAAGAAAAAAAAGGAGGTTACATATGAAGTATTTATAGAACAAGTATAGGGAAAAGTGAGAATCGAGTATTATCAAGAGGTCAAACAAAAGACTGAGGATAGACAACAGTCAACAGTGGCGATTGCTTCACCAACAAGAGCTGAGTTCTTAAATTTTACTAAATATAGGACTGTACAAGTATTATTTGTAACCAAAATTGCTCCGAATATTAAAAAGAGACCGTACCTAATATTTACAATTCACGAGTACGCAATATACCTTCACACTTATGACAATAATTCACGGCATTGGTAATGGTGATCTACTTTCGTAAATCGTAATAAGCCACTTATAGGACCATTTAAGTAAACATGATATTATCGACATAACGTTAAACGTCAACAGATGGATTACCTCTCACTCGAAGGGAGAAATAAAAATACAGTAAGTTCTTTGAATAAAGTCTATCGATAAACATATTGAACTTCATTCATGTATTCTTAGAACTCCGTTGCCGTAAAGAGATTTCCAATAAATTTACCACTTTACCTTCTAATTCTGTGTACTAGCAACTTTGTTATTGTTTCCGAAATCGATGATAAGTATCGCTGTATAAATGCGGTGTAGCTGTATAAATGCGGGGTCATCCGGTATGACTTGTTTTTCCGATCCCCTCAATTTGCAAAATCCCGTAGATTCCCCCGAATCCCGTAGAGCTTAAATAGGAGGGTCTAGTAGCAACTTAACCCTCCTATTTAAGCTCTGCGTTGTCTGTCAGTCAGTTTTAGGGTTTTAAGACATACTTAATATTATTACTTACAGTCAATAAAAGTCGAGCTAGATGTACCTACTGCCAGTGACATCTGCGTCTTGTCATACATCGCGTTTGCGTCCCGGTTTTGGTATGTAGGCAGCTAATAAAATCTGCGTTTTGACATTACTACATATACTATTACACAACTGTTGTTATGTGTAGGTTAGGTTTACTAACTTAAATATAGCTACAGTCAACAAAAAATAATATCAATAAGTATTATTAAAATGTACTTGGCATTTGTTTACAATAAAGTATATTCTATTCTACTATATAAATGGACTCAACTCGTGACAGCCCAAAAATACAAAAGTTGTATTCCATATTTTACTCTTCTTACCTAAACGTCATGTTTTTTTTTCTATAAGACATTGTTCTAATTATTTTTGTGTTATTTATAATGCAATGGCATGTTATAATTTAATTGTAGTTAGACAGGGAATGTTTGGGTCAGCAAACAGTTCGGATACGGCTATACTTGAAAATGAAGTTCGATGAATATATTTATGCAAGAGAATCTGTCAGTACCTATATTGATATCAATCAGATAATTAAATTTGTGTATTTTGCATGCCATAAGCTTCAAAATTATGTATCGACGCCTTACAGTGGCTATTTTGGAGACCTAGTCATGGGATGGATCATAATAATGATTCGTATTACAAAATAGCTAAGGAATTCTACCGGTTCTAAATATGAATTGATTTAATGGAATTTCTGAATAGGGCTATTTTAGCCAGATCAAACTTGATTAATCAAAAGAAGACTATTCAGCCCTTCTTTAAACCTTTATGAAAGTAACTTAATTACTTGATCCTTTATAGTAATAAAATGAGGAACTGTACATAATAAATAGGCTAACAGACAAACTAATGCTTCAAGCACCGTGTTTTGTATTCCCCTCATTAACGTTATACCTACGTGTATAATATTATAGACACATTTCAGTTATATGAATATTATTACGAAACGCTATCTATAATAACGATTCTAAAGAATAGATTGACACCGATGTTAACTCATTAAAGCTTTAGTAGAGACGTCTATTTAATAATGACAGTCGTAATTATAATCCTAATAATATAATAATACACATATAATGAAAATAAATAATTTGTGTTATTATAAACTTTGAGTACTAATAAAACAATAAATGTAATAAAATCCTTGCCAAAGATGAACCGCCAAATGTTACTGGCGGGATATAAGAAAGACACTTATTCTTACCTCTAAACACTAGTAGTTCATTCTTAGCCGAGTTGTATCGCAAGCCATGTTCATGAGTATATATCTCACAGATATTCAATAGCCGTATCCGACCACTGATTTAAAGGCTCAGCAGCACCATGTCATCAATGCGACATCCCACATAGATGCTGCTGAGCTCCTCAATCAAGCTAATGCTAAATGTATATTAAATAGCCTATGTGAGGTTAGACCTCCCTGTCTCACCCCACATTCCAGCATATTTGGATCAGAAAGACTGTCCCCCAACTTAACGAAATTTGTGTGATTTCCGTACCAATATGCTAACATGTTTATAAGCTGCTGCGGCAGGGACACCTGCTTCCCGATGCTTTTCCCACAGTTTCCCGTAAGACACCTAGTCAAACGCCTTCGACAGGTCCAGGGAACACGCGTACACCGGAGTGTTCCGATTTGTGTAATATTTGTTAATATGGCTGTCTCAGTTGACAGCCTTTGCCGAAACCGAACTGGGCTTCGTGTAATATAATATGACTGGCGACATGATTGTCAAGCATACTGTCCAATATCTTAGCAGCTGTAGTGGCTAGGGATATATGGCGATAATTACACATATAAATAAATAAATAAATAAAAAGTTTATTGATCTCTGATAGTTGTACAGTCAAATACTTATAAACAAACAAAATGCAAAAAGACACAGTAGGTAGGTACAGTACAAAGTATTTGTATGAACTCTGGCACCCAAAGAAAGATTTAACTTGTGTTATGGGTGCCAGCAATCTCAACATTAAATAAACTCACATGTTACATTAGATGCGTCAGATGTTGGATTATAAGAATTTTGAGCTAGGAGGAAAAATAGCCTATTTATGTGTATGTGTAAGTGTTATGAAGGTGTTAGTGTGCACGAAGAGTAGTGTGGGTGAGTATGTACGCATGTGTGTGGAAGATTATTTCATATGTGATGTCAGCGATGTCTCCTCTTCTACTCTTGACAATTGGCACAACGACAGTTTCCATTATGTATAATTTGTTAGGTATGAATGACTTATGCATACATTAAACTGAAACAATAGCATCAATACACATGTTCTTATTTAATGCGGATTTTGAGTTTCAACTCAAAATCCACATTAAATAAGTACAAACAAGAACTGCAAAAAACTGCCCGCTGAAACATGCTATCCCAATGGTGAACCATGATAGCATGTTTCAGCGGGCAGTCTTTTGCAGTTCTTGTACCGAATAAGGAATTATAAAAGGCACGGGTAGCGCAGGTCAGCGGCACTTGGCCACCACTGCGCTACTTTTAGTGAACGGCATTGTTTATTCAGAAAGCTTGTGCAAGCTGTGTCTTAGCAAACCACTCGACGCTGCGCCGCGCTCCGCTGACCGAACGAGTGTGATGAAAACGGGCGCTCAATGATCCAGTTTAGGCGAACTAGCGCAGTCATTACCATGTCATTACCATATACAAACATTAGTCACACATCGGAAAGGCTTAGAGAGCCCGCTGTGCCAACAAGGCACGGCCCCTCGGCCACTTCATGCACAATTATTGTACTTAGCTATTGTCTGCACAAACACATTGCTTGTTTGGAGAACAAATGTAACGGAGCGGAGAACGAGATTAGCCCTTGTTTATAGTCTTACTTACTCTCCCTGTGTGAGTCACGGCCGCATGACTCTGCAAATAACGCAGCACTTAATAAAAAAATTCTTCAACATTAACACATTGTACAAATTACCGTCCTGATTGGTTGTATTAAATTTGTACATTGTTTTTATTAAATTTTCCAATTATTTGCTCTTGTTTTCGATTGCTGCTGTGCAAGTATTAATTTTTAGGAAAAAATATACTTTGTCGATTAAAAATACTTGTATGAAACAGTGGGCGTTCGACGTTCAATAAAGGGATGCGCCATGTTTGTACTGTGAGCCTCGGAGGCCATCCCGGCCCTGTATTTGGTTTATGACATTCCATTTTTTATCACTCTCTGTTGGTTGCCGTTGCGGCTGCTAAAACCCGCTTTTAAATGTTTTTGGTACGCATGTAGGCAGGTACATAGTAGCAATAGTAAGTATCTACTCACAATCATGTTTTATATTAGGTACTCATAATCATGTTTTCTCGCCTGTGTAAAGAAGAATAAAGTAAATAAGGATATCAAAGTCATGCATGAAGCATTTTTTAGACTTTGATATTCTTCTTTAAAATATAAAATGAATATAAATAGGTAAGTGTGGATCCCATGGGTCGTAATCGTAATTTACCAAATCTTTCTTACGGTCCTAGGGCTAGATATCGTAATTTGTATGTTATTCGATTTACGTGCGTAAAAAACTTTTAAAATCAATCGAAGGGGCTGTATTTTCGATATTACCTTAATAATATCTACCATATTATAACATTTGGAATATGATATTCATATTCTTTATTTGCAGTTCCACAATGTAATTTAGGTGGTAATCTTAAGTATAGGTATCATTATGGACCCTGTTTGGGCATAGCAAAGGCATAACAGTTAATTACATATAATCTAAAGTAGACTTACAGGCTAACATTACACAATGCAAGTATTATTAGTAACAGAATCTTAATTATCATCATATATAAATAATATGTTTTTACCGTGGGAGAGCCATGCTTCGGCACGAATGGGCCGGCTCGACCGGACTTGATACCACGGCCTCACAGAAAACCGGCGTGAAATAACGTTTTCGTTATGTTTCGTCGAGTGAGTGAGGATACCGGACGCCCAAACCCCTTAAAAGGGCGGCAACGCACCTGAAACTCCTCTGGTGTTGCGGGTGTCCATGGGCGGCGGTAATCGCTTACCATCAGGTGATCCGTCTGCTCGTTTGCCCACCCTATCACATAAAAAAAAAAAAAAGATAATTTTACATTCTTATCCATAGATTAATGTTTATGTCAATTTATAATGAGTATAATTCTATTTAAGTAATTAGGATTGTTTATCAGTCAAATATTCATTTATATTGATATTCTTCTTCGTCTTCTTCGTAGTTCCCTGCTGCTGCTAATTGCTGAGGATCGCGACCACATACGACACGTCTCCAAGCTATGCGGTCTTCTGATGTGTGGACCGCTCGGTACATACTGCCACCGAAAACCCTCTTAATAGCGTCAGACCATCTTGCCGGCGCTCTACCTTGATATACTTATACAAAATATAATTATGTTAGATTAACATAATACCTAACATGGTACTTACAACTTTTCGAACCATTATTCATTTCATATATCATTTGACGACGTCTGTGGTCTAGTGGTTCGCGTGTCGGACTGCTGCTGATCACGAGGTCGTGGGTTCGATTTCCACCGAAAACAAAATTTATGTGATAAACATAAGTGTTTGTTGAAATAAAACTACTTTTTACTATTATTAATCCCGACGTTTCGGACTCTTTACAGCGTCCATGGTCACGGGTAGACTACCCGTAATATCAATATACGCGATAAAATCCGTAAAAAGTAGTTTTATTTCAATGTATAATATTCGCGTAAATGTCAGAAATCAATACATAAGTGTTTGTGTTTGTCTGGGTGTTTCTTATGTATTATAAGTTATTTCCAAAAAAAAAGTATATAAGTATTATATTCCCTTGTCTAGTACTCATAGTACAAACTCTGCTTAGTTTGGGACTAGATGGTGCTGTGTAAAATTAACCGCGAATATTTATTTATTTATTAGATACAACGGGTTGGAGCCATGAGTTACTTCCGAGCTTTAGTAGCAAAATTATACATTAGTCAACACAAAGTTTCCGTTTGCGTTTCGACATTCAAACTGTAGGTACACGCGAACTATCAACGAGTGGAATAATTTGAGAGATCAATTAATTTTATAGATCACCTAAATTCAGGACCTTATCATGATTGGATTCAGCATTATTAAAGTACAGATGGCGCGAGCCCGGCAACATTGTTGAACACAACAAATTCGTGTTATTATTAACGGCGCGCCCTAAATAATTCATGATATTATTGAAGTTACAAAGTACACAATACGAATTTTGGTTATAATTGAAAACGGACCGAGTTCGGCGTATTCTTTGTGAATTTATCACTAGGGCCGCGGTGGCAGAGCAACGACGACGCGTTGTTCAGATAAAGTTTATTTTATGACTTAAGCGAGAACATTAATATTCATTACTGGCGCGAAATGAACTAACTTTATTATATAATAAAGGAGATCAAAGAAAGGCGCGGTGCACGGCCGCACTGCCTTCCCGGAGGTTGTGTTATTATTTTCAACCTCAACCTACATTGCACCCCAATTTGCTGAGCACTCGTAATCTGCGACCGCCAACTACTTCGTATGTACATATAATATTTTTTTTTTTCAATCCTTTTATTCTCCCTGTACCTGCATATACGGTGGATTGTTTCTCAGACACAATGTGCAACAATTTAATAAATATGTTAATGTGCTATGTGCAAAAAAATATTATTTTTAACACGCTTTTATATTATCTATGTATCTTCGATTGTATCTATGAATCTGGGTCTATGTAACGGAAACTTTGAACGTGATTTTCACCCCTTTCAAAACGTCGGATTAATTTGAAACTTTGCATACTTATCGAGGACCAATGACAATGCAATAATATAAATAGTTTGTCCAATTATCCTTACCAGGATCTTCGGGATTAGGCGCTACGGTTATACGATCAGCAAAAAGTAATTAATGAGATTTACCATACAACAGTAACTGTACTGAGACATACATAACTAATTAATCATTGGGATACGCAAACAACTACTCGCATAGAATCAACTGGGGAGTTCCTTATAAGTATTTTGCAACTTAAGAAAGGTGTTGTTTGAAAAACTAAATTATATACGCTTCATCAAGTAATAATTTCTACCTACGACATTATCATCGTTTTAAAACTAAGAAAAGCAAAGATAAATAATAGTTTACAAAAAACACGCTTTTATAACTAGCCGAACTAAAAAATATAAAATAAATAATGCCTAAAAAAAAACTAAAACGATCTACTAAACCGAACTAAAAAGTATAAAATTAATTTTCATAAGAATTTATCAAAATAATACTTGTTTGACAGTAGTACAGAGGCCAGCACTTCAAGCTACCACAATCTGTCAAATTTATTTGATTGATTTTCAGCTTTAACACGAAGTAATAAGGTTCATATTCAATTGGGAAAATTTGACAGTTTTGGATAGGTTGACCTGCTGGCGTCTGTACAATGTCATGCATGTTACAATTCAGTTCATCGTTAAAACGTGAGGTGCTTTGTAGAATATACATACATATTTTTATTATACTTAAAAAAAACGATTATAAAGAATATAGTTATAATTGAGATAAAGCACCCTACGCTTTTTTACGATCAACTGAATTGTAATACTTGCCTAAGTAAATAAAAGTTTTTTAACCATATTGATAAAGAAAAAGTTAAAAAGGTTCTTACTATACAGTCATCATGTGTCATAGTTTTTTCTTGTCATAGTACTTAAACGTAGACAATGGATATAATACATTTATGCTTTTTTTGTAAATACATACTTATAATACATAAGATACACCCAAATAAACACTTATGTTCATTACATAAATATTTGTGTGTTATGGGAATCGGACCCACGACCTACTCGTGATCAGCAATGCGACCCGCGAACCACTAGACGTCGTCATGGCAATAAACTCCTTACATAGGACCTCTGCTTAACCCTTGCTCCCTACAAGCGTGATTGTATGTTACAAAAGATGGTGAAGTTTCTAAACTTATTTTTACTGAATAGGTATTGAGATTTTGGCTTGTAAGAAAATATACAAAACGAAACAGTGCCTGCGTGACTTCCCGCTAAAGTCTTCGTTTCATTTCTAGATCTGCAATCCTTCATGGACCATATCTAAACGAGCATCGTAACGACATGCTAGTAATCTCACAATGTTATGGCAACCTCAAAATTCTACCCGAACGAATATAAACCTTGACTTGCTGAAGTTAGAACTCAAATTCAAAATTGTAAAAACAGGAGCATGAAATGAATAATACCCTTTGAATAATAACTGCATTTAAATGTTTAAAAACATTTTTTCTGCTCCAACTTTTGGAAATATATTAAAGCTGATTCGAGGTGCATCCATTTTTAAAGTACTTTTGCTGATTTTTGGGATATAGCCAACTTAAGCATAATTATTATGTTTCAGCGTTGATCTCTAAACACGGAACTTTTGATCACTTTCGACACATTGGAGTTATAACTGTAGTACCGAGAACTGTGGTACACATCAAGCTATACTTGTCCAGTACAAGCTGCCCTCATTGTATTGGCTTTTCATGCATTCTGCGGTCAGCTTAAACTAGATATGTATAGCTGGATGGCGTAGCCGTGATCACATATACCATGCACATAGATAATAACATTAAAACAAATCCTAGTGAAATCGGGCACTAAGTTTCAAAGCTGAAATTAAATAGTGGTTTTGAACCAAATCTGAACATTGAGCGTATCATCATCCCACCATTATACTGTCCCACTGCTGGGAACGGGTCTCTTCTCAGAATGTAGAATGAGAGGTATTAGGCAATTGTTCACCACGCTGGCCTAAAGCGGGATGACAGACTTCACACTTTGTCGAGAAAATCTTAAGACATGCAGGTATCGCAGGTGAATGCAGCATGCAGGTGAGTGATAATAAATTAATAATACGCACATGATTTCGAAAAGTCACAGGTGCTTGACTTCGAACTCGAGACCTTTGACTTGGCAGTCCAAAATTATTCGTACGCATATTCTTACATTATGCACCAAAACTGGACATTTAGAGAGTAAACGATCTGGACGGCTAAGATGGCTTAATGAGCAATAATATGAAACATTACAAGATTACTAATTCTACGGTTAATCTAACAAAAATTAACGACTAAATATGGGGGCTAAAATAGCTACAGTCAGCAAGTCCTCTAAAACAATTTAAATTTTGAAGTTTGGAACCAGTAAAATTCCTTAGCAATTTTGTAATATTAATCATATTATAGCGTCGACTAAACAGAAGAATTAAAATAAATAAAATTAAAGTTAGAGAAGTAATTCTCGAAATTTAATTTATTTTATTTTAATTATATATATTGATAAAGTACATATTTTTTTAAATACTTCATAGTTCTAGTTGTAGCAAGTGCAAAAACATCAGCTGTTAGAAGATTCGTTTTCTTGAATAAAACCGAATTTTAAGAAATTACACTTCTATTTAATCGACGATATGATTTACCAAATTTTGGCTCAGATTGTTTTTAGTGTCCAGCCATTTAAGCCCCCTGAACCTGCTTGATAAAATTATGTTCAAATCACGCCTTCACTCCCAATAATGTAGCGGCTGAGATTCGTATCCACGTATGGATAGCTACCCCGATACGTCATATGGTATATTTTCATTTTTAAACTGTAGCCAGTGGGATAAGTTACCTACCCTCAAGCCAATAATGAATTTTTGCAAGAGACCGAACAACGGCAGGTAGTTGTACTACACCCCAAAGGGTTCTCGCCCTGTCGCGGCGGGGGGCATAGTAACCGTGGATTGATGGCCCTCGGTGAAGCGAAGTAGAATCCCAGGGTAAAGGAGCTGCTCCTGCGGGCTTGGTCCGAAGCCTGCATTGGAGCGGCCAATGTAGGTTGCGGTGTCGTATGGTAGGCACCGCAACTGAGGCGGGCTGCGGAGTTGTATGGGCGACACTGCGGCTGGAGGTTTACGGGGCCGCGGCGGGAGAGGAGTGCCGGTATCACGATGCGCCGCTCTCCCTGCCTTCCGCGGCCTCGATGGAAAGGAGTGCCGGTATTTCGATGCGCCGCTCTCCCTACCCTCTGCGGCCGAAGTGTGAACGGCGGGCTACGGACATCTGTCCGGCCGCACCGCAAAGAGGGCCTTGGGTGGCGGAATCGGGGTCGTCGGTCGCCCATTGCACTTGGCCCTCGAGGAGGGTTCGACATTGGACTTCCGTGGTGGGATCGCGGATCATGCGATAGCTATGCGGAAGGTGAAAGTGGTGGTGGTTTTAGTCGGTATGCTGGGGAGAGTCCGACATAACCCTCTCGCGTCCCCGAGCGGAGCGGCATGCATAACGTGCATTTCCCCACCCGAAAAAAAAGGAAGTTGTACTAAGTAGATTCTCTATAGTTTCCCATGGAAATTATCCATTACTCTACATTACTCCATTTATTATAAAGCTAGATAACGTTATAAATCCATAGATATTTCGATTTAGGTAAGCCTCTTAAAAGCTCCGTTATTTCATGATAAATATACTAAGTATTTAATCTATTTACCATTTACAAATAAATTTGTTTTCAATAATATCCACAATACTACCGTCATTATTTCCCCGTTATTTGTCAAATATAATAGTAAATAGAGTATAGTTACGACTTCCACTATGACTTACATTTTGATATTGAAAATGTCGAGCACTCGTATCTTGACTTCAAATTAATTATTGATACTTAATTATATTTTTTTCGAAGCGTGCCTTCAAATTACATCTGAGTTAATTTTAACCTCCACTCCAACTCCGGCTAATAACTTCATTAAAATTGTATCTACAATTTAAATATCAATGATATACTAATGACAGACCAAGTTGTAATAGCTGGAGCTTAGCTATAAGTAGCTCATTGTAATGTTCGCAAAATCGCAACCTTTACACAGTGTCGGTAAGACGGTGTGAATTATGCTCACTTAGTTTCTGTTCTGGGCTTAATTTCACATAATCCATCTGAGTGTCGCGTAACCCACATAATTGCGGTGTGGAATTTTGCTATGCGTCTCGGTCGGATTGTGGGAGGGCGGCGCGGACGAGTGCGCGGGAGCGAGCGCCGGGCGACGCGCGACGCGGCCTCCGTAGGCGCCGTGATCCCGCATCAAGTTGCGAATAATTGAGTGGCACCCTCACCCGGCACCACTCTAAGTGTAACACTTAATTAGACCACGTGAGAAGTGCTTAATGCCACTCAGTGGAGCTTTGTACACATTGTTGCATTAAGCGTAAACAATCAACGGTAATTACATTATGTTTGTTAAACGTATTATGTCGCCTGTCGTCATATGATACGCGTTATTATTCAACGTTTGTTTTAACTATATTTATATAAAACACTCCAGGGTTTGCGTCTATCGTGTCTCATTGTACGGTAGAAGAGAGATGTAGTTGATTTCCACTTGAATCGTTTTAACGACACTGTTAAATCAACATTGATGCGGCTATTATCTGGAAGGGTGACCAATTATGTTCCGCACAACAAGTTTAGTGACCATTCTGAGGTGACACGTAGGTACTTTGACGTTAGGCGCATTGGCGCATTGGCGCATTGGCGGCTTTTAACTTGGTAAAGTGTGACTCTAGAAATGCGGAAGACCAAAAATCTCGAGCAGTAAATAGCCTCGCCCCTAGTCTTTTCCTTGCACACGAAAAATTATGGATCGGCCATTACTAACCCAATAAGTGTCGTAGAACGAGTCCGATGGTTCAAGCATTTTTCGCTGAAGCAAAAGTAGATAGCTACTTGTAATAATGTTTTCAGTACTACTTTTGAAAATAGGTTACCTGAAATTGAACTTTTTTTTGAGTCTTATTTTATTATAAAACATAACAAATCACGCAACCTCCCAACGTAAAAAAAAAATATACTTATATATATTTTATGTTGTGTCATGTACTTATTTTTTATTTTGTTTGGTGTTGCTGTGTATGTATAGTGGTTGGCGTGCCGTATAAAAAGAAAAAAATCCAATTGGCTATTAAGCCGGTTAAAGAATGTTACACATAAGTGTAACGTACTTTAACCCGCTTAGTAATAAGTTGTATAATAAAAGTAACATACTGATGTGTCTCATTTCATCAAAATGAAATTCGACCCCAAGAAACAAAACGGTGTATACCTACACAGCTTACACAGTGTTTATTGGTAAGGCCTTCAGAATTAATTCTTTCTATAATGTTTCAACTATAAAAATGTGTAATTTCTGTGTACTATCGGCACTTGTTCCAGTGTATTTCGATCCCGATGTAATTCTATCGGCAGGAAGACCCTCGGCGTCGGTCGACAACGACGGCTTCTCTTTCAGGATTAAGGAATTTGTACCTTAATTTATGTACCTACGACCATACCGAGTCACGCCTCGCGCAAACTCCGAGACAGTTCACATCGTACGACATTTTTATGACATATTATGGGAACAATAGGAGCGTATATCCTAGTATATTACAAACTTTAGCAATTGTACGTGAACCCCTTATGTTTTGCTGAAGCTATTTCAACACAAAGTTTCGACTTTTACGATAATGTCAACCATTGCCATTCAAACGCGCTAAAACTTTATCAATGTGTTTGAAAGGATAAGCGTTCGCCTCGTATCTTAAACATACATGTAACATAATACTATATCAGATACATTCTGAACATTTAATGCGAACAGACATTGATGATACTGTACGTATGTTCGTGTAGCTAGTTGGTTTCTGCATACCTAGCGTTGTCCTAGTCTTATTATTCAGCGGTTGCAATGCAAGTCGATAATGCAGCTATTCTGATTTCCCGTGAGAACAATAAGTTTTCTGGAAATGTTGCACAATAGTACATGTCCGTTCCGTGGTGGAAATGCGCCGTCTCTCTGTGAGGATTTGGAACGGATACCTATACCAGCAAGACAATGTTCCACTTGCCTTTATAACTATCGTACGCGTATAAAAACAAAAAAAAATCACAACATTTAATAAATAACTAGCTACTCTTTGTAGGGCATTCAAACATAGGTATATGTTTCGTGTTTGGGTTCGAAATCTTTAGCACAAGAGACGTTTGCTCGACGACTATGCCAATCAAATTTCGTATTATTTTTATTGTGTGTGTTCCAGACGGAATTATGCTAAGGAATAAATATAACCCTGTCACTCCATTAACCTTGGTAATTCCAGCGGAAAATTGCTATACTACCTGTGCAGATTGGCATATAGCCGAAAGATCGAAAATATGTAAAAACACGTTCGCCCCCTATCACATGTGACTGTTTAGGTCACATGTGACCGCCTCTGTACATACCAACACGCCTGTATTCCTTGAAAGATGAAGCACTGGTATACTAACGTACATCCAAAGTTCGCCGTTCACGTTCAAAAACACGGATGTACGTTAGTACACCAGTGCTTCACCTTTCAAGGAATACAGGCGTGTTGTCATTGTACAGAGGCCAGAACCTCAAGCTACCACAATGTGTCTAATTTCTTTGATAGATTTTCTACTTTAAAATAACATAATAAGGTTCATATTCAATTGGGAAAATTTGACAGTTTATGATAGGTTGGCCTGCTGCCGTCTGTATAATGTTCGCCTCTCGACTTACACAGCGTACTTACCTGAAGTATCCCAGGCTCTGACAGGCATAGATAAGCCGATCGGTACGAGCAGAATATGAGTCTAATATTATCTAGTAATCGCTTCGAGTTAGTTTTGTTGTTCAACAAATACTGCCGAACTGAATCTGCCGATCCACTTAAGTGGATAGCGTACCTTATGCTCCCGTTACGTGTAAGTTGCCTTTTGTTCGTTCAAAATCAGCAAAAAGTTACGAAAATACTTTGAATAAAGTTTCATGAATCATACAAAATCCAACACAGCCCATGTCAAGTAAACCTACCTACCCTAATAATACTTGTACCATTATTTCCCTAAAGTATTCACGTAGTACCTATGTCACGGTGTTGTTATCACTTCGCCACGTTATCAAAACGTCCCAAGTCCCATGGCAGAACTCCAACAAGTTTAGAACTCAAACGGGACCGCTAAACTAGTCCCGTTCACTAATAATAGGTATGTGGACTCTTGCCATTTGTTTTAACTTTCTATTGCCGTGTTTTTAATTATTAACTATTTAAATTTGGCAAACAAGCATACCGCCCACCTGTTGGTGAGCGGTTACCTAGCTGTACCTAGCGTACCTAGCGGTTACGTAGCCTATAGACGCTTGCAACTCAAAAGCAGTGTTATTTTACTTCGATTTTCTGCAAGGCAGAGGTACTTCCCCAGTCGGGTAGCTCCAATTTGAGTGGAATTACTCCCACTATACCCTACCTCTCTTAACTCGGACTATTTTGAGTGCTTATAATTATCGTCATGGTCGTGGAAGTAGCATGCAACCTATGAGGACTCCCTGCACTCTAAAAAAAAGTCCTTATGCTTATATTAAAATGTTGCTATTTCGATTCAGTTACTTAATTATCTATGTAGAAATAAAGATAGAATATAATTTAGTGTAGTTTCTAGCGCGGGAGGTAAGTGTGAGAGTCCTTGGTTCCTGCAGTTTCCTACTGTTTTATGCATGGAATATTTTGCATCAGCTGGTCCATACTATTTTGTTGTGGACACTTTATTGACCGTGTGTATTTATTTAAAAATGGTAAGTAATAAAAATATACCTACATACATGAGCGAACATTGCGGGTGGGACTCGCGGTGTCTTAGTGGTCATACCTAACCAGAAGACGCAGGTTCGAATCCTGCCCGCGGTCGTATTTTTTCATCATTATAACTGTCAGTAAGTTATCAGATCACATGTAGAGCCAAGCTTCTAATTCTACACGCCGTAACTCTACAAGCCCTAACTTAACAAACTCTACATCTTAGTCAAAATATGTGGCTTAGGCGTTCTGTTACTACAAGAACTATTGTATAACAGAAAAAAGTAATGAATAGTGAATACATTTTTCACCTTACGCCCATGAGAAGGTAAATAATAGTTTTTTTTTCTTAAAAAAATTATAATGACTTTAACAGATTAAAGTCATTACAAATTTATACATATGTAACGTGAACTATACCTACTTCTAATTATGTTACTTTGTTGGCGCGCTATTTGCCCAAATCTGATTACTACTTCATTGTTTATTTATGGTTGTTGTATAGGTCCATTGTTCCAAACATGGCAGGCCTTTACTTTGGCAGTTGTGGTATGCTGTGATGCAAGTATTTAGCCATATTTGACTAGAGACAAGACTTTCAGTCTCAAACAGACCACCAGTCTATTGATATCTATAGTCAGATTTTAAACTGCCGAAAGAATCTAGTGAAGCGAAAATATATTGTGAAATTCTCTATTCAAACATATTAGCAGAATTCGACCACGCCGCACAGTGGGCTGAAACGGGCCGGTAAAGGACTTAGCATTTAAAAAAAAAAAGTTTCTTTTTCTGAAATTTTAAATATTGTGTTGGATTTTTCTATCGATTATAAGTAATTATTTCTATGAGGGTCGTTCAGATAACTTAGTATTTCCAGAGTTATAAATATCCAAAGTAATTTTTGTATGAAGCAAAAGAAAAAAATGTGAAAATCTCGAAATTCTCAAATTTTCTCAAAGAATTGACTCTACGTATGCATAGTACGTATATTTGTCCTATTTTAGCGCCTATTCTCGGGTTGCGATTTTCTGCGATTTGGTCGCAATTTCAAATTTTGTTCTCTATTCCACACCACCATAGAGGTTAAGAACTAGGCGCGTTTTTTTTATGTAGTGGTCTCCCCTTTAGGCCTAATCCACTAAGGACTAATAAAATAAATAAATAAGTAAAAATCACAATCACTACTGGCCACTGCACTGTTTTAATCTAATCACTGTCAAGGGTATCCACATTAACGAATGCAAAATTTTCGTATTCGTCATCATCAAATGTTTCCGCTTGTTCAATTATTAATAAACTTTGTGCTTCTACTGACAAAGTTTTATGTTTTCTGCGAAGTTTGTGACGTTTCGCTGAGATGAGTGGATCAGAGCTGGTCAATAAATTATTTAAAATGTCTTCATTTGTAGTTTTTCTACTGCATTTCCTGGAATGGTGTTGGCGGTATCTACGAAAGTCTTTATTTCTAGCTTCAGCAGCTTCTTCAGATAGCTTTCCAATTGGTATTAGACCAAAACTTTCAATAATAGCTGCACCATGCATAAGAACTTTATGAACACTTGAAGGCATATAATACCAGCTATATAATTCCAAATACAGTTGCATGGTCACTTGAGCATATTCGTGAAATTTCGCTGTGTCAATGTGGTAACCTGATGAAATTGCCTCTAAAATGATTGCAAATCGCCTTATTAATTCTTCACTAACACCAGTTATCTCAGCAGTCATGTTTGGATATGCAAAAAATCTTCTAGCAGTATTTCCGTCATTCGTGGAGCCGTGCCCTTGTTTAACAACATCAATCAGAAGTCCC
The DNA here is from genome assembly GCA_964056405.1 of Acronicta alni. Taxonomy (NCBI): domain Eukaryota; kingdom Metazoa; phylum Arthropoda; class Insecta; order Lepidoptera; family Noctuidae; genus Acronicta; species Acronicta alni. Next base: position 12,657,740 of record OZ043919.1, read on the forward strand.
ATTCTATTTTTAAAAGCGTCTTGTATGTCTTTCTTTCTTCTTTCCATGATGCACTTGTTGTCTCCCTTTACTGTCCATGTCTGTATCGTTAATCTGTAGGCTATATGCAGAATGCATTCCATCATTCGTATCCAGGTATGCAATGATGACAATCCGTATTTACAGAGATCTGGATCAGTCGGTTTTGATGCAATTAAGGGCAAATTATTCATCTCTGTTGGAGTGGCTTTACAAATGTCGCATCTCTGAGATGAAGTATCACATAAAATTGATGTTGCTTTTCCGTCTATCATAGTCATTAATAAAGAGTGTGAAATTTTTATTTCTCCAACTTCTGTTTTCACTAAATTTACAATCTCTTCCTCAATAGCACTTTTTTCCCGCAATATCGTTATTTTATTTTCTTTCACAAATTCGAAAAAGATTGGACGACACCAGTAAGATGAATTTGGTGAATCGTTTTGCCAGATAACTTGTTCGCCGCACACTAATTTTATTGGCACTAAACTACCCATAAATATGCTTGAATCGTCAAGTTGACTTTCTTGTTCATCGTCTGTTTGCATTTTTTGTTTGTAATTGGCTTGATTAGAAGCACCGTCAAATCCCCACTTACTGATTAGTGTAAATTCTTTACAACCACTATCTATGACGAGTGACGTCATTATTCTTGTTGTCGTTATATCCAATAGAGCTTGTAACTTTATTTTAGCTGAGGTTTCTGTCACTGTAATAGCATCTTTTGGTGGATAGCATTTCTGTTTCGCATGTTGCACTTGATAATAAGATGGAAATATATTACTGTCTTTTTCGTTAACACTTTTTCTTAAAGTATTGTATTGCCACTTGGTCAGCTTAAGTGATAAAAATAACCCTAAAGCCTCATCCGGAGAAAACACAGGTTTTGTTTCTTTAACAGATATGCACTTTTTAACTTTTTTTACATCTAGGGGATTCTTTAGTAAATGTTCTAGTATTTTAGCAACCTCCTCATTCCCATCCGCTTTCAACTGCTCAAAATATGCATATTTTATTTCGTCCGAAGATAAATGAAAGTTTTCTGCACGTCTTTTTTTCTGTTTAGGCGCTAATTAACAAAAAGGTTTTCTTGGGGTTTGTTCGGTGGAGACACCGACAGAAACTTTTGATGGTGATACATACTGAGTTGATGTACTCGGTACTGGTTGATCTTGATTACTGCCTATTAAACACTTAATAATGTCTGGCCATATTATGTTTTCTTGTAACCATTCACTATTTTTAGTTCTGAATATATTTTCTTTACGATAAGCGTTTTCCCATCTTCTATTTAAATTATAACAAAATTTTGCACAAAACAACTTTAAGGTCTTTTCGTGATCATCACTTAATTCGACTAAAAATTTAGATCTTATCTCACTACACAAACTGTCATTATTTTTAATACTGCCACTGTTTTTTAAAATAACGAAAAGATCAAGGTTTGTCACTAAATTTTCAAACATTTTCACAAATACAAAATAACAAATAAGTAAGTAATGAATGTGTGAGGGTAGTGCGTCTATTATGGTGGGTAATAGAACACTGAAGTACTTTTGAATGCAACCGAACATTCCGTAGGTACCCTATCATTGTACCAATCACGTTACGACACGTCATAACTTGTTGTTGCGCTCGCGCACTCTTATCCCTTGATTCCCGGAAATAAGTCTCAAAACAAATTACGTCATACCTGCCTATGGTGGTGGAAAATGTCGAACATTGTTTTTTTTTTAAGAACTAAGTAGGTATTGAGGTTTTCAGGCCGTTTAGTATACATTATTTTAAATTTCAATTTAATTGGAATAAATTGCTTAACTAAAATAACATGACTCTTCATACAAATTTGATATGGCTATATCTCCGAAAGTACTCGTTAAATTAAAAAAAGTCAAAGAATAAAAACGTTTTAAATTTATACCTAGATACCAAAAAAATACATCTGATCTCTTAAGACCCAACCTTGTAATCCCAGCCCACTGTGCGCCGGCGCGGTGGCGGGCGGCGGCATCTTGAAATTCGGTAGGTCCTTAAAAAAATAAAACTATCGTATTTAATATCTTGAAATAATTGGACACTTAGCACTAACAGAGATCATTGGAAGGAGATGGGAAGACCCTTGTTCAGCAGTAGGATCACATGGGATACTATGTGATTCTGCTGCTACTACTACGATCCTACCCAATAACAATCCTACCTGTGAGTTACAAAAAAATGGTGTATGTTGCCATTCACGATCTATTAAGGTTTAATTAAGTTGATTTATGGTGTAACGGTATAAATTATTAGGTAAGAAAATAAATAAAATACAAGTGTTCTCTTTAACCCAAAATATAACTGATAGAGAATGTTATACAATATTTATACGATGTAGGTACCGACGCCAGCAGGTCAAACTGTAAAATTTCCTCAATTTACAGATTGTGGTAGGTTGATGTGCTGACCTCTGTACTAATATTGTGTCTACAAAAATAACGAACTAACCAAATAATCGTTATACCGTTCTAGCATCATCGTTAAGTAGGACCTATTAATTGAACGCGTCACAGTTATTGTAAGCATATCAATTGCTGCTCAAGGCAACTACATAATGTAGATTATATACATGTAGGATATTATTACATTCGCGTGTGTTTGATCCACATGCGCCTTCTAGTAGGAAATGAGGAGCCTTGCCCTTTGCAGGGTTTTTTTTATAGAAGAGGGAGGCAACCGAGCAAACGAGTCACCTGATGGTAAGTGATCTGACCCACAACACCAGAGGGGTTGCAAGTGCGTTGTCGGCCTTTGAGATAAGAAAAGGCTCGCTTTTTCACAGAGTAGTCGTACGCCGTAAAAAGTTTCTTGAGAAACGCATAGTGGTGGACACCCATTCATCGAGGTGAAATGGATAACATTTCTGACGAGTGGAACTGTGGCGGAACGTAGCGACAGGTGCAAGTTCAAATAAATGCAGTAAAGAATACATAGAGACACCACGTCTCTTCGCAGGGCAAGAGGACCAAGCCGATCAGTGGGACTCTCGTCACCGACGATTCGAGCTACGCGAGGTTGAATACGATCAAAATTTACTTAGGTTGTAAATTATAAATTGTGTAATGACGTTATGTTGATAATAAAAAAAAAGAAGGAAAAGTTTATTTTATTCTTTTTAGCGCATTGAAATAAAAGCTTGTTTTTACTTTATTAATTTATTTTTTAATTTTTGAAATAAAAGCTTGTTTTTACTTTATTAATTTATTTTTTACTTTTTAGTTATTGCTGGACAGTCGCATTCGTATTAGCAGCAAGTCCTTTCATTTGATACCCATATCGTAGATAAGCATAAAAAACTAGTCCGCTATCTTTAGAAATCCGCCATATTGGATTTAGAATGACGTCACTTTATTTTTCGAGATATTCTCAGCAAGACCTCTCATTTGATACCCATATTGTATGAGTGCCTTAAAAAAAACTAGTCCGCCATGTTGAATTTAGAATCACGTCACACAGCTAACCATGCATTATTTTATTATACAACGTGTATAGAACATTTCAGCTCAATCGGTTGAAGATAAATCTGCTTCAAAATTGAGTTGCAAGATTCCACACGAACAAAGATATAGAGTTTATTGAATTACGTAAAGAATAACGATAAGAAAGTAGGTAGTGTTCTTATTTCCATAGCCACAGTTTGACATTTAGCATCTAAATCGTAATATTGTTATTAGGGCATAAAAGTCTTTAAAAAGTCGTTGAACATTGAAGGCCGGTCGTAAGTAAACAAATGCCTCGGAGGGTTCCCCCTGGGCACTCAGTTCGTTTAATTACACATAAAATGTACAACTGCTTGTTTACTACACCGCGACATTTATCGAGCACTGAACGGGATCTTTATTGACACATTCACTTAGCTACTAGGGTTAACAGAAATCAAAAGGATAAAGATTTAAAATGTACTTATTTAAATAGACTTTACAAAACCAATTTGAATCCAGATATTACAGTAATATTCTTCTCTTTTTTTATTAATTTATTACTGATTAGTCATTTTTGATAGATGGAAAACGATTACTTCGAAATATGTATTGTAGAATCAAGTATTTCTTCAAGTTAAAGTTTAACGATTTACAAGCATTCCTTCCTACATTGTACGCGACAAACAACATCTGATTTATGATATATATATATATATATATATATATATTCTTTTTACATCATACCTACAAAACACAAATTACAAAAGATCACTATACTGATTTCGGACATGAATTCGGTTGCCTAGTTTTATTTCAATGACATCAGTAGCTGCCGCAGCGTGCAGATTTACACCAACAATTGGGAAATCGATGATTACTAACAGCTAAAGTCAACTGTGAGTCCGGCCATGGTTGGAGGCAGCCCTTGCAGTACGTATGTGATTTCACAACAGCTCTGGGCATGTAGTGTTTGCGGTGTACGTTAGAAAGTACCTACGTATGCTCGAATGTATAACCCACTAGTAATTACTCAGAGATCGTTGCTACTGACGTCCGATTTACATTATTTGTGAACTGTATCGGGCTGCCTAGCAACTACCTAGCTTGAATCAAGTTCCCAGCATATATGCATAACGTATGATGATGGTGGTACCGTAATATCATATTATAAACTATGTTTTTAGCTATTTTGTAATAGTATTAAATTACTTAGTATAAAGTTATTTAGCGAAGAAAAAATACGACCGCAGGCAGGATTCGAACCTACGTCTTCTGGTTAGATACACCAGACGCTATAACCACTAAGCCACCACCAGAAGATGCAGGTTCGAATCCTGCCCGCGGTTGTATTTTTCCTTCGCTAAGTAACTTTAAAAACCTTAGCACGGATTTTGCCGAAGCTGAGGAAAGATTTGTATTTTTGTGTGTATGTTTGTAATGAATAAACTCAAAAACTACTGTCGATTTCGAAAATTCTTTCACCATTGGAAAGCTACATTCACCCTGAGTAACATGGGCTATATAGATGTTATGTTCACCCGTGCGAAGCCGGGACGGGTAGTTCATTATAACGTTAGACAAATAACGGTTATAACGCCAGCGTTGTTTCGTATTAGATAATAGTTATTAATAAGCTACGTTATTTCACGAATACAATACTAATACTAATATATTTACCATTTACAAATAAATATATGATATAAAATTATTTAGTATAACACAAAAACTGACGTTATTTCATCATTATTTGTCTAATGAATGAAATGAATTCAAAAATGAATTTGTGAAATCTGTTCAACCGTTTAGGCGTAAACAGCCTACGTAAAAACTCAGGCATAATAATACCGTTACTGTTTATACCTGTCTCTGTAAATAACTAAAATTAATGTAAATAAAGTCAGATAGCACTAGAGATAACTCACTCTCTAATCTAAAAAGTTCATTGGAATAGCTACCCCTTATTCCAAAAGAAAATCCCTAAACGCCTTTTTATTTGATTCCGTAAGTACCAATGAAACGTCTCATACCAACATAAGTGCTGTTAAAACTTAATTATGACCTTAAAAATAATCTTAAGGGTGAACTTTCCTATTATTTACAAGACCCTTTAATTATTTTATCGTTATTAGCATGGGCTTTTGTTTAATAGATTCTCTTTTGGTCACGGCTAACATAAGGCAGGCTACTGTGAAATTAGCAAAGGAAAAATAACAAACGCTCTTCACAAGTAAGTATTTATATCGTTATAGTCCAGGTTATAGGAAGTTGGAAATTTAAAACGACGCTTAAGAACCCTCCCCGATCGTATAGTACCCACTTTATGTTGTTCGTTCTAGGGAAGTGGTTTAATTAAAATGTTTAAACGTTCTCCAAACAGAACAAAACATTATGAAGGAACCCGTATATATTTTTTTTTAATCAGTAAAAGTTTTGCTAATTATTTCCTTTTTATTTTTTGTACATGATGCAAAACAGCAAGCAAAGTTAGCAATTAACAACAGAAGTTTGAAAACAAGCTTAATTTATTGTTACATAGAATTTGAACTTATACCTTAACATGCAATGTGCCTTTGAATAAGGAAAATTAAATGTTCCGACTTCTGTAGTCTTTTCAATTTATTAGGTTCAACCATATCCTAATTATATACTATAGAATTTCGATGTCTATTGTTAAATTGTTGTCCTAATAAATTGTATACAGATAAAAGGCTTTACATGACTTTGGAATAACAACCCTTTCGAAGATAGGTAATCAATCAGCCGATCCTCTTTTGGTATCTAAAATAACGCTTTTACAATCATTTTGGACTTCAAGCTTAAGCTACCCACCTACTTACGAACGTTTTGTTTAACTCGTGCATTCCCCCAAGAACTGTGATGAGTACGTACCTATGTGTACTTAGTTAACCGTTTATTTGCATTCTATTTTCGTTTCGTTACAATACCACTAAACAGATCCCAGCTCTAAATACAGTGTTACCGAAAGCTTATTTATTTGATGTATTTGTGTGTTGTCGCTAATGAACATAAATGCAGGTAATGTGGAACTTAATAGATAATGCCCAGATAAACTAGATAAAGGTATGTTCCTTAGTCTTTGTCAATTAAAATATATACTATTTTTAATAACACGGTTATCATTAATAACCGGACCCTATACTATACCCTCTAATATTATCAACTTAATAGAATTATTATTACACTTGAAGTTGAAAATACTAGGTCCGCTTATAGTAAGTGTATCAATAGCGATGACTTCGTTCAACTCGATTTTTACCGGCTTTCCTTTTGAATAGTCTAGTCACTTTTCTAATCACTAGATTAGAAAAGATTAGAATTATACCAAATAGGAATTCAAAGTAAGGACTTCAAAGTTACTTCGACTTCCACCATCATACTCCTCCTATCCTTATCTCAAATATTCCATCAAGATTCATGCTCAACACTTCCTGGTAACATGCTATTCACGCCTACGCATCACATGTCCATATCATGACAACTGAATACTGCACAGCTTTTCTGTAATTGGGCCAACTTTCAAACCGCCTCTTGAGGAATGAGTATAAGAGGCAGTGACTTCAACTTCCTTTATACCCAAACTTCACCACTTGGGTATATAATGTAGATTTGACCGGTTAATATAATTCCATTATCTATTATCCAATAAAAACCTCAGCGTCGACATTCACTGAGGATCAAAGATTTTCCACATAATAAGTAAAAAATAAAATTATCAGAATACACAAGACTGAACACTGTTACAGAGCACATTTTGTAGACTAACTTGTAAATATGCACAGTAACGGTTTTCTCACTTTAACGGTAACATACGAGTATACTTTGGCTACTCGTAATCAATGGAAGTGGGTCGCGATTAAAAGGCACTCAATTCGATGCCCATGTGCGAAGTGTATCGACGCCAATGCCACCACCACTTGTGTCCGACATAAAACAGATGCCCCACACTACATTGAATGCAACTTTTTGTACAATTTGTTTAAGATCGAGCCGATATTTTAAAATAGTGCCGGCTCTTTGCTAAGAGTATTTTTGTTTTCCACTGTTTTGATAATGGTGTAATTACATAATTCGTGGGTTAATTACAATTGTGCAATTCGGCCAATTTGCTAGATAAATCACGCTTGCCTCATCGATCTAGCGGTTGCAAACGCAACAGCTTAGGGTGAGGTCCAGGGTTCGATTCCCAGGTCAAGCAAAATGTTATCGGGATATTCTTTAAAATTCTCAATTTTTTTGTTGATTCGTGCCAGTTTCATGTAGGTATGGCCGCCTATTTCTTGAGATTTAAAACATACCGACAATATGTGAGTGTACAACACCTCTGGTTAAACTTTCGTTGATACAAGCGTGAAGGTATGTTATGTTTATTTTGAGAACTTTCTTTATTGAGCCTAATTACAAGTTCAAGCTCTTTTCAAAACTTTCAATAATCGTTCTTTAGATTTATCTTCCAATTAATTTTAGTTAAATTTCGTCTGAACTGACTTTCTTGGAAACTAAATAAATCCAAGAAACAGGATCAAAGCGTTATTAAAATTTTAAACTATTGTTAGAGATGTCAAGTTTAGCCAGTATGATTGGCAGCCGATTAAAATTATGCCTCATCTATAAACAATATACGCATAACTATAAAAAAGGTTCCTTATACTAATTCTCCTTCTTCTTTTCGTTTCGATGGTAAATACATTATTTATATTACTTGAGCCCAATATGCTGCCATGTTAATTACGGCATGCATTTTTTTGATCCTCAAATGATCAGTTATACGGGCATTTTGGGCACTCCAGCAAGTTTAGCATGATCTGGTCAGAGGCCGGACTTGAGTGGAATTACTCCCACTATGTCCTACCTCTCTTGAACTGATGATTCTTTTTCATCATTATGTTATGCTTGTCCAGCACGATGGCTTAATACGGCAGATTACACGTGTCGTCGAGAAAATGTTGGAGCTGCCCAACTAGGGAAGTATCTCTGCCTTGCAGAAAAACGAAGTGAAATAACACTTATTTCAGTTTAAACCCATTGGGTAACACTTTTACCATTAGTGAGTAGGGTTGCCAGTGCTCCGCGAAGAAACGTTGTGTTGGCAGTGGGGGGGACTTTGACCCTTACACTGCCTTGCCAAATTGAATGAATCACAATATGGGCTAAGTTATAACTACGCTGATCAACCGATTTGCAAGGTTAAGCTGCACTAACCGCGATCAGTCTGTGGATGAGTGAACATTCTTAACAGTGTGCTCGAAGAGCACGTAAAGCCATCAATCCCGGTTGTCATGCAAACACATATGACAATCCTAGGCAGAAGTTCAAAAATCCTGATAACTAGTCTAACCTTAGGATATCGCAGTGAAATTGGTTACGCAAGTCTGATGGCAGTCGTTTCGTGTAAAATAATGATATTCAGCCGCATCTGGCTAGACTGGAAGCCGACCCCAACATAGTTGGGAAAAGGCCCGAAAGCTGATGATAATTAATCACATAGATGATCACACAAACACACAGTTACTCATATTTCCCAGATGAAACTGACCTCTAAGACATTAACATTACAAACGATAGACTGGAAATCATACTAGTTCGCTCGGTCGTAGTGTCATGGTATCACTTTGTATGTCAATCTATCCCTACTTTCCCTACTTATCCCGAATTCCCGACTAATATTATACATTTATGCGAAAGTCTACTATGTGTGTCTCTGTTACGCTTTCACGCCTAAACCGCTTAACCAATATTGATGAAATTTGATACAGAGATGGATTAGATCACGGAATAGATAATTATCTATTCCGTGGTCCGACCATGGAGAAGGACATAGGCTACCTTTTGTCTCGAAAAATACATTATTTTTAATATTTTATATTCGAAAGTATCTGTTTGTTACTTTAAATTGTAATGTAAGTATCATCAGATCATCACCGCCACATTAACACATCACATCAAATCAAAGCCACACCGAAACACGCCATACATCACAAGATTTCCTCTTTATTTCTGTCTCCAAAATTCTGTGTAATAAAATAATACTGTAAAAATAATACTTATAACAAAATTGAAATACCTACTACACTACACGTGTATCTCATATATTATTCTAGCTCAATTATATTCGTAATTTTATCGACAGCTGTCAATTCATTACGACAGGATTATCGCGTTACTTTGAAATACGTCATATTAGGACCATAAAGGTTTCATACCAGTCACACAATCATACCAGTTCATTGTACGTCCACTTCATAAATGTCAGGCGGGCCTAGAGTTAAATGAAGTGAAATTATTATATTTTCTCGTAATTTCATAGTTTGAATTGTAGCTCTACTAAAAGATATAAATAGTTACATGTATACCGCTAGCTATAGCTCTTCATCCCTCTTAATCTAAGAGGAGGCCCGTGCTCAATAGTGACACAGTATGGTTTGGTGACGATGATGATACCGCTAGAAGATAGGTTTTTGTTGTTGGTTTTTGACTGGAGACCGTTTTAGTTGTACTATGTTACATAAATGTTTAGGTAATGCGAAATAAGTAAACTTTTTATACATATACTACTAAGGTGGCATACAAGCTTACGGCCCACCTGATGGTAAGCGCTTACCGTAGCCTATAGACGCTATAGACGCACTTGCGCATTGCCGACCCTGTAAAACGAAAAAGGAATAGTTGGGTTGGCAGTATAATGGTCAAAGTCCCCCCACTGCAAACACAAAGTTTCCTCGTGGAGCATTGGCCACCTTGCTCACCGTAAGAAACACAACACAGCTCAAAGCTGTGTTATTTCACTTCGATTTTCTGCAAGGCGGAAGTACTTCCCCAGTCGGGCAGCTCCAATTTGAGTGGAATTACTACCACTATGCCCAACCTCTCTTTAAAAGTAAACTACATATAACCTTGTTAAATTTTTGTTATTTCGCCGTATTCACTTACGATTGAAATACACAAAGCTTGCATAGTGCAAAAACTGTAAACCTGACAAACTGACGATTTTTTAGCATAAAAAAGTGTGTTAATGAGCTGCTTGAGGTATATTAATTTTCGTTCGATACACCTCAAAAATCTTTTTATGATTTTTGAATACTCATAATATTTAGCAGGTATTTATAAGGTATAGATATATATAGATAAATATCGCTAAAAATAACTGGTATAAGGAAATTCCCACGCGATTAGGGACATGAGATCAACGTAGGCTACAACACCGGGCAGCTAGTTCTATTATAAACCTTAGATATCAAGGTGTGTGATAGCCAGTCATACTTAATAATTAAATTAGGGTTTGAAAAATGCTTAGAGCAAAAATAACTATTCCAGACGGTAAACTGTTTTCACAAAAATAAAAAAGTATCACGTCGATGTCACTGTGTCGATGTGGAGCGTCGTGTAATAAAAGATGCAAACCGACAACGTTTGCGAGCCGTTTTTTTGATAACACATATTGAAACCATACATTACTTCGACTCTTCGGTATTACCGCTACACCTGATACCAAGATTGCTTGTTAGTATTCAGGGTATCGTATTCTTATTTTTACTATAGCGCGTTTTAGACATGATTAAAAACAAACGGTGTTTTACGCGAAGGTATCCTATTTCCGCGCTCGAGTGTACTGCATAAATATATTTAAATGTGTTTCTTTAAAAATGCTGCAACTATGCAAATTATAAGTACTTAACGAGTTGCTTTGACGGCATCGTAAATTTTTTATTTAAGAATTAATTAAGATAAGTTATCTTTTTCTTAATAACGAACTGTACTATTTATCATTTCAATATAGTGTAATAGAGTCGTGAATTCTTATAATACCACACTTAGTAGGCGTCCATGTTCAATTTAATATGCGACACGATATCTCATAAAATATTCGGCACAATGAGCTATATTTTAGCCGCGTTTATAGGATAATTTTTATGACATTATAACTTTCTCGGAATAAAATATTCCCAAAATGAGACCAAGTACGGATTCTCGAAGTAGCGACGTCAAAAATATATCTTTCGTCTAAACATAGTGAAATATACCAATAAATTTCGGCTTAATTAATGGAAGTCTATTCTATTTATTTTTCAGTTGTGTCGTAAGGTGTAATTAAAAAGTAATAAATGGGAAGACTGATGTAGCGATGAACTAAAGAAACTGGTGTAGTAGTAATTGGCGGACGAAACATGGAACGAGGCTGTTAAAGTGCTTCAGAGATGACGTAACTGTTAATTATTTAATACACGCATATACACTCGACATGTGTTATTATCTACAAAATATATTGGAGTGAGCCGCGGCTCTAAAACTTCGGGCTTTATTTATATAGCCTTAATCTTCATCGTATAATGGTATGGGACTATCTACTAAGTCTGTAGATATAGATACGGATCGTTACTTCGTTAACAATTCAGTTTCAAATTGATAATACAAACCAAACTAAAAAGTTGAACTGTAACAAACTATGTATTATTCACTAAATTGGCTTCGCTTTTATTTGTCTTACGTCCAGAATCTACAATAACGAATGCAATTATTCAAAAAGCAGTTAAAGTATTCCACCGATACTTATTCAATTCGATATTTGCACACCAACTAGCTGAGGAACATAGTTAGATTTATTGAAGCGTACTATTGCCTCCAATTGTTCTGGATAGCGGCTAGCCCGGCCGGAGAGGGGCATGTCCTGTGCGTACTTGAAATAATGTACACTCAGCTCCACTGTTGCGGGGGCTTATCTAAAATGGAAATCTATACTCATGTACTCGAGTACGAGACGAATTTAAAGTCTTCAGTGCATCGTTTGACTGTGTTTGGCACTAAAAGTTGTCGATAAAACTTTAATGTATCTACGTTCTTTGTAATAATATATTTGCTTTTTTAACTGTCAAGGTTTTGGAAAAATCCTCTGAACAACGTTTTATTGGTCTTGATAATTTATCATCTGATAAAATTTTAATCCGATCCGAATCCGATAAATAAATACTAACGTAATAAGGATAGGGTTAAATATAGGGATCGACGTTGTGTGTGGCTTCGAGTAACTTTTGGATCAGAATTGAACAACGACTTACCTGTACTAAACTTGATCAACCGGGCACAAAGCGCAGCGACTGGTGCGTGCACTATCTCTGCGCGCCCGAACGCCGCGGCACCCTCCTGCTGACACGTCACTTAGCACCGTTTCCGTCTTCACAAGAGTGCACTAGCCCTCTGAATGCCTGCATAAGATAACATAATATCACGCACAGATAACACATTCTTTTGTAGGTATATGCTTATATCGTCATTCCCAACATAAGATGGCGGTATGTTTCGCTCGCCAGTCGAAAATACCATATGTGAATAGCAAAATGTGTTGCGCTGATTAAAAATACCTGCATTCGCAATTGCATGCTTTGTTTTCGACACGTAATACCATAACAAATACTTAAGAATTTAATTAATTACGACACTATATCAATTGATACAATGTTATGAATGGCAATCTTATATTATTTCAATTCGACATTTTTATGCCGCAACAGCTGAATATGACGAACTGTGGAAAGTAAATCATTTTAAATGAGAATAAGACATTGGGAAAACCATCGTTCGGAATTTTTATTAGTCGTCAGTTTTCCCGCTGCCGTCTTCAAGCTAAATTGTTGTGCTAATATTGGCATGTGCCGTTACTGTTTGCTCGTTGTCTTTATTCACCAATTTACTTACATTTGAGCTCGCCCCGCGGGTCGTAAAGTAATATTATCCACCGTTGGGCGAGGGCAATAGTGCCTCTTTTACGGGCCGCGAGCGAGCGTCACATGGGAAATTATTTGACGTGGCGTTTAATGGATTTTTGCCTTCATAACACGCTACCTACAGCCAAATAAAAATACTTGTACCTACCTACTTATAGCCACACGTGCATATGTAGAGCAGCTTTTATTGAAAAAGGTTTTGTACTCACTGTGTAAGAACACTAAAGTTAGTATTATAAGCACTTTAGTTCCGATCCGGGGAGCTAAAACGTGATATTGATAATTTATTTTCTGTTTATGTATTATTAGGTACTTTATAATATATAAATGTAAACCACACTTGTTTATTTAAACAATAAAATTGTTTTGGTTTTCTTCAATTTTGTTTGAAAACATATAATATAAAAAACTTCATAATTCTAAAATCTTGGTTTACCCTAGGCTGCCCAACTCGCTTAGAGGATAGCATTTGTTTAAATATTCTGTCACTGGTTTTCGCTAGTGCTTGCTTTCTTCCCTTCCTTTTACGTAAATAAGCAAGGCGTGCTTCAGTCAATATGATTACCATGATCATTACTCATTTTACGGGAGAAGTCTTCGTCCAAAAATGGACTACGATAGTTTATAACATAGATCTGATTCAAAAGTATTTCACACAGAGTACGGAGTCACGAGCTTGAACCTGTTGGAGCTGCGCGTGCCGGCGCACGTGGCGTTGGGCACACGGGCGTCGCTGTCGTGCCGCTGGGCGCTGGGCCCCACTGACGTGCTGTACTCCGTCAAGTGGTACAAGGACGGCAAGGAGTTCTTCCGGCACGTACCACGCGACCATGAGCCACGCAGGAAGTTTCCGCTACCCGGCGTCGACGTTGAGGTCAGTTTCATGAATATTAGTGGGTACTGGGGGGCTGAAATGGCCTTTGATGAAACTATTATAATTTTCATGATCATTAATATGATTCATCAAAAGTGGCAATAAGTGGCCGTCCGTGATAGAAGTAGATATTGTCCTGCTTCTGAACAATAGATCAATATTAGTACCTACCCGAAGTCTTAATACGTGGTATTAGGTACCTACGTCAAGAGCTTTTTCAGGTATCCGTTGCTCTATGCGTGTCAGATTTCAAATAATTTCTTATAACTTAGACCACCACACTGTAGGTACTGTCTCGTCATATGGCGGAATTTCTGTAGAAATTATTGAAACAATCGCGTTTTGGTCGAGTTTGTTCCTGAATAATTATCTTAATTTAATGCTCACGCAGTCGACACTGCTTTTCACAGAACGCCCAATTAAGAGTCATATTAAGTATCTTATAACATTTGATGATCCTGCTTAAATAGAATTAATATAGAAACGGTGTGATACTGCGGTAAGTGAGACGCCCGCCCGCATAAGAAGTTCCGCTTTGAATCGATATTCATGTCACAGTTTTAATATCTTCCCTCGTTACTTCCGTTACCACGAAGATTCAAGAGTCCCATTATTTGGAGCTTTCTACCGAAGGTTCCTTGTTTCCGAACAATTGTGTAAACGCCGCGGTCGAGTAGATAATGCGGATGAACTTTAAGAGCAGATACGTATAATTGGATTAAGCCGGTCGTGAGTCGAGTTTGCTTAGGTCTCCCTGGGAGGAAACAATATAAAACTGGACCGGATATTACGCGGTGAAGAGGCGCAGGTGTAAACACACTCGCCCTCGTGTGGGACTCATTTATACTTTCTTTCATTTAGCTGCCGCCGCTTATCTACAAGCCATTTACAAATTTTTATTGCTTTTTTATATTTTATCGAGCAAACAAAACGTAATGAAAACAATATCTCCAAATAAATGTTGCATTCACGAGTTTTTATGTGCGTAAGTATCCGCCGCTACATTATACACTTGTTTTATGTGTTACGGAACTCGATAACTCAAATAGAGAGTACAAAAAGAAGTTAGGAGTTGTTATTACACGAGTGCCTAAATATCTCTTCGCAGAAATTCTTGTAAATCCTTTTAGTCGAAGTACCCTTAATAGATTTTTTTCATAAGATTGCGCTATTTACCCGGTATAATGAGATCAGATTATACCGGGTACATCCGAGGCGTGTTGAAAACATGGAAGAAACTAATGACAGGTTCTACAATATGAAACTGTAGGAAACTAGCCTCAGGTAACTTTAAAGTACGTAATTTAAACTTACGAGTATTTTATTTGTATTGCTTGAAAACTTTCCAAATCGAGCGTTGAGGCGGATAATGACAACATTATAATTAGACGAGCCTCATCAGAATCCTTGTTTCCTTAACTTACTGCGTGTACGCTTCTTTTTCTACACTGTGTATCCGAGAGCTACACAGATTGGATTAACTGTTTACCAACATTTTTTGGTTATAAGATTTTTTCCGTTTTTCGTAACTTTAATTAAGTTGTTTTGAGTTATTGAATTAAGGAAGAAGTCAACATTATTTCAGGTTGAATTTTCTTTGATTAATTTATTACATATTTCTGTAAGTCTGACAAGGTAATCGGAGGGAGCGAAATTCTTCCTTTAGCTTAGGTTAATTTCTTGTACGTTCTCAGATTTTCAAACTACGTTACTAAGACCTTTGAATCCAGGTGGACGCGGATAAGTACCTGTTTGTAAGAAAATGTGGTTTATGTTAGTTGTGTATATACTAAGGTATCTCAATAAGAGTTTACTATATTTTTTTTGTGTAGGTAAGTGAAATTTGACAGCTGCCAGCTATGATTTTTCCGATTAATAAAAATCAATAATAACAATTAATAAGATATATACATACTTAAGCTGTGATAGCCTAGTGATATGATCATTGGACTGCCAAGTCAAAGGTCTCGAGTTCGAATCCAAGGCACCTCTGACTTTTCGAATACATAAGTGTATTAATAATTAATTATCACTCGCTTAAACGGTGAAAGAAAACATCGTGAGGAAACCTGCATGCCTTAGAGATTTTTCTTGGCGGTGTGTGAAGTCTGCCAACTCGCAATGGGCTAGCGGGGTGGACTATAGCATAATCCCTCTCAATCTGAGAGGAGACCCGTGCCCAGCAGTGGGAACAATATATGGATTGATGATGATGATGATACATTTTCTAACCAGAAATCGAGTCCGAACGCTGCTAATGTGACGCTGTACCCAGCGGTACTGGAGACAGGAGGTCGGTATCGGTGTGAGGTGTCCGGAGAAAGACCACTCTTCCCCACCGTATCCGACCATGCTGACATGGTAATTGTGGGTAAGTAATATTATTATTGTTACTAGTTTTTAACTTTTCAAAAGAGCCTATTTTAATGGTCTAGTTGAAATGAAACAATTTCATTTATTAATAAGCTCTACATTAGGAACTCCGTTTCATTCATTGTATACAATAAGCTACTAAATGACACTGTGATAATATGATAATTAATGATGTTAAATGATGATTTGTATATGTAATATTAATGATTAATATTTATAATATATATGTAATAATAATGATTAATATTATATATAATATTAATGTAATCATTAATAATACAATTTACACGTTATTATACCCTTGTCTACAAACAGCAAAAACAATCATGATATTTTCATTTCTGATTTGAATCGAATAAATGAATATTACCTAAACTGAAGTCACCACGTATGATAGTCGAAAATAATGAACTCACCCCTAAAAAATGTGATGTGATAGATTATTTCTGCTAACACCTTTTTTCAGGGTAGATAAGTATATAAAAAAGTATTAAAATATTGTAAAATAGTGTTATCCATCGTCAAATTCCTTAAAAGAAGGTCTCGAACATGACTATTTCGTTCCATAATATTAATGGTTAATATAGCATTGTAAAATTTAAAACAAAACAGATTTAAAATTCAAATATAAAAAAAAAATAAGTAATGTAGGTTGTTCACGTGGAACATATCATGACGTATACTCCAAATGTGAATTTCAATTTGGAGATGGAAGTAACATTAGTTTATTGCCTTTGTACTTGGTGGAATTGCAACACAATTAAGTAATCGCTTCCACTACTCCATTTTTGTACGTTCGCCTAAGCAAGTTAGCTGTTACAACCGTAATGTATTGCTAATAAATTGCTTTCGATATCATTGGAACTAAAAATTAAGCTTCGATTTTTGTGTTTCACAGAAATGCATTAACTGTCTCACTAATGGTCGTAAGCGAGTGCTACGCTTAAGGGCCTGGGCTCGATTCTCAAGTCGAGCAATGCTCGGAATTTGGAATTTTGTCTTGTTAAGTGCAATAAACTCGCCCTCTATTACTGGGACCCAATACCGGCAGACTATTGGTGTACAATAGTACAACTCTGCCCTTCGGGTAAGACAGGCAAGATGGAACTGAAATAATTTTTTCTTCGTAATGTTGAGACTGAAAACACAGTGTCAGCACAAAATGCCCTTTCGTTTCGTTTGGCTCGTCTTGGCGATACATATTGTTATAAGTACATATATACATATACAGCCTACTTATTATTCTTACGACGTAGGCACAGAGGACTCCATATTTCGTTGTTAATTCTTCCTACAATTTACAAAGCGAACCGAATCACTCATAGGTTTTGAAAATTTGGCACTTTTTATTTTAGCAACAACTTAGCTTCTCCCTTACCAAGTTACATAAAAATGATTCGTTACTTATTTTTAACTAAAATGTGTTTTCGCTAATTTAATTATCTTATTAGCAAAATCTACATTCAATACCTACTTATACCAACTTTATTCTTATTTATTGGAAGTCCAACAATATTTTTACATTTCGACTAAGGGTGTTTATAGGAACAGCTTTTTAGGTCAACAAGAGTGCAAAATAACCCTCCACTTCGTAGCGGCATGTAGCTAGTTCATTCTGACATTAATAAAAAAATAACACGAAGAAACCACATGATGTGCCACAACGATACGTATAAAATTATAAATATGTTTTTTATTCTTCTTCTTAGCATTACCAGACCACGGGCCAACAATTACAGGGTCCCGCCTCCGGTACCAGATCGGAGACCGCGTCCAGGTCAACTGTACGTCGGGTCGGTCTCGGCCAGCCACGCGACTCTCCTGGTACATCAACGGGGAGCCAGCCCCCTCCGTCGCCCTTTTGCCCCTCACTCATCAGAAATATGAGGATGGGCTGGAGACCACTAGCCTGACGCTTGACTTCAAAGTGAAGCCTAAACATTTTAGGAAAGGAGACCTAAAACTTAAGGTGCGTTTATCTTAAAGAAAATATTAGTAAATTAAAAATTATTTGAAAGCATATCAACGGAGTTTCTTGCCTTGTCCTTTTTAATGAATAAGTAAATTAGGATGTATATCTGACCCCAAAAGGCTCTACAAGATCTTTCTATTCAGTGCCGAGCGGTGACCATTAAAATGTCCGTTATTCAGAAATATTTGAAATAAATTATTTATATTAATTGAAGTTTATGATTTCCCATAGTTTTTAGAAGAGAGAGTAAATAGAAAAATTAGGACAAGTACTTATTTTACGTTAAAATATTTGCAACAATAAGAATAATATAACAATTCTATTCAAACTATAAGTAATTTCCTACTATAGCCCGCGTCTCTCTCTCTCTTGAGTTACATAAAAAAATACAATTCATAAGATTACCAGTAAGTAGATGAGCAGACCACATTGTCGTGTCAAACAATTCTCGGAAGTTAATAAAGTGACTCCAATCAAGTGTCAGTAAACCGCTAGTATGATCGTTTGTAAGAAACCGACAAGAAAATAATACAAAACCATATTACCACAACGCTATTTTAGTAGACTTTTTGATGAACACGACAAAACACTACAAGAATCATATCAAAATAAATTTAAATTTAGTTTAATATAAAATAAACGCTAGACTTAGTTATGATAATATCTAATTACTGAAATTGAAATGACTGTTTATATATTTTTGTTTAAATCATAATTAGATGTCTACAGATTTGTTTTTCCACCATAACGATTTTGAAAAATTAAATTGTTATAAATAAATCCCATAATCTTTGTAATCATGAGATTGTAAAATGTAATATTGATGATGATTACTATAATAACAATAATTACGTTAAACATATTTTTACAGTGTCTAGCGACTATAGCGACAGTTTACTGGCGGAGCAACGAGGAGAGCGTTCAAGGGGAGAGATTGAAGGGCTACTCGAGGTCCCGGGATATATCCGAGAGCGGGTCCAGGGCTGACCGCGTGCAAGTCGCCGGCAAGCCCGGCAGCATCGCAACGACTCTAGCCGTTACACCCTACCTGCTCTTATCTTGCGTCATACTTCACGTATCAACAAACAAGCTACATACGTAAACGAACGATAAAAGGTGTTTTCAAAAGGACCTAGTGAAAAGTTTTGTAGATAAATAAAGTGATCATATGTGCTAAAACTTTCGAAATAAAACGCTTGGTTTATTACGAGTACTTAGGCTTATACGAATGTATCCAATTTTAGCATGTCTGACAAATGTAAGTGATAAACTTATAGTTAGGTATCAAATCATAAATCCCGTTGTGTGATGAAATGTGTGCCATCGATCATTGTAAATGATTTCCTACAGAACAACCAGTATTTTTTTTGACACCTCATGGTATTTCCAAAGATAGTTTAGGTTGCCAAAGCAGTGTTTCAAAGTTTACCATTATGTTTATGTAATAAATATACAAATAGCGGAGGTTTCATGTATTGTCATTCCAATGAAAAGGTGATAATCCCATTTATTTGATTGTATATATTATAGGTATGCCCTCATTATATTAACATATCTGAATCATAGACTAGATATATTTTATAAAGTCGAATTAATGTTGTATATCCATACATTTATTTAATGTATACGCTTAGCAGAGGCGTTAGTTTATTTTCGAGCTTAGCAGAGGCGTTAGGTTGCCACATTACAGAAATTGGAAGAAAAAGCGTGTATATTTAGAATCTGGGAATGTATCTTCTTAAACTCTACTTACTACAGACAAAATAAGTATAATTATCCCCTAACTGGGCAATCATATTTTTCTTTAATATTTTTTCTTGCCTAGTAGAGTTGCAAATCTGCAAATCTGTTTACAATAAACACATCACATTCTTAAAAATCTCGCCTCAAAAGATGAAGCATCTGTAAATTACGCATAAAAATATTTTTTGTTTAAATTTAATTACTAACTATGATAATAAAATAAAATAATTAAAACAATTACATTACCAAAGTGGAATACCAATTGCAAAAATAAGCATGGCTTCAATAAAATTCAATCCGTATGTATTTTCTGTCTATAGGTAGGTTACCAGTTGCAGTTGTAACTTGATCCGGCTTTTTGTGAAATTTCAGCAATCATCGTATGCGACGCACGTGTATTTTATGGCATTGAAAGTGACATCCATCGTGTATGGACGCAGTGCGTTAAATGCATGCTACCTTTTTATTTCGACACTGCAATGCACTTTTCGACGGTATAAAGATATTTATAACATCAAACGCACGAGACCGTCTGATGTGATCCATAAGTTAACACGTCTTATGCAGTGCTAATATTGACCATTCATTGACAAATGAGATGTTAGCAGTATATTATACAGAACGTAACAGAAAAGTATAATACAATGAAAAAAAAAGTATCAATGTTTATGGACAACTTTAGTATGGCATTAGCTCAAAATTTACATTCACCGATGAGTTTAAAAAACTTATCTTTATGGAACAGTAGTAGTATATACATTTATTTTCATGAGTTTAGATCCGATTCAATTAGTTTTATACGTCATGGATAATTTACAGGATTATTTCAAGGTTTTATTAGGAACAAATTGTTTTTGAACACATATTTGTGAACTGCTCGCGTATTTTTTTATAAACTCATTGGTACAATATATGTGCAAAGCTTGGCCGCAGAAGTTTCCAACTTGCAATATCGGGCAGTACAGTAGATACAAGAAAAGTTAGCCCTGTCTAAGAACACTGCGATAGACAAACTCACCCACAACACTTCTCCTACTAAAAGAAGCTATCTAGTGTAGTTTACAGTTTCTATGTGAAACCCAGCCCGTCAGTTTGTTCTATGCTATCTTCAAAACAAATAAACAACATATATTTTTTTAACTTTAACTCATATTTTTTAATAATTAATGAAAGGCTTCAGATAATTCCTTTTTACTTGCA
The DNA here is from genome assembly GCA_964056405.1 of Acronicta alni. NCBI lineage: Eukaryota > Metazoa > Arthropoda > Insecta > Lepidoptera > Noctuidae > Acronicta > Acronicta alni. The sequence goes on from OZ043919.1 coordinate 12,679,115, forward strand.
AAGCAAGCAAAGCAAATAAGCAAATAAATCGTACATAAGTAATCAATTTATTTGCTTATTTCTTTGTAGTTGAAGTTTATAAATACCCAACTAAAATAAAGTTATGTCAGTTCACCAACGTTCGTTAAAGTTTAAGGACCACCTACTAAGCTATGTTTTCACCAACCTTTAAGGGACACTTAAACGCTTTAGTGTCTCGGTAACTATGGTATTATGGGTCCGATTTTTCGTCCCTAGCTAGCCCCTATGTAAAAGAACAACTCGACGTGTATTTTTTCTATCAATGCCTTGGAATGTTTTTATGTTTTTGCTATTTTTAAATAAAAAAGATATGGTGATATAAAATAATCGAAAAAATTACGTTAAATATACGTTACGGTAATCAATACAATATATCCTCATCAAGGTCTCATCAAGCTAAGGTGACAACCTTAGCTTGATGAGAATTAAGGTAGCCAAAAAACAAGGTAAGGGCTGTATTTAGCAACTACCTACATAATACTAAGAGCTTCTTAGTTAAGAGATTATTTAGGTATGGTCGGTGAAAACGGGCATTAAACTCTTAATTTAAGTCTGTTTATTTTGTATAAATATATGAGAGTAAGAGAAAATATGACAATGTAAATATTTTGTAAAAAATAAATTGCATATAATATAATTAGGCAAGCACTGGTTTTAGTCCTTGATGCGATAATCCCGATAATTAGACTGGCAGACATTTTTAATTCTACTAGGATGACTGTGTTTATGTGAAAGATTACTGCTTACCTACCTGTCGATAAATTATGCTGATCTATATATTACAGAATGTTGATTAGTCGCATTAATTTCTAGAATACAGTCAAATTATGTTTTACCTAGTCACCGTATATAAACTATTAGATGTTGCTGACGTGGCAGTGGTGTTTTATGTACGAATACCTTTATTGCAGGAGCTTCAATCTACTACTTATAAGATATTTAGAGAATGTAACTGAACTAAATTATGTCAATGCTATGATAAGCTAGGCATAACATAACATTTTACGTATTCTGATAAAAATCTATCACTGGTCTGTACAGGGATGTGTATAAAAAAATAGATGAGATAAATATATATGACGATTTTAGGGAAGGATCGAAAAATTATATTAATTACTTATAAATTATTTATTGTGTAGCCACAAAGAGATTTTAAACGATTATAGAGCGGACATTAGATAGATTTTCATACAAAACATTTGATATAATTTTCCTTTATATCAGGGGATTTGTTTCCAATTTAAAAAAGTAATAGATTACGATTTTGACCGTGATGTCCTGTCTATCGCCAATAATATAATATTTAAATTTATTTGTGTAGCTATGACAAAGGTGTGAATTTCCTGTAAAGTAAATGCATAAGTTATATTTGGTTGAGTAAAAAAAATATATAGGTATATATATATATAATATTAGCGATTGTAAAAAAAACTATTAATGAATAATTATGTATTTTCTTGACCTGTGGTATTAATTAAGTACCTTAGAGTACTTCAAGTAAATTCAACGCATATCAATTAATGTAAGTAAATAATGGAGATGCAAACAAAATAGCCGACTTCAACACAGCCTGTGAAACCACATTTTAGCGCATTTTGCTCGTTCTTACCTGCTTAAAACAAGACTTTGAAAGCTTTCATTCATTTAAGGCGGTTTTGCAAAAGGATCTCGGCCTAGAGTGAACAGCACTTAATCAAGGATAGAGTATTTCCTTAGAAATTATGAAAAAGAATTCAAGTCATTGTTAAATTAAAAATTGACAACACTAGGATATTCGATGCATGAAACTGTAAGACCACCACATAGTTGTTGAATTTTAACATCGAAAATCGCCATTACACATTAATTACAAAATTAAATGTTGCATACAATATATATTGGCAATTTATTGGCTTGTGTGCCGGCTTGGGTGACCAAATAATTTGCGGAACTTCCGATAAGTGTTCACGATGCTCGTGTTCCGAATCGAAGCACGGAGGTTTTAACCACTCCTTAACTGTAAAATCTATGTAAAATTAATAAGTATTTATGTAATAAAGTTACTAATATGTGTATAATTTAATGGTAATCCAGTTATTGTTGCTTATTGTTATGAAATATTTAAGCGTATAAATAATTTGTACATAATGAATATATCGTGTAGCTCAAAATAATTGAAATAAATAAATCATGTGACCTAAACATTTGTGTTTCCTTCATACAGGCGGATAAAGTAAACAGTGACATTATTTAGAACGAGTCGCGAATATTTTAGAACAATTTCAAAAGTGTCTATGGAGTTTCTTGCCGGTTCTTCTTTATAAGACCCACTTTTTGTAACCGTGCAACTAGTTTTGGTTTTTCAAAAGTGCTATTTTAATGGTATAATTGAATTAAAACATTTGGCTTTGACTTTAACAATAAGGAATTGATTTGGACCTTTGTCTTCTTTCTAGGTTTTAGAAGTTGTAGGTTAAAATTGGTGACGTATTTTCCTTAGATTATTTTAATTTGGTTTCGCAATACAATTAGGGATCTTCTATTAAAGTATTTTAATTAAAGTGTATTTATAATTCAAGGTCAAGCCTCAAAATTACTTGTTTCTAAGTAAAACTAACATACTTACCTACTTGATCCAGACAAAGAACTTATTTCATATTTTTATATCGTTACGCTTTTCAATATAATTATTTTATGATTCTTTTTTTTACAATGAAATTAATATTTTTATTTTCCATAGCTTTTTTCTGGGCCGTGTTGTCGTGCAAATATTGTTCAGATTTATTTAAACTGCTTCAATGGTCAAGACATCACTAAGCCTAGCTGAACCCAGAGTGGGTGACCTACCGACTAAAAACCACACGGTGTTCCTTCTCGCACCTACTGCGTCGGGGGCTACGGGAACAGAGCATTCTTCCGCGGCCCCCGACTGGTGATGGCCCGCCGCAGTGGGCCCCATCTTTGAGTTTTTAGGGGGGGAATGAGGTGTAGACTCCCCCCGGCCGTCATGGAGAGGCGCGCGTGGAACGCAACGCGCCACCGTCTCGGGTCCTTGAGGGGGAGCGACAGACGTTCCCCGCGTCTGTCGCCCCTGGACCGTTTAGGGAGGCTGGAAGAGGGCGTTGTCCGCCCTCTCCCGGCGACGACGTCGCCCGGTGCGCCTTCTGCGGATTGGGTCAGCGCTAGCACTCTCGCGCTCCCGCTCCGCAGGTTCCTTCTGCGAGATGACATCCTCGCAGAAGGAGATCACCCCGTCCCAAGACGCCGCGCTGTCGACCATCGAGCTGACGATGGCCGACAGCGACAGGTCGTCTCCCACCGAAGGGTTGATACCTAACCCGACTCCCGAGTTTTTTTGTGATATTCATAGTAGCTGTGGACAGTCAACAGTTTTACTATGGATGGAGTACTACGGATGGATCAGTCGGTCTATATGGGAGCCCAAAATTGTATTGCCTTAAATTACATCCTCCATTTAAGGACCTTATTTGAGTTTTCCATCAGACAGGACAAGGTAAAGTTCCGACGTAGACAAACTTCATTGACATCATTCACAGGTCAAAGAGGCGTTTTGCTTTAAAATAAAATAAAAAAATCAAACAATAGTACCTAATCGCTAACCAAATTTTTCAGTTTACTCCTTTCATTAATAATTAATTCTAAATAAATTAATAAAATTGACCGACAAAACTAAGACTAACTAAGAGCAATTCGTGCCGGGACCCCAACACGGGGGATTACGCCAGTTCCTACTCGCTAATTTTACCCCTCCTGCAAAAGTTGTTAATAACGTACAATTACAAAATATTTGGAGCGCTCATGTAAATTATGTTTACAATAATAAACAATCTTTTTTTTTACAATGTGTGCAAGCATTCAGGATCAAAGTTTTTTGGAACATAGACACTTTGGCGCTATTACAAGAGAAACGACGATACATATATATTATGTATGTATGGTTACACTGTCCACTAGGTAAGCAACATAACATTTCGGTTATCGATCCGATTATTGGCACTTTATTTGCTTAATCGATCATGGACCAAGTAATAAATAGGGAGCCTAGTGATATGACCGTTGGACTACCAAGTCAAAAAGACTTCGAATTTAATTTTCATTATTTCTTTATCCTGTGCGTATTTAATTCATAAATCTCGCTTAAACGGTGAAGGAAAACATCGTGAGGAAACCTGCATGCGTTAGATAGAGATTATTCTTAACTGTGTATGAAATCTGCCAACCCGCACTAGGCCAGCGTGGTGGACTATAGCCTATCCCTCTCAATCTGAGAGGAGACCCGTGCCCAGCAGTGGGACAGTATATGGGTTGATGATGATATTTGGCATTTGATTAACATAGGGTAAAATATTGTCTATAATATAGTTTTTTGGCGGAGGATTTAGTATTACTGCTTATAAATATATTATAAAGTTTTATAATTTCAAAAGACGGAAATTATTTTTCTTTGTAAGCTGTACTTTTTTGATAGATCGCGGCCATTCGAGATCATTGACGTTCCTGTTCTTATTTGAAACGCATTTTATATAACTATATTTAATACGCATAAGAATTCTCCTTTTTTCTGTAAAAACCTTTGCGGTATTATAATGTTTATAAGAAGTTTCAAATTTCAAAAAATAATTAAATTAGGCATTTTATTTTATTATTTTATTACGCATTTTAATGTTAACTTTCAACCACTAATCCACCGTGGTGGCTTTCCTTCGCTAAATAACTGTAAAATGAACGTTTTATTTAATTTAATTTAATGTATTTCTAACACAAATTATACAGGTTGTTACAAAACTACCCGTAAAGCCGCAAGGAGGTTAAATGGGGCCTTATAACTAGTCTATTCACAATATTTAAGAACCGTAGTAACGCTGTATAACATACCCCAAAAAAATTTAAAATATATTATTATTTTCAATGATGTGCAAACCCTATTTCAGTAAAATTTAAAAGTAAACTACGTAGAATGTACCTACGTTTCTACCTAATTCGCAGAATGACAAAAATTTTAAAAGACCTAACCTAACGAAACAACGTAAACAAACACTTACTTTTTCATAATAAACGTCAATTTTTTCATAATAAACGAGATCCAGAGTGATCGTTATGCATATTTGAAAGTCCTGACCTCGTGAATGTTGCCTCGTCCTTCCTAAGAACATAGTTTAGTTTAGGGTTTTTCTCTAATTATCTGAGGTACCACTCGCAGAAGTTCCTCCTGGGTGTAAAATCGAAGGGTATCAGCTCCTGTGTACGGCGATAGTGATAAGGGTGATGTTTGTCGTCACGAAAAATTCGCCAAACTGCAACACGGTTTGTACCGAATCTGTTCCGGCTCGCCTCGTACTTGTGGTCGGCTCTTCTTCAAAATGCTCTAACACTAATTCTGCCTGCCTGGCATCGTCCTGTGCTTGGAGGGCCACTTCCAGTAGACCGATGAAAAGAGCCGGTGGAATGTAGTCATCTTGACATGTTCAGAAAACACTGGTACGAAGGCAACCGTCGCTGTTCAGTGGGGGGTCTACAATCGATAAGTCGATACAGTTCGCGAGCACGAAATTGCTATCTTCATGGGCTACGCATAACATCATATCGTAATATTCCGAGCTAGAAAGCATCGTTATTTTGCAAAAAATGTTAGAAAAAAAACTCGAAACAGTTGTAGGATTTCGATTAGAAGATTTGAAATTGACAACATTTTTTTTTCCAACGTCATTTTTTAACGCAAGTACTTGAGTATAATGATATCCTTGTATTGAGATATCAAACATTTATGAATGAAAAATAGAAAAAACTATTAAAGTACACAATTATTAGGTAAAGATAAAATAGATACGTAGGCCTTTCTGTTAAATAATCTGGTTCCCTGACATAACAGCTTACTAGGGTTGACAAAATGTTTGGCTTTGATAGTTAATTATATTTTTACGGGGTATTTTGTATCACGTTGTATATACATTTCCGCTTTTGGCACTCCTTCTCCATTAAATATGCCAAATCTCACATTCCTCCTTACGCGCAATATGCTTTAAAAGGGGTACAAAGTTTTCTTTTCATATATAAACATATAGTACCTATACTTAACATATTTTTAGTAAGAGTAGAGTTTTAGTAGATGGTGAAATAAAATTGTAGAACTATTTCCCGTGTTAAGATGTAATAAATCAGAGATTTAGATATTGATTCATTTAACCTAAAATATTCCTTGTGATAAAATAATTAGTGGCATCAGATGGTCGATAGTTAAACTAGAGATCAATCTAGAACTAAACTGCGATTAGCCAACCAAATGGCTAACACTCTACGACTAGTAACATCTTAATTAAAAGTTCAATAGCTCGTTAAAAGCTCAAAGTTTCAGTATATATCTATGTACCCAGGATAGCTACAACATGCTTTTAACTACGTACTTAATATATTTATTTATAGCTTTTGAATCATATCACAGGAAAAACAATTTGTTTAGAGGTCCTAAACATTTTATATTTTTTTAATATTTTATTGTAATATAATATAACTTCATCATCCTCCTAGGATGATATACCCTCCTACCTCTTATCCCAATTTACTTGGGATGGGCTTTCATTTTGTGCCTACATTTCTCTTAGCCGTCGGTTTTCGTCAGTTACTTCCTTTGTAAACATATTTTAAGATTTTATTTATATGTAGAAAATAAAGGACTGCTACACTAGTGATCCTGGGTTCACAAGTCGAGCAAAATGTTATTGATTTTTTCTATGAAATTGTCAGTAGCAACTCGGAGCTTGGATTTGTGCCCGATTAATGGTAATAGGCTCGTCCCCTATTACATGGGACCAAACTAAATATATGGTATGTTTGCGTAAGTAGAACAGTTTCGAGGATATGTCATATTTCATGTAGAAAATAAAAAAGTTTATGGATAACATGCCTATTCAACTGGATCCTGATTAGCTATAATATTTTGGTTATTCAAACTGTTCTCTTTGTGGTATCAGCGAAATAAACTTTATCCTTTTGAATAAATTGGGTATTCCGTGTGTCAATTTAATGTCGAAAACGGGCTTAAGGATCTGGATAGGCTCACCCAAAACTTAGGGTCTTCACTATCAAGAAAACATACCGTATACATTTGAGTACAAACCTTTATATAAGTACATGTAGGGAGGAAAACAACTCATTATTATTATTAGGTATTTGTACTCTATTATAAGCCTAAATAATTAAATTCGAAGGTTGGTAGATATGTACTTCATCATATTTATTTCAGCAAAAGGCCAAGCTAATTTGTATTCTACAATTGTGATTTCCAGACCAATACATCAGCATCGGTCTTTGTATCACGACCCTTCGCTTTGCCCCTCGAGTTCTCTAGCCTTTGTCATCATAATGGCGTACCTACACGTGAATTACTACTTCCTAAAGCTGTTCATATATATAAGTACCTACCTACGCGAACATAAAATAGGATGTCCATTAATTTTCCCTACCGTGGCAAGTTTTGACATAAAAATTGAGTTCTTTATTTTGTACACAACACAAGAATATCAAATTATTTCTGAATTCGTCACGAAAAAGGTTCCTCCTTTTATCCAAATTAGCGAATCGTCTTTACGAGTAAAACTGACTAATGAATTATTCATCAAAATCTGGGTAAACTGGTTCAAATTAACTAGTTTACTTGCTGACCTGAATGAAATTATTTATGGGTTGATGAAATAAATATACTAAAGTAGTTTGTACATCCACGCCCGTTATCATCCAAGACAAACTTTTTAAACCTGAGATACCTACGACTTATTTATTATGTATGCTAGAAATTTCTTCAAACTGTTTATGAATTGAATTATTTATCTGAAACAAGTCCTACAAAATAAGCCCGACCTTTATCAAGTACCTACTTAACAATTATTATTAAAACCGAGAAATATAGTCGAATTTAAATTATGGTAAATTGTATTATAAATATTCATTTAGCTAACAAATAATATGGGAAGTTTAATTTATTTCGCTTGCTTTATTCGTCTGAAATGAACGAGCTAGCCCTATCAGCCCTATTGATTTACAGTGAAAAAAAATATGTGAATGAGTGTGCATCGCGTGTCATACAGCCGTGCGCTGTATAATGCAGAATGCGTCGCATCGCGCCGCCCGTGCCGCCGCCGTGTTGATGCCGCACGCCGCTGTACTAGCATAAGCGCCCCTACACGCACACCACCCAATCACATTATCGCAAATAGGGCAAACATATTCATTATTCTTAATTGTTTGTCATGTAGTTTACAAAACAGTATAAACACTAGGTAATAATATTTTATGATGAATCACGACAATGAGGCCATCGGACATTTAATTATCTATCGTTTGTTGGTGTGCCTTATTAAACGTGGAACAATAAATAATCAATGTTCGCAGTTGCAAATGAAAATTAATAGGTCAGGTAGCACGTAGCGACCCCGGTAACCTTTGCAGCCGTCCTTGGGTGAAAAGTTCGCGCCCAGATAACCCCGTTGTAAGTAGTAGGTACACCTTGTCCGTCAGATATACCATCGTATATTATATAGGTGCACATGCATATTTAACTTCGGTTCAATAAATAGAGATACATTTTCTGCTGTTTGTTCTTCCTAGAAAATAACCCTTTATGCTTTATATTACTAGTGTTACGATGGTTGAAATTTGACCTTAAATTTTTAAAATTTTGATGTTATAGTGGCTATTTAAACCAATTGACATGTTCACATCACATTGACATAAGGAGTACATAAGCAGTACATAGGTAAGTAAATAAGCAGTATATAAATAAAGACATAAGCAGTACATCAAGCTATCTGTCAAATTTGTTTGATTGATTTTCAACTTTAATACTAATTATTAAGGTTCATATTCAATTGGGAAAATTGGACAGTTTTGGATAGCTTGACCTGCTAGCGTCTGTACATAAGTACTACGTAGGTAAATACGTAAGGATTACATAGGTTAGTACATAGGAACAAGGAATGATTTAATAATTTAATGTCATTTAATGTTAGTTTTGTCGTTATAAACTTTCACCATGCAAAATCTGACACTCCTCCGTGCGAGCAATATGCTTAAAAAGCGATTGGTATAACGTTTCCTCTTCGCGTATTAATAATAATTATAGAATATCATCATTATTATTAAAGGTATAAATGCACTATTATAATTATACTTTCATATTACCTATACCTACTACAAGCTCTGCATAGTTTGGGAATAACAACGCTTGGGACAATGGTTTTAATAATACTACACTTATTTTTGTAACTACCTAATTATAATAAATATAAGAAGCACCCAGCCAAACAAAAACTTATGTTCATCAGATAAATATTTTGTCTTGTGGGAATTCCATAACTTCGTGATCAGCAGTTTGACACTCGACCACTAGACTACAGACTTCAATAAATTAAATGAAAGTTAACCGCTGAACCATTATTTCATGCCGTTACTAACTTCCATACTTGTGCGAATATCTTTTACCAATCTATATACGTATATCGGCGAGAGAGGACTCTCGCGGGATGTCGCCGCATCCAGAAATACGCCAGCATTTATCTGGCTTATTAGTGCTAGAATAGGAGTGAACAGACTCGTTGAATATTCTGGTAGCGCAGCATTTTCAATTATATTGAAACTGTAGATAGATTATCGCTGGTATTGACCATTCAAGTGACTATTTTTTTAAAGTTACGTAAGTATATAAATATTAACAAAGTAAGAAAACTGAAACAAAAATAGTTCTGCTCCAAAAAAAAAGGTTTAGCTCAGCATTTTACTGTAGGCAGCAGTGCAACCTCACGGCGCTGATTTCTAGAGCCGTGAAATCAATCAATCAATTTTAGTAAATGTGTAAATCGTTACACATTTACTAAAAAATGTGTAACGATTATGACCTACAGACTAGGTTGAATACTAAGTCAAGGATTTTTGTTAAGCCTACATAATTATAATAAACTAAACGATGTTCGAATTACTAACTAAATTGATAAACTTAGCTGCCTTATTTGCAGCAACATAAACAAAAAACAATAAAAAATAACTTTATTTTTTGTAAAGATCATTATGAAATAATTTGTGATTTTAAATAGTAAGAAATTATAGCGCAACTAAATGATATTAGAACTTAAACTTAGTTTAATTAACCTAACGCACCTACGGGTGTATGTACTAACTTTTGGTGTGCTTCGTCTGGATGTGTTTCATAGAATACCTTATTGAAAGTATAGGTATCGCACTTTCGATGTCTCTATCATCTTTGCGATATCTTTTTGTATTTTTCTTTTGCATTTTCTATGCTAAGATTATAAAGTTATTTTAAAGAAGGAAATTAATATCCCCTATTGTTTTTCTTAAACTATCCCTGTATTAAAGCTAACAAAACAAAAAATATTTATATTAAAATCGGTCAAGCCGTTTCTGAGTTTTAGCGATACTCATAAAAAGCAATTGATTTTTATATACATACTAGAGGGTCCGGCACACGATGTCCCTCAACCCTATTGCAGCGACACCTAGGTACTGGGTCCAATTGTGAATCTAAACCATCAGGAAACGCACTCAAACATCTACTAAAAAAAACATCAAAATGTATCACGCCGTTTTGAGTTTTAGCGAGACTAACGAACAGCAATTGATTTTTAGGTATATATAAGATATAAAATAAGATCAGATAAGATGATTACTTATATACAGTGTGTTTGGGAAACGGTTACTTATGTAACTTTAAGGGCATATTATATGCTCAATTTTATCGACAAATGCACTTTTATATATACTCCTAACCCAACACCACGCGAATGGCAGCCATCTTATTTTAAAATAGGATATTATGTTCAATAAAATGCTAATATTAAGAGATCTACAGAGGTGCAAACGGCCTTATTGTAAAGATAAGCGTTGAGGTTATGGAATAATTAAACATTTTTCCTGAATAATAAACAAAAAGGGTTAAAAATAGGTTAAATTACGAAATTTTACACAAAAAATACATAGTTTTTGCGTTTTCTACTCTAGCGCAAAAATAACCCAGATATATTGCATATTTTTTTATGTTTAATCAAAAGTATTTGAGACAACCTACAAAATGGTATCAAAATATTGACTCTACGCCAATTATTTAAAGTATCGGTAACCGTTTTGACTATCTGGAGGGTCATGGTTCTTCTGAGATAATTCGTTAGTGACCATAGGTTCTTAAGATCCACAAAATGCTTGAAGTAGTATTTATTTTTCTAAGATACTTAGATTAGCTGTGTTCCCGCCGTTTCACCCGCGATGATCTCCTTTTTCCCAGTACCGTGGGAATTACCAAAAATCCCTCTGTCTTAGTGCTGATCGACATACCTTATGTCATGCTTCTAGACCCACCGATTCGAGCCGTGCTTTGTCTATTAGTCAGCGTTAAAGTGTGATTAATAATAATATTTAATAGGTATAATTTTTTTTGGGACATTTTTTACACAGCACCATTTAGTCCCAAACTAAGCAGAGCTTGTACTATGGGTACTATACAATGGATATAATACTTATATACTTTTTTTTTCACACAAATATTTGTGTCCTGTGGGAATCGTACCCTCGACCCCATGATCAGCAGTCCGGCACTCGAACCACTAGACCACAGACGTCGTCAAATGTGTAGACAGTGTGTACTGATTTCTTTATAAATGGGAAAGAGCCAGGATCAGCAGAACAATAAAGCAAACACAATACTAACATATTACTTCCGTGCGTCCACACCAAAACACTTGTTTACTTCTACCTGTAATGTCATCCTGTCGTTACTAATAAATTATTAGTAATGACAGACAGGGGATAGCATTATTAGTAATAATGCTATCCAAAATCAAAATATTCGTCAACGTCACCGACACTGTTAGTCTAATAACGACGATTTGTACAGAGAATGCGGAAACAGACTCTTACCTTGGATTCTCGAAGAAAAATTACGATATTACTTATATCACTACGACATTGCGGCGACGCTTTTCCATATAAAGGGAAAATCAGGTGAGTACCTATTTCATATATTGCGGCGTAAAACAAAAATAAATAAAATACAATGCGCGTGAATCATTTGAATTTAAACCCTAACAGTATTTTTAGAAAATACATGCCACGCATGGTCATAAGGTGCAATAACTATTTATGTAAATATTATTATGATTTAATTTTCCAGTAACTCACGCTTTTCCAATTTATGAATTTTGTTCTGGAATAACTAAGAGAAGTTAAAAGAACACTTTTACGGTGTACTTACTTGTAGATAACAAGCAGAGGGTTTGTATTACCCTAACGAAGAAGAGGTGCAATTTATGTTACCTCTGAGATTTCCGCATAAGTTGTAATTATTTATCAGTTTAATTTCTGACATTTACGCGAATATTATACATTGAAATAAAACTACTTTTTTCGGATTTTATCGCGTATATTGATATTATTAATACCGACGTTTCGGAACATTTACGGCGTCCATGGTCTACCCGTGACCATAGTATAGGTTTACTTCAATATTTATCAGTTGTTAGTATCAATAGCGTTTAAATACTTTTTAACTTTTCAGAAATATTTAATCTACATTCAGATTTTCGGAAGCCGATTTAATTTTAGCATAAAAAAGTATTAATATAATGTTGACTCCTTAGTAGTGGACATCATTGGCGGTGTGTGAGTCATCAAACAATCCCCTTCTGTAATGTACCCGCCGCGTGTCTCTTCCACGTCGACGCTACCCTCCTGTCGATAAGAAAACCGAGGGAGCAAATTTAAATAGGAAATGCCTGGAAATGGCTCACGCTATTATTGTACGATACCCTAAGGGGAGATATCGAGCTCAATATCTATTGAACTATTAGCATTGATATTTTGTGTGAGAACTCAAAACAGCACGCCCTCGTACAAAGCCGGTTGAGATTAGGCCAACTGATTGATTAGAATAAACATAGTATCGGTCTTGCACCCGGTAAATTTTATCGTGACACGCATAAGCAGGGATTTAACTCTCGTGTCCCCCTCATTTCCTAAGTTAGATACAGTCAACAGCACATCTAGTTACGACAAACTGGCAAATATTCTCATTCGATTTTGAAATTAACCACCAACATTTTAAGGTTTAAAATCATTTCGAGAAAATTGTCAGTTTTGTTTAAACTGATGCGCTGTTGACTGTACAAGATATCAAAATAATTTCTTTTAATGTGACGTCATCAAAAAAGAGCGTCAGGACTCATATCTCACTCCGTATAATTTAAAGCTTTTTTTCCACAGCGTGCCGCATTCATTAAAAAGTATATATATATATACTTATAATTATCACTGAAATATTGTTCTCTTAGTTTAGTGTGAGAAGTTAGCAGTGTGCTACGCTGTGCGCTGCCAACTCCCCAAACGCGAAGTGTAAATGCACACTTCTTTTAATTAAACCCAGTAAGAAGCAGCAAGTTTAGAAACTTACTTTAAACCGTGAAGTCATAATGTTTCACGACAACATTATCCACAGTTATATCATTAATCGAGTATTGAACACTGAAAGTTAAGGCTCATAGTCATAGTCATAGATTGGCTAGCTGCCGAAAACGCAACTTTTGCAGTAGGATTGTTTCTAGTCTACGCGAAGTTAGGACACAAGTTTACAAGCAAAGTTGACCAGGTTCTGTAACGAGATTAATGAATATCTATGACTCTTGTTCGTGCTACTTGGCAAACTTCAATATTGCTCGTCCGACTTTAGAATGCGAAGTTCTGCTAAACACAGCGCGCTTTGTGACTTTATAAGCACACTTTTGAATGCGGTTAATAAACCAAGTCTATTTTTTAACAAGTAGTAAAGAATTTTGTGTTCATGCTATGAAGCAATTTATATGGATTGTATGACACTGAGATTACTATTTTATACAAAATATTAAATTACTTACTTAAACGTTAATAATATTAACGTTTGTTATATTATTATTTATTACATATTGGTTATTTATTAGTTAAACCAACCGAACTAAGAATTATTGCAGTTTTATACATTTATGTAACTATAACATACCATCACGCCTGTATTCCCCGAAGGGTTAGGCAGAGGTGTACTAATGTACACCCACATTTCGCCGGTATGTTTAGGTCCCATGTAATAGGGGGCGAGCCTATTGCCATTAAAAAATGTATGTAACTAATCACAAATTATCCCGTTTGTACCAGACTCGGCTCGCATTGTCTTTCGGTGCTGCGAATCGGCTACTGCGCTAAGGGTCCCAAATTCGATTCAAGCATCAAGGCGCCGTTAATCGGATATGGGATAATGTGGATATAATCATCATCAACCCATCTACCCACTGCTGGGCACCGGTCTCCTCAGACAGAATGAGAGGAGATAGGCTATAGTCCACCACGCTGGACTATAGCCTTGACAGACTTCACACACCGTCGAGAAAGGTTCCTCACGATGTTTTCCTTCACCGTTAAAGCGAGTGATAATTAACTATTAATACACATAAATTCGAAAAGTCAGAGGTGCGTGCCTTGGATTCGAACTCGAGATCTTTGAGTTGGCAGTCCAATGGTCATATCTGTGGGCTATCCCTGCTATATGTGGATATAATACCACCCCAAATTAGGGAGACATTATTAAAACGTTTGTTTTATTTGAAGAATTACTTAGACCTCCCAAAAGACGCAACAAGGACCTACAGCTTAGCCATGCTTACGAAGACTTGAGCTGCACGGCACTCAGATATTTTATTGTTATTATATTTTTGATATGATAATAAACGCCTCGTTACTCTAGTGGACTAAGTGATCGTGGGTCTCCTCTCAGAATGAGAGAGTTAGGCTCTTTCAGCTATACAGGTTCCCCCTCACGATGTTTTCCTTCTGCGGTTTTCGGTATCTTAACGTGCTACGACCTTCTCTGCTCTGCTCATGCTGCTGAGTTCGTCTGGGGTAGGGGTACCACCGTGTTGCCATTCCACCGGTTATCTATAATGTGATAACATTATTATGTTCCGGCTTGAAGAGAAATGTTGCCAGTGAAATCACTGGTCATATAAGACTTAACGATTACTGATGTCTCAAATGAGACAACGCGCTAATGATAGTACTGGTGAGCCTGGCGTCTATAGGCAGCGGCTGCATATGATTGGTCTTCATCTCATTCCAAAATCACCGCGTGACAAATTTAATTATACCCACATGATTTCAAAACGTCACTGGTGCGTACCGTGGATTCGAACTCAAGATCTCAGAAGGCTTTATTGGAATATTGGATATTATAAACCTCTCGTAAACGCTCTCTCTCTGTTAACTAATTAGTGTAAACAATTAACATCTGTCAATGTAATTTTTTACCACTGATTTGATAGTGACGGATAGCAGGTAATATTCTATTATGAATAAACCTGGCTGGAGAGCCCGACATAACCGTCCCGCGTTTGCATAAGGCGCATTTCCCCACCCGAAAAAAAACACACTTTCCCGAACGCTGCCCGAAGGAGTCGGATTAGACGTGTGATTTCTTTCTCCTAGTTGAATACTACCTGACCTAGGTTTTTTATAGAAAAAAGGTAAAGGTAGACATAGAATAGAATGAAGGTGGAATTTTGATGACTTTGGTTGAACCACAAAGTGTGACCCGGTTGACCTAGTATTGTATTAAATATTATTTCTATCTCATTAGTTCAGTTTTTGATCGCAAGCGCGGTTACTGAGAGGGATTCCGAAGTTTAGAATTTTCCACGGTTTTCTCATTATTAAATTCTCAGTAGCATTTCGTAGTTTAGAATTGGCTATAGGCTCGCACATTACAGGGGATCTAAAATATACAGGCTAACTGTGAGTGAGTTTCTCACTGCTAGCAGCGCTAGCACAAAATAGGCCTAAATAAATATAAAAATAGGCAATTAGAAAATAGAAAGCCAAAGGCCTCTCCTAACTCAGTCCAGGATTCTCTATCCTTGTTTGTTCATACCGCATTGGCAAAAAGCGGTCGAAATCATCTGGCCAACGTCTGCTCCGCCAACCTCGTCCACGAATACTGTTGCATGGACCCACTTGGTAGCTAGCCTCATCCACCTGACCGGTTGCATGTCATCGCCACTTCAACTACGCAGTATGGACTCCCACATTCACTATGCGCGTTTTGGAAAAGAAGACGGTATTTCGGATGTGGTCCGTCCTCTTGACTCTCAAAATACAGCGCTCCATCGCTCACTAACAAATCCCAAGTGAATCGTAGTACCTAATAGATAATATTCTTAGCATCAACGTTCTTTGTTTATATGGGCAGGGAATACTGCAATAGCAGATACGAAGGGGATAAAAGGCCACAAGAAATGAACAAATCCTTTGAAATCAATTAATGTGTATAAAATATATTAGAATAAATCGCCAAGGACTTTTTTAACCCTTGGCAAACTGAATGGTGATTAATAACAAGTGATTGCCACAAACTTAGTTATAGATAGAAAATACCAAACTAAAATAGAGGTAAATAAAATACCAATTTAATTAACTAAATGTACCTACGTCCCAGAAGAGTCACTACCATAAATGAATATGCAATTTTTCACCTCGCACTCGCATCCGAAAATCTTTGCAGTAGCGAACCGTCGGTATTTAATATCGCGTAGGCGATGTAGCAATAAACAATATTACCTTCATATAAAGAGGATAATAGCCTGCAATTCTGATATATTACACATCGGCAATGTTGGCAGTGCTGCTACACCTCGCGAACATTACATGCTGTTAATTTGTTTAATGGTTGTGAGGTTGGTGCCACTCCCCTACAGGCCAATTAAATGTAGGTATAATTTTCTTCACATTTGCATAAAATGTTATCTTTCCTAAATTGTTTAGTGAGTGACTCATTTAATTAGAATGGTTAAGACTGATGTCGATTTTTAATAAGTTTTTACAATACAACCAAAATATATTTTGCTAACTAAGAATAATATTAGGAAAATATTAGCCTCTTGCGACATGTCAGGGAAAAGTAATGGAATTTTTCTCTCTTTCATCGTACTATTACTTTAACAATTGGTTCCTCTTTCTGATGTTTTTTATCTGTTTCACGATCCGTGATGACTGCATCCACCAGATTTGAATTCACATCCAGGACCCACCACAGATAAGACCGAGTTCCCGTAACTCATAGAGCAAAATATATCGGTTATGATTTTAGTTCCTCCTTCAAGCAGTTACTCTGTATATTGTGTAAATAATAAATAATATAAATAAAAAATCAAAACTATCTTTTTTGTATATTTTTGGCATTTTCCATGCGACTGACGACATGACGGGTAGGTATCGCGGTGGCTTAGTGGTCATAGCGTCTGGTGTATCTAACCAGAAGACGCAGGTTCGAATCCTGCCCGCGATCGATTTTTTCCTTTTCTAAATAACTTTAAAAAATCAAAATATAAATAATATATGTCGTTTTAAATTTCATATTAATATTAAAAATGTGAAAGTTTGAATGTATGTTTCTTTGTTACTCAATCACGCAAAATAGCTGACCGATTCGTATGAAATTTGGTACACAAGTAGTATCTATATATTATTTGTGTATTTGTGTAGGTACCAAATTTCATATGACCGGGAATAAACTACTACTAAATAACTTTTTATCGCGGAAAATGCAGGAATTTCCCGGAAATCCCAAAAAACTGGTAAAGGAGAACTACTACGGGATTTGAATGAAATTAGGTACCTACATAATTTAAGTATAGTTTGTGACCTGCACTATCATATTGAGTACCTACTTCCAATGCCGGAAAAATGAGGGCATTTCCTGAAAATCCCGGAAAATGAATTGACTATACTTAATCAGTTAACAGCTGTTGTTAACAGCACTACCATATTCAGCAAGAACTTTAAGTATCGTGAAATTAATCTGACAAAACTTGTGTTACTAAGTCTACGCATACGAAGTCGCGGGTAAAAGCTAGTAAATCACAAATAGCAAACTTAAACTTACCATCACGGCTGTATTCCCCGAAGAGGTGTATTAATGTACACCCACATTTCGCTATGTTGTTGTCCCATGTTTTAGGTCCCATGTAATAGGGTGCGAGCCTATTGCCACTAACCGGGCACAAATCCAGACTCCGGGCTGCTACTGAGAATTTCATAGAAAAACCCAATAACACTTTGCTCGACCTGGGGATCGCACCCAGGACCTCTAGCGTAGCAGGCGTGCTTAGGACCACTAGACTAACAAGGCAGTCTAGCAAACTTGTAAATCGGAAATCACTTGAAAAATCCTCCACCCCCACCGTGTTGCGCCTATGTGGTAAGTATACAAAACCGCGAAACAAAACCAGTAAAAACATCCTCATCCTTTGAATCCTAGTACAAAATATAAAAAACAGACAGATAACAGAGCCAGTGTCGCAAATGATTTGATCATACCTTATTATAACTTAGGAACACAGGATATTTTCGGTCCACTTTCTTTAAAGGATATTTGTTCTTCACCATGACTTCAAAAGAATTAATCTCACAAAACAGGAAGAAAGGGACAGCAGCAGAGAGAAACCCAACAATTACATAATGATAAGCCAATTCAATTAAATTGTTTACAAAATTCAGACTACACATAGTTTCCTAGAATAAGTGAGCAATTAACCTATGTAAATTGAATAATTTTAAAATATTCCCGGTTTGGCCTATATCAAGGGATAGTGAGGTGAACATTCTAACTAGTTTGACCCGGCCACCTCCCGCTGTTCTGATTAACCAAACTTTGCGGCTACCGCCCAGTCGACAGTTTCATAAATGTCCTGCATTAAATAAAGTTTTCAACTTAATAATATACTAGTCAACTTACAGAATTCACCTCCGTGACGTTTGCGCGTGGTCGCTAAGTTAGTGTCAAGTTCATAAACTTTATTAGGTACCCAGTGGCACCAGAACTACATAGTCATACCGAGAGATTCAAGTAACAACTCAACTACGATACTTTACTTAAGAACAAATTAAAATAACACTATTAAATTTAAACTATTTATTTTATGAGCAAACGTTTTTGACAGTGAAATTCAATTTTAGTGGCCATCTTCCAGGAAATGGCTTTTACCCCTAGCCTATCAGCGGTTTAATGTTCTAAGGAATTATTACTTCGACTTGGAAGAACATTTAGGAGGTATTGATCTCTACGAAGCCATAATTTTAGACCGTATCTGTATAATTGCTGAATTATGCAAACATTTATGGATATGAAAGCTTTCTCGAATAAAAAGGCAATTGAGATTTTTAGCCTTCGTCCTAATCCCAAGTGAACCTTTGGTACTTTTAACACTGAATTAAAATTCCTCAAATAGTATTAGGTTACCGCTGTGTACATTTTAATTATAAGCCATTCATTCTAAGACGACAGCGATATAGGACGCTTAATTGCCGAGATTACTTGCGCGTACACACCCATAGGTCTTAGTTAATTTTAATGGCGCCTAAATGAAATACAGCGCGTGTAAAGTTGTGCGAACAACGCACAAGTAACTCAGCCATTACTCGTCCGTCTCGTTTGTATCAAGCTGAATCTTTTATAAAGACGAGGCGTGTCCCACGGCCGCCGCGGCGCCTCTAATGATGATTTACTCGCACAAGTTCCCACGGGCGATGTAATTTTCCCTTAGTAAAGCTAGACTACACACACACACCATCGTGTTGTCCGAACTAAAGTGAAACCAAATGAAGAAACGCCTCCGTTTAATCATTCATTCGTGTGCGCCACGTGAGGTGGCTTCATTGAGATTTATTTTGCCTTTTATCGGTCAAGCGATGGAGGCAGTTATGTATTACCTACATTATCTTAACCTTACGTACCCGGCATATATTTTTTCAAGATAATATTAAAGCGAAATAAATTAATTCATAATATTCAATTAGTCGTCGATTCGATTCCCATAAGACACAAATATTTACGTGATAAACATAGGTAGGTAAGTGTTTGCCTGAGTTTTTCTTAAAGGTATTATTATAAGTATGTATTTACAAAAAAAAGTATATAAGTATTATCCAATGTCTACCCATAGTACAAACTCTGCTTAATTTGGGACTAGGTCGTGGTGTGTGAATGGTGCCATAATATTTATTATTAATATTAATTAATTATTTGCATATCGTTATAAAGTGTGAAGTGTCACTCAAATACTTTGATTATTTAGTAGGTACAGACGCCAGCAGGTCAAGCTATCCAAATCTGTCAAATTTTTCCAATTGAATATGAACCTTACAGTTTTGTATTGAAGTTGAAAATATATATATCAAAGAAATTTGACAGATTGTGGTAACTTGATGTGCGGGCGGGCCTCTGTACACAACAAGTTACTTAGGATGTCGATGTGGCTCAGAAATTGTTTTGAGGAGATCTAATCATCTAATGGCAGCCGCTTCGTGTAAAAATCTGATATTTAGCCACATAATAAGACTTTAGTGAGATTTATTTTTCGAAATAATAATCGTGAACTACTTATTACTACTATTAAGTATTATGATCCTACAGTCAAACTATTTATACAGTTTTGTGGGACATTCTGTTAATTTATAATTATGTACCTTATAAAATACAATCAATAAATAAACTAAACTTGTATATTATGACAAAAAACAAATTAAATGAAATGTTTAGATTTTACGACCGTACATTGGTAGCGTGTGTGTTTGTTTCTTTTATTGAGTCGAGGGCGAATCGAGGGTGCGGGCATTGGGCATCGGGCATGCGGACCCAACCAACCCGGCTTAATTAACACCGGCCCGAAGCGAATATTAAATGTTCGCAAATAGACTTATTTGTCCATATGTCGGTCGTGGACCATGCCTTACGTGTACCGCAACTCGACATTAATTGAGATATCCAGCGTTCTGTTGTTTACAGAATTGTACAAATTCGACGTTAGTTAGCTGGGTAACCACTTTAAACTAAATGCTTACAACTATTCATGTGGTTATGGTTCGTATATATGCCACTAAGAACACAATTACCTACGTTCAAAGCGGCTGCTTTACACAGTAAATTAGTATTTAATCAAATAATTAAGAGCGAAATTAAATTAATTGTAACACCATGTGATAATTACTACAATCAGTAGTTAAGTGATAATAAAACACTGTTATTTAGTTGATTCTATTGCAAATTTAGATCATCAAGTAAATATACGTCTAAATTATAAATTGGACATATGTAGTTACTTTCAGATGAGTATTATATAGAATATATTACTACTACTGCTTAGTACCTAGGATTAAATTATTGTTGGCCTGGGCCCTTTTTTGGAGTATGAGAACTCCTCATGCATCGTCGCCGCGTCGGCTACCTTCTCCAGGGTTCCCCAGGTGGCAGGGTATGTTGGACTCGTGTCGGCAAAAAACTGCACTTGTCCTATTAGTAATGGCCGTGGGATTCATTTATTCGCCACGACCATGACAGATTCACTCCAGTACAATCACCGAACAACATTAAAGTGCCAGGCCTCGCTTCGCTTCTAACTTCATGGCTAAAGCCCCTAGCCTTTTCTTTCATACTAAAATAATGTTCGTTCTGCCGTCTCGGTTTTAATCAAAATTATTAAAACAATACCGCGAAAACGAACGAATCCTTTAAAAGAAGAAGCTCTGGCCATCTACAGAATAATATTCCCTGTAAAACGTCTACGCCCGCGCCAGTTGAATATGCTTTCTCGAGAGAATAGGATTGGGCTCACTACAATAGTTTCAAGAGGCGGGATGCAGGGCGAATCGTCCAATCTCTCCTCGGCGGACGATATTCCTACTTTATAAAAGGACATGACACTTTTTTTAAGGTATTGTGCAGTAGGTTTATGCATATAAATTTAAGAGAAAGAAAAATTAGATCTCATTTGGAGTCTGAACCTGCGTCCCTATGGTTACCTACACCGGACGCTTTAGCCAACTAAGTTACCGAGACCACTGCCTGTGATGTCGAATTTCTCTTCCTCATTCTTACGACTTCTAAGTACGTCAGCGACATCTATCGAAGAAGACATAATACTATGTTCCTCAACCGACACGATTTAGGTACTTTAGGTACAGTTAGTTCAATATCGTTAGTAAAATTTGATCTCAGGCACGGTTTGAACCTGCGTCCCTCCAGTTAAATACACCGGACACTTTGGCCAACATATTAAAGCTTTCGGATATTGGAGTTTAAATACTTGTCTTGTACACACCATATACATTTAAACATATACACGGAAAAAGTCTTAGTAAGTGGATAATTACCTGGGCCACAAGTCTGCTCTTCCAATTTTATCAGAATGGTCGTTCCATGAAACTTAATGAGTAATGATATATGATCGGACTGATAGATTTTGACCCAATAAAATAAATTAGGCTCCAAATGTCGGTATCTGACATGCATATTTATTTCTACTTGACGGCGTTCTTATTATTTTGCCTGTACTTAGGTAAATAAATATTTGAATAGCTCAATATACGTAATCATCTCACAAAATTGCAACAGGGAACTTAGTGGTCATAGCGTCTGGTGTACCTAACCAGAAGACGCAGGTTCGAATCCTGCGGTCGTATTTTTCCTTTTCTAAATAACTTTAAAATCTTAGCATGGAAAATGCCAAAAATATACAAAAAGATAGTTCTTTTGTTACCTTAAAAACCAAGTTTCAGACAATCTTGAAAGTTCCCCTAAAGCATCGTTATTCTGTGAGCAGTCAATGCGCGACATCTAGCTAATAATTTTAGAACTAGAGCCATCGCGCACGACTCAACAACGGAAATAACTTGAGCTTCTCACGCCAGGATGTGTGTGAACAGCATTGTGCTAACTTTGTGCAGTAACAATAAGCGGTGACGTCATGTTATAAGAGGTGCTTAACAAACTTATTTTAGCTTTTTAAGGTAGTGGCAGTAAAAAATAAATTATTTTATTTTACAGACTCTCTTGCTGACTTGCTGGCTTATTTGCCACCTTAGTGGTATAAAAAAAATCCGCTAATTAACTAAAAACAATATTTAAGTAGCAATAGAATAATACTCATAGAATAAAAAAGTTATACCAGATAGGCTTTAGATAGGTTATATCAGTAGGTAGGTACTTCAAAATGCTTCAACAAACAAAAACAACTACCTTCAAAATCGGGTTTAATTAAGACTTGCTTGGACTTACAAACGTTGCTTACCTACCTATGTGAAAAATTAAACCGTTAAGACCATTACTATTATTATAATTATTATGTCAATGACCATGTTTATTAGATTTTATCATAAGATCTAAGGAATCAATAAGCAGAGATATTATCATCACCATCCTGCCCTTGTCCCAATATATTTGCGGTCGGAGCAGTTTAAGCAGAGATATATACCGTACACCTTTACGTATCGGCACCAACTGCTTCGATTATGAAAAAGTAAAAACAACCAATTTTATTCTATGTAGAAACTCTGCTCTTACAGCAAAACACTATTTGAAGATTAATAAAAACCGGGTAAGCGAGAGTACCACGTCTAAAGATTATTATCTGAAAATGTTTTTATTAAAATATAGTTCATAATACAAATATTAAAGTATCGTAACTAATAACTTGGCTGGACCCAGACATTTAAGAGACACAAACTACAGTATAATTTATTCAATTTAAAACGTATGAATTTATGATGGACATGATTATTAACTACTGTAATTCCAATGTAAACAATCTCTTATTGATAAACGGCAGGTCCACTGATATCTAATGTGTAGCTCCACTCGAGGTATTTTTTTTAATTTGTTGGTATTCTATACCCTTTTTTTTATTCTACGAAACAAAAGGTGAAAGCCTTTATGGTATAAACAATAAAAGTCAAAACAATACACGCAAAATACTTCATGGGACCACATGTAAAAATGTTGACAGAATAATTAATTGTTGCTCAAACAAATTATTAACTATGTAAAGTCTTTTATCATATTATTCATTATGGCTATACACACTATAATTTACATTAATGCATATATTTGGTCTGAGTCACTCGTGTGCCCGATTTGTTGAACTCACGCCACCAACCCTCACACTGCGTGTACGCTTGTGGAAAAAGTGCACGCTTTGTTTAATAAAATTGCAAATTATTAAACATCGACACGCAATCTTTTTTATATTGGCAGTACTTCATTAGCACGGCGCATGCGCTAGACAGTGAGTTCAGTGGCGACCAGTTTTAAATTTAGAATCGTGTCGCCGGAATTTTGCTGGCCTATTTCGACACCGAAAACGCCAGATTTTAACTGAATTCAATGATACAATTGTTATTGATGATCAGCTAAAGTGTTCTAGTCAGTGATTTATCCACGATGGACAGCTCTAATGTGAAGTGAAATGGTAGCTATCACGGTAGTGTAAAGTGCGCGCATGGTTATGTGGATAGCCTGCTGAGAATACGATTTGAAAATGTTTGGCAGAACGATTCTAGTGTTGTTGTTGTTGTGGACGCAAGGTATTGTACTTATTTCAGTGCACATGATCAAAGTATACTTTTGAGTAGCCATGCACGCTGTGTATTCCCAGTTACGGTGAGCGTACACATCCATCCATGACATTTAGGCACGTCAGACAGTATAGTTTGGTAGTAATGTTGTACTTCTATAACCGCGAATGAGTCACGTTCAATTATATTCTAACAGATATACCTAATCACTGCATGTATTGTCAAATGATCATATTTTTAAACTACTTACAAATTTATCACAAACTGATCCCGTGTTCATTCTTACACCGAAATTAGTATGGGATATTAAGTAGTTTTCATTGATACTGCAAAAAACATGTAGGCAAGAATTATGTTGTACCTATTAACAAAAACTGAATTCCTTGAAAACTTAATCAGTTAACATTTAACTTAATTAGTAAACGTGTTTATTAATAGCTTACCTTATCTACATTTCACTATATTCTATAATATCTCAACTTGTTTTCCTCGACAAGCGGATAACTAACCAATTCGTAATCCGCAAAAATTTCGAGGATGGGAAGGGATTTTTCTATATTGCCTTTAATACATTTCACCCTTGTCTGATAAAAAGAGTCACACAAATAGAGTCTAAAATGGAGTACTTACGTATTTTAAGTAAAATAACCATACAGGCTCTGGCTCATAATTATCTCTGGGCATATACTCACAGTGACCTATCTTAATTTATTCGATTTTTCGTATATTTTAGATTCAGTAAGCAGCGTACGTCTGGTAGAGCTCCGAGTGCCCACCCATGAGCCGGAAGGCGGGATGGCCCTGCTAGGTTGCCAGTACGACATGGAAGGAGACACCCTGTACTCAGTGAAGTGGTACAAGGACGGCCGAGAGTTTTACCGCTTTGTACCCAAGAATGAACCTCCTGTATACTATTTTCCGACGCCTGGAGTTAACGTTGATGTAAGTAAAATCGAAAACTTAATCTCTTCCATAACAGTCTCGACTATTACGTAGTCTTGTCCTATTTACACGAAATCATGATATTATATAACAAAATAACCTACCTATCTACTAGCAGGATGGTAAATGGGTTGATGATAAACGACATTGTCCATGATTTCTTTCGTTTATGTCATACGTTATTAATAAGGTGACAAAACAAAAGAATATCTGCCAAGAATATGCATAAATGTGCTCAAAAATCATAATACATAACATAATTTTATTGGTAACCTAACAATAAATGACTTTGACATTTCTAGTTAAGAAAAACTAATTACCTGTTGGATATTAATTCAACGTTGTATGGTGAAGTATAGTATTCATTTGTCTATTCGAGCCCATATTCTTAATAATAAGATTAAATAGTGGTTAACTGCCAAGACTTTCAATTGTATGTACATACATAATAGTATATTATTACATAAGTATATTATTAGGGGTTAAAGTATGTGATTTCCAATTTGTACCGAAAAAATAAAATTAGTTTTTTTTTTTAATTTAACATATTCATTTAATCAAAATAATTACCATTATTATCTATAAATTGCTGCCATCTAATAGGAAGGTCATTTATGCCTTTGCGATAGAATTTTGGTGATCTAGATTCGACAAACTGTGTGAAAGCATTTTGTACTGCCTCCTAGGAAGAAAACTTTTTATCGAGTAGAAAATTGTCTAAATCACGAAAAAAATGGTAGTCTGTTGGAGCAAGGTTTAGCGAATACGGAGGGTGAATGGTTTCTAATTGCAGTTCCTGTAGAGTTAAAACAGTTTCTCGTGTTGTATGAGGTCTCGCGTTATCATGGACCAATAATGGTGAAGATCGATTCATGAGTCGGGGCTGTTTCACTGCTAGTTTTGCTATAATTGTTCGGAGTTCGGCACAGTAGACATCTGCCATTATTGCTTGACCAGATCGAAGAAAGCTAGGTATAGTGAATAATACCATGCTGAGACCACCAAACAGTTACCATTAACTTTTTATTGGTAAGCTTTGCTTTAGGAGACTGTTGCAGCGTTTTACCTGGGGTCAGCCATTGCATTTTTTCTTACGATTATCGTAAAGAATCCACTTTTCATCACATGTCACAATTCGATCAAATATTCCTTCATTTCTGTATCGATTTAACAAGGCAACACAGGTTTCAACACGCGTTTCTTTCTGCAGATTAGTCAAATCATGAGGCACCCATTTATCATATTTTTTTATTTTATTGATTTGACGCAAATGATAAATAAATAAATAAATATGTTGGGACATTTTACACAGCACCATCTAGTCCCAAACTAAGCAGAAATTGTACTATGGGTACTAGACAATGGATATAATACTTATAAACTTTTTTTTTTGTAAATACATACTTATAATACTTATGAAACACCCAGACCAGAAATGAGTCAATATTGTTGGTAAGGTAACGTTAAACCATACCACTAATTCCTGGGGAGTTTGGCTCGGATCGGCATCCACCATCTCTTTCAATTTCATTGTTATTCATCTGTGTGGGGCGGTCTTCGACGTGGTTCGTTCTTCAAATCAAAGTTTCTATCGTTTAAACCAAAATCACACGGTGCTTTCATTAGCAATCGCAAACGCAACATTGATATTGCGAGCTGTTTCTGCCGCGTTTGTTCCGCGTCGAAACTCGTAATAAAAATCACTCGAATTTTTGAAGTATCCGTCTTTCTTGTCTAAGCTGAATAAAAAAAACAATTGAAAGTCGATAATCGAATGTTGCAATTTTTTTAAAAGAAGAACTTCATAGGTACCATGTGAAAAAAGTTTCACTCAAAAATGTCAAACCATGAAGGTTCTATGTCAATTCGAAGTACCTATTACAATAAAACGGCAATTTCATACTTTAACCCCTATTATTACGCAGTTCTGGAAAAACCATTTCTTTTTCATGCTTCTGTAGTTGATTTTAATGAATCGTATATTTTATTCGAATCGTAGAGATTGAATTATGAACTGTATCCTTTTTTAACCTACCCTTTTAAATATAAAAATTGTGTTCTAATCAGTGAGTTAGCTACTACGAATAAACGGCCAAATTTACCAAATATTTGTTTGTGTCACAAATATTTGTTCCATGCGGGAATCGCATCGAATCACTTGCGCAGAAGTCAACACTCGGCCACTGTGCCATTCATCTCGTATTATTATTAATATTTGTTAGAAAAAGTTGATTAATATCTGAATTCACTGTCTCAAATTTGTTTTGTTTCAGTTTATGTACAGGTAGGTATGTCATATCTTCAAAATATCTATTGAAATTTTAATAACTTCTATTTCGTTTACGACTGCGTCTATAGTCTTATCATATTTTATTTATCTGAATCCTTCTGTTGGGAAATAAGATTGATATAAATATCCCCAATGTCAAAGACTACGTTGAAGAAATGTTTTTTATAGAAACAGTAACATATGGAGACGCTAAACTACAATATTAAGACACTGACCGGATTTCAGTTTCAAACTTTGTCTTTTTGTTTAGCAACTTTTAGATCTTGTCGTACTTATATCGTATCTATTTATTAAGAAAATGCTCGAAAAAGTTACCTTAATAAAAGAGTTGCTAATTTTCCTTTAATTATTGTATTTCTCTCAGATTCAGAGGAGACCCAGCATTGTCACAGTACCTATATAGGTTGATGATGATGATGATTTTGTATTACATCCAAAACGCAAAAAATTTCGGAACCGTCGTCACTCACTAAGTAGTTGCTCTTTACGAAAACCGTGTAAATTACTTTCATAATAAAGCTTCTTTGTACCAAAAACAACATAATTATTATGAAGTATTATTTATTGCAATAAAGGTTGTATTTCATATTACGAATACATGTCTAGAGTCAATTCATAATAAAAGTACCTACAGTTCATTTCTAGGATTTATTTACAATGCCTGTTTCTAGTTTAATAGCAATGTTCCTTTCAATTCGAGTGATTGTATCCCCTCGAGATTACAGGCATACATTATGGTATTATTACAGATCGCTCGCTCGTCAAACACAGTGGTGGCACTGGTGAACTTAACCCAGGAGTCAGCAGGACACTACCGCTGCGAGGTATCCGGGGAAGCGCCTCATTTTACGACTGTGTATAGACAAAAGTATATTAACATACACTGTAAGTAAATATCTACAAGTTTCTGTATTAAATTCTTCCAAACTTGGCAATTATGGACAATTTAGACTTTAAAATAAATTATGACGACTTCTCTTAGTTTTACTATACTTCAACATCAATGGTACCTAATATCAATATAAAACGTTCAAGTGCTCCTTAAATTTATTGCATTGTATTTCCGTAGTCCACCGATGAAATTTCTAGAAAACTCATGTGACACTACAAACAAACAATATCCTTAATGTATAAATTTCAATAAACACCTATTAAACAAAGCTTAACGCTATCCGCCCTCCTTAGAAAAAATTCTAAATGCTGATTGAGGTCTGAATATTTTCCAGTACTTCCTAATAGCGGACCTAGGGTAACGGGTCTCAAAGAGCAGTACAATTTAGACGACCTAGTGGTAGCGAATTGCTCTCTACCATCGTCCCGGCCGAAGGCCTATCTCAAGTGGCTGGTGAACGACCGACCAGCCCCCTCCAGCTATATCCTTGGACCCTGGTACCGGGTGTCAGCTGAACGGCCTGATGCTGCTGAAACAATTCTGCAGATAAGCTTTTATGCTACCACTTCCGATTTTGTTAATGGAGCAATCAAACTAAAAGTGAGTAATCATTAATTTATCTTTTTAAATATAAATATGATTAAAACTGCCCTCATTGTTCTATAGATCGCCAGTTAGCACAATTTCCAGGTCGAGCAAAGTGTTAATGGGTTATAAATTTCAGAGAAAGAAAAATTCGATCACATTCAAGGCCTGCGTCCATCCGGTTAAGTAACGGACGCTTTAGCCAACTAAGTTACCGAGACCACTGCCTGTAATGTCGAATTTCTCTTCCTCATTATTACGTATTATAGGGACGTCAGCGACATCTATCGAAGAAGACATAATACCTATTACTGTTCTTCAACCGACATGACTTACTTTACAGTTCAATGCCGAACGAACGCCAAACATTAACATTCCAAAAAAATTAGCGCCGACTCAAAATTAGTTAGGTATACTTACATTAGCTTATGAACTTAGTTATTGAGGTTAAATTAGAAACGTTTATTATTTTTTGCTTTTCAGTTTTTCGGCGGTTTAATTTTTTTGTTAAAATGTTTTTATTTAAATTTTTTTGTGGCTATATCTACTAATTACTGCATGATAATTTATGATTACTTTTAATTTAATTGTAATACACAACTCAGCATAAAAATCTGTGAGTGATCAATAAATCACCCCTATTTTCCCACCCTTAGGGTAGGTTTTTTTTTCCAAATTTATATGAGACCAACTTCGAGGTATACCTACCCCATCCAATAAAAAAAGAATTATCAAAATCGGAATACTCTGTATAAAGTTATGCGTGGTCATACCTTACAATCAGTGAGTGAACAATCAATCATTCCCTGTTTTCCTACCTTTAGGGTTGGATATATCTACACTGTAAAAAGTTATGAGTATGATCATACATAAAAAAAATACATACGCATCGACTTGAGAACCTCCTCCGTTTTTTGTTTCGTCGGTTGAAAAATAGTTCAAGTAAAATATCTACTCTATTATGGAAAAACCAATAAATTGCATTCGTGAACTTAATAATATTTCATCAAACCGCAACTCATTTTTCAGCGTTTTCTTAACTTTCGTTCTATTTCATAAAAATATTGATAACAAACTCCCCGTCTCGTCTGCTATGGGATATTAATAAATATAATGAGATTATACTTTACGTTTTAGTGCCAAGCTACGATAGCACCGCTCTACCAGAGAGAAACGGAATCCACCCATTACATAGCGCTCCCTTTTACCATGGCTACGGACCTACCGGAGTCACATGAAGTGAAAGGTAAATAAATAATTATGTGGGTAGTAAGTGTGTACGTAACATATATAAATATTATTTTTGATGTAGTTTATTTTGTAAAATAAAACAATAAATTGTCACACCTTATTGAAGTCAGTAAATGCACTGAGGCACTTCATTAATTCCTATGGAGTGCAATACTATACTTATTATTATGCTTTACGTGCTTCAAAGGGAACTTTAAACGATGAGTCCCGATTGTTACTTTTTATATGAATATCAATTTTATTGTTAAAATCGTAACAATAATTCACAAGCATGAAATCCCTGACAAACAATTGATTATTCGTGTAAAATGGTGATATTCAACAGTATCTAACTAGACTGGAATCCGACCCTAACAAAGTTGGGAAAAGGATAGAATGATGACGAGTGACCCAATAAGCAATCATATAGTATTGTCAGACTCATCCCGTTTGTTTTAATGATCCTTGTCTTATAGCTTATAAATTATCGTACAATCTTGTTATAAATTTCTTGTTAAATTTTCAGGTTACGCTTCATCGGTGGAAGATTCGTTAGCAGCTAGTTTAGTGATACCAATTATTTTCTTGTTATTAGTATAAAAACGTGATATTGTCTATAGGTGGCCAAAAACTTGTGACATAAAAAGTTGTGGTATTTATTAAACAAATTCTTCAAGGTTCATATTTCAAGTGTTTTGAGTCGAACGTGGCGAATGCACTGTAGAACGTTTTAGATACGGTCAAACAATGGTTTGGAAGTTCACCAAACTTGAACACCAGGAAATTCACATAACGCTAATTGTATGAAATAGTGTGTTTACTATGTAGATACTACCTACATCTAACTAGAGAAGTTGCGCTGGGAATCTTGAATAAGATATCATCTGGCGACGTAACAATTATTATACTAGCTTCTTGTAAAATAGATAAGAGAATCTCTCAGCAAACGCTTGTTGAACATTGGACTGAGACAATGCTCAGTGATCGTACAGGTAGTCTTAGTTTTATGTCCGAAAAGAAACGAACTATCAACATCCATAGCAACATCCAAAAACGAATAAAATATAGGTACATAGTATACAGACTAACACAAATCTTAATAGAAAACAAAGAATATTCGAAAGCCAATGGTTGGACTAAACTTATTCGTATTCGTAAATGACGGACTATACTGAGATTTACAAATAGCAACATAAAGCCTTTTTGAAAATAGGGGGACTATTTTCAACGGAAATATTTTTAACCCTTTGATCTATAAATGCATTTTTGGCCCAGCGAATCCTGCAACTGTTCACTAGGTATCTAAGCATGCACGAATGGTTATCTAAGCATGCACATGAACATGTATGCATTTAAGCTAGTATTATTATTTTACGTTTACGTCCGTTTTTGTTTGTATGTTTTTGGTTTTCTCTCAAAATGAGTATGGAATAAATCCCTAAGTTATTTTTTGATGTAAATTTTAATGCTTAATGTATATTTTATGAACTAGTTTATCTAATATCTTTAAATGTAATAATGAATATTAATGGCTTCATGCGAAATCTAGTGGAGCTTAACGTTATGTAGATAATTAACCATTAAGACATAATATAACAGTGACCAAAATGTGTTGCTAAAATATTTAAATAAAAATATACGCCGTGGGGTGAGATGCTAATGGAATGTACAGCACATACATTGATAGACTTTTACTAGTAATGAAACCTGTTTTTATATTTACGTGATTTTAAACGTGTAAACCATTATTTTGATAAACACAACATTTTGAATGTAATGTAAATTGTAGATACTTGTTATGAACGACTGGTGCAGTGGTCTTTTATATCAGTGTATGTACTAGTATGAATGTTAGACATATTGTCTTCATTAAATTTGTATGGATCTCAACCTTTTCTTTTTCGGTTTAGTTAAATACCTATTTTCTTTCATTTGTGTTATTTTCGTGATATTAAGATACATTCGAATATAAGAATTTATTGTTTTCTATGCATTTACACAATTTATTATTTTCTTGAATTGTTTTTGTTAATATTTGTGTGAAGACGCTACCATACTAATTAGAAAGGGTTGTGATAGTATTGCTGCTTTGCATGGACACCAATTGTTCTATATAAATAAAGGAATTAATATAGTGAGTTACAAAACAGTTATGTTTTTTTGTATAATTTATTTACAATGCTATAAAATTCATTTAAGTTTGTAAGTATAACACTTACAGAAGGGTTTTGTTTCTATGATTACGAAGCCATTGTCGTTTGTTGTTAATACCCAGATCCCCGTGGGCCACTAGGTCCACCGCTAGGGTAACCTTCTCCATTGCCTCCACCAGCCTGGGAGGCTGGCCGTCCTCTGCCTCCGTTCTGTCCGCCTGGACTACCTCTGCCTCCTTGCGGTCGATTTGGGTAACCACCATCATTACCTTCATTACCGCCAGGCAAGCCTCCATTATTCCCTCCGGGGCCACCACTAGAATAACCACCATTTCCCCCTGATCCACTGCCGGGGAAACCGCCGTTATCTGGGGAGCCTCCACTCGGGTAACCATTTCCGTGGCCACTTCTATTCAAATCTTCTACTCCAGAACCTGGCTGAATATTTTGACCGGGGTATCCTTTACCGTTTCTTCCATTACTACCGGGCCTTCCACTTGAGTAGCCCATGAAGCCTTGACTTCCAGAATCTCCTTGTCCAAACCCACCAGATTCTTGGTAGCGTCCCGATGGATCCTGGCCATGGAATGCACCATCACCAGCTGAAAAACTACTACCAGGACCGCCTTGAGGGTAACCCTGACTTCCGCCTTGCGATCCTGCGCTGTCTGAAATGTAACGATTTTTATGAGTCCAATTACTCAATGCCTCAACGGACACCACAACATCTTCAACCCACCGTACAGTAATAAGGCTTTATGTGAATTATTTCGTAAAATTTATAAACGTTAAAGTATAAAAAGTAAGTAATAATCGTCAAGATATCGTGAGATTGCAGTAGCTTAATTCCAATCAATACAGCTATAAAAAACTACAGTGACAACGTCATATGGAAAATAGAAATTAAAAAATAATTACCGCGACCAAAACTGTTACCGGATCCACCGTTGACGCCACCTGATCAGATAAAAATACACTAATTAACTACGAATTCGAAACCTAGTAAATTCCAATTACAAACAGCATTGTTTAATGAATGCACGGATTAATAGAAATTAATTTATACAATTTAAATAGTTAATAGTATTTAACGGTGAAAGAGAATTTGCAGTCTTTTAGTAATTCTGTTTATTGTGGAATTATGAGAACTGTTATTCATTGTAACATCTACCTAAAGCTTATTTTTAATTTCACATTTGGCGAACTGCGGTAGTACGTCAAATGTCTATGGACCAAAACTTAACATCACTATCAAAGTTATGTAGGTTTAGAAGGTTTCTTGAGTCCTGTAATATTTAAGTGAGCCTATTGCCAGAAACTGGCTCCAAATCCAAATAGCGGGCTGCTACTGAGAATATATCGTAAAAACCAAATAATACTACCCCATTTGGAAACCGAACCCAGCAGAGCAGCATTGGTAAGTTCCAGTAAAGCAGTTAAAATTCATGTTTATTTATGTGGTTTTTGCGTCATCTATAATTATTGACGTATTGAAAGCTGTGACAGGTGTCATGCCAACCAAGTGAATGAACCAACCCTCGTATCGTATCTGGGGCATGTATCCCTGCACGCCGGCCTCGTACTCGACTACCTGTCGCCTGCCATCGGGCAGCACTACGTTATACTCCCCAGTGGCCAGGTCGCCATCACGCTGCTCAGAATGACCAAATTTAGTACCTGTCTGAGCGTCGTCCACATCATAGCTAAACTCGTATTTAGCCGGCTCCTGGAACATATCAATAGGAACAATATTTTTGAAACTTTTCGTGTTGTCTTTTAAAATATATTTATAACTGTATGATTTTACAATAAAACTATTATTTTGTAGACACTACCAATATGAGTTACTTATACATAAGCCTAATGTTACGTTACTGGAATCGTTAGGTTGAGTTCCTGTTATTCGTTGACATAATTTAAGCATCACTGAACATAGGTCTACATTTCATAGAGATACTTTATAGAAAACTTTGTACAAAATATAGTGATAGAAGGAAAACTTATAGGTACTTAATTATATACTTACTCTAAGTTAATCGTTAGTTTTAGTTTAACGTTTAGTCTAAACGTTGTGTTCGCAGTTTGGCCCTTATACTGCCAACCGAACTATTCCTCTTTAGTTTTACAGGATCGGCATCTCAGTGATACCCCTGGTATTGCAAGCGTATATAGGATACCGTAACCGCTTACATCCCGCCAACCCGCCATCAGGTGGGGTGTATGCTTTTTGCCATCTTAGTGGTAAAAAAAAGTTTCAATAATAGTGCTCAGAATAATGACTACTTACATTAGACCCTCCATCATCGTAGTTTGATCCACGACCATTGCCTCTCCCAGAGTCACCGCCAGGGCCGCCACCAAAACCAGGTGCACCATATGACGATGATGGCTGACCACCAGATCCACCGTTAAATCCTGCTTGAGACTGAGCGGATGCTTGAGATCCAGCATTAGGAGACAAATAACCAGAATCAGGTGCCGATTGAGATCCTAGGCGCTGGGTGCCTGATTGACCACTGCCTGAAGATTGAAACCCTCCATTGGGTGGTGGGCCATATGAACTGTCGGGTCTTTCTCCTAATCCGGGGCTTGCCCCATTAAAACCATCTAGTTGGTTTGGCGGACCGTAGGAAGATTGTAGTCCGCCTCTACCACCGGATGATTGACTACCTGGTCCACCGGATCCTCGTCCATTAGGTCCCTGGCCGTTACCTTGCCCCGGTGCACCGTACTGAGACCTGGGCACACTTCCTTGACCTCGATTAGAATTGCCTTGTTGTGTGCCAAATCCTTGAGGACCCTGACCGTTTCCTCTTGCTGATGGCGGGCCGTACTGAGTATCGATAGATGGACCTGTTTGTCCATTAGAGTAGGAGTCCTGAGGTCTATTTGAACTTGTTCCACTGCCTGGTTGAGATACTCCCGGCGATCCACTACCAGTTCCAGGTGGACCATATTGTGAAGATGGTCTACCACCAGAGCCGGTGGGAGGGAGGTAGCTATTGACCGGCGGTTCGCATTTGCTTGATGGCCACGCAAGTGCGGTAAGCAAAATGATGTACTGAAATATATTACATCAACTTCATTATCACAATAATTCATACAAGCATAGGTAAAGCAGTACCTTTTACTATTAAATATGTTTGCTTTTTTGCAAAAAGAAAGTCTAACTAAAAAGTATCTACCATTTCTACGAAATATTTAATTTTATTAACTCTAGCATAATATGTTTTCAATTACAAAACGCATTGTAGGTAACCTTATAACATACTAAAAAAACAATATGCAATAACAAAAAAATATGATACACTGTTATCATATATAAGTCCAATATAGGTAATGTAACAAAACACTTACTAAAATCATCACTGAAGAGCTTTCATGAAACCTTAAAGTTAACTAAGCTTCGAAGATGTGTTACTTTACAAAGTTGTAGCCTTTGAATACATTAAATTTGAATAGTCGGTGTTTATATAGGAAAGTTGGTACCGGTGAGCGTGATACCGATACGATGCAAGAGCTCACGCGTGAGTTTGCGTCTAGTTTCATGCATCTGCCGAGCGGTGCCCGCGACGCGTCATCCGTGGGACTCCCGGTGCGACACGAGACCATACAACGATAAATAATGACACTGTTACGTGACGAACACATACAATTAATACTTGCAAAATACCTTCATTTATTTTAAATGTTTGTCTGTCAGCAGTTGGTGTTGGTGCAGAATTTCCACTTCTAGCAGTAGTAGGTATGCAACATGATTGTAAATTATTATTCACGAAATATAATTGATTTCTCCTATACTAAATAGGCCTAGTGATATGACCATTGGACTGCCAAGTCATAGGTCTCAAGTTCGAATCCAAGGCACGCACTTCTATCTTTTCGAATTCAAGTGCGTATTGATTATTAACTTATCAATTACTTAAACGGTGAAGGAAAACATTGTGAGGAAGTCCCTGCACTAGGTCAGTGTGGTGGACTATAACTTAATGCCTCTCAATCTGAGGAGACCCGTGGCCAGCAGTGGGACATTACCTATATGGATTGATGATGACGATGATACTGATTTTAATATAAATAATCGTGATGACTCATGCAGTTATGAGAGAATGAACCCTGAAGTTAGGATGTGTGAAGTTTGCCAGCTGCACTAGGCTAATATAGTCTTCTAAAGGTTAATCCTACCCCTTTGGTAATAATTGCAATGGAACAATATTTCCCGAAAAAGATTTGCTGCTTAGTATTATATAATGAAAAACTTCATTAAGTGATCTACTCAGTCATTAGTTACTATTGTACCATGATAGTTTTCTATTATCTATAGGTAGGTCCAGACGCCAGCAGGTCAAGCTATCCAAAACTGTCAAACTTTCCCAATCGTTTATGAACCTTATAGTTTTGTATTAAAGTTGAAAATCAATCAAAGAAATTTGACAGATTGGGGTAGCTTGATGTGCTGGCCTCGGTACATGCTGAAAAATATTTAATTTAATTAATGAAATGCGGCTAGAGAGAGATTAAAGTAGGTACACGAAGTACATCATTGTGAAATTAATTTATTACAGGCATCGTGACAGGTTTACTATTATCTATCTGTATTGGTGTACACAATAAATGTTATTTCTTTCCATTTCCTGAACTCTCACTCAAACTTTTAAATTCATGAATATCTACCTAATGAGGCTCAAGTTACATAACCATAAATAGTTCGCGTGTTTTGAATTTACCTATTTTAAATGGAATGATCAAAATCAGAACTGCATCTAATGATCCATACCATCACGCATTGTCTAGAGAGGACCAAGCAGTACATTCATATATTTTACGTTACGAAGGCCACTCTAGAGACACATCCTATTCAGCTACTATCACAATTCTTTAGACAATGTCTGTATATTACTAATATACATTATACAACTCATGTGAAATATCCAATAACAGACGGACGGACAATAGTTATATATTGCATTATTTCTTTTTTTGAAGTGTAAGAATACTCTTTTTAACTGTAATCCTGGCTGTAAACAAAGTATGAGTTTGATGTGTATCAAACTCGTCCTTTCACAGACAAAGCCGGGTGCTCTGATATTACATATACATGAGGTTGTTTATAAATGGAACATAGTATCCGTGATGTCGGTCCGTGCAGTGATCTGTGTCATCCTCGCTAGTTAGCGAGTCGTGAGTGTGAGCGTTGCAACAGAGGCAAGCCGCCCCTTACCTGCGCCCGCGCCACAACGCGTTGATATCTTACTGCGAAACTTCACACTTATAATGAGACTATGATTTCACGATTTTTGGCGTCATTATTATTGTGTCTCATGTCTCATAACACTATGTTTGCGTCCATTACATATTCCTCGCATTTATTCGTATTAGAATATAAAGCAGAGTACATAAATACTTTGGCGAATAATTTGGCGATAAGCGAATTGGCTTTTAATTGGTTTAATTTTTTGGTTTGGTTTTAACATTTTAAATTCTTTACGATTTGTCTCTGGTCCACCTTTTATAAATATATAGTACATGATTATCGCCCATTTTCTGACGATTATTAACGATTAGAAGTACTTAATTACAGTTCTGATACTTGGGGACGAGTTTGACGATATCAGTAATGGGTCATCGGTATATTACTTGCAATCAAAACCTTTAAAAATTCGTATATATTATTCGTATATTTTTATTCAAGTAATCACCATTGTGTTTTATGTAGCATGATACAATTATTCGTTTGATAATGCCAAGCATAATCGCGCGCATGTCCATGCACCGTTTGTCAGCTGGAACGATGCCTTACCTTCGAAGCAAGATGAAACGACCTCGGAGTACCATATATGAACATTATTAATTCTTACAAATAAGATCAACGAGTATTGCTATCATTCCCGAAATATCAACTGTTTACATTACATGAATAACTGTCAAAATATATTATTATGCGAGTCTAATGAAGCAAGAACAATAGTGTATATTTTGAGAGATGTATGTATTATTTTATATAAGGAAATAAATAACTACTAGTTCCACGAAATCACAAGTTATCTCAGCTCAGCTCATGTAGACATTGCACAATAAACAGCCTAATACGATTCGTGAGTTTCTCGCGGACTTACCGAGAATCGATGATCCTCATTGTTCATCATTATCAGCTATTCCTAATGCATAAATCCTACGTCGTTATAGCCGAGTCTGGTACAATTGTGTAGCAGTCTGTGTCGATACTCGAAAGTGGGTCAGCGAGACAGATTGATGACGTATGCTAGAACATCGCTCCATCACAACGACCCTTTATCAATTGTATGTACGTCCCTGCAGTATGTACACTTTAATAGATTGAATAATCGAGGGTTGCCTTCAGAATATCTTCTACCACCAATGTATTTGCGAATTATTTTGACAATCAGACCTAATTGAAGCAAATATCTCAAAACTAATACTTAATGATTTATATTTTGTTATAAAATGAGTTTAAACTATAAATAGTATAGGAATTCACGCAATTCCATGTTTAAAAAAGAATCATGTATGTTATTAC
Source organism: Acronicta alni (assembly GCA_964056405.1). NCBI lineage: Eukaryota > Metazoa > Arthropoda > Insecta > Lepidoptera > Noctuidae > Acronicta > Acronicta alni. The sequence continues at coordinate 12,718,186 of OZ043919.1, forward strand.
TTAAGTATCATGTTAAACTAGCGTGGACTGTTGTAGACGTACCTTGTTTATACAACTTGGAGGAGTAACAACAATTTTATATAATATGTAATAGTCTGGATTTGTTTTTATTGTTGAATTGCGGCTATAGTATCATTACGACCGTAGCCGGTCTATGGTGATCGCCACTCGTTGAGTTAGAGTTCACCGCTAAACCCTGCTGGTTAGTCTGGATTAACCCTAATAACCAATAACAGTGATTTTTATGTGTATCCAAATAAAAATGTATTTTATTTAAGAATATTGTAAATGTAGATATTAAAATAAACTATTTACTGCATGCACGCTTCCTACGACATACCTACACATGCATTAGAATTATTGTTTTATATATCTTTAGGGTAGAAACTCTTGACACAGAAAAGGCGAAAACATCTGATTTAGTAAAGTGAAAAGTGTTGGTGTCATTGGAACTCGATCACAGACTGTGACTGACACTTTTCTCAAAGATTGATTTAGGTACTCGACATCAATCTTGCGCCGGGTAAGTAATGAAAAACAATGTATTTTTATTGTATTTTTTAATATTCATGTCTAATTAGTTATACATCGATTTATGAAAAAAATACAAAATCACATATAGGTACACATATACATATTTTAATTATACCATAAATAATTTTACAATATAATATGGCTATTCACATACGTTTTATTGAAATCTAACAAACAAGTGGCTAACAAGGCCACTAATTTCTAGAATTTACTCGTATATCAGTATACTCAGCAATTTTCTAATAATTATGAATCATAACATTCTTTATAGGTGGCCTTTTTAGCCACGATGGCTACAAAACATAGACACATAGAAGACGATCCAAAATAAACTACATATATACATATACAATAAACTACACTATACATTGTAATACATACAAAAAAGAAAATAGTACACATCTGAACACATAATATAAATTATTAAATAACATATTATCATACACTTACATAATTTTTATTACTATAATGTCTTAACATAATTTTATATATTAATATCTACACTACGCTACCTACTATTAACAGTAACTTCATCTATCACAGTTATAAAGGTACCTACATATACATATACACATATACTATATTATCTACATCTAAAAATTACTGAATAATTATATTTACATGTTATTATTGATTAATTGTGTCAAATATTACATTTTAAGATTTACTTACTTGTCCCTATGTTTGTAATTTGTTTGTTTATAAAAAGACTGTATTGGTGTGTATTAGTTTTCAAACTCACAGACGTTAATACATATTACAAGTTGTTTTATTAATTATTACGGGAATCAATAAAAAAGTTAAAAAAAAAAAAGCTGTTCTTGATTCCGCTTAGTTCTAGCTCTTAAAATAAACGTAGAATGAACAGCATACAAATGGTTATGATATTTTATTCAGTTATTCGATTCGAAAGAGAATTTTATTGTAGGCAGGATGACGAATAAGTTTGTACTGCCTATATGTATTTCAAAATTGCCTCCTAAGCCTAGTGGTCGTAATCGCGACTGCTACACTTGCAATCAAGCCCCAGGTCGGGCTATATTCTGAGCAGAAATCTCGCTCGCTTTAAACTCTGATCCTGCTTCAGACTTTAAAGCGAGCGAGTTTTCTGAACTAAATACATACCACCGTACTGTGAGTGTTTACGAGTGCAACTCTACCTAATAGTAGGTATATATATTCAATTTGCGGGATAGTATAATCATGTTGTGCGATGGTGTTACTTTTCTGTATTTTCAAAAGTTTTAAAACATAAGTTTCTCATTTGCTTTAAAGGTACTTTGACCTTATTTATAATTGTTACCCTTCCGGATAACCATATTCCATATAAATATTAGGAGCCGTTTATATGGAAACCTAATAAACCACTAGTTATTTTATTACCAGATATATTATGATTTTTATTTATGAAGTTATAATTATATTAAACAATAATTTTTAATGGTTTCAATGATATCCTCATGCTCCGAGCCTTTTCCCAACTATGTTGGGGTCGGCTTCCAGTCTTACCAGATGTGGCTCAATATGAGTATTTTACACTAAGCGACTGCCAGCAGACCTCCTCAATCCAATTACCGAGCAATACAGATATTCTAAGGTTGTTAGGCTTTTTGGGCTTCGGACTACCATTTACGTTTTACGATCGTCATAGGTGTTTGTATGACAACCGGGACCGACGGCTTTAGATGCACTCCGGGGCACGGAGTGGTCTCGATGTGTTAAAAATGAGCACCCATCCACAAACTGATCGTGTAATAGTTTCAATATGATAATTATACTTTAAAATTTGAAATATAATGGAGATGAGGCTTCTGAGAATTTTATTTAAAATTTAAATCAGATAAGAAAAATAACTTAAGACTTGCTATATAAGAACTAGCTATTTATTCGTTTCAATGGGTTTTTTTTTATATTGTTGTTCACTTATCTATTTGTAATTTTATTCCATGTTCTATAGGTACTATAATAAATTATACATTAATGGTTATATGTATAATGACACTGACAGACATTTCTGTCAAAACATTCTAACTCCCGTCGGAAGATATCTACTGCACAATACTTCTTATAATAGACATGATCCCGCAGATTAGCAGAATTTTGCCTGATCAAGCGTCTAACAATATATTTTGCTGCTTGAGATGAGCTTTTCCAACATACATTTCTAATCTGACACCATCAGTGTAGTTTCAGTAGCCTAAAATCGTAGCAATACCTACACATTGCGCTGATTGTTAATATTTTTTCCACAGGCATTCACGAGATTCAAACCTACAAGTACACAGAAGGCAAACCAAATAATAGTTTAAAAATTACTTTAAAGCTGTATCTATAAAGTAGATAATGCAATCAATTTGCTTTGCTTGCTTTAATCAGCAATTTTATAATGTTTTAATTACTCATTAATGCTCTTTGATGAAAAAAAAGCTCAATAAATTATCTTCCTTCCGGCAATATAAGTTATCTCTGTATTATATTTAACCTTTGTAATTATGAATAAATATTATTATTATTTATTTATTTAATATTTTTTTCATCTACAAAACAAATAAAAGAGTAGACTAAGGGGCAGACCATTCAAAAGGGTTCTTTACTTAAACTTGTACTTATTCTAAAAATATGTGAACCTCGAACGAACCAACGTTCAACCTTGTAGCTAAGTAAAACATATTACAAATCATACCTAGGTAGGTTTTGTAATGTTATTTTTTTCGTTCTTTATAATGCAACACAAGTTTTAGTTCAGCTGGTTAGAGGTATTACAGACTACCGTATAATAAACTATATTATCACAAGTGGCACTAATGTATCTCATATCTGAAGCAATTCCATCCAGTCAAGAATGTAAAAATAACCCTTAGGATAGATATTGTGTTTGTCAATTTACGTCTAGATAGTACTGTTACGCCTACATAATATTATTTAATAGATTCCATTTTCAGTTTTCTGTGATTATTTTTTTTGCAGTAATTTATTGTTTTTGTTGTCTTTGATAAATAAACAGAAAATATTGAATTAAATTTTCAGTTACTGGTCTTGATTGAGAAAATCTTATACTGAGTTGCGTTTGTTCGTTAATTAATTGGCTAGAAAACTACATTCTTGAGTATATGAAATATAAATCTTATAACTACAATACTGTTTGCATGTTGATAGTTTCTGGTTTTTCCTTCGATTTTTCGCCGCGGAAGAATTGCTCGATCTCCGCGAGCGACTTACCTTTAGTTTCGGGCACCATGAACAGGACAAAGAAGAACGCGATCGCGCAAAAACACGAATACATCCAGAATGTTCCCGCTGACGTCAGTACAGCCTGCAGAAAAAAGTTCGGTATTTTCAGCATAGTTAGAATATGGCCGGGATGATGATGATCATATGTTTATTTTTGATATGCTACGAGAATTGTAAATGTGGAATCTTAGGCGAGAGATTTCTAATTCAAGGTTTTATGTAGGTCGCCTCAAACTAGCTTGAAATAGGAGTTAAAAAGGTTGAGAATAATGCCTTACTTGGGAAAAACACGAAGGCATACGGTCTTTACTGTGGTCTTTCCAATGATAGAAATCATAGGTATCGCTAGAATAACGAGAAAACTAAAGTTTGGAAATAATTCATATTACGAATTAAAAATATAATTTAAAAACAACGTAGGTACATGTATTGCTTCGGAATTGAATAGATAATACGATAATATTGTTGGTATAATTATAGTACAAAATATAATATTAATTCCACCGATTCTGCTTTTCGTTAGTACCTATTAATTTGGGCTGATAACAGATGCAGAATACTAATTATCATCATTAAATATTTTATAGGGTTAACTACATAAATATTAGTGATATTAATTATAAAATTATTGTGTGTAGTATTCGTTGTGCCCGGTTAATAGCAATAGGCTCACCCCTATTAAAAAGGACTATTACTCAAGTAGCAACAAGTATACTTACGTCGAGAGCGTGATACGACTTGATAACAGAGAACATGGAGAGCAAGTTGACGGCACTCGCCATGGCTGACAGCTGCGAGCGGTAGTGCGCCGGGAACAACTCTCCGAGCAGCAGGAACGGAAGACCACCGAACCCGAGCGAGAAGCCCAGCATGAACACTACCAGACTTGCGATTGGGAGATACCTATAGAGTACAGAAACGTAAGATTTTTATCTTTCAGTTTCCAGGCTAAAATTGTTTTAAGGACACACAATATAGCACATGGACGCATTACGACGCTTTTTGCATCAGCATTTGACCAGTTTCAGAAGAAAATTACAACCGAATAAAAACGATAAAAAGACGTATCTACTTGAGAGGAGCACATAAAAATTATTATTTAACTAATTAATTATTTTTCTAGGAAAAGAAAATCGATTTCAAGCATTTTGTGGTGTATATTCAAAACTAATGGTGAGACTAGCAAATTTTTATAGACCATCTCGAAAGTATGTATATTTTATCAAATTAAAAAAGAAAAGCATTCGACTTTTCTTTTAATATGTTTTCGGTTCACAAACGGTGAAAGCATTGCGTAACATCGACAACAAAAACACAGTTATATTGAGAAGAACCTCTTTTTTTAAGTCCGTTTAAAACTGGATTACTAATAAAATAAGATTGAGACAAAAAGTGAAGTGTTTGTCCGTAAGTATAATTGGATATAGGTACCTAGGTACATTTATGAATTGAGGAAAAACCGATTTTTTATTTATGCAATATCACCAAGGAAAACTTTAAACAGACTATGATTACGATTAGGTATAGACAAGACAATATATAATTACTTGAAATGTATTTGCAATATTCATCATTTCGAAAATTTTAGTTACAAATAAAACACCTACTTTCACGTTGGTTTTCCTGAACGATTCCTCAATACATACTCTAGTATTTATTAAATTTATGAGAAACATTACAGTCATAATTCCAACGCGCAGACCTTCAAAGCTGATCTACAATGTTAAGATGCACAATCGGGGGCAAACCTATGAATGACTGATCATTCTAAACTCATAGATACGCCATGCGTTGCAGTAGAAACAATTTTAACTGTCGGGCCTGATTATAAGAAAATAAATAATATGATTCATATCGTTAAAGTTAGGTATCGGTGGGTGGAGGCTATTGGAGGTAAAATTGCAGTCAATTTTGGTTACATAAGAATAGGCAGTGAACGATTTGAGAGAGGCATCACTAACCCTAGCCATGGTGACTCCTTGAGGTGGAAGTAGAAAGCTGCTCCCATGGACGCCATGGATGCGCACATGATAGCCGCTGATATCAACAGCAGTGGTCTTCTACCGGCGCGGTCTACCAGCAGCGTGCTAACTCCGTTGCTGATTAACTGAACCACACCCACTACGATGGTCGCCGTCATCGCGTCTAATGTGCTTCCTGGAAGGAGATGTAGATTTTATAGTTAAAATTATTCTATCTAAACAAAGGAATAGAATGTGTACTCAAAAATAAAGAAATATTTATTGCATTAGGTAATTCCACAAGTTATATAACGATTACGGTGAAATTTACAAGAAATCGGCGACAGAATCTGTGACTAAATTGAAATATGTTTACAATAATTTTTTAACTTCTACTAAAATCTTCAGTTCTAAAAAGGTAAATAAAAATTCCATTAATTTCTCTTACCCGCCTTCCTAAAAATTTCAACAGTGAAGAATATAACGGCATCAATGCCGCTGTACTGCTGGAACAACAACAAAGCAAACCCGATGATCATAGGCTTCAGCACCACGGGAGAGAACATCACCTTGCGGGTGAACAGGCTCGGAGGCTCTTCAACTTTTCTAAAACAAACAATAACATTATAAGATATAGCTGCTGCCCGCATTATCACTCGCTCGCATCTCAAAGGATTTTGTAAAGATCTATACCAAAGTTCATCAAAATTGGTTCAGCTGTTTAGGCGTTAAAACGCACAGACAAACAGACAGGTAGAGCTATTTTCTGATTTGTAATAATGTTTAATATAATATGTATTTTGAAACAAAGATGTCACATGCCCCACTTGCCAGGTATTGAAACAAGTACATGTTCATTTGATAACGAGTTCAGTACAGAATCGTAGATACGTCTACACGGCTGTGTACCAAAGCTACACATTTCCAGTATATGCAGATCTTGCATTGTGGCTTTCTGTACAATGAGAAGTCAGTTTATAGTTTATTTATACTGAAAATGTACAAGTAGCTGTGTAGCTATACGTACCATACGATTGAACGTTGTTTGTATGCATGTGTTCCCACGCATGGACACCAAAACTCGAAACAAATAGGTATCTATGGACCACACAGCTGAATATGAAAATGTTGCGCCGGTTGTGAGCAAATTAGACGCTCAAATTCTACACGTTAGGTGTAAGGGGGGCAAGGTGGTCAACTCGCCACACTACCGTTGCGCCCCGTGTAGTGTGATTCCCACAGGGGACAAATATGTTTTGAGTCTGTTTGTAGTTTGTGTCTGTTAATTGTACCGACACAGAGCTTATTACCCAGTGTGGGAGCTGTCTTTTTTAATAAACAAACAAAGAATAAAACATATGTAATACATAGAAAGTACGAGAGAAGCCACTCCAATTTTACGACAGTTTACTATCTGCCTAAATATATTACAATTTTCTGGCGGTATATCTACGGTAAGATTTCGATTTAGTTTTATTTTAAAGTTTTTAAGCAAAGGAAAAATTCAACCGCGGGCAGGATTCGAACCTGCGTCTTCTGGTTAGGTACACCAGACGCTATGACCACTAAGCCACCGCGATACCTACCCGCCATGTCAAATTTTGCCTTCGCTTTCTGAGTTTACGTCTTTATGGTGACGTCAGGTGACGTGTTGGTTGAGGAGCAAAAATACTTGCTTTTCAATAGGTGTTTTCGTTTGCTTAAAAACTTTAAAATCATAGCATGGAAAATGCCAAAAAAAAATACAAAAAGATAGTTTTATTTTTCATATACGAGTATTGTTTGCGGTCTATGAATAAAATCCAAAACTAATGAATTCACATCTGGGAATGGGTGTGAATTGTGATGTAGTAGGTAGGTACTGTAATAAATTATTCCCATATATAATTAAACATTGATGCTTTTCATTCATCATTCATGGACCACACCTATTTTGTAATAATAAATACTGTAACAGCTTTTGTTTAAAACCATAATTACAATAAATGACGTGGGTTTTATTATTTATTTGGGGACTGTTTTGACATTTAAGCCCATTGAAATAATTATAATTTCAGCTTTGTAACCATATCCAAAATCAGCCAGGATTAATTGATTCGTTATTTAATTAAACTGGTTTGGTAAACAGTGTGGTAAATGCGAGTGCGATAAAGACTGGTAGGTAAGAATGAGTTATATACTGAGCGATTATAGAGCTATGTTCGAATTCCAATCCGGAACACATATCAAAACTAGAAATTCACTTAATTGTACACAGTGCATTACATAACACACACACATTGCAGCATGGTGTAAACTGACCCCTATTATTTTAAGAAGAGATTCCTATCGACTAGTTAATCATTGAAATGCCGGATTATTGTAGCCTATATTTGAATACTTGGAATTCTAATCAAACCAGATGAACTTACATAAATAAATTAGCTAACTTTAAAGCAATTCATTGAAACAAGTTATCACGGATTAAGGACTCGGACACGAGTTTCTGTGTCAATATATAAGTAAGTAACTACATAGCCTGCAGAAAACAACCAATACCTTACCTAGTAATTATTTCGAAAACACAGGTAATCATTTTCCTATAGCAACCGACCTTTGAATATGCTACACAACGCAAACGGTAACGCTTATCTAGTGGATGTTGCTGATTTGCTGCCCTGTTAACCTTAAGCAAGGTAACAGTTACGGAAACAGATGCGTCTTTTATGGAGTGTAGATCTGGTTTTATGCAAAAATTATATATATGAAGAATTCTGCTTGGGAATTCCGTTGTATACGAATTTAATTTTCTTAGTCTCACAAAGTATACTTTTTTTACAGCTCTCGCTCAAGTGAGCAAGCCCAAGTGTCATGGAGGAGTATTAATAGAAACATATCATTAACAGATACAAAGTATTACACATATTTGTCTAGGGTGGCAATAGAACCCACGATACCCGGCGCAACAGTATAATGGCGAGGTTACCACTATATTTAGCAGTCATAAATTCATATTTGGGATATTTCTCATCTACTTACTTAAATTTAAATTTATATTTGGGATATTTCTCACTTCACGATCTAGTCCCATAGTAAGCAGAGCTTGTACTATGAGTAGGTACTAGACAACGTATATAAAACTATAAACCTACTTTTATTTATGAAAATACAAAAGTACTTGTAATACATATTAGACACACCCAAACAACTAAAACATTTATTTATGTTCATCAAATAATTTGTGTCCTGCGAGAATCGAACTCACGACCTCGTGATCAGCAGTCCAACAGTCGAACCACTATAATTAGACCACAGATGTCTTATAGGATGGGTACGTAAGTTGTTGTAACTTGTTTTAATGTGAACGTGTACGGCCGGTCCCGATAAGAGATCAATCGGTAGATTTGCTTACTAGAGATAGAATTTGACAGTACTTGTTTGGACCTTACGTCAAATTTCTTTCTTCTCAATCTTTTGTAAGAAAATCTGCCGACTGACTTATTGAGAATGTCCGTTAGTCACTATCGCACTTAGGTCGCGACTATCCCGAGATTGACATTGCATAAAGAATTTTGTTTTAATTTAAACACGGAGGTTATTTTTGTGAGGCGCGCCAGCTAAGGAGACTAGGAGGACACTAGGAGGCGGTGAAGGGCGGGCGTTTTGAGGGCAGTCTTAAATGCAAAAATGACGTTCAAAAACTACGACCTTGTAGTTCTAGTAGTCTATCTTGAATAAATTGACTTTGAAGTTGTTTCGTAGGTAATAATCGTGAATAATTATACTATAGGTAGTATTGTTTCTTTTGTTAATCTAATGGTAGAGGCGAGACAGTTTTATTGTTACGGTATCCGGGTTTCGAGCATAGCTAGTGTGGGAACAACGACACGTAGACGTCATTAACACTTTACAATGTGCCAATTTCAATTTTAAGACTTAGTGTGATTCGTATAATTATGTTAATTTTTACTTATTTGGGAAACGCTCAGATAGACCATTATAAGGACATTGACTTTTCTATCCCTGTTTTTAAGGTGCTATATCGGACTCGTATCGACTAAAAACTGCACTTGCCTTAATTGATTAGCAAGAATTACTTAAATACTTACTCTTGGTTGTCTTCCTTGACGATGGCAGTTGCTCGAGCAGACAGGTGCAACCATTTAATTGATTCAGATGCATCCAGACCTTTCGTCTGTAGCCACACAGGAGACTCCGGGAGAGGTAGAAGTACCACGAATAATGCCACTGTAATGAAATGTATAAATTTAATTTACATGTTCACACTAGTCCTATTTAATTTAGTCCGACTGACTCTCATCCGAAAACCGACGGATAATTACTGCGGTGTAATCATTGTAAGCGGCTGACTGGGATAGGCCATATAACTAAACTGCAAGTCAGCCGCTGACAGAACGAGTGAGTGAGCCACAAAATACGTTCTGTACGCGTAGCGTGATTTATTTTCTATTTAACATTCACTACCTAGAACACTGTCCTCGCCTCCTCTACTCTGAAAGACAACACATAGCCTGTTGGCCTAGAATATGAAAACGAAGTCATTGTGGCGGGAACACCGCAAGTTCGCAGTTTGTTGATAAATACATCGATTACCATATATTCACGCGGGAGCGCGTCAAGCCAAGAAAAGAGAACTGGTGCGCAGCTGCACCCGTGTGTTCTACACACGCTTGTGTGTCAAGCCACGTTCAAGCCAAGTTTACACCAGCAAACCAAATAATAACTTGCTTAATAACATAAAGATGATAAGTTGATTAGCTAAATATAAGATGACAACTAGCCCCATAATGTGAAAACTAACCAAGTCAAATGTTGAGGTTCAATAGATGAAAAGTTATTTGCCTTGTACCTAAATAATTTGATTCGACTATTCAAATTTAAAAAGTCATATTTTAAATAGCAAACATTGTTGTAGCAGAAAAATCACAAGAAATTGCATGCATCAAATGATTAATTAAATTAATTAATAGAATGTTATACGTTCTTATAAATAAAGTTTAGGATTATCTACAGAACTCATTTTTCTTTTGTCGGTGAAATCGACAATCACACCATAGATAATTATCATACTACTGAACTAAGCTCCCATTTTTATATGTTTTTTTGTAAACTATTAGGTACCTACCTGTACCTGTACCTGGTACCTGGAGTCTACCCGTGACCATGGACGCTGTAAAGGGTCCGAAACGTCGGGATTAATAATATCAATATACGCGATAAAATCCGTAAAAAGTAGTTTTATTTCAATATTAGGTACCTACTGTATCTCGTGCGCGTTCCCATCTCATAAATTTCAGTTTCCATTGCATCTGATTTTATGATTTAGTAAAAGTTCTAAAACAATTTGTAAAACAGCACCTAGAATTCGTATAAATTTGTATACAAACAAAAGTTACAAATTATTAAAGGTTGTCCCCTCAGCCGTTTTACATAAAACCTCAAATTTTAATCTTATGATCTAATTGTTATTTATACCCACTATGTCCTGAATTCGTAAATAATATAATTATGTAAAATGATTTTACTAAATATCAGCCCTCGATAAGTAAAAACACGACGAAAAAACAATTATAGTGTGGTCCCTCACTCGTGCATTTGGGATAATGCGCTAAATCTTTAAAGATATGTAATAATATCATTATCGGGTACAAATTTCCTAGAAACCGTATGTTTCAGCTTTTTTCAGGTGGTTCCTTAATGGATACGCCAAAGTCGTGTCTAAAACTAACATAATATTTTTTTCGGAAGCGTTTCGATTAAGGGCCCCCACCTGAAAAAAGCTGAAGCATACGTAATATTTTCCATTAAAACATTTTCTTGTGTTATGTTTTCTTTATTTTATGTAAAAAATCTACGTAGATCATTAAAAATTTACTTCATTCGATATCTTAAGGATAAGTAAGGTTAAATAATTCAGAAAGGTATTAAGGTGAACGCACATTTATCCGAGCCAACCGCGTCGAATAAGTCGAACGAAACAAATTTTAGAATTCTTTATATGAAATCCTATGAAACCTCGCACACTTGTCCGCGTCGAATCGTGGAAGAAACCCAGAAATCCTAGATGAATTCGGATGACGTCATGAGATTCGGCGCGGGAGATTCGGTCGTATTCTATCAGTTGCGTACGAACGAGCAACTTCTTCATTAAAAAAAAATAGTGATTCTAATTTAATTGATCTAGTACGTAATTACGAAGAGTTGTACAATCTGCAACACCGACAGTGCGACAGGTGTAAAGGAAAATAATAAACGATTTCTTCGACGCGTTCGATTGTTTCGGCGCGGTCGATTCTTTCGGTGCGGATATGTGCGCGAGGCCGCCTTGACTTCGATTCGTTCGACGCATTCAGCTCGGATAAATGTGCGTTCACCTTTAATAATGTCTTCTTTCTTCTTCAAACTTACAAACTGTTTAAGTTTTTACTTCTTGGTTCGAAATTGACCCAGGTCGTTTTATTCTTTGTTTTATACCCATATTGTATGAATAATCAAGCAAAAAGTGGTTCTTAATAATATAAATTAATATCATAATCATCAACCCATATACTGTCCCACACATGAGCGGGGGTCTCCTCAGAATGAGAGGGATTAGGTTAAATAATACAAATTAATAATGTATATTTACCACAAAACACAGCTGAGAGGAAGGCGAGGTACCTCCAGTACAGCCAGTTGCCTGCGACGTACGATATGAGGATCCCCAGGGACATAGACAGGGTCGGCAGCGAGCCCAGCCGCCCACGGATTTCTGGGTCACAGCACTCGCTTACCTTAAATGTAAGAAAAAAAATATAATTATATTACTAGCCCTTTACTGTCCCGCTGGGGAGTGTGGTCCTCATCTCATGAGGCCTTAGGCCTTATAGTTCATCATGCTTGTCTAGTGCGTGTTCTACAGCTTCAATAATTTAATTAGTATGTCTGGTAGCTAGATGGGTCGATAGTATTAGAAAACGTATTGGTCACGTATGGATAATATTACCACAGGATCGAAGAAGGTGGCATAAGCAAAGATTGGCCTATAATCAGCAGTGAGATCAGTGTGATGAGTAACACCTGGCTACCGAGCTTCAACATGTCAAGCAAGTCTTGCTGCTGCACGACAACAAGCTCCGAATTACGCGCCCTTGTCACAGAAACCGTGTGAAACGTGAACGGTGAGCTCGTTCTACGTGAATTGGATTGTCAATAATTATCAAGAATTTAGGGTAGCTTAGCCTACGGTAACATAAGCCTATCGAACAAAACAAAGAAATAACTGTTCCAGTGTCAATACACTTATTTAATCAACTAAATTCCTTGCAATAATTGTCCGAACACTAATGAAGGTCGGAAAGGCCACATGACTGGAGATTAAAGACGCCTTATAATAGTGCATTGAAGTATTAAGTAGGCATTAAAGACAACACCGCAATGTGACTTATTGTTATATTGGTTATTGCTGGATAATTACTTACTACTACTACTACATAATTAGGTATATATTAGCAGTTCAGCCAAGTTGGAAAAAAGTGGAATGAAGGAATGCAAATATTTTATCTCCAGTCCCTCAATAAATAATGATTGTGTTACTCTCGAATTATGAACTACAAAGGCGGAGTAATTATACATTATGTATGTAGGTTTATTAGTGTCTTAAAAATCAAAGTTGTGACTTTTTATCACATTTCGTATAATGACTTAAGTACATTTCGTTTGACGTGACTTCTCTAGTACTACTTACAGTACCGTATGACTCAATGCAATAATGTTTACAATAATGAACCCGTGTGTAACAATTGTACAATAAATGAGTTCAATGTGTTATATCTAGAAACATTTCCGCCCATTTCAAGGGTAAGTGGATTCACGTCACGACTAATTAATTAATTGATCCCACATTGGTATCAATATGTATGGCGCCGTGAAAACATCGGAAATAGAACCAGTTGGCCCGCATAGCGAATTCACATTTATTTATCTAGTTAGAGGTAGAAATTCATTTTAAGTAATGTTTACATTATGTTTCCTTGAACTACGGCTCGCATGGACGCATGCTTGGCATAGTTATGAGCTTTAAATATTATTTAGCATTTTGGCATTGGTGAATCTACTTATATTTTTATATCATACCATCACGCCTGTATTCCCCGAAGGGTTGGGCAGAGGTGTACTAATGTCCCACAACATTTCGCCGGTATGTTTAGGTCCCATGTAATAGGGGGCGAGCCTATTGCCATTAACCGGGCACAAATCCAGACTCCGAGCTGCTACTGAGACTTTCATAGAAAAACTCAATAACACTGCTCGATCTGGGGATCGAACCCAGGACCTCTAGCGTAGCAGTCGCGCTTAGGACCACTAGACTCATGAGGCAGTCTCATTATTTACTTATGAGGTATTTTTTTTAATCAGATCTTATTGACTTTTTGGATATTAATATTGATTTATTTAACAATTTTAAAATCTCTCAGGCATTGGCTTCATCACAAAGTAATAATTGATTTAGCCCATAATTTCTAAAAAACTGAGACTGAGTGACATAAGTACAGACGCCAGCAGGTCAAGCTATCCAAAACTGACAAATTTTCCCAATTAAATATGAACCATAAAAGAATCAATCAAAGAAATTTGACACATTTTCTTTACTAAGTAGCTTATAGATTGAAATACACTTACGTATACTTGTGCTGTAGCCAACACGAAGCCGACTCCTACGCCGGTGATCATTCGACCCACCAACAACAGAGGGTAATACTTGGCGAAGCCGAGGATTAGCCAAGAAGCCACCCAGATAGGTGATGTCAATTGTAGCGTGCGCTTGCGACCCAACCGCTGCATTAAAGTGCCGGAAATCATACTGCCCAGGAACGCTCCTAGTGGAGGGATGGCCCCTGAGAGAATAAAAATGTATAATTAATTACAAGCCTAATTTAATCCCTATCCATTGCAATATTGACGAACACGTACTAGTCTGACACTAACTCAAGCTGTTTTAAGTTGGATGGAGGCGACTCGTAACCGATTTGAAAAATATCGTTTAATACCTGCTTTCAACGGTTTCGCGTAAGTTTTCACTGAGACCTAAACAGTTTTTTCCTTCCCCTGGGAAACCCTCGAGCCGCACGAGCGACACGTCAAAGGAAAAACGAAATCATACGAGTTAATAACGAGAATGAAAACCGAATCAAAAATTGTACTGGTTTTCGAGCTTTTATTGGTGGCATAAAAATTATAATGTGGCTACTCGTTATCATCATCAACCCTTATACTGTCCCACTGCTGGGCACGGGTCTCCTCTCAGAATGAGGTCTACTCGTTGCGACTTATTTTATAACATAAACTATTCAGTACACGTGAAAGAAAAAAGTAAGTAAGTATACCGAATTAATGAAAAGGAATTCAATCGAGACTTGGCTAGTTTGTACATAATGTTTTTGATGGGATAAATTGTTACACGTGCATTGGTTCGTAACAAGGCAAACAAGCTCTCAATAATAACTATTCGCAAAACCATCCCAAAATGAGGATAACTGAGGAGGTTACATGAAGGCCATTTTAATATTTATTTTTATTGTAGGATTGCCATTTGCATACGGACCTTGGACATACATACAAGGGAATATAGTACTAGTACGGCCATGGTATTGTAACTTATAGTGAGCTAATAATTCGCGATTAACGCCTTACATTTGTTGAACGCCAATCTCAATTTCAGGACCGCTCATACCAAAAGACGTACCATTTTATGATTATGATAAAACTGTACTTAGCAACACTCAATGGTGTGTAATAAAGAATATTCTACTTTATTCTATTTCGAATCCAACGCATATGATTTCGAAAAGTCAGAGCTCTACTTTTCGAAATCATGTGCGTATTAATAATTAATTTATCAGTCGCTTAAACAGTGAAGGTAAACATCGTGAAGAAACCTGCACATGTATTACAGATTCTCTCGACGGGGTGTGAAACCTGACAACCTGCATTAATCCAGCGTGGTGGACTGTAGACTAACCCCTATCAGCAGTGAGCAGTGGAACAGTATATGGATTGATGAATATCAGTTACTTTTTTGCAGGTCATTGTCATCGAAGTGAACACATTTAAAAGAGTAACCATGGAGTTTCTTGCCGGTTCTTCGCCATAGGAAACGACTAATTTGGAACCGTGCACCTGGACTCGACATTTCATAAGTGCCTTTATATGGTTTATAATATGGAAAAAAAAAGTGTGGCTCATGAGGGATACATTCTGAATTGATAATGTTATTTTGCAACAATGTATCGGTCACACTCCTCACAACATTTTAAACTTTTCGTGCATATAAGTAGGTTTGTACTATTAATAATATTACTTAGGCGTAAAGGGCGACTGAATCGTTTTGCAGGTAAGGTCAGCATAAGATAATTATGTAAGGAAAGAAAAATAACTTTTTGGTTGCAATTTTATTCATATTCGATTGGAATATTCTTTCTGACATAAATTTTATCTCATTGAGATAAAGTTGGATTTCTGTATTATTTCAGATAATTATGGCCAGTCTGTTGATCCCAATCCCAATTAATGCTACTCGTTAAGAACGAGTAAATCAGAAAATCCTCAGCTATTGGGTTATTACTGAATATCGGGGATTAGGATAAGATTGTTATTGGAAAAACGAATCTCTAGTCCATGTCCTGTTCTATCAAGACCAAGTACTAGAATAACAACTTTAGACTATTACGTGGCAACTCTGTAAAAATAGACTCCCAATTGCGATTTCTAAAATTAAGGTGACCGCCCACCACACCGTAATTTTTCGTTGTGTACTGCTTTACAATTCGACGCCGACGCACTTGCAGAACTACTTCCGTGACTAACCTAAGCATCCCGACCTACTGTAAATCATCTGAATCGGCCTAATATTTTAGTAAAGAAAATATCCAAAAACAGTACAAAATCTATTATAATGGATGGACCAACCCTTATCCTAAAACGTTTATGAACAAAGGGACAACTATACCTAGTGATTATTTTAATTAAAAATTACGATAAAATATAAATATTGCTTATTACAACCCCTTTGTATGTACCTACTTTAAAAATTCTTCCGGAAGGAACAAAGAAATAAATGTAAATAAACAAGTATGGAATCTTTTCGAACGATACCTTGATTAGGTACATTTATTTTGCTTCTGTAAATAAACTAAGTTTCTGTAGGATATCTTACCTATCCAAGACTTCTGTTCACTGCTCTGTATTATTTCTGGATCGACGGCCTCGATGGACGGGATCGCAGAAGCGGAGTAGCCCCTCACCAGGCCAATGATTAGAAATGACAGCGATGCGCCAAACGTCAGCCATAGCTGTAACAAGGATAAATGTCTTGAGTGATTTAAACCTACGTCATTTGATGTTCCTCAACATGCATCGAGCATTTCTGCTTTAAACCGCCTGTCTTTACAGATTATTCCTCCTCTTTTAACGGAACATAATATTCTGTTACTTAATAAGTACGGAATTTTGAAGTTAAGTTAAAAAAATGGCTTACATTGGTATAAATTTAGTTTAGCGCACAACAAATTCATACATGAGATGCAGACATATTTCTTTTATTCAACGTAATGAAACTCAGAAGTGAGTGTGTACTAAGATTAACTTTGAGTGGGCACGGCAACTTCGTACGAAATTCCCGTGGTCAACAAATAACCTTAGTACAGAGACAACTGGAATTCAAAGTTGGATTATTTTGGATAGCTTGACCTGCTGGCGTTTGTACGAACGACAACCTCTGACCATAAACGAACGTATCTAATATATAAAATTCTCGTGTCACAGTTTTCGTTGCCATACTCCTCCGAAACGGCTTGACCGATTTTGATGAAATTTTTTGTGCTTATCGGGGAGGTCTGAGAATAGGCCAACATCTATTTTTCATACCCCTAAATTTTTTTTTTTATGGCAAAACAACGTTTGCCGGGTCAGCTAGTATATTTATATTTTATCATACATAACATTACACGTGCCACCGAACGGAACAAATCTTTAAACAAAAAAGATGGACTGTACCCAAAAGTGAAACGAGATTTTGGAAAGTCAGTCCAAGAATATTTTTTGGCGAAACCGGATTTATGCTACCTAACTACATCTGTGGAAAAGTTCAGGTATTTAGATATTAATATATTAAAATCAAACCATAATCAAATCTAAATAAACTGGATACAATGTCAAGTTAGGTAATAGGTATTTGAAGATGGATCTCGGAAAAAACGTCGACATCAGTCGTTACGAGAATAAATTAGATAAGGGGCCATACCACAACGTGTTAATGCGATGATTTTTAAGTTGTGAGAAAGGGATGGCGCTATTTAATTTAAAGAGCGACATCCCTCTCTCTCAATCGGAAAACGATCGCAATAATAGGTGGTGGTAGGCCTCTGCGTCAGCATAATAATCATACATTTGATTCATTTGTTTGAAAACAAAATGTTAACTTTCCTCAGTCAATGAGACAAAGAATGATTACAAACTGCTTATTGGACATCCGTACCTCAGCCGGCGAGGGCACGGGGCAGTCACCAGTCAAAATAATGATCGGCAAATTACATAACTTGTTTAATAAATTGATCCATTTGTCATTCATGTCGCTATTTTAGTATTATACAATTGGGTGCACCTGCCCGTGGCGTGACCGGCGGAAGAGGGCTATCACGCGACGTGATTGCAAATTTAAAACGCGATTCACGTGTATGTCGCTGTATCACTGTCGTTATACATATACAACCACAGAGATTCAAGCTTCTTTTAATTTTGAACAAGCAAACTGGTCTCAGATATTCGTCAACAAATTGTTAGATGAAATTTCCGGTGACGGACACAGAAATGGTTCTATTAGTATTCCGTTTAGCCAAATTTGGAACCGGAATTACAAAAATTAAATTTACAATAATTGATGTGATTCATATATTTTATAAATTACCTACTTAATCATGTCCAACATCAGTGTCATCTTATTTATAAAGTCAAGGTTGGAATGAGCATATTTTAGGGTACAGTTGACCTAAAACCAAAATGTCGCTTTACAATAAACAGTAATACATATTATTACCACGGACTTTTCGCAGATTATCACCCTTATTACCTTTATATTTTTGATAAAATAATAATTGGGCGTATAAAGAAGTCTGCTAAGTAGGTATCATCTACACCCGAGGTGTGGACGGCGGCGGAGCCACATGTCTTTCCCGCCGCAAAGAGGGCCTTTGTCGGCGGACTCGGGTCGTCAGTCGCCAATTGCACTTGGCCTTCCGGGACGGTCCATTAATCCGCGATTCTACCGCGGACCATGTTAGAGGTGGTGGTTACAGTCGGTATGCTGGCCACCTGGCCGGCAAGCCCGACATAACCGTCCCACATCCCCGAGCGGGGCGGCATGCATAAGGAGCATTTCCCTAACCGAAAAATAAGGTATCATCTACACGCCTACAAGGCAAAAGTAATTTAGGTAGGTAAGTAGGTAACTAAAGTCGCGGTCTCTCTTAAATTCCACAACCAGTTTGTTGCACCTCGTGATGCATTTTCAACTACTGTAACCGATTTACTGCAGATTATTTTTGAAATTTATTTGTATAAATTACATACAACTATAATTTTCATATTTAAGGCCTTTAGATAAAGCTACATAGCCATCAAGTAAGTAACTTATGCCGATTAACTTGTGCTCAATAGCACGGTAATAATATCGTAACCGTGTCAATAGTATTAGTTGTTGTTGGGTTGATTATTATTTGGTTAAAATCTGATAAGTAAAGTATGGTGAATGCCTAGCGCACCGTGATCACCATTATCTACAATGTATACAACATTGCATCTACTACTCCTGCACTTCAAAGCAAACGTGACGAGCGACCTTACGCGTTCTCAAAGCAATCATACACTCAGATTTTATTACCAATGTATTTGTTACCTCACGATTCCGTCCTTCAACCTAAGAAGATATTATAAACGACATAATATTATAATGTGTGTTACTTAATAATTCTTCGACCACGTGAGCACCAATTAAGCAGGTAGCAACAGTAGGTGAATAAATGCATACTTCTAGTCAGTACCTACCTAAAGCATGTTCGGTTCGATGTTTGACATCTTTTTTTTATACTACTAAGGTGGCAAACAAGCATACGGCCCATCTGATGGTAAGCGGCTACAGTAGCCTATAGACACTTAACACCAGAGGTATCACTTGCGCGTTGCCGACTCCGTAAAAGGAAACCAAACTGCCAACCGAATATTCCTCATATTGGGTTGGCAGTATATGGGTCTAAAGTCCCATCCACTGCCAACAAAATGTTTCCTCGCGGAGCACTGGCAACCTTGCTCACCGTAAGGAACACAACATAGCTCAAAGCATTTTCTGCAAGGCGGAGGTACTTTCCCAGTCGGGCAGTTCCAATTTGAGTGGAATTACTCCCACTATGCCGTACCTCTCTTAAAACTTAATAGTCATTTTGTGATTAATCTTAATGACTTAATAATCATTTTGTGATATCTACCTACTAAACAAAAAATATACTAACTGCAAATCAATCACTTTCATTTTACATCTTATCGTGTACACGTTTGGCGCAGCGATTACCAGCTAGCTAACCACCGTTCCACCTGTGTCGTGAGTTCGCTTCCCAATCGAGATCAATCTTTGTGTGAT
Organism: Acronicta alni; assembly: GCA_964056405.1. Classification (NCBI taxonomy): domain Eukaryota; kingdom Metazoa; phylum Arthropoda; class Insecta; order Lepidoptera; family Noctuidae; genus Acronicta; species Acronicta alni. The sequence goes on from OZ043919.1 coordinate 12,738,580, forward strand.
CCACAAATATTTGTTACAAGATTTGTAATAAATATCTATAGGATGTATATTGTGTCTACTAATTATGTTTGTTAAGTCTCACGGGACACAGGTCTTGTTCCATAGGGCTTTGTTCTTTTTAAAAAATATAATAATTATATATACCTATGTATAGCACTCGACCTAGACCGAAACTGCATGTTTTTTTCGGTAAGATGATAAGACAAAGTTTAATTATATTATATCTCAAACATATACTTATCTAATAATAACATTGTCAAAATGATACCTATAATTATCACACTGCGCTATACCAACCCAAGTCGATTTAATGGCACTTATACTTCCTACATCTCTTAAAGTCAAATGAATATTGACGTCATTAGATTGCGGATATTAGTAGAGTACCTGTCGACAAATAGGCATATTAACTATAAAAGACAAACTAAATAATTTGGTCTTACAAGTAAGGCAAAAAAGGTCATAATTATGTGGAATACCCATAACATGCAATAACAGACATGTTAATCTACTAGACGTGATGAGATAAAATCATTGGCATGTAATATTGTAACATCCATCATCACCTCTGTACTCCCGAAGGGAAGGCACAGGTATACTGCTGGATGTGGGCACACACACAGTTCACCGTGTAGGAGGCGAGCCTATTGCCATTTAACCTGGCACAAATAGTGTAGGTAGATACGGGCAGCAATGAAAGTCGCTGAACACATCTAAATTTTGAAAACATCACAGCTCCAAAACTTGTCAAGAGGTTTTTTCTATTAAGGTAACCTAAATATTTAATGGTCATCAATGCAATTATTTCGAGTAGCCTTCACAGGTCAGTAACTTCATACTTATTAAAAATCATATTTAAGCTTGCAACATGTTCAGCGACTTTCTTTGCTGACTGTACATTTTACGTTTGTCATGAGATACGCTTTATTTTTCACGAAGCGACTACCATTAAACCTACTCAATTTAATTTCTAGACTATATCGTTAACCTAAGAATGTACTGGTTCTCAGGTTTTGCTTTTCAGTGTTCGTATGATAAAACTGACGGGTTGCCTCCGAGGCACGGAGGCCTCGTTGAGCTTAACCTGGCGGCATGTTCATAGTTGAATTAGCCACTAACATCAACATAAAGGCTTTTTTTATACTACTAAGGTGGCAAACAAGCATACGGCCCACCTGACGGTAAGCGGTTACCGTAGCCTATAGACACTTGCAACACCAGGGGTGTCACTTGCGGGTCGGCAACGCGTTGCCGACCATGTAAAACTGAAAGAGGAATAGTTGGGTTAGCAGTATAAGGGTCAAAGTTCCCTCACTGCCAACACAACGTTTCCCCGTGGAGCACTGGCAACCATGGTCACCGTAAGAAACACAACAGCTCAAAGCAGAGTTATTTCACTTCGATTTTCTGCAAGGCAGAACTACTGGGGAAGAACCTCCTTCCCCAGTCGTGCAGCTCCAATTTTAGTGAAATTACTCCCACTATGCCCTACCTCTATAGGTACTGGAAACCTAAGTAAGTAAGTGAATACGTTCAAATAAAAAAAATAAAGCATCAATACAAAGCCTATCATTTAGTTGGCTTCCTGATGCCAAAGTTTTTTTAATTGTCTATTCAGATAAAGAAACGATACTTCTTATACAGGAAGTACGTACAGAAATGGCAGAAAAGTAGGAAACATTGGCGGTTCCTGGATCGGCCGTAGTTAAAGAAACTGCAAATTGATGGAAATTCTGTTAACAAAAACTTGACTGTAAGCAACAGTATCCTACAGAATAGAAATACACCGATGCATGGTCTACATAAAAACATTTCCTACACAGTCACGTGATGAAACAAAAAAAAAGGATAGGTAGTAAAGTTAAAAAAAGTGTTCATTAAGTTCTGTGTTGTACCTATCTGTTGTTAGCAAAACAAGTATACTCGTATGTAGGTATTTTTTGTTTTATTTCTAGTTGGGATAGTTTTTTGCGTGGTTTTTTGCCATGAATCAACTTTTTTTTCCTTTATTATCAATAATAATGAAGATAGCAATCCGTTAGATATCCCTCTTGACTGATAAGTAGCGTGATAGGAAACTACTGTGATTTTGAAGTGATAATAGGGATCTTATGTACCTTTATCTTAAACGCTGATAAAAAAGGAAATCTTTGAAATGAGCACACAGAAGTGAGAACCTGAAGTGGATTTTAAACAATATGACGGTTTAACGAAAAATGTAGTTATAATGTTTTCAAAAGTAGCCAGCAGACAGGTGATAATGCACAGTTTTAAAAACTTTAGATGGTGGAAATGGGCTGACATGATGGGCTGACATGATCTCTCATGGGAGAAATGAATTGACTATGGACTACTACTACTACTACTAGGTATCTACAAAATTTTTTACTGCATACTATAAAATATAATCGTCATTAACCCATTTTTATTGCGGCCCACTGCTGCACGGGCAAGGGTCTCCTCTCAGAATGAGAGGGATAAGGCACCGTACTGGCCTAATGCGGGTAGCTAGATTTGACACTGAAAATACTTAATTATTATTATGCTTTATAACTAGATATATGTGTCATATTTTATACGAAACATTGCCCCACATTCAGTATTTTCCCCTACATCGTGCATGTTTTTACAACAGAAATTAAGGTAGGTACAGACGCCAGCAGGATCCATATCGAACATGAACCTTAGTATTTTGTATTAAAGTTGAAAATCTATCAAATAAATTTGACAGATTAGGGAAGCTTGATGTCCAGCACATCTAGCTACCCTAATCTGTCAAATTTCTCTCCCTCCCTCTGTACAAACAAATAGATAAAAAAACATCCAGACCTGGAACATTTCTTGTAGGTCAAACAAATATTTGTTCCGTGTTGGAATCGCTCATGTTGCTGTAGGGGACAGCCATAAGCCATAGGCCACACGGGCCACCGGCCGCGGCGGACCGGAGTCCGCCGCCCGTGTTGCTCTATGGGGACAGCAAACAAAGACTGCTAGGTAATTTTTATTTTAAAAAAATACAAGTTTACATACTGCTGATATGAATTCTATTTAACCTACATTATTTTTTTAATAAACGTGTCTGGCAAAAGTAAACTTGTTTTATCAATATTCGAAGGTTATCCCGAAGTTGACAAGGACCCACTGTTGCGCCAGCAAAACCAAAACAAACTACATAGGTAATAATTTATGTGTTACCTACAAGTGTTATCTTGTCTATTGTACATACAACTATTTTATTTTACTTTCAGCATAGTAATGCCATTCCTAGACAGACAAGTATAACATGTTAATTTTAAGGAAATAGTACATGCTACTCCAAGAACTATTTATTTTTATCTAAAAAAATACAAAATACATGAACACCTAAAAATATACTCTAGGCAGCTTTTAGAGTTACTTTAGTTCGAATCCAAGGCACGCACCTCGGACTTTTCAAATTCATGTCATCATCCTCATCAACCCACTGTACTCATATATGTAGAAGGATTAGGCTGTACGAATTCATGTGCGTATTAATAATTAATTATCACTTGCTTACACGGTGAAAGAAAACACCTTGAGGAAATATACATGCCTTAGAGATTATTCTCGACGGTGTGTGAAGTCTGCCAACCCGTACTAGATCAGCGTGGTAGCCTAATCCCTCTCAATCCGAAAGAAGACCCGTGCCCAGCAGTGGGGCAGTATATGGGTTGATGATATATAGATGATAACCGATGGACATACCTGAACTGGCCATAAAAACGGGGTTGATCACGGTGCCCATAGATAAACATATAACGATTGTAATAACTAACAATAAAATTATCAATAATCATACATAACACACACAAGTTAATTGAATTTATGTTTCTAGAAAATGATATCGTTATAGTACTCTCATTATTTACTTTATTGATACAATAATTCATTTGTTTATTACAAGGCGCGATTATTTTTATCATTGTTTCTTCTACATAAAGAATAAGTACCTAATAATATACGATCAAAAGTTTAATTGTAGGCATTGGCAATTGTTAAAAAGTGGTCATTACTGCCGTATTACAAAACTAGAGAGATATTTTTAACATATATTTGGCATTAATACATTCTAAACATTTCCAAAAAGATAATAATTTTAGTGAAACTAAAACTAGCCCTCAGACAGGATTAGTTTTTTTTATAGTAGGTACGGAATTTATCTACTCATGGATCATGAGTCAGACATCATACCGCACCGGGAGGCGGTATGAAATGTCGGGATTTCGGGGAAAAACCGCACTTACCTTCACTTGCTTATCGTCATGGCCATGGATTCGCGAAATTCGCCACGACCATGAAAGGCTGTGGTCCAGCCGTCCCTGGCTCATGGAGGCCGGAGGTCTGTTTGCTCACACCGACGCCCGGTGTGTCTACTACGGATCGGGAGAGAGGTGGATTCATCTCTCTCTTTCCGCCGCCTCTTTTGCAATCATAACTTTACTTGCTTGCAGTAAGAGGGAGCAGCTTCCCACGCGCTCTCGGTGGACGGACTGAATGACGGCTGGAAGCAAGAGGTCACCACCCACTGTTGCGACTAAGTCACGACACTACTCTGCCTAAAATGGACATACCTCCAGCGTGTGCTGCGCCGTGTCCTCGGGGCAGTCCACGCCATGGTGACAACCCGGCAGATCTTTACGTATGCGATGTCCCAACAAGGAACGACTGGAGACAAGGGCTATCACAGCACACAGACAGGGCTCGAAAACTGAATCTGGTACTGTATGCGCCGATGAAAACATAATAAGGAATGTAGAGGTAGAAAATAAAAAAAATCTACATTCTAAGTGACAGCCAACCGTCAGTGCGTAAGCGTAAGTGACTGGCAAAGTTCATAATGTCACATGCCAGCCGCATCAGCCGCTTTCATGAACCACGTCTTTGAAGAGTAAGGAATGCACGAAGCTGGTTACACCACAAAAGATCACATTTGGTCGAAGTGTTGCTGGCCAAGCCAGCCCCCATAGTAAGGTAAGATATGTATGCGACAGGTACTTCCCGAAATACCCATATCCTGAGAGCACCTGCCTCAGCCAGAAACAGGGTGCCGTAGCGCCTGTATAGCCACTCCTAGATGACGGGCCTTACCACTACTGTCTGTAGTTGATTATAAATTTAAGCTTTATACCATAATCTTAACCGCTTTATTAGTCTAGTCGTTAGCGTGACTACTACGCTAAATGTCCTGGGTTCGATTCCCACATTTCCCACGTCGAGCAGTGTATTTAGGTTTTCCTTTAAATTGAATAAAGGCACGTAGGTATGTTTTTATACAATAGAGATTGCCAATGAGTTATTGACAGTATAAACTACATGACTTTTTGTCTTTCTGATATTATTATTAGGTATTAATGGGAGCCGGTTAAATATCATATCCTTGTGTACGGATTTTAAAATGTTTTTTTTTTGTGTAACTACATAAATATATGCCGCTCATTTAGAATCGCAATTCGATAACTGCAGGCACCATTTAACTTTATTAGCATAGCAAAGAGAGAGTAACTACTTGCAAAATGTCCTTTTTGTTGTCGCTTACATTCATTTGCTTTATGTAATATATGTTTGAGTTGCTCCCGAGCGTTACTCAAACCAATTTAACCAGGTCAATACTACGAGAAACTGGGTTTCAGACTGATTGTTGATCACGACTGTAAACGAAGGGTAGATAAGACAGAAGTGCGCTTTTGAATATCTATAGTTCACTAGTCATTGTATCCCATCAGGGGTCAATATGTAGTACTTAACGGGCCCAAATATAAATACTCAGATTTTAAAGCTGTCCTGGGAAGCGATTCCAGAAATTCATACTCGGCAATCGCACTGCTAACACGATACCGACGCTGTGACACCGACAAGATTTTCACAATACATTGATGTTTAATAATACCGATTAACCGATACACTTACATCAAGAGGAAACGAGGCGTAATACTACGCCTAACGACATCGCTTGTAATTAGTCAACAATATAAAATTATAGCGGCAATTCATTACTTGATTGCTAGTTGAATGACTTTAAAATAAAATAGGGTCGACCTGTCGATACCTTTTATTTTTGGAAATCATTTTATGGTCAAGTCCTTGGGGCAAACATTTGAGTATTCAGTGTTTTCCTGTTAGTTTCCGCGAGGTCTTTGATCTTACAGTCTTTACACATTTTTATAATATTGATGTATCTTTTTTAGTATCAAACACTGAACTGTTTGATCAATAATCTATTTTGACTATATTGTAGAAATGCTATTTAGCGCATGTATGTCAATCGGAATACCCATTTTGAAAATATCCAGAGTGAACTATATAGATACTGTAAGAGTTTGGAACAATAAGTTTTTATTGTTCACGTTCTGGCTAGTTAATAAATGGCGAACAAAAAAGTAAGTAAGTAGATTTTGAAAGATGTCTAGTAATGAAATGATTTATTGTGAGATGATTTTGCTTGCAGAATTGCTTGAGTAAAAATAAACAGGAGCCTATAATTCCATAATTTCGTTTTAAGTTAAAACACGCCACCCAATAATAATTTAACCCGGCCTCTACAATACCTACTTTAGGTAAACTCAACAGTTGTTGGAGCAGAAATCGAAACAAACCGGTCCACTTTCCAATTAGACTGTAGATAAAGAATGAAGGGAACCAGGAATGTACTCTTAATCTTAATCAATGAAGAATATGAAAATTAAATCTTCATCTTGTTTCGTACTAGCGTAATTGCGTACGTTAATATTTTTTGTTATAGACCATATAGAGGTATAAGTACAATATATTAATTCATTCTAAAGTACGAATGTAACGACGAATGTTTTATGTTACTTAATCTCTCATAAAACAAACATTTAGGTTCAAAACACAAATTATTTGAAAACACCAAACGCTGTTAAAATACATCTTCACTAAAATCGGTCTTATCACCACAGATTTTTTAAATAAAGCCATCATACTACACGAAATTAAAAACTTACCTGTTTCAATAGTGCTGGCGATATTTTAGTCATCACGCACCGATACAACCGTGCCGCCAAGTGAATACGGTTGGTTATAACAACAATACACCCACTGTCAAATTGCTAGCACTGTTCATGTACATACATAAGCGCGCTATGTATATCGTATATATAGTCAAGAACAACGACCGACGACCGGCTCCTCTTGACCGTCAAGAATGACTGTACCTATACCAACCTCCTACCACCTGTTTTGATTGCAATCTGCGCCAACGTCTGATCATGTGAGATGATCCTCCACCGGGCTCGATAACCTCGACAATTCGCACTAATTCAAAAAAAACCTGCGAAAAAATGTGACATTATGAACATCAACAAAACAAATAACGTGACGCGGCAGTTGAAAATGAGAAACATAATTACAGAATAATAATTAAGCAATCAATGTCGTTTCTTTATAAGATATATTAAACAATTTCTGGCCTTTAATATAGCCATTAATCCAGAAATTTTGTTTGGTGTTGCTTCTCAGGGTCGTCAGATAGCAAACATTGTCCTTAGCATAATAAGCAACTTACTGGAAAAGAACATTCAATATTCACACACTGCTAAAATATCCACAAACGAATAATAAAATTCAACTCTATCTCTATGACTGAGTACTATTCAATATCAACTATAAGGAAATTCATATAAAAATATTAAACAGTCTCAATATTTATTAAACATCTTTTAAAATTATCTAGTTTTCAAAAAACGATGTTTCTGGAGAACATAGTTCGACAATAACTTGATTTATGTTTATTTCTATTAGATTAACTAAGTAATAATCTTACTTAGTTAATCTAATAGAAACAACAGATACGTTAAGCTATTATGACTACGACGTTAATCGCGCTGAAGAGTAGGTATTCTAATGTTCATAATAGAAAATAAATCACTACAGACAAAATGACAAATTTTTATTTAGTCATTGAGATATTTGTAAGTTACTATCTGATATTACCTTTTTTTATATCAGAGGGGGCAAACGAACATGCGGGTCAACTGATGGTAAGTGACTACCGCCGCCCATGGACATCAGTGACTGTCACCAATGCGTTTCCGGCCTTTTAAATATGTGTATGCTCTTTTCTTGAATGCCCCCATGTCGTACTGGTTCGGGAATACTGCCGCAGGAAGGTGATTCCATAGCTTACACGTTCTCGGGAGTAAGTTTCGTGTAAACCGGACTGTGGTGGATTGCCAACCATCGAGGTGGTAACGATGGAACTTATTTTTATGGCGTGTGGTGCGATTGTGAAACTCAGCGACTGGTATTAGCCCGAACAATTCCTCAGAGCACACCATAATAAATTCAGTAGAAGATGCATAGAGACGCAATGTCTCTCCGTAAAGCCAGAGGATCTAATCGACCAGAAATCTCGGGTTCGCCGACGATCCGAGCTGCTCTACGCTGTATACGGTCAAAAAGAAGGGAGAATATGTTGGGGTGCCCCAGCGCAAAGGTGTGCGCAGTATTCCATATGCGGGTATTCCGTTACAGGCTTATATAGTTGCAGGCGCTGGTGCGGCTGAAAATAGATTTGGGATCCGAGCATGATCCGCCAACTACAACCTTAATGCTCCGCTCCGTGAGAAAGTTGGCTATCCACATTGTACTTAAGTCTCTCTGGAAGTCCGTAGGATGGTAGCGGAACGTCTCTTATCAATATAAGTTTGATATAGTTATAATTGAAATAAAACTACTTTTTACGGATTTTATCGCGTATGTTATTAATCCCGACGTTTCGGACCCTTTACAGCGTCCATGGTCACGGGTAGATTGAGTCTACCCGTGACAATATTCGCGTAAATGTCAGAAATCAATAGTTATAATTATCTACACTCCTGTAATTGAATCACATCCCCATATTTTCTGACTTTCAAAACAACCTTCAAATTTTCTAAACCATCAAAAAAAGTTTGAATTATGATTTCCGAAAAATAAATTATATTAATACAACTTTAAATCGTAAACAAAATTATTGACTTCAGTATTTACTGATGTCGAATATTTTCTGACGTGTGGATTTATAGTGCCTTTGCCTATGCAAAACCACATACAGTTAGTTATCGTACTCATCTAAGCATGAAAAGGAAAATTGCATTCCCACATGAATCTGACGAGGTAAGAAAAATATAACAATTTTATAAATAGTTATTTTTTCGAACCGTTTGCGGTCGAAATGCTGAGACCATGGGGTTGGAGTTACTTACGTTGAATGGCAATCCATTCAACGTGATAATGCAGCCAGCCTCTTGGGTACGCTACGAAAACGTTAATCGACTTATATAACATTAGATCATCAGATCATTAGATCTCACCTGTCCGCGTGGTTAATATATTGCATAAGGTCCTTGGTATGTAGGAAGGACCTTTTTCATATGATTTCCAGTCTTATATTTTTTCTCTACACCTATATTTTCGAAGAGATCCTAAAACTCAATAAACAGACCAGGACTTTTTTCTGTCTGTAAACAACTGCTTAAATAAGTACATAGACGACTTTAAATATTAAAATATTATACGCTTCTGGTTACAGACAATTCTCAATTTGACCTCAATCGTTAGGCTCCCCGTATCACGCAATAACAACTTTATTTAATGCCTGTTATTTTTATCGCCAGACACAATCGTCAGTCTTAAAATAATTCATCCAGAATTCTCTATCATTTACTTCCAATTATAATAAATTAAAGTACTTAAGCCCTACGTATAAAGTTATAGTATTTATCTTTTTGCTTTTAGTTCCAAAATAACATTTAGATATCTATCTTGTTTAATAATTTTAATTTAAGCCTATTTAAATCATTTACTTTATTTATTAATTGGATACATTTATTCCCCACGCCACGCATTGGGATCAGTAGGTTACGCTTCGTGTAATATCCTGATATTCTGCCACATCTGGAAGGCGACACCTACATATTTTGGAAAAGTTCCCACATCTGAGGACAATAGATTTTTATACTATGTCTGTAATTTTTCATTTGATGTATTATGGAATGTTTGTCAGCGGGTACTGGGATCACGTTTGGGGTCACCAGTACGAAGGGAGACGAGGTATGGTGTTCCTCCAAAGGGAGTAGCCTCCAACCAGGTGGGTATTTTGCCTGGCGGGCCTCATCCCGAGGGTTGATCTCGGGCATATGTATACATATAATGCATCTTGCTTTGCGAATGTTGATTGCGCGATTCAGGATTTGCTCGTTTTAGTTTCAAAGTAGCACGATAGTTTGGGCGTATGAGATTTACATCAAAGTGCAGGGAAATTTTATTAACCTAGATACAAGCTTATTACATAGTTTTATTTAAGACGTGAATATTTTTTATTTAGCATACAAAGCAATTCTAAATAAAAAATATTCACGTCGCACGTATCAGGAATATATAAGTTCAAATATTTATAAAATCCTTAGTAGGTATATCAAATTGGTATTGTCATGGTATTATCTGAAACATCCACTTCACTGGGCATTTATAGGCTGACATGTCTAAGTCAATCTCTGAAGTAAACAAAAACACAATATAATAAAATGCATTTACTTATCACAATCTTGACAATTTAGGTTACATTTCAGCGAATGTCCCACTATTGTGTACGAAGAGAAAAAAAAAATTATTCCTAGTGAAAATAACACACAAACAATAAAGTGACAATAACTATTATATTTATTTATATTAGTTATTAGAAAAGGGTAGTTTCCTTGCGTAGTCTCATCTACGCAAGGAAATACTTCTTTTCCACTTGTAGATTTTAGCCTTGTTTGCATTTTTTTATGTGCAGTAAAGAATACTCGATCTATGTATATCTCGGAAGTACGTTATCTTGTGCGATGTCAGGAATAAGTCCCTATCTCAGCACTGTGCTGCAGGAAAAAGCAAATCAAGCTGCAGCGCTGATATTCTGATAGGTCCTGTTGATGAAATCTATAAGTTCATCGTAGACAAATGTAGTGTTTTATTTATTTTAAGGAGTATTTAATCGTCAACAGATTTTACTAACATCATTGATTCTGTGGGTTAGATTTGAAATCAGATTAGAATGGCATCAGATTCAAATAGCTTCATCGCGATTATGGTACTCATCATGTAATCTAGTAAATCTCGATACGAGCCTCACATGACGGACAGAGCACGTGATTTCATAATGTAGGTACGTGATATGTATGTATTACCTTTCAAGTTTTCAGATTTATACCGCTTAATATCTTACTAACATAGTTTAGGTAAGAAAACTTGTATCATTTATGCGATAAAATCTAATCAATGTATTTAAATGCGTTTATCTATCGACTAGACTATTTATCAAAAATATAACCTGTCAAGTTAGCGCACGTGCTTGACACCTTATGGGTTCCATAGATAACATTAAATTTCCTGAAATACGGAAATTTAATGTTTTTAAGCGATCCGGACCGCGTTCCATATTTTCGTGAAAGTAAAATAAATGATATTTTTGACCTCTGCACTACTAAGGAAATAAAATCATGAAACTTTCCTAATAAAACTTCCCGCCACTGTCAAGGAACGAGTGAACCCCTAACAACGGTCATCGTATCGTCGGTATTCAGTTAAATAGCCATTGGTGGGTGCATTGTGACGGACACTTTGGCAATTGAATATTACAAAGAACATCTAGGTCACATTAAATTCTGACACTTACGCGAATACTAGACATTGAAATAAAACTACTTTTTACGGATTTTATCCGTGACGCATGGACGCAGTAAAGGGTCTAAAACGTCGATTAATGATATCATTATAACTAAGGCGATAAAATCCGTAAAAAGTAGTTTTATTTCAACATCTAGGTCATCAACGTCAGCTCTACAATATATATACAAAACCTGTATCATGCATACTGTGTCACAAGTTTTGGATTTGCAAATCTTCTATAAACAAAAGGAAATGACTGAATCGATTTGCTACTTTGTTCTCTGTTAAACAAACACTCGAAAACAAATGCATGTGATTTTAAAATTCACGGTCATTGTAAAATGGTTTAGCTCTAAAATGTGCAGATTTGGTGACACTAATTATGAGTTATTTATTATACAATATATTTTTGTACATAGGTACATCCATCTTTCGACACAACAGAAGTTATTATTTTTCTAAATAGATGGAGCCGGTATGTTCCTTCTAACGATCTCTCAAGAAGAAACTAGGCCAATGATCGTAGTGTATTTTAAAGTCCATAATTTATAGATCTTCAGAAGGAAAATGCCGGCTCCATAATTTTCATAAGATTAAATTAAATATTAATATGGTTAGAGGAGTCTTTATAAAATCAAGGATGTTTTTTTTTTATTTATTATTTAAACATTTTAAGTATTTATTTTTGGGCTGGGTTAGGCTTGTGTTTGACCACTACGTCTCCTGATGGTAAGTAACGATGCGGTCGATGATGGAGCACGATTGCCTAAAAGTAACCTTTTCACTCGTGACTTGAAGACTTCCAAGGTTATACGTAACCGGAAACAAATACTAGAACACAGCAATGCAATTTTATCATTATAAATAGGCACTGTAAATAGGTAAAGGTGATAGAAAAAGCAGTGGTAGCCTAGTGGTATGATGGTATGCCAAGCCAAGTGCACGCACCTCTGACTTTTCGAAATCATGCGCATATTAATAATTAATTATCACTAGCTTAAACGGTGAAGGAAAACATCGTGAACAAAACCTGCATGCCTTAGAGATTTTCTAGATGGCGTGTAGTCTGCTAACACGCAATAGGCCAGCGCGGTGGACTATAGCCTAAGCCCTCTCATTCTATGAGAGGAGACCCGTGCCCAGCGGTGGGACAGTATATAAATAAATAAATATTCTTGGACAATTACAAGCAAACACCATGTATGGGTTGATGATGAAACAGATAGGTAGGTACCTACTCTAGTAAACTTAACTACATCCTAGTATGATCTCATAACATCTAGATGTATATTATATTGCATCTGACGAAAAGAAGAATGCTTCTTATTGATATATACTTCTTTGATTTTTGCCATGACTAGATTACATACGAGTAGGTACCTAATGATGTTAAGTATATTAATAATTATATACCTGCAAGACAGGTAGCATTTACCACCTAATCTACTCATGACAAAAATCAAAGATGTTAAGAAATTACTGTAATTATATACTGTTAAATCATTAGTATTTAATTAATGATACGACGTCACCTCATTAATAAAACTTTTTAATTTAAGCTTAGAGATTTTTTTTCATCATTAATTCCGTGTGACATACACACATCAAAATAAGTTTGCAATCACTAGCATAAGCTGATATAATTTTTTAAATTGAACTTTATCAAGAACACTTTTTCAAAGTGATCGCAAACTTTTTTTGATGTGTGTATGGTCTAAGAAAAACCCAGTTTGTAAATACATTAAAAAGTAACGGATCTAATTTCTTTTGCTAAGAATTGTCACCAATCCACAGATTGATCTCGGCAATGGCAACTCATCCTTGATCGATGATGAATGCAATAAAATGATCAGCGTAGTAATTATTTAACAATGAGCCTCATAAATAAACTAAGTATCAGTCATTGAAAGTATTTATTAACTTACTTTCAGTATATTAAATACTTCATCAACAAGATGCGATTTAGCTCAATTTTAATTATAACCTTATCAAGTTTTTGTGTCGATGGTAAGTTTTTATTTATTTATTGAAAAAGGTAATATTAACACAACGCGTGCATTTAAAACTACTTGACTGCAGAATCAAATCAGAATATAATAAAAACTTATTGGTTTCTGACATTTACGCGAATATTATACAGCGTCCATAGTCACGGGTACCCGTGACCATGGACGCTGTAAAGGGTCCGAAACGTCGGGATTAATAAGATCAATATAACGCGATAAAATCCGTAAAAAGTAGTTTTATTTTAATAAAAAAAAACTGTGTTACAATTGTATTATAAGAAAAACAAATATTTTAATATTTTTTTATAGGTCAATTTGGGCCGTTTCTGCAAGACTACGGATATGTGACCGTGAGAGAGGGGGCTCATATGTTCTACTGGTTGTTTTACACCACTGCTAATGTGACAAATTACACGGACAGACCCCTAGTCGTATGGTTACAAGGTGGACCCGGTACCTCATCTAGTGGCCTGGGTAATTTTAAGATTTTAGGACCTATGGACATGTCGTTACAAGAAAGAAACTACAGTTGGGTGAATATTAATAGGTATAAGTTTTTTCGAAACAGGAATCTAACATAATGTGAATTATTACTATAAAATTGTTTTTATAGGTGAAGAACTTCAACATTCTCTTTGTAGACAACCCCGTAGGTACTGGTTTCAGTTACGTCGATAAATTGAAATTCTTAGCATTTACCAATGACAGAATAGGTAAGCTAATTTCAATAGTACTAGAACTATAGTACCTACTTCTTATTTGTCATAAATAACAAATGTTTGTGTTTAATATAATAATAACATCCTATTATTTCTACTACAGCCCTAGACTTCGTTGAGCTTATGCGAGGATTCTACACCTCGCATCCGGAATTTCAGGGAGTGCCACTCTATATTTACGGGCAATCATATGGAGGAAAGATGGCGGTAGATATAGGCATACGAATGCATGAAGTAAGTCCTTTCCTAGTTTGTAGCAGGACATTTCAAACAATTTAACAAACCTCACGTGACATGTCATTTACGTATATGCTTTATACACTTTAACGCACCACGTGATGCAATGACGAAAAACAAAACTTATATTATAACGCTAAAAGCACGTGATGCTACGTCTCAGTACTCTACCAGAGTTACAAAGCTTATAAGCAATATGCTAATTATTTTTCCTTTCTAGGCGGAACGGATGGGTAGGATTCGTTCAAATCTTAGAGGTATAGCAATGGGTAATGCGTGGATATCTCCAATAGATAGTACTCTTTCAGTTGCCTCACTTCTACTGACATTTGGATTAGTAGACCAAGAAGGACATGATGCTATTCACACTCAGGCCATGAAGACTGCACGCCTATTTAATAAAGGCTCTTACGCTGAATCTAGTGCACAATGGGCGATAACCCAACAAACCGTGGTGTCACACACAATAAGTTTAGATTTTTATAACGTTCTTACAAAAATGCGTGAACCGTATTACATACCTAAATCAAGAGAAGGTGCTTTTGGTACGTTTAATAATGTAATTCCATTGTGAAATTTACATTTACCGTTATAGAGCTATCATTTCACCCCCCATATAAAAAGAAAACAAATGCAACTATGAAGTGAAATTATATCTATTGATTGACACTGACGACATCGTTAGCCGCTCGCGCTCAATCACAATTAATTTTCTATTGTCTGAATTAGTCATTATAGCATTAATTCGCAATTAATGGAGAAGGAACATTTTGTAGACTAAACATTTTGTAAATTTACTCAAATTATGTTTTCGTAATTACGTAACGAAATACAATAATGCTTTCAGAATTTGCAAGGGATATGCTGATCCGAAATGCTCTACCTATACCCTTGGAAACAACACATGAGTATAATCTTAACAAATTAATGAATACTTTGGTTAAAGAAGCTCTCAGAATCCCTAAACATGTCGTTTGGGACTCACAGTCTCAAAGCGTGTTTAATTATTTAAGAGTTAACTTCATGAAACCTGTGACCGAAGGCAGTTTGTAACCTATAATTTTAATTTCCTTATTTTTATTAAAATTACAATAACACATTCTTGCTCATTATCACAATGTAACTGGTTCATTCGAATATTTAAAATGAAAACTGGCCGAGATATTCTGTTTTTAATTAAAAAGTTTTTGATCACATTTTAGTTGAAAAGTTACTGAACGAAACGGATATTATCTTGACGATATTTAATGGAAATCTCGATTTGGTTTCTAATACTCCAGGTAAAAAAGTTTTTTACGTCTAACATAATAAGTAAGTACCTACTTTCCTCCTTCAGTGATTTCACCCACAAAGAAAGCACGAATATAGCAGAACGTAATTATTGATCATAAATAAGCATCTATTAATAAATATCACGGCATCATTGGTATACCTATTGGTGGTAAGCGTGGCAAGCGAGAAGTTTTATTGGATTTCAGTATGAATATCTTATTACCATCACTGAACGGATTTGAGCCCGGTTAAATGGTAATAGGTTCGCCTCCCTATTAAAAGGAATCTAAAAACATAATGCGAACATTTAAGTCGATGGATAACATGAATTTTATTTGTAAAAATATGCTTCTTATTCCTCTTATAAATGAATTATAGGACAGATACTATGGGTCGATCGCCTGAAGTGGACAGGTGCTAAGGCATACAAGAACACGAAACGAAGAGCTTTCTATGAAAACAATTGGCTAGAGGGCTACTACAAGTCATACGGCAACTTCAGATTTTTCTGGATAAATAATGCTGGACATAATGTAAGTAGACTTGGTTCGATATTTTTCCTTACTTAATTTATTAATCGGCTATCGATAAATTTTGCTTAATTAGGTACGTGAAGTACAATCGTGTAACTATTAGGAAGTGTTCATAAATTAAAAAAAAAACATGGATACAATATTATTTTTATTTGGATAAGATGATAAGCAAGCATACGAGCCACGCGACTGCTACGCGGGAGAACCTGGGCCTGATTCCCAGGTCAAGGCAGTGTTTTTCTATGAAATTGTCTGTAGCAGCTTGGAGTTTGAATTTATGTCCGGTCAATGGCATTAGTCTCACTCCATATTATATGGGACTTAAATACACCGTGTTTTTTTTTGTCGTCTTACAGCCGAAAGGATATATTCTACTCATCATGATCAACAATTTCTTGTATGGTATGTAACCATGAAGTGCAAAAAAAACAGCTATCCTGACCTGAACTTTTTTCTAAGAAACAGCTCTCCTTTTTTTACAAGATTTCAGACTTAGGCCCATATCTAGTAGAAATAATATTGAAATAATGGTTTCCTTTCGGCTGTAAGACAGGCGAAATGCGGGTGTAGGGCTTCGCTTTCTAGGGATTACAGGCGTGATAGTAGTATGTTATTATAATTTGCATGCCACAATTCACAGGCACTTTTGGCATAGCGTCATACATTATTCGTCATCATTATATTATCCTCTCAATAAAGAACTATAAGACTGTCACAGTTCTCGAGTCATTTGGTTCTACTGTAACTAAGTAATATAATGTAAATATACCTATTAATTACAGGTACCTAAAGATAACCCGGCTGGAACCAATGCAGTCCTTCGCGATATGACAAAATTTGGATAACATGGTAATTAATGAAAATAAAATTATTTTGAAAACGTTAAAGCTGTTTAATTGTGTAAATATATTGAGTATATTTATAGGTTAGATAGAATAACGTTGTGTAATAATTATCTTAATTTCATAATTTAATAAAATAAATGTGTATTTCGTTTAATTGTCGATTATAATAAACTATGCAAAAATACGCCTTATGTTTGCCTAACGTCAAAGTGTCCATAGTCAACTTACAGATGCAAAAAAAGATAAATAATATAAAAGGTAATGCAAGTCATTAGCCTCACTATGCAAAAACTCTCTAGGTACCCAAGAGGTACTATCAATTAAGACGTTAATAGTTAAATAACTGGTGAATTGCCTCATTGCCGTACCTACGCCAAATGCATTTGTTTTTATTATGAAAATATAACATTTACGTAACAAGCTAGCCAACAGACTACTAAACCTACCTAGATAAATTGTTTTGAATTAGTTAGCTATAGTATAAATTTATAATAATTAAGATTGTGTCAATGAGTGAAATTAGAGACACACGTACCCAAAATTAGTACGTTCATATATAGATAAGCTATATCGCTTATTGATAATATTTTACATATTGATCCAATTTCAGTATATTCTAAACTTTAGCAACAACATGTGGTTTTATTCAATTTTAATATTAACCTTGTCAAGTCAATATGTAGCAGGTAAGATTGAATTTGTTATACAAGCAAATATCACAACCATGTTCGGTAATATGTGGATTTTAGCCTATATTTTCCGTCATAAGACCAAACTCATTTACCTACACAAAATAGCGTTGATTGTAATACGTATATTTGAACCCAAAAGTAAACGAAATGAATGTACGATACATTACAAAAATGAACTTCCAAGATAGCAGGTGAACCCCGCGCGGTGGAATAGTTTATATTTTTTTTTCCTAAGCCAAATATTTTTTTTATAATATTAACCAAATACTTTTTCAACATCCTTTTGTCAATCTACCTACCAACATTATAGATAGGCTTTTCTTTGTTTTGATTTTGTATTGTTTTAATTATACAATATAAACATAAATTATTTATTTGTAAAATTCTGTGCCCAATTTGCTTAAATTTACAGGTAAGGATAACACAATAAAGCCTTATTGTCCACAAGGATTACATTTATTTGGATACTTCATCACCTCGTGATTTAGCATGACATTGACATAAATGTTACAAAGGACACGATTTAGGCACGGAATTTTCTTATTAACGGGGTTATGTACATAAACTGTATATAATAAGGAAAACAAATAATTCAATAATTTGAATCTTTGTAGGTCAATTTGGGCCATTTGAACAAGACTACAGTTATGTGACCGTGAGAGAGGGGGCTCATATGTTCTACTGGTTGTTTTACACCACTGCCGATGTACCAAATTACACGGACAGACCCCTCGTCGTATGGTTACAAGGTGGACCTGGTGGCTCATCTACAGGCATCGGTAATTTTGAGATTTTAGGACCTTTGGACCTATCATTACAAGAAAGAAACTACACTTGGGTAAGGAATCGTTAAATAGAAGATTATTTTTTTGATTTTTAACGAAACTCGATTTGAATGATTTATGTGATAGTGCGAAAATTGTTTTAGGTGAAAAACTTTAACGTTCTATTTGTGGACAACCCTGTAGGCACTGGTTTTAGTTACGTCGATGAACTGAGATTCTTGACCGTTACCAATGATGAAATAGGTCAGTCGTATTTAATAAATAATACGTCAAATGTGTTTATTAATTACCTATTAAGTATACTGTCTGGTGCTTACCTACAATATTAAAATCTTTTATCTCCTACAGCCCTAGATTTTGTTGAGCTCATGCGTGGATTCTACAACACCCACCCAGAATTTCAGGGTGTACCACTCTATATTTACGGACAATCTTATGGAGGAAAAATGGCAGTAGATATGGGCATACGAATGAATGAAGTAAGTAATGCCATGTTTGTAACAGTACAATCCAATTATTTACAAGCCTCGTGTGATATGGGTAATTTATGTGCTAATTTATAGTCACATGTGACACAATGATATAAACCATAACTAATATGTTTACACTAAAAGCATGTGATGGTATGTTTTGGCAAATCACCCGGTACAGGGCTTATAAGTAATATGCTAATTAATTGTACTTGTTTAGGCGGAGCAAGCCGGTACAATCGGTTCAAACCTTAGGGGTATAGCAATGGGCAATGCATGGATATCTCCAGTAGATGCTACTCTTACATGGGGACCAATTTTACTAGCAGCTGGACTTGTAGACCAGGAAGGGCATGATGAAATTCAGACTCAAGCTAGGGAGGCTGAACGTCTTTTTAATGAAGGCTCATACACGGCTTCTACTACACAATGGGCGGCCACCCAACAAGCGGTGTTCTCGAGAACAACTAACGTGGATTTTTATAATATTCTTACGAAAATGCCTGTTACGTTTCTACCTGACACAAGAGAAGCCGCCTACGGTACGTATGTCTTATAAGCCAACCATCCTTAGTGACATTCACCATTCAGTATTTCGAATTCCGTATAACAACAAAGTGACAAAATAATTAAACTTGGAGAACTGAAATCCAAATTATATCTGTGAGATGCTTGCACTTGCTTGCATCTAGCACCCTAACATACAAGTATTTTTAAGATGAGTTTTCTTGGATATATTTTATATTTACAATCTTATGCTTCCAGAGTTTGCAAGGGATATGATGATCCGAAATGGTCTTCCATCATCCTCGGAAACGAGACAAGAGTACGACCTTAGCACATTAATGAACACTTTAGTTAAGGAAGCTCTAGGAATCCCTGAACATGTCGTTTGGGGTTCACAATCTAATAGCGTTTTTAACTATTTAAGTGTCGACTTCATGAAACCTGTTACCGACGGCAGTTAGTACCTATAATACTTTTTCTAAATACATATTCTTTGGCATTTAAATTACCTCAGACTCAGTTCCTGATTGAAGCAAATGTTTGAAATTAAACTGTTTTTTTTTTTCAGTTGAGAAGCTGCTGAATGAAACAGATATTATTCTGACGAAATATAACGGAAACCTTGATTTAATTTGTGATACTCCAGGTAAAAGATTTCATTTCGTGACTAACCAAAAGGTTTATACCTATACTTCATTTCACAAAAATCTGTCTTTGGTAATAATCTTTTGATTTGTACCTAATTAAATCAATGTAACTGTAAAAAAACTTAAACACTATCATACTTATAGACAAAACAAGATGTGCTTGGAGATCGTAGGTTAATAATCATTTAATCAAACCAAAGTTGAAGTTTTAAATTTATTAAAATTTCTTATAATATTGATTTCTGACATTTACGCGAATATTATACATTGAAATAAAACTACTTTTTACGGATTTTATCGCGTATATTGATATTATTAATATATCAGATTTGATAATACCACAAATACTTGCGAAGGAAAGTCGATACCTACCCAGGATGATTCGTGAGGCTATTGAAATTAAAAAACATCTAAATTTCAATAGAGAAGATGGCTGGGTCTTACCACCTGCTTGGAATCCTGTTATAGATTCTATTAAACCAAAATCCAGGCCTACAACTGCAAGACCAAAGGATATTGTGAGCTCGTTCTGCGTGAATCGGATTGCCAATAATTAACAACTAAAACATGATCATTGAATATTTTTACTTTAAAAGAGACCATGATTCTCTGAGTTTGTTTCGGCGTTTCTTCTCAGAGGTCGTCAGCTAGGAAATGCCGGCTCCATCTAGTTTTAATTAATAATTAGTAATAAATGTCATTGATCATGTAACAATAAAAAAATGTAGGGTAGCTGTCAGTAATTATATCATCAAGACGCCCACCACCTCAGTCTACCCGTGACCATGGACGCTGTAAAGGGTCCGAAACGTCGGGATTAATAATATCAATATACGCGATAAAATCCGTAAAAAGTAGTTTTATTTCAATTTCTTATAATTCCTATTGTTCTTTACAACAGGGCAAATACTGTGGGTGGATCGCCTGAAATGGCCAGGCGCTGAGGAATATAAATACGCACAACGCCATCCCATCTGGGAAAACGATAAGCTAGAGGGATACTACAAGTCTTTTGGCAACTTCAGGTTCTTCTGGATAAATTATGCTGGACATAGTGTAAGTAGAGTCAGATTTGATTGCTTATCTGATAAAGACAAAATCTAAAATAAAATCTTCTAAAATAAATGTTATTCTTTTACTCAAAACTGAGATAAAGATAACGTTATATAAAGTATAGAACCACATACTTCCTAGGTTCACAGGGTACTTTGAGATTGACATAGTACCTACACGTAAATTTTCGAACAAAGAACTACAACAGATCTGAAAATGCCCAACACTATAACTTGTTTTATTATATTAACAGGTACCAAGGGACAACCCAGCTGGAACCAACGCATTCCTTCGTGATATGACTACATTCGGCTAACATGTACTTAGGAATGGAAATAAATAATGAGTCTTTAAGCCCTTTAAACTATTTAATTCCATATTCTGTGACCTCGGTGTTAACCTACTAATTGTCTAAGATATAATAATATAACTATATTATAATTATGGATGACACGATACAAAAAACCCATACGTACTAAGAGAAAATAACTTAAGAACGGTGACCCTACAGAGGGTCGTAACAATTATTTTTCTATGTAGATAAATGTTCCGTGACTGATTATCTGATTAATTACTAACTTCATTAATTAACATCTTAAAATTAATAAAGTAGGTATGTATCTATTTACTTTCACGACGTCATGGTCTAGTGGTCCGTGTATCCGGACTGCTGATCACGAGGTTGTGGGTTCGATTCCCACATGACACAAATATTTATATGATGAACATTAAGTATTTTAAGTATATATTTACAATAAAAAAGGGTATGTAAGTATTATACCCATTGTCTAGTAGGTACCTAAAGTACAAGCTCTGATTAGTTTGGGGCTCTGCTTACTTTATTATTAAGTTATTTATTTTAAAAAAGCAGTGATAGCCGAATCAAAGGTCTCGAGTTTGAATTCAAGACACGAACCTGAATAAAAAAATATGTGCGTATAATTAAACGGTGATGAATATCGTAAGGAAACGCATGCGTTTTCTCGAAGGTATGTGAAGTCTGTTAACCTGCACTAGGCCAGCGTGGTGGCCGCCGATTGTCTGTCAATCTGACAAGAGACCCGTGCCCAGCAGTGTGCCATTAGGTACATGGGTTGATTATGATGATGACGATTTATTTAGGTAAAGTAGGTGGTTGCGGCGTTCTCCACCAGACAGTCTCAGAGTATGTATTTTCTTTAACATAGTTTGAAAAATTACTATCATAATAGGATTTACTTATCAAGTGATGATGCAAATAATTATAATTAATCTATTAAAAATTAGGGCTGTCGTTATCACAATATTGATAAGATTATTTTGAGAATTTTAAGATAATATTGGTTTACAATTTAGCTTTATACACAGAAGCAAATCTACTGTACCTACCGTATTATATATTTATGTACAGGCACCTAGCTGTTAGTAAAGTTTAAAATGGTAAAAAAATCAGTATTAATAGCAGTTTCTGTAGTGGCAGCATTAGCCGCCGCTGCGGGACTAGGAGTACTTATATGGTGGTTAGTAAGTGATGAAGACGTCCGTGTTATCCGTAAGTTAATTTATTTTTTATTATTGACATTTTATTCTTATTTTCTTATACTTACCTACTATTATATGCTACCACATTCGGATGATACACGTGATGGTACGTAGGTTGATAGCGAGGAAAATCTATTTTTATTTATTATTTTACTTTTGAAAATTAAATTAAGCTTTTTAAGTAAGCTAATTTAAGTCATGGATTTCCCTAAATTTTCCCTTTCCGTATAATTAAGAGGTCCTTTTGTGATATTCACGTAGTTACTTCGCAGTGACGAATTTACCAGCAGGCTGAGTACGCTTGAGCCCAGAGCGGCAGATTTTATGGGCGGCAAATTTGTCTTACAGAAATAATATTTCCAAAAGTAGTTCCAAATTAAACCGTTATGTATCATAACAAACTAAACTACAATATACGTTAAATTATTACTTAGTAAAATTGTAGAAAAACTCGTATGTCACCAAATATAATAAGCGCAAAGGCGTAAAATGTGTATGTGAACGTCCGGTGGGACCATTTCAATGTTAACTAAGTCATTACCGCCATCCGCATCATTATCATTAAAAAAATAGGTGGAAATATCTAGCTATGTAACTACTACACGCAGCTTCATGTAGGTACCTTTTATTATAATCACTAAATTGTTTTTAATAACCAACAGAGATATTTATTTATTTGAACTAATAGGTAGTAACATATTTGTAACTTTATCGTTTCAAGACCTGGAAGGGGATGGCATCGGTGATTTTGAATACACTGCGGCGTTTACAAGAATACGCAATGTAGGAGACATTTTTTGGTGGTTTTACCCTACAACCGCAAGTGCCGCGGCGAGTCGCCCTCTAATACTGTGGTTAGACGGTGTAACGGGCATTCCACCCAGTCTGCTGGCCAATTTGGGGATGTTCGGCCCTTATGACACGAATTTCAATGAGAGAGAAAACTCTTGGGTATGTACAGTGTTTAACTAAACAAGTTGAAAGAAAACCTAATTGGGAGTTATAAGTATGTAAACCTGTACGTTTTCTCTAACAAAAATTTGAACTTAAAAATTACCTTGAGACTTGAGTTTGATTTCAAAGACACGAGTAGGAAACGCGTCGACTAATTTTTTATGTTATACAGGAGGTTAAATTATATTAAAGGTATTTAATATTTTCAGGTTGACCGATACAATTTGCTATTTATCGATGCGCCTTTGGGGACAGGTTTCAGTACTCCTTTAGGTAACAATCAAATCCCAAGGAATATTGACGAGAATGGTAAGATCCTAATTTGAAATCAGACTGCCCTAGCTTACCCCGCTTTCTATGAGCTACTACCTAATCATAATATTGTTAACAAATGACTAAACGGATAATTTTATAACAAATTCTTAATACTTAAATATCTTTTAATGATAATTTGAACGTATTTTTTAAAGAGACTGTTTTTTATCCACAGCTGAACACCTCGCTATCACTTTAGAATCATTCTACAGCGTACACGAATCTTACAGAAACGCTTCTTTATACATTTTTGGCCAGGGTCATGGTGCACAATTAGCTCTTGCGCTTGCGATGAAACTAAGTCAAGTGAGTCCGGCTAAATGTACTTTACAATATAATGCCACCCACCATGGTGTGCCATAGCAATAAATATTATACACATCAGCAAGATACTTGTAAAGCTAAGTGTAGGTTACACCAAAAATTATGTCATTCTTGCATGCGATGGAATTTTTGAGCGTGAATAATAAAACCGCACAATTTTAAGTGCAATCTGTTGTTATCGTTATTTAAAAGAGGTTTCAATAAATTTCAATTCTACACATTATTATAAATATTTATTTCAGAGTGAAGTTGATATCAACATTACCAACCTACGTGGTGTAGTAATAGGCAACGGTATAATTTCGCCAGCTTTAGCAATGACGAAACTTGGCTTTTACCTCGAAGAGCTCGGTTACATTGATGGCATTGGCCGTACCGCTATAGAAGATTTTTCCAACGAAATAACGGCTATAGTAAATAATGGACAATTAGAACAAGCTTTTGAATGGTTTAGTTCTTTGGGGCGGTTCGTCAACGATTATGCTCGAGCCGTGGCCGTTAATCTGGGATACATAGTTGAAAAACTAACGACGGTCTCTCCACAAGGTAATTGCTAATATTAGGCAGGTAAGGTACTTACTACTTTTCTGTTTCCACAAACAAACCGTGATACAATTTGTGAAAATTGACCATGTATTAATAAAAATGTACGTTGTGAATATTACATATCTACATACAAACATAAGCAAACACAAGCAAGGTTAAACTTGCAATGAATACCTACGCACTCCTATAAGTGTAGGTATTTAGAAGGTATTCGATTAAGTAATTAATTTTATTTCCAGATTACTTCGGCCAACGGGCATACCTAAAATCTGTATTCAACAATACAGATTTCGATATTATGAACACACTAGTAGCACCCGCTTTAGGTATATCTTCAGACATAACTTACGACTCAAGTCGAAACGCTGTTATTGACGCTTTTCGGAGCTCTTTTATGATACCAGCCACAGAAAAAGGTAATTAACAGTTCTAATAAGTTAAAATATCCTTATTCAGCTACTGTAGACGCAAACATTAGAAATTAAATTACGAATAAAATATAAGCTACCTGTTAGACTGTTGGTAGGTAAGTACGTCTACGTTCTAAAAATGCATACCAAACCAAAATATTATAGTTAGGTGAAGCGGCCCGCCACACTGGGCGGTCTGCGGACGAATGCTGCAGCGCTCCCGTAGTCCCGGCACTAAAGTGGTGACGCAAAACGCCCGAGGTTGGTTTTAGTCGGTAGATCGCTCTTTTCAGAGCGGAGTCCGATACACCCGAAATAACCCGAAGCGGTGGGTAGTGCATAAAACATTTCCAACCCCGTCAACAAAAAAAAAGCTTTGGATAGCGGAATATCCTCATGGATCGCCTGCAACCTTGGGGGCGGAACGATATATCGACGGCGAAGTGCCAATACCTTCTAACTGACAAAGACCAAAATTGACACAAAGTGAAAAAAAAATTAAGTTTCCTAAAAACTACAAAATATTCCACGGTCAAATAGGTATAGTCGCGTTGTTCGTAGATAGGAGTTGTTGTTAAAATACAAATAAATGGTGTCATCAAAACACGTAGGAACCGACCTCAAAGTCATATTCTATATGAAAGTAAATTTCTCAAAAAAATTAAGATAGGAGGTACTGGTATTTCGAAGTCGATATCGGACTCGTACCGGTCGACAAATCCACACTTGTCATCGCATGTTCTACATCCCTATCTATAGTCATAGCCATGGGATTCGTGATATTCGCCAAGGCCAGTCAAAATAATTATAACTATAATACATAAGTAACTTAATTATTCAGAAAGGAATATTTACCGTTAGCTTGCTTTTTCGAGCGACCAGCGCCTCAGCATGAAGTCCTTTTTAGATTCAGATTCCGTTCTATTCAGATTACTGTAAAAACAAAACAGTTTAATCCCAATGGCTGTTTCCTGATAAAAATACCAGGCCGAATACAGGCTGCAACTGCTAGGTTTTCTTACTAACGGACACAAAAAAATTACAATGACCCTCAATGACCTTTCTTACGAGTCAAGTTGCACAGTTCTAAAAATTCAATCATCAATGGAATAGAATCCGAGGCTAGACTGCAAATATCGATTTATAATTTACAATAATTTCTATGTTTCATACAAATAACCTACCTACCTACTTAAACTTAGTACTTAATAATAATCAAAATTGTCATTAAAAATTAAAACTAATTAGGTAGGTACCTATCAAATTAAACAAATATGGCGGCTAGCTAAAATTAATTTTTTGCTTACAGTTGAATATATTCTCCAAAACACGGAACTCATAGTTTGTATCTATAATGGCAATTTGGACGCGGTATCAAACACACCAGGTAATTATGTATTAGGTTTATTGTATTTATAAAATTAATTACATGTCTGACACTTCAATCAAGCTTGAAACTCGCTTGAAAAGAAAATTAAATTAATATTAAAAAGATTGATTTTTAATTTTTTGGCGCCGTTTTTGAAATTAGAATGTATTGTGTATGACGCGTGTGACTGACATTGGAATCGTCATAGAGTTTAGTGTTTATTTTTATGAACAAGGAAGTTGACTGATTCTAATATTTAATTGATATTAGCTACAATTATTGGATAGTAAAATATGATAGATAACTATTATAATTATATCAAATTATGTATATACCAATAGCCAGTTCCTCCTCCTCCTTGAGTCGTTCTCCTCACTGCTGAGGGTCGTGATCTCTATGTAAGAGCTTCTTGCGAACTATGTTCCTCCATTTTGCTCTATCCTCCGCAGCATGGATGGCGTCGCTCACACTGGAGTCGAGTGTCGAACGAATCTGGTCGGACCAACGCATGAGGCTCCTTCCTCTTGGTCTTTTCCCTTCAATCTTGCCTGTCACAAGCAACTTTTCTAGGTTATCACCACGTTTTCTGGCTACGTGTCCAAAGAATTCAAGAATTCTCCGAAGACATATCGTAGAGAGCCTGGTAGTTATATGTAGTTCTATAAGAATTGAGGCGTTAGTCCGATGTGCCGTCCACGGGATGCGAAGCATCTTCCTCCAGCACCACATTTCAAATGCATCAATGCGAGTGCGGTCTGCCTTCTTTAGAGTCCATGTTTCGGCGCCATATAGGAAGATGGAGAACACTAAGCTGGTCACAAGCTTCTGTTTTAATTTGAGTGAGATGCTCTTAGTACTCCAAATGCGATCGAGCTGTGACATAGCATTCTTTGCCATTCCAATGCGCCTTTTTATGTCTCTTTCGCACGAACCATTGTTAGAAATCATGGAACCCAGGTATATGAAATCATCTACAATGTCCAGCCTAAGTGCATCTGTGAGTTCCATTTTCCCTGTGCGATCAATGACCATGATTTTGGTTTTGGATTCATTAATAGACAATCCCAATTCTCCGCTGATACGAGTCATTCTTCTCATAAAAGTGACCATTTCTATTTCGCTTGCTGCAAGTAGAGTGGTATCGTCAGCATACCGAAGGTTAGTGATCCTCTTTCCTCCGATAGTAACTCCACCTTCCCAGTTTTCACAGGCCCGTCTCATGATGTACTCCCCGTATATGTTGAAAAGAATGGGCGATAATATACAACCCTGTCTAACTCCTTTTTTGAAGTTAAACGGTTTCGAGATGGTATTATTTACTCGGACAATGCCCATGTTACTTTTGTAAAGGGATTGCAGCATTGCCGTCAGATGTTCCGGAACTCCGAGTTCTGTGAGGATTTTCCACAGACTGTCCCACTGAACGCAATCGAAAGCCTTACTATAGTCTATGAAGCACATCACCATTGGGGTGTCAAACTCGTGAGATTTTTCAATGAGTTGCCTGATATTGAGAATTTGCTCTCTTGTGCCTTTCTCCTTTACGAAGCCTGCCTGCTCTTGAGGGATTTGCCAGTCTAAATAATATTTAATGCGGCTATTTAATATATGCAGGAAGATTTTGCTACAGTGTGAGATTAAAGAAAGGGTGCGATAGTTGCCACATTTTTTGGTGGAACCTTTCTTGTGAAGTGGCAAGACAATCGTTTTCGACCAATCTTCGGGCCAGTCGCCATACTGCCACACATGGTTACAGATTTTATGTAACATATCGACACCTTTATCACCGAGCGCTTTTATTATTTCTGCAGTAATTTGGTCCGGTCCTGGAGCCTTTTTCTCTTTGAGGCGTTCAATGGCAGATGTGACTTCTGACCGCAGAATAGACGGTTCCAATTCAAGTTCACGCCAGTTTTGCATATGAGTACACGGATTTGCACACGCATATAACTCCTTGCAGTACTCTCGCCACGTTTCGGCGATTTGCTCTAGGTCATGAATTGGGTTACCATCCTTGTCCTCGATTACCCAAGATTTTGGTTGGAATTTACGAGAAAGTATGCGCACTTTTTTAAAGAGGTCAGATGTCTGGTATTTGAAGGAGTGTCTTTCAATATCCACGCAGATGCCCTCTATAAAGGCATGCTTGTCACGATAGCCAGTTAAGCAATATATATTTCAGTGATATGTTTCAATATATTTCGAATTAGGACAGTTATTCTTTGTAGGTGGGTACCTACCTAGCCGTGATTAAAAATTGTGCAATAAATTCTGATAGGGTAATTTTGGATCCTTTCGAGACCTTACTTATCATTCGAGAGATCTTATATTTCGAGACCCTACCGATTTAATTTAGGTATTCGATGGTTTTGCCACATTTGCTCTTGAAAACTAAGTTGGAACAGTCCAATCAAGTCAATAATAGCAGCTAGGCCTGACACTAGGACTAGCAGACTATCATATTATATTGTACTTAGTCGTTGCACACTATCTACGAAGGTAAGTGTGACTGATGACACCAAGGACTTTAGGTATAAAGTCCTTGGGTGACACAGTGACGGCACAGATTAGTGATTCTAAACGTGAAGTTAAAGCTTCCTTATTTGTGTTTGTGAGTGAGATGACGTAGTGTTGAGATACACTAAAATAATTCTCTTCTGACCAAATTATGTAATGTAGGTACAAAATTAAATATTACTATTGATATTTTTCAAGCTTTAATCCAGGTCAATTTAATACAGGTCAATTAGAATGGGTCAACAATCTTCGGTGGTCTGGACAAGCTGAATTCATAGACAGGCCAAGAGAACCACTAGTTATAAATAGATTACTTGAAGGTTATTTCCGGAATACGACAAGACTTCACTTTTATTGGGTTAACGTCGCTGGACAATCGGTATGTATTTGTAGTAAAAATTTCTCTTTCTTTTAGCAGACACAATAGAAAAACAATTGTTACGACCTTCTGTACGGTTCTCCAACGGCCAACCGCATACCTACGATTGGGGAGACTCCCCCCCAATCGTAGTTACACTTACCTTTGAGCCTGGCTGTGTGATCATAACTACTCAGATATGATCACACAGCCAGGCTCAAAGGTTTACTAGGTTTTTTTGCTGAACTGTTATAGTAAATTTTCAAGTAGGTACTATTTAACATGTTAGAAATACGTACTAGAATTCAAGTTTTATAGGTACTTAGAAAAAAATTTTTTTTTCAGGTACCAATCGAAAACCCTGCAGCGATGAACACTATTCTATCAAGGATTGTACTGAACTAATTCATAGTTGATTAAAAGATTGAGAATATTAAATTAATAAAATAACTATTAGTCTTAATACCTACTCACCTATCTATATGATAGTACACTTCTGCCTAACTCTTTTGAGGAATTCAGGCGCGACAGTATTAATATGTATTAAGTATGTAAAGTTATAGTCACGATTATTCGAAAACCTAGACGTTTTCATCGAAACCAAATCGAATAATCTCTGCCTCGGTAGTCTAGTAGTCCTAAGAGGGACTGCTATGATAGAAGTCTTGTGTTCGATTCCCAGGTCGAGCAGTGTTATTGGATTTTTCTATGAAATTCTTATTAACAGCTCGGAATTTGGATTTGTGCACGGTTAATAGCAATACTCACCCCAAAGAACCGAAAAAACAGGTAGAAGTGCAAATTAACTATAAGAACCGTGGTCGCCAAACACACAAATTAAGCGATAATCATGTTAAATCTTGTTAAAAGATATAATCTTGTTCTTTTTCAATGTTACTCAGTAAAGTCCGTCTCACGAAAGAAGTCCCGCAGACGCGGCGCCACTGTCATTCGACGGAATATTGCTATTTGCTAAACTCTATTGTTTTAGACTATCCAAAAATTCAATATTTAATCGCTGTAGGAGGAATCTGATTTTATTATTTCAGTAATTTATTGAAATTGATGTATTGTAAAGTTGTCAACATTATAGTTCCACTCATTTCCGTGGCTTCTTTTGTGAGACCGTAGCGTGAGACGGACTCGGGTAGACAGAGGAAAACGGACTTTCTCAGTTCAGTTCTGTCAGCTGTCAATGTCAAGTTGGACTAGTTGGCTGGATTCAAAACAAATATATATTTGCCGTAAAAAAAATATAAAAACGTAGTCTTTGTACTATGCGTTTCAAAAAAGAATAGGACTGACCTCCAGCCATCTTGTGACGTCATAGCTGTCAATTCAAACCAGCTAGGTAGGGTGAGCAAAACAGATATTTATGAAATAATATTTTTTATGTATTAAAAATATTCCACCGATTGTTATTTAGAAGAAAATTAGATATTTTATTACCCGTGTTTATAATAAAACTAATGTTATCGTTGTCTTGAAATATTTCCCTTTTCCGATTCATTTGACGTAGTTAATTTCTTTTTCCAATCGTCACTGGTAATAATTGAATCAATAGTTTCCAGTGTTAGATTCTCAATTTGACTTTCTAATTGTTGAACATTATTGTCAGCTACCCTACGCTTATCAAGTGCCAGGTATATTCAATTGGATTTAAATAACAATTATAGGGTGGCAGCTTCAAAACTTCAAAGCCATGGTAGTTTAAAATATTGTCTATAATATAGCTTTTTGGCAAATTGTGCCTTTTTATTAACTCGGAGAGTTCCGGATTTGGTATTACTGCTTATAAATATATTATAAAGTTTTAAAATTTCAAAAGATAAAATATATTTTCTTTGCAACCTGTACTTTTTTGTCAGATTGGGGTCATTCGAGGTCATTGACGTTCCTATTCTTATTTAAAACGCATTAGTAAAATAGTTATAGTCTTTGAGTTGGACTTTGCTATGGTCTCAGAAAAAGATTTCTCGTTTCTCCATATCTATGGTAAATGAAATGGTTGTTTTTTTTCTTTTCCTTGATGGCAAGAAGTGGTTGTTCTTTTCTTTCTCTTTCGCTATGGCAATTGATGCCGATGTCGACAATTCTGCCCAAAAGTGGTTGTTGTTGCAATTTGCAAGTTTGCTTTGCTAGTTGACAATGACATAAATAATGACAGAAGATGTCATCATATTAGCACTCACTAACAATTAGCAATTTATTTCTCAGTCCAGGCGAGACTCCAGAGATACCAAAGTAATCTGTGAGATACCATTCTATCATACCTTAGTCTTATTTCGTGGTTATATCTATATTGTTTAGTTTGTTCTAAAATTATTATAAAAAGTGAAATGGCTGATATACTTGATATATTAGAATTAGAGCAGCCAGCGTCTGAGATTAGTAGGGACAGTATTATACATGGAGACAAAGTAAAGAAGAAATATGTGACTGCTAAGGCAGTGAAGCGACCTGAGGGAATGCACAGAGAGGTGTTTGCATTGCTATACAATGACAATAAGGACCTGCCGCCGCTGCTACCCACTGATACAGGTAAGCTACTACTTACAAGATGTGTAAAATAATTATTAAGTATAATGTTTACAATCTATGTTCCATCTATCGCTAATGGCCAGTCCCAATCACAACTCAGTTGACAGTACATTGGACTTTGTCAAAATTCTGTTTAAATCTATGGACTGATTTGAGACTAGTCATGTCAACTGGAGAGATCTTAGACTAGCACTAAGCAATGAAATATGCTTCATTGAATACTAGTTAGTTGAATTAATAATAATAATCATTCATTTATTTCAGACATGTACGTTATTTCTAAAAAAAAAAAATTTATTAATTAATGTCATGACAGTAGTGTTACTTTTATTTGAATAATTATGTATTATTTAATATATAGGTGTCTATATATTAAATAATACATAATTATTCAAATTCATATCTAATACACACATTACGTCAATCATATTAAATATTTTTGGACAATTTTACACAGCACCATCTAGTCCCAAACTAAGCAGAGCTTGTACTATGGGTACTAGACAATGGATATAATACTTATATACTTTTTTTGTAAATACATACTTATAGTACAGAAGAAAAACCCAGACAAACACAAACACTTATGTTTTAACCACACAAATATTTGTGTCATGTGGAAATCAAACCCATGACCGCATGATCAGCAGTCCGACACTCGAACCACTAGACCAGAGACATTGTCAATTCTCTTCTTGATTTGGGTTACTACAATACAAGTGTAATGGTGATACAATTTTCACATACTTAATTTTTATCATCAGGAAAAGCATACAAACAAACTAAAGCTAAGCTTGGCATGAGAAAAGTTAGGAAATGGGTGTGGGCACCATTCACAAATCCTGCTCGTAAAGATAATGCTGTCTTCCATCACTGGAAACGGGCTGCTGATGAGGCTAAAGAATATCCATTTGCACAGTTCAATAAGGTAAGATATGGTTACTAATCATACCAAACAGTTAAGGAAGAAAATACAGTTTTATCTGTTTAAAAAATAATGTTATTTTATGATTTAAATTTTCAGCAAGTATCAATACCTTCATACTCAGAATCAGAATACAATCAGTATTTGAAATCTGAAGACTGGAGTCAAGCTGAAACTGATCACTTGATGGACTTGTGCCAACGGTTTGACTTGCGTTTCATAGTCATACATGATCGATGGGACAGAGCTGCTTTCAGGGACCGCACCATTGAAGACTTAAAAGAAAGATACTATGGAATCTGTGCTACATTGAGCAAAGTAAGCATTGATAATATTTCCTGTGTCCACTAATAACAGCAGGAAGTTTAGGTTTAATCTGTTTTTACAATGGATTAGTTATATTAAAATACAAAACAATTGAAGAATTTCAATGTTTTTACTATTACTATTTTCCAGGTTAAAACAAATCCTTGGTCTAATACCGTAACAATGGTAAATGGTGAGAAACGAGTTTATCATTATGATGCTGAACATGAAAGGAAGAGAAAGGAACAGCTCAGGCGACTGTTTGATAGGACACAGGAACAGGTAATAACAAACTTACTCACTGTATGTTTCTTTTTGGAGTGCACTTGGATGTTACTGACAAACAAGTGTACATATTGTGTACACTGTACATAAAGGATGAACAAGAAGGCATGAAGAATATGTAATCCCATTTAATTTTGTTAAATTGAAATTAAAGGCTTAATTAGGCTGTTAAAAGGAAACAATTAATAACCAAAGACTATATCATAATTAATTACATTGAATGTGTAGTTGTTGTGTTGAATTACATTGAATGTCTTATTGGAGACCTACCCCTTGAAAGCTTTAAAGATAGGTGGAACTTTGAATTTAATATTGTGTAATATTTTAGTAAAAAATATTTTCAGATTGATGAGGAGCAAATGCTACTAATGGAATTGAAAAAAATTGAAGCTAGAAAACGTGAGAGAGAAAGGAAGACTCAAGACCTGCAGAAATTGATCTCTAGAGCAGACAGTGGCAACTTGCCACCTGTCAACCAAGTCAATAACACCAATGAGGGTACCAGCACTCCATCAAACAATGCTGCCAGTATTGCCCGACGTCATGATAGGAAGCTACACAAGAAGAAAATTACTGCTCAGCAACGACCTGTGAGGACTGTGGAAAGTGTTGTAAGTACTACAGGCTGATACAATTAATAGCCTATGTTATCTATTTTTCAGATTCCCTTAAACGACCTTTTTTTTTCGGTAAAAAAATTAATACGAATTTTATTTCGCGATCTCGTGATTGGTTCCATTTTTAGGTAAAATAACTATGTATAAGTGAGAAAGATAAATAAGGATAAATAAATAAAAGTGGGGGGAAATTCCTTATTTATGTCTCCTACTGTGTTGCAAATTTTTCACACTGCTTTAATTGTAACAAGTGGTTGCAATTCTCAAAGCAATTTCTCAAAAATCTGCTAACATTACTTTGTAGACATGAAGCTACTATTTATCGAGGTAGATAATCAATCATACAAATATTTGTTCTATACGGAAATCGTACACAAAACTCAAACACACATTAAGCCTCCTCTACACAATCAGCCATGATCGACACTCGTTGATCGTCTGTGATCGGCAAGGTAATCGTCACGATCATTGTGCAAGCATCCACACCGCCACACGGTCGTCCGTGATCATTTATTGAGCGGCAAGCCTTCAAGATGGATGTGGAGGTTATAGCTGCAGCTACCATTAATTTAATTTCCGTATACATCATTTTATGAATGTAGTTGAACGAAAAGTTGTGAAAAAAAATAATTGAAGAATAAATAAATATTTTTGGGACATTTTTACACAGTACCATCTAGTCCCAAACTAAGCAGAGCTTGTACTATGGATACTAGACAATGGATATAATACTTATAAAATATATTTTTTGTAAATACATACTTATAATACATAAGAAACACTCAGACAAACACAAATACTCATGTTTTACCCACACAAATATATGTGTCCTGTGGGAATAGAACCCACGACCCCATGATCAGCAGTCTCGAACCACTAGACCATTGACGTCGTCAGAAGAATGTTTATTTTATTTTATTCTTTTGGCGCGTTTAAATTTTTTTTTTTTTAATTTTTAGTTTTTAACTCGCATTCCATATCTTAGGAAAGCATAAAAACTTAGTCCGCTATATTGGATTTAGAGTGACGTGACTTTATTTTTTAGAGTTATTCTTAGCAAGCCCTTTTATTTAATAACCATATTAATGTGAATGAATATATCAACAAAAACAACGCGACGTCCGCACGGCTCGCTATCCTCCGGCGAATGAATGATCGGCGATCGTGTGGGCACGCGCATACAACTACAAGCGATTCCCTTTGATGCGTGCCCGAAAAACCGACAAGTCGCCGATCGCCGCGATCATGGCGACGATTAAGGACCATGATGGGCGACTACAGGCAAGTAGCCCTTCTACACGATCGTGCTCGCGTGTAATCGCCCAACATAGCCGATTGTGTAGAAGAGGCATTCATTATGTTGGTTTCCAGACTGTGGAATGGTCCGGTATCAAATTCCCGGAAGCACGCGGCACTGGCGTCTGGTTGCGCTCACAACGCATGAAGCTGCCTCCCGGCGTCGGTCAAAGGAAGACCAAGGCCATAGAACAAGAGTTGCGACTTATGAATATTGGTATGTTCTTTGGAATTAGATTTCTTTCCACTTAAAATCTGGGCGTAAGATTGTGCCCTCTAAACTTACAATTATTTTAATCTTATTATCTTGCAGATATTGCTCCAACGCCAACGGAGGCCATTTGCAAACATTTTAATGAGTTGCGATCGGATCTCGCGCTAGCTCTGGACTTGAAGAATGCCCTAGCTTCATGTGAATTTGAGTTGCAGGCTCTGAGACATCAATACGAAGCTCTCAACCCTGGAAAGGTATTACTATTTTGAATTTTAAAACATGTCAATTTTATGCTCTGCAATATTAGAATCTGGTTTCCACATTTGTCAAAATTTAATGAATGACCATAGAATGGAAAACAGGTTCACTTATTGCGAAAAATTGGGTGTATAGTAAAATGTCCAACAGTACTGATAGCCAAATAGAAACATAAAGGCAATATTTCTTAATTCAATAATTACTGATGAAAATAACCTTTTGAGCTTATCTTAATGAACTTTGTTTCAGACACTCACTATACCACCTTCAATTTGCAACATGGTGGCTGACAATGAGACTAAGCCAATTGGAGAAATCATTGATGTGGTGGGATCTCCTAGTGCACTGAACACAACCATCTAGTATTATATATTATTCGCTGGTTTACCTTGTGGGTTCACACAACAGTGACTAATAAAAGTGTAAAGATAAGACAATTCTACAAAGTTTAGTACTTTTAGTGTGGTAGTATACTGGTATTTTAATCATAGTAACTGTACTAATATTACAGAACCTAGAATATAATTGTTTCATATGTCGTGCTCTAACTTCAAAAACTAATTTGTACAAGTTTGGGTCCAAGTTGCCATAATTATGGGGATAATTAGAAAACAAACTAAAGGCTAAACGAAGGCTTACTGATGTTTACTTTGCCTATCTCATTATTATTTTTCATGTAAGTAAATAAAAAGAGTTGGACTATAATAATTTGGAAAAAATAAATGAAATAAAAAAATACAGGCTGTTTTATATTATTTAAATACTATGTTAATCCTAAATAGCTCCTTTTGGTGCTCCATAAGCATCTGGCATTCTTTCTATTGTGTATTTGTGTTCTGCAACATACATTATTGGAACTCCTGGGATTTTCCGTATCCTTCTTTTTAAATCTTTGTCATTAGTAGCAACAATATAACACTTATGCTGTGTTACCCTTTGTACAATACAGTCATCAGCATAAGTTCCTTTATGTAAGCAAGTAATTCTTTCAAAACGAGGATCTTTTATAATTCTTAGAGCTACACGATATTTTCGGCCAAGCTTCTCTAATTCAGCCAGTACACAGTCAGTTATGTATGGAATGCATTTAGCATACAAACAATCCATCATGCTCTGTACAATGTCCAATTTATTCTTGATTGAGAAATTTATGAAATTGGTATCAATGAGAATGTGGTATGGCGGGCCTAGTTGCGTGTTATATTGAAAGAACAACGCCGAACTCGCCTGCGGGGCTTCACGTATTTTTAACTCGTTTGGGTTAATTTTTTTCTTCGGTTCAACCCTTTCTGTTGGTTTGATCCTACTGTCACTGAGGCTAATTAGTTTTTTCATCTTCGCAAATTTTCGCTCTACAATTTTTCTAGTCTTTCGCTGTTTTCCCTGAAATTCAATTAACAGTTTATTATGAAATAAACATTGTTATTACAGTGAACTGACGCGTCAATATTAAAAATAAGACTTACCATATCCAATGGTTTCGATCTTGAGGTCTCGGATAAAAAACAAATTCTACTTAAAATAGGTATCTACAGCAAGGGAACACACTGTACTATTCATTAAAAACAAAATAACCTCCAATAACGAGAACTCAACGAAGGAGAAGGAAAGGAGTGAAGGACGACGGATAATGATGACATGCCACTGACAGTTCAGTTTTTTTTTATAATTTTATTGATGTAGCTAAGCCACTGCCTTGGTTACAAGACCTCTATGCCAAGTCTAAAAGTCTTAATTTGGCGACAGTTCACAGGAAAGTAATAACATTACTTTCCTGTGAACTGTCGCCAAATTAAGACTTTTGTGAACTACCCGATATATTATATCCGGTAGTTCACAGTCACACAGCAGCAATGTGACCAGATTATTTTTTACGAAAATACCGAGGCACTAGGGATGCCCACAACAAATTTAGTTTTCTTAAATAAAACCATTCTGATGATTAATTACAGTTGTTTTCCTTACTTATTGATACTGCTTGCAAAAACATCGATGTTAATGTTTAGCTGTCGATGCTATCATCGATGTTTTTATAACAATGATCATTCCTATGAGGCAGCTCCAAAAAAAATTGAAATATACCGACTTACGCAGGACAAATCTATTTAAAATAGTCTTTTTTTATGTATGACAGTTTTTAGCTCGAGGAAGCTTTAAATACTTAACCGGACTAGGTGGCGAGGCACCGAATGCATCCAGCCAGGTGATACTTACAAACTAAGCAGCACAGCTAAGGGCTGCCAGGGACAGCTGGAACTGGGGTTAAATTATTTTGGGGCGAATTTAAAGCTATTGGCCCGGCACGAGCCGGCTCGTGTATGGGACGGGGAGGGTTACCTTATGAGGATGGTATATCGGGCGGCATTTTGTGTGCGTGTGTTTTGAGAGTACTGAAGTCATAGACTACTAATATACACTAGACAACTGAAGTTGTCACAAAATAAAAGACCCGTTTTGACATTTGTCATCACGAGGTAACTAGTGATGTAACCATACGACTCGATACTCACGATAAATCGATTCTAGTTTGTATGAGTGTTTGATCGATATGATTATGTATTGTAATGTGCATTGGACTAAATAAGATTAGAAAATTTAACTTAAACTTTAATATTGTAGGTATTTTGAAATGATACAATGGTACATACGAAAGGTAAATTTGTCTTTAATTTAATATTTTTAGTTACAATAACATTAAAAAATAAAATAAAAAAAGAAGCGAAATTGATATTATCGTCAATCAATTATTTTCTTCGGATGTTAAGCCAATATCGTCAGTTGAGCTATCGTCACCTGTAAATATAACTATTTCACGATTATTTCATTTTCAAATAAATTATCAATATTGACGTCTCTGTCATAATCTTCCGTTATTATTTTTCGAGTTTTTTTCTACCACTTTTGCCCAGTGTTCTTTAATAATTTTGGTAAAAGAAGCTTCTTCTTTCAGCAATGTCATCATTTTCTTAGTGGAGAATGGCGGCTTTGTATTGTGGCGTCCTTAGACTTGAGCCCAGATCAACTCAATTTATTAAACATGGATGGCGCTTAACATACTGAGTCGTTACCTCGTAATATCTCCAGTATTATAATTATTAGTCTATGGAGCCGGGTATCGTCACTGTCGTCGTGGATTTGATACCTTCCGAGGCTTGTCTTTTTCGCGGATAATTTTCTCAGATATATATGACAGCATTTATTTTGACAATAGCAATACTGTGCGTACTGCACATTCACGTCATCAACATCACATCTATCACTCACTCTATACAGTCACTACTGCAGCAGCAGCAGAAGCAGAATGGAGTAGAAAAAAAAATACTTTAGGAAGTCAGGACCGAGGATACGTAGACAGAAGTGTCTACACTTCTGTCTATGCTTAGGACATGTATCCACTATCCAGTGACTTAAAAGTCACTGGATAGTGGATACTGGAGTGTGAATTGTGATCAATTCACAACTATTCACAAGTATTTTTTTTTTTAGGTACTTACACACTCCAGTATCCACTATCCAGTGACTTAAAAGTCACTGGATAGTGGATACTGGAGTGTGAATTGTGATCAATTCACAAGATCAATTCACAACTATTCACAAGAATTTTTTTTTTAGGTACTTACTAATGTCAGCTTTCAGCTTGACATTGACAAATTCTAAAAAAACG
The DNA here is from genome assembly GCA_964056405.1 of Acronicta alni. Lineage (NCBI taxonomy): Eukaryota > Metazoa > Arthropoda > Insecta > Lepidoptera > Noctuidae > Acronicta > Acronicta alni. The sequence continues at coordinate 12,778,433 of OZ043919.1, forward strand.
ACATTTGATTGTAATTTCTGCAGCAGAATTGGATTAGAGAGAATAAATTTCCAAGAAAATGTCTTCTGACTTATCGGCAATAGAGCTCCTTAATTTGGGAGATGTGGGGAGAGTTCCACCCTTATTGAACAAATACTGGCCCGAAACATTAGGAACAACATTTGGAATTTGCATGGGAATATTCCTCAACTTCCAAACTAGACGTCCCGCTTTCAGTGGTTAGTGTAAATTACATAACAATAACAGCAAAAACATTAAACGCATACTGTTAAGTACTTGTTTAATTCTCACAATTTATGCAGTTGTTACTTATTGCGACTTTGAAGAATACATTATGTGATAGTGCATTTCTGTGCATGTAAGATTGATGTACCCATGATAGGTACTGAAAAAAAATCTAGTGTGAAAACGTTTAACCTTTTGAACGCCAGAGGCCACAGCATAAACGCACGCGCTCAACTTCCACGCCAAGTCACAAATTCACAGCTAATATTATGTTAGGGCTTAAAGTATGAAATTGCCATTTTATTGTAATAGGTACTTCGAATTAACATAGAACCTTCATGGTTTGAGATTTTTGAGTGAAACTATTCAAATGGTACATATGAAGTTCTTCTTTTAAAAAATGTGCAACATTTGGTTATCAACTTTCTGTTGTTCTTTTTATTTAGCTTAGATAAGAAAGATGGCTACTTCGAAAATTCGAGTGAGATTTTTGAATACGAGTTCCGACGCGGAACTAACGCGGCAGAAACAGCTCGCAATATCAATGTAGCTTTTGGATAGGGGACTGCTAATGAATGCGGTTTAAACACTTTCGTGATGGAAACTTTGATTTTAAGAACGAAATTCCACATGGAAGACCTCCCACACAAATGAATAACAATGAATTAAAAGAGATGGTGGTAACCGATCCGAGCCAAATTATCCAGGAATTAGCGTCATGGTTTAACATTACCTTACCAACAATATTGACTTATTTGCATCAAATCAATAAATAAATAAAAAATGGGTGCCTCATGATTTGACTGATTTGCGGAAAGAAACACGTGTTGAAACTTGTGTTGCATTGTTGAATCGATACAGAAATAAAGGAATATTGGATTGAATTGTGACATGTGATGAAAAGTGGATTCTTTACGATAACTGCAAGCGAAAAATGCAATAGCTGACCCCAAGTCAAATGCTGCAACAGTGTCCTAAAGTAAAGCTTACAATAGCAATAAAAAGGTAATGGTAACTGTTTGGTGGTCTGAGCATGGTGTTATTCACTATAGCTTTCTCCGATCTGGTCAAGCAATAACGCAGATGTCTACTGTGCCAAACTCCAAACAATGATAGCAAAACTAGCAGTGAAACAGCCTCGACTCATGAATCGATCTTCACCATTATTGCTCCAGGATAACGCGAGACCTCATACAGACGAGAAACTGTTTTAACTCTACCGGAACTGCAATTAGAAACCATTCATCACCCTCAGTATTCGCCAGACCTTGCTCCAATGGACTACCATTTTTTTCGTGATTTGGACAATTTTCTATGTGATAAAAATTTTCTCCCAGGAGTACAAAATGCTTTCACACAGTTTGTTGAATCTAGATCACCAGATGGCATGGATTCCTATAAAATTTTTAAGATTAATAAAAATTAATGATTTAAGCAATTGTTTATTTACCACATTTTTGGCACACATTTGTGTCATTGGCACACAGCGCATGCGCTTGCTTGTCACCTAAAATATGTGACAGTTAATTGCGTTCTAAAATTTTTGTACAAAAGTTAAGGGTTTATTCTAATAATTCATGCATATATGTATAGCAAAAAATTTTATTTTATTATTTTTTAATTTATTAGGTATAATAATATGTATTTATTTCTTTTCCACAAAGGTATCCAGAAACATGTCCTTCTGGCAGCTGGATTTGCGGGTACTCTTTGTTATGTACAAAAAAAACGCGATGATTACTTGGCAGAGAAAGACGCTGTACTAAGACATTATGTTGAATTACACCCTGAAGACTTCCCAGTACCAGGTAACTTACTTTGATATTTACATTTGCATTGTACATTATTCAGGATAGAAATCAGTAGTAAATCATTTGTTTGGTAGCAGCAGTGACTGAGTACACCTGTACACCTTAAACACCTATTACAATCTCCAGCACGTAAATTGAACCAAAATGGCGGTCGACCATGCAGGTATAAATATGGACAAAAATGTTAGACACATGCTCTGCGGTCGCACAGGAAATTCATAAGTCTAGAAAAAGCTGTGAAGTCTTATTTTAAAATACTTTTTAAGAAGTGTAAACATGGAGAATTATAAAAACATTTTACTATAATTTTGGATTTTCTTTAAAATTATTGCAAAAATATTTCTCGGAAAACAGTGGTGTGGGAAGTGGTTTTTAGGTATGTTATTAAATAAAATTAAAAACAGCAAAAGTACCTACAAATGTTTAATCACTGTCACTCAAACGATAGTGTGCTGAAAAAATTGGTGCCGAAAGAGGAATACTCCAAAATAATATTTACAAATAATCCACTCTACAGGATTAGTAATTTTAATAACTTGTTTTATTATCAGTACTTTACTCATTATTTTATTTCTTACTTTTTAGGAGGATTATTAATATTATTTAGTATTTATTGTCTCAAGAATTGCCTTAAACGAAATATTTAAAACAATTTTAAAATTAAAATTATATTATTTCTATTTACAATTGTTTAAATATTATTGAATATTAATAATAACAATAATTAAATAATGAAATGTATTGTGTTGTGACCATGGATAAGTTGGATGGATAGATGTTTAAGACAATGAAAGTATGTTTATGTTAGTGGATCTGTCTTTTTTGCATGCCACCATGGTGAAATATGGCCGAGCTCGTTTTATTTTTTAATCAACATGTACTGTACCCATATTAGCAATTTAAAATATTGGGGTCGGCTGTCTAACCAGATTCGGCTGAACATCAGCACATATTTCTCAAAATTCATATTAATTATTATATCGTCGTGACAGTCCCCGGACCTCATACCTGACTTGAACGTTAACAAGGCGTTAGGCACAAAACCATTCTCCGATCGTCATGTACAGAGGCCAGCACATCAAGCTACCACAATCTGTCAAATTTCCTTGATTGAATTCAACTTTAATACAAAGTAATAAGGTTCATATTCAATTGGGGAAATTTGACAGTTTTGGATAGCTTGACGTGCTGGCGTCTGTACTGTCCCCTTCGTTAGGCTGGCACACTTCACACACCGAGAAATCTCTAGGCATGCAGGTTTCCTCATGATGTTTTCCTTCACCGGTTAAGCGAGTGATAGTTAATTATGAATACGTACATGAATTCGAAAAGTCAGGTGCGTGCCTTGGATTCGAACTCGAGACCTTTGACTTGGCAGTCCCAAGGTCATTTCACTAGGCTATCACTGCTTTAAAATTGTGAATGCATCGTTTTATTACCCCATTGTCAAAATCGTCATTTACCAGTTCTGAATTTACACTCAGCATTGTAAAAAAACCAAAATTCAGACTTAGTTACCTAGTCTGAATTTTTGCTTTCTTTTACAATCCTTTTAATTGTGGATAGATACAGTTCATTTCGCAGTTTTAATCAGAGAATCAGTGTATATTATTTTCTTTTTAAAAAATAATTATAAATGTCAAACACAATTCTTCTCGCCTCTCATAAAAGTAGGTTGTGGTCAAGTTATTTTCTTAAAATGAAATTATCACGTGACAATTGATAGAATTAAAAATATAGCACTAAACTGAAAACGGCATGTGACTGCGTTGGGCTGGCGTCGTCGCGTTGCTATGGTTTTGCGTGGCCCCTTGCGGCGCATCTCATACAGTTCAACTTACGTGCGGCAATCTATACTCGTTTTTTTACATGACTTGTCCATCCCATGGTTGTCTGTAGCAGGGGGGACCATTTTGGTTACCCGTTGAAAGGGTTTTCGATATGGTTTTTACAAAGTGTTGTTAGAAAACCCAATTCATAGGGGTTACACTTTTTAACGGTAAGCCGCTGCAATGGGTTACCTCTTCAAAACCCTTTCATTTGGGTTATCTGTTTAAATTCTTACCGGGTTATACTATTAAACGGTAAGCCGTTCCGAACGGGTTACCCCTTCAACCACTGTAACAGGGTAACACTTTCCAAGTCCAAACACTAATTTGATCTCTAGTGACCTTGCATTAAGTTCAAAATAGCATGCGTTGAGCTAGCACGTGTTAGTTGCCACTTGCTCAGAGCTAAATAGACCACAGCGACTCGATAAATACGGGACTATGGTTATCAATCTCTGTTCATCCATTCTCTTTACATCATGATCAAACCATCATAATATAGCTTCTATACATTTTTATTGTTTTTGTGTACCTACATAATTACCTAAATTTAATTACCTACAGAATCGAGCACCCAATATTAAACGATATAGGGCACTGCGTGATCAAGCCTTATGAACAAAACTACTTAGTAATACAATTCTAGATGTTTGCATGAGAAATTTCTATATTTTATAGTCTCCTCACCCTACCTAACAACGTAAATTATGATGATAACCATACGGTAACCCTGAAAAACCCTATCAAGAGGAAAACCCCTTCAATTGGATACCTTAAAGGAAAGGGTAACCCCTTCCACTGGTTAACATATTGAAAAGGTTACCCTTTCATTGGTGTTAGGAAAAGGTTACAGGAACGAAGAGGTAACATCATCCATACTGTAACCGAATCAACGGGTAACACTTTCAATTGAATTAACTCATAAAGGGGGTTGTACGGTCCCTGGTATGTAGGAAATTGCTTTTGACGATAAGACCGCCAACTGTACTTGTGTGACGTTTGCTTTTTTTTACATTGTATCCTTTGAAGTAGAGTATTCTTTACTGTACATAAATAATACTCTTATCAGTCACCAGTCCATTTCCATGTTTTGTTACATTTTACTAATAGTATCTTTTGTTCACCTGAATTCTATATTATGTGATCATATGAATATACTAAAGAATTATATTACATGTAAATATCAAAACATTTAAATATATAGAAACTTAAGGAAAGTAATTAAACTTAAGAATTACTTTTATACTTTTTCAGAACGTAAGAAGATTGCAGATATTCTTGAGCCTTGGATCCCAATTCGTTAAATGGAATATATAATATTTAGCTCTGTAATTAGATTATGTGAATTATGCAACCATTTGTGTTTTTAATAAATAATTTATTCCTGGATAACATTTTAATACAGTTACAGATTGTTCTATATTGCTGGAGTAACATGTAGAGTGATTGAATATCTTAGCTTGAATTAAACATGCTATTATTATTGATCTAGTTCTTATTTCTATGCATTAATAATAAGTAGCAATAAAAACTGCACATACCTAATACCTATAATAATTATAATACCTATTGTGTCATCCCATAGCTCTTTGCTTGAATGTTTTCCTGGTCCTTATGTCTATGAACATAATGTTGAGCTAAACCTGTCACATAGTCAAAAACTTCTCCACAAATAGCACAATTGTGAACTTCAAACACTTTACTTGGATACTGTTGAAACATATCTTTAGGCAATAAAGACTGATTACTTTCAGGTATAATGGGGTGGTCCTGCTGTGGTTTCTCATTAATAAGATGTGGTATAAGGTGGTTGACATCTTTCATTGGTATTGGAGGATCTTTTCCAACATCTATACCTATAATATCAATATTTCCACTGCTGTTAAAGCATTCATTTTGTTTAGAATTCCGTGCAACTATTTGATGTTTTTTTAATTTATGCAATTTCTGAAACAAAAATTAATGTGAGAAATACTATGTAAAGACTACAAGGAAATTATTGTGCAAGCAACCATGTTTACAGCTGTAATGGCATCATGTTGCAATTAGTAGGTAGCATGAGATGACGTCAAAGGGTACCAATACCGCTAATATGCTGTCTATGTTTGTGCTATGTCTATCTTTTTAATCCCCCGATTACATATTCTTGTAGAATAAAAGTCCCTTATAAAAATAAAGACAAAAAAAAAACCCCGATTAATGTTTAAGTGTCTGGTTTTAATTCAGGTTTTTTCTATTTGAAATATGACTTGATCTAAATAATTTTTAGCTATAATTTTTGAAGATCATTTTCTACTTGACAAAAGGCTGGATGTAGGTCTCCCCTAATGTGCGCCATTTCATCCTGTCTTAGACATTTCGCATCCAACTTCTGCCTTGGTATACTGTTACTTTTGTGGTATTTCCAAGGCACGGTAACCTTGAGCTGAAGCTGCACGTCAAGTAGTCTGCGGGATACCGAACTCCTCAGCAACTTGCAGCAGATGTAGCATTTTTGGGCTCATTAGAATTATCTCAATGAGCAGATGTTAGATAGATAAAATCGAGGCCCCATGATGGAGAAAAAAAATCATTTAAACTAAATGTCGTCGCGTCGGGGGACTGGACTGGTAATGATAAATTATGTTTAATGCAAGTACCGGTCCCCCGACGCACAAAATATTTAGTAAAGTTATGTTACATACGAACAAACTATTACTTTTAAAGTTAAAGGGCCAAGAAATTTATTTTGTTGTCAGGGGTTATTTAATTTTTTTTTTTTACTATTATGTAGCTTCTGCTGACAAGTGACACAATAGAAAGACTGATCACCACCTGATCACTAAAGGTTTCAGTGCGCTGCTGATAAAACCACCTACCTAATGGTAGGACACATTATGATCATCAACCTATATAGGGACAATGAGATGGATTAGGCTATAGTCCACCACACTGGCCTAATACGGGTTGGCAGACTTCTCACGCCGGCAAGAAAATCTCTTAGGCAGAGGTAGGTTTCCTGACGGTGTTTTCCTTCACCAAAGAAAGTGTGACAGTTATTAATACACACATGATTTCGAAATCAAGAGGTGAGTGCCTTGAATTCGGACTCGAAACCTTTGACTTGGTCATGCAATGGTCATATCACTGCTTTTGGTAAGGCACAACCTAGTGGTATATGATTTTTTAATAACCAGGAGGGGACAGGTTTTTTCGCCGGGTACAATTTGAACTCCTACTAGTAAAGAACTTACATACCATCATCACGCCTGTATTCCCCGAAGGGTTAGGCAGAGGTGTACTAATGTACACCCACATTTCGCCGGTATGTTTAGGTCCCATGTAATAGGGGGCGAGCCTATTGCCATTAACCGGGCACAATTAATCCAGACACCGAGCTGCTACTGAGAATTTCATAGAATAACCCAATAACACTTTGCTCGACCTGGGGATCGAACCCCGGACCTCTAGCGTAGCAGTCGCGCTCAGGACCACTAGACTAATGAGGCAGTAGTAAAGAACTATTTGTAAGTATTTACTTACAAGGTCTCTATTGTGTACGTAAGCAGTTCCACATAAATCACATTTGAAATTTTTGATGCCCCTGTGCTTACTCATATGACGAGTGAGTTCACTTGAAGTGATGAATGTCTTATTACATAGTGAACACATCTGTAAAATAAACAAAACATTACAACCTACTCTATAATATTTCCTTTTAACTGGCGCGGACAATTGCGAATTGCTGTCTGGCACGTCCTCCTTGGGTCCCCGCGATGTCAATGCGTGCGGATAATGTAATAATAGATTTTTTATAAAATAAATATTCATTCTTACATGATCTCTTTGGCCTGTATGTATCTTTAGGTGAGCATGAAGATTCCCTTGTGCTGAGAATCTCTTGCTGAAAAAGATAAATAATTTTATAAGACAATTTACAATATTAATCAATGGTTTAATGTTAAAAACTATAACAGTATTCCTCAACATAGTCATAGATACAGGTTGTTAGTAATTAAATACAGTCCAGTGTATATTAGAACTTACCACTGTCAGTAATTACCTGCATATTTCACATTGAAAAGGTTTTTCCCCAGTATGAATTCGGAGGTGTATAGTAAGGTTGTGTTTCTGTGTGAATCTTCTTGGACAGTACATGCAGACAAAAGGCTTGTCTCCAGTGTGAGTCCTGAAAATTAGATATGAATACCTGATAGTACAGTCAACAAAAGAGTTAAATAAACAGATGGCAAACGAAATATGCATGTTTATACAGATTTCGACATAAATAATTAAATGCCAAGGGGTTAGGTATGTAGCTGCTTACAATACCACACTTTGACACATATTTCGTGATACATTATTATAAGATTATTAATAAGCTGCCTGTATACCTAACTCTTTTGTCGACTGTACCTACTTTTATCACAAACCCTGACTAGTAATTCAACTGCAAATTGGGGTTTTTGGATTTATTTATGGAATTGGGTTCACTGTTTGGTGAAAAAAAAAAGCAGTGATAGCCTAGTGATATGACCAACTGCCAAGTCAAAGGTCTCGAGTTCGAATCCAAGGCACGCACCTCTGACTTTTCGAATTCATGATCATGTTAATTGTCACTCGCTTAAACGGTAAAGGAAAACATCGTGAGGAGATGTTGCATGCCTTAGAGATTTTCCTCAGCGGTGTGTGCCTACCTGCCAACCCGCAATAGGCTAGCATGTTAGACTATAGCCTCAATCTGCGAGGAGACTCGAGCCCAGCAGTGGCACAGTATATGGGTGATGATCAGGGACCGGTCGAGTAAGCCTTTCAGGTGTTTTCGAGTGTGTTTTCCGAATGTGTTTTGTTACCCTACCCTTTAGTCCGTAAAACCCGTTGAATGGGTTTTTTAAGCGCTGTTTTATAAGGTTAAGAAACCCATTCAAATCGCTTACACATACTTATGGGTTACTATTACGACTTTGACACAAATTTGATCTCTATTATATTAACGTACGGTCTATTATTGCCTGCTCGCGGTGGGCGTGCAGCGCCCGACAGACCCGGCGAGCTGGCAAAGTCGCGGGGCGGGGTGGAGACGCCGCGCCGCGCCGCCGAGTACAACCGCGCCCCGTCGCGGCGTCTCCGCTCCGAAAACCCTTATTAACCGGTATTTTACAAGGTTATACGAATGGGTTACCTCTTCGATGGTGTTAACTCATTTAAAGGGTAACAATATCATTTGGTAAGACAAATATTTTGAGTAAGCAATCGAAGGGGTTAATAATTGAAGCGCTTATGCGAAATACCGGTTAGCGGATCCCTGGTGATGATAACAAACTGTGGTGAACTATAGTTTAATCCCTCTCATTCTATGAAAGGAGACCCGTGTCTAGCAGTGGGACAGTATATGAGTTTAGATGATGATCGTGAGTTCACCCTACTGCTACCTGCGGTGGTGGGGGACGCAGGGTGGACTCAATTTCATCGAAATCGAATGTAACAATAATAAATCTATTGATTTCAAAGTTTCAGAACCCAAGTGACTCAGTGAATTAACTACAATTCTAATGCTGTCCCTTTGCTTAAAATAGGCCTCCTCCCATATTCAGAGGAAATGGATGAAGACTATTGCATTTTCAAGTGGCCAGCATCATGTATATACAAATTTAAAAGCAAAGTACAATGTCCACTGACCTAACATGCATTTCTAACTGTGCCTGACATCTGAACTGTTTGTCACATTGGTAACATGTATGATCTTGTTTGGGCTTTGGCTTAGGACCTCTTTTCAGCTTCTCTGAATCAGGTTTCTTTTTATAATTTGTGCTTCTTTTTAGCTCTGGTCTTTTACATTTACTGAAATAATGTAACATGTTCTAGTTTAGTTTCATGTTCTTGTGTAGGTTCTATTGCTGCTAAATATTCTACTTACCATTTCTTAATTATTGTTGTGTGGGTGGGTACCTGAAAATGTATTCCACAAATCATAAATATTGGTTCTTTAGATTAAAAAATGACAGACACAATAGCTGCTCAAGGGATGTTTGTATAAGTTATGTAACATTGAGAGGGTATAGTTTCTGGTGTTACCACAACAATAATACAGGGTTAATTTTTCAAGAGGGTGTGGCCAAATTCGGAACTATAAAGAATATTAAAAAATATTTTTATAATAGTATTAACTTTTATACTAATAAGGTGGCAAACAAGCATACCACCCACCTAATGGTAAGCATCTACCGTAGCCTATTGACGCTTGTAACACCAGAGGTAAAGACACTATATGTCAATTGACAACATCTGTGGTATACAAGTGTAGGACTGGTCATTACGAGGTCACTGGGTTCAATTCCCACAGGTTTGTTTACCTAGGTGTTTCTATTTATTTTAAGTATGTATTTACAAGAAAAGTAAAAGTATTATATCCACAGTCTAGTCTAATACCGATAGTACAAGCTCTGCTTAGTTTGGGACTATGTGGTGGTTTGTAAATATTTATTATTTTATTTATTACTTACATCGCCATATTATTATCCTTGAAAAAAATATGTATACTGAAAATAGTACAGACGCCAGCTGGTCAAGCTATCCAAAACTGTCAAATATTCCCAATTTAATATAAACTTTATTATTTTGTATTAGTTTAAAACCAATAAAATAAATTTGACAGATTGAGGTAGCTTGATGTGCTGGCCTCTGTACATTAAAAGAGTATTTTGTTAAAATTAGGTTTTTGATTTGACATATCATATTATAGGAGTATTTTATCCATAATATAATTAATTAGGAACACCCTCAGATAGTGTAATAGTAGTGTGTTTTTTCTCAAAACTATGAGTTTGATTTCTGGCTAGGAATATTGATTTCTCCAAAATCCAATGATGCAGTTTTCTGTTCATCAAAATCAAACCCGAGACTCTTTTGAGTATTTTTCGCACACAATTACAGAATTTGAAAAATACTTACTAATGGATCAGTTCCTACACAGGCATCATAATATCTGAAAGAATATGAATTTCTAAATAATATGATAGTAGTGTGCTCTGCATTTGAAATTTGGAAGTATTTAAGTGGAGAGCAACTTGAATACACATAATATAATTCCTTCAGTAATAGTTCCTACAATTACAAATTTATCTTTTAAAACTTAGATCTAATTACTTTAATACAAGCCAATAGTTTTTTTTTGTTTCTATGTGATCCTCAAAAGTTTGTGAAGTTAAAACTAGGCCAGTATGGTAACTATGGCCAGATAACTCTCTTCTTAAGATAAAGCCTGAGGTTATAAATCTGTAAAACTATTTGGCTACTTACTTGCTAGGAGTTCTTAATCCCAAATATTGTCTAAGTCTCACATCAGCACTTTCACATGTTTGCTTAAAATGATAAGATATACCAAGCTTGTAAACACAATTGCTACACATTTGTTCCGGTAAACCGTCATCTTTGCTGATCTGTGAATATATTTTAGTATTGACAGAGAGCTTATTTACTAAACAATCAAGGAAATAAACATATTTTCTGTTGTTGGCATATTCTGTACCTTTATATTGCAGCAATACTCTATCATATCACATAATGATATATTATAGTTTTTGGTAAAAACCGAGGAAAGTACGCCTTCTTCTAAACATATCCTACAAATTTTGTTCATAGTTCTTATGTAGTTGTATTGTGTTTACATTGAAACTGTTGTAATTATAGCTATCGTATGTTTATAAATTATTCGTAATGTTTGTTTGTTTACTTTGTTAACAAAATTACAAATTATAGTTACCGTTTCTGTTTCAAGTGAAAAGAAAAATAAATATAAATTATTACAAATTTTAAAACTTTACTATGTCTTCTCTGATTTGTCATTGTCAATGTCACTGTCAAACAAACAAAGTCTCATCAATCTCAAACACAGATTTAAGACTTAAATGTAGGTAGGTAGCAAACTAGTCTTAAACAATACGTCGCTCGAGAGGACCTTAAATATCTCAGTAATCTCAGTATCTCAACGCACGATTCTCGAGGGACAATATTGGAATGATAAACGATCGAAACCACAGTAAATATATTATCTATTTAGCTTATTTATAATTATAGTGCATTGGGGCAATTCCGATAGAAATTTCTGCGAGATGACTAGAGGTGAACATATCATTTGATTATTTGGGAATGCTCTATTTTACGAGTCTTACTGTTTTAGATCTGCATAGATATTGAAAAGCATAAATTATATTTTTAAATATATCGTTGGATTTGCTAAAGAAAGTGTTTTAAATAAAGAACCATATCTTTGGGTCATAATGGATAATTTGCGATCGCGGGGTAATTCCGAAAGAACTCAAAAGTCGCCTTTATTGCATTTCAGCCAGAGATTACATTTCATTTTCCATCGTAATTGCCCCATAGATTTTGATATTGTAAGTTTTTTAAATAATAACCGTTAATTTGAATTCCTATAACTTTGTATTACGGAATTACCCGTATTATATAAGATGGCGCTTTGCCTAATGTTGCCAGCAGGAATATATTGCTGCGTTTGGTAGATTTTTTGCACTTTCGGAATATACCCATTTTCGAAATAGCCCCAATACACCTTATTATACTGCAAACCAATAATTACGAATAGGACCGATTCGTTTCTGGAACTTGACTGAATGACTGGAGCGGGACTCTGGCTTCACTCGCTCGGCTCGTGCGTTATGGTCGCACAAAGAGTATAATAATATAGTGTGGTCGCAGTTCTAACTTAACTTAAACCAATGACTATATAACCGTCGCAACGTGACACTGGCAGAATAGTCGCAAAAGTCTATAAATAGTAATAATAATAATAACTCAACTAACTCTCAACTTAGCTCACGAGGTGGTCACCATGTGGGATGTGGACTCGGCCATCATTGTGCCGATAGTCGTTACGGTCAATAGACTTATCGCCAAGAGCCTCGACCAACACCTCAGGAGGCTCGAGTTGGGTGGCTGGGTTAAGTGAGCGAGTAAGGGCCTGATTCAGAAGGTCTCTCCTTGATACGGCGCGTATTGTGAGGAGGTTCCTGTCTCTGGGGCCCTAACCACCGGTAGCTTGGACCCTACTCCCGATACCGGTGGGCCTCTATTTTTTATATTTATAAATGTTGTTGTCTTTTGTATTTTATATTTTATAAAAATATTTAAAAATGTAATTAATAAGTATTTAAAAACGAATAAAGGATTTAAAAAATAATAATAATATAATAACACCTCAGGAGGCTCTCGTTAGGCGTCTGGGTGAAGGGCCTGATCCAGAAAGTAGTATTGCTGGACACGGCCCGTATTGTTAGGAGGTTCCTCTCTCTGGAGCCCTGACCGCCGCGCCGGTAGCTTGGACCCTGTTCCCGATACCGGTGGGCCTCTATTTTTATATTTTTAAATGTTTTCATTTTTTAATTTATTTTATAAAAATATTTAAAAATGTAAAATATAAGAAAATAGATTAATAAAGGACATAATAATATTTTTGGGACATTTTACACAACACCATCTAGTCCCAAACTAAACATAGCTTGTACTATGGGTACTAAACAGTGGATATAATACATACATAATAATATATTACTTTTTTTTTGTAAATACATACTTATAATACATAAGAAACACCCAGACAAACACAAATACTCATGTTTTATCCACACAAATATTTGTGTCCTGGGGGAATCGAACCCACGACCAACCACGACACGACCAGCAGTCCGGTACTCGAATCGCTAGACCACAGAGGTCATCAATAGTACCGTGCTCTAAGGGAATAAAAAGAAATCTAAACAAAAAAGATATGACTTTGAATAATAGTGTAAAAGATGGTTATGTTGAGAAAATATAGGAAAACAAATAAAAGTATAATAAATGTTTATTGCTACTGACATTATGAAGTTGAATGCTTCGGAATTATGAACATTAGAGACAGAGTAGTTAGGAATTATGATTGTTAGGATGAAAAATGTTAGGAAGAACATTTTCTGATTTCCAATTAGAGGAGTTGAAAATTTAGGTGAACTTTGAAGCACTCCACAAGACAGCTAGCTCAAAGCAGTGTTATTTCATTTCAATTTTCTACAAGGGGGAGGTACTTCCCTAGTTGGGCAGCTTTAATTTGAGTGGAATTACTCCCACTATGCCCTACCTCTCTTTAAAAGAGTCAGTGGTGTAGACTCTGACGTCATCATGATGCTTCCGTTAGTTTCCAAACCATTGTGCGTCGTAGGAAGTGTATAGCATAATAGAATACGTAAATACCTAGGTCTAAAATAACATACAATTCCACTTGTTATTGTTTTAATTTTCAAACATTGCAATAAAATACATCTGCAACTTAAATAGTGTAAATAAAATGCGCTTAATTGGTATAACATAAACATTAAATAGGTTTAAAGAATTATAACAAAACAATTAATTATATTGCCGTACTACTCAATAATACCTACGCGTCCTAAGATTATAATTACGAAATTAATGATCAAAAAATATGTTGGTGAATTGTTTGCACCTACGTAGGTAGGTACTCTTAAAACTTAAATCTAATAAAATTATTACGTGGGTACATTCTGTACGTTTACGTTTCTTTTATTTTAACATATATGGATGTAAATAAATACGTTTATACTTATCAATAGTTTTAGTCTTTATATGTATCAAATTTTATTCAAATTCAAATAATAATATTTAATTAAATAATTTACTTTAATTCAACTGATAAATTGAAAAAATATTTGACATAGGTACGTAAGTAGTTAGGTAGGTACTTCCTTACGTAAATAAAGGCACAGATGGTAGATTACTACATGATTCATTATTCAACTGAATATTGTATTGTAAAAATACAATATTCAGTTGAATTTATTCCGAAAGTCAGCACATATGGAAATGGATAGATACTTAGGTTGTACTAGCTTTCTATAAAATTAAACAGTTTTAAACGTTAGCAACAGACATAATAAGATCAACGTAAATATCAATGCCTTTTAAAAATATATCGGCACTTAGGAACTCGTCATGATCGTGAAGAAGAACGGGCGTATGATTCATGGGAGAGAAACCTAATGCTGGTATGCCAACGTCGCGTACATATCTGCTGTCAGTGCCACCTGGGAATATTCTGCAGTCTAGCTTGAGCTTCCTAGTAAAAAAAGTTATCAATGGTTTAAAATTTTCAAGGTATACATTTTTGAATGAATAAATACTCTTGCCTTAAAAGTTAACTTACAATTTATCGGCAGCAGCTTTGAATGCCAACCAGAATGGATTGGTCGCGTCCAGCTTTGTGCATTCCACGTAGGAATTTTTCTGTTCGAACTCAAAGGATACTCCATCACCTGCTTCTTTGCACCATTTAGTAATCTGGAAGTAAATAAATAGACTTTTATTATTATTAATTTTTTTACTAGCTGTACTCTCATTAATAAACACGGTATGATTTGTGTTTATCTGTCATTTAGTATTTTTTTATATTAACAAATTAAACAAGAAAAATAAAGGAAATCCCGAAAATATATATTTGAGATTATAATAAGTAATTGAACACAATTGCCACATTCGTCTAGTGTTTTTTAGTACTTATATATAAATTACGGAATTAAATCTAAAAAAAGGTTTTTGCTACTACCGTTTGTTCAAACTCTTCATGATTAACAGTCACCGCCAATCGTATGTCAAAAACTGCAGTTAACTTTTCCGGAACAACATTAGATTGTACTCCACCCTGTAAAAATAAGAATTGTCACAAGCTTTTCGTACATGTGTCTACAATAACTGCTTTTTTTTTTCATGTTCTTATTGACAATAAAATTTTTACGTATTCTAGCCCACTTACCACATTGTTCGTATTTAGTGGGCAGCTTGAAAATAAAGTAAAGCTAAATAAATAATAATTAATAAATACATAGATAATTATCTAAGATTATTTAATATTTAACATCATTATGTAATAAAAAAATCGATATAGGTACCTACATAATTTTAATATTAACCGCATTTTGTTAAAAAAATTACAAAGTAGATACGTTCTTCAACCACACTTACATATATTTGAGTTAAATTGATGGTAGTGACATCACCGATTGTTAGTTTTTGGTTGCTTTCCAATATTTTTTTCTGTTCAGCTCTCATATCCATGAACTTGTCAATTATAAATCTTAACTGGAAAATTATAAGAAATACAATTGGTAAAATTCTTTATTTATACTCTAATCGTAGGTAAACCAAAAAAATACCTAATTAAAATGTTGCCGAAATGAAGGATTGAATCAATGTCAATCAAAACAATGGAATAGGTAACTAATTCTATTTCATTTAGTACGGTTACGATTACTGTGTTTATTATTTAATGGTCATCTATGCAATTATTTCGCATAACCTTCACAGGTCAGTAACTTCATACATATTAAAACTCATCTTGAAGATTGCTACATGTTCAGGGACTTTCGTTGCTGACTGTACATACTTACTTAATTTTCGACCAGAAAATTGACACATTTCAATTAAAACGTACCTTTTCACCTGCAGTGTTTGGAAGCAGTAAAGAACCATGACCAGGTTGTCCAGTGCAATGCACATGTATTTCTGGAAAGAAAATTTTGTAAACGTAAGGAAAATACTGTCCAGGAATAACAGGATGTTTAATAATATCTTAAAAAATATTGGTATAGGTATTAATCACTTACGCCAAATGCTCCTTTCGCCATTAAACAGTACAAAATTTTCGTTAGGACTCGCCATGCCTTCATCTAATGCAAAAGCTACGTTAAGGTCCTTGAAATCTTTGGTGTGGACGAATTTTTCCATACCATCGTGACCTCCAATTTCTTCATCTAAAAATTTTATAAAAAAACCTTGTCAATATTTTAAACCGTACATCGATTAGCTTCAGTTATTACATCTTATAATCTGTAATAAGTAGATTATAAGAAGGTGTAATAACTGAACCCTAAGATTTTCTGAAAAGGAAAAACACGACGTTAGTACCTACTGCTCATGTTGCAGTTTGTCTGGGGTGGTACCATACCGACGCATTGCCAAATGTTGAGCCACTAAGCAATAATGTGTAGTGTTCCTAATTACTGTCGCAAGATGACAACCCACGAGTCAGTGATACCACCGTTGTTGGCGTTTACCATCAAGCGGCCCTTAAGCTTGTTTGTCATCTTATCACAATAACAAAAAAAAGCATCACGTAAAACGTCCGCCTCATATAAAGTGAATATCAAAGCCTACTTATTACCAAAATAATTATAGTTTAGTTGTATATTACCAGGCACAAAACAAACGTGTAGTGTTCTTTTTAATTGCACCCCGGCCTCTTGTAGTCTCCTTATAGCTTCAAGATATTGAATGCCAACACATTTCATGTCTTGCGAGCCACGAGCGAAGATCTTTCCAGAATTATCAATGTGCCCGCTGAATGGAGGGTACGTCCAACTATTCTGTAATTTTAACACGTTATTTATTTTATGAGAAGGCTACCATGAAAGGTTAACAGTTTGATACTATTCGCTAATAGAAGGCTTTTCTACATATTATTATAATTTTTTTGCTAATATCTATACATTTTATATTCAGTCATTTTCAATTACTGAAAAAAAATTGGCTCAAGCTTCAATTTCAGTCAACGCCGGATTTTTTTATAATATTGAAATCGGTTTTTCTCTAGATGAAAAGTTACAGCTTTGTTCCAGCAGCTATCGAATCCGAAGATAACGATGACTTAAAAGTACCTACTTAGTACAATCATCATTATAATATATACTTTATAATATAATCATACAATTGTTTATGTATTTGTTGAATTATATCATCTCCACAGATGTTACCTAATATTCTCTTCTCTATCGTCGGCAATTATCTTGACAATCTACGAGATACGTACCCACATACCTACCTAATCTAGAGTAGATTTTACTTGTTTTATCTTTCTTACGACAGGTACTTACTTCGAAAACAGGTACAACATCCATATGAGAATTCAGCAAGATAGAACCAAGCGATTGCTCTTTTCCAGGCCATGTTAATACCACCACGGGTTTGCGTAGAACCATTTCATACACCTTCAGGCCAAGGCCGAGCCCATTAGCTTGTTTCTTTAAAAACGCTACACAATCATCTGTAATAATAGAGTTACCTATATTGTATGACGTGATTGGAAAAACTAAGTTATACGTACTTAAGTCCTTGACATTTCCAAGAATACCTAATAACGTGGAAACACTTATTTGAATAAAACTTTTTTGCTATTTCGTTCAATTTATTAACGTTTGCAAGCAACTAATATCTAATCCATGACGAGAGACTGGGAATTATCTCTACCCTACCGACCTATTTCGTACTCGAGGATATCCTAGTCCGAGGTTTCATATTATCCAATTCTACTGGCTAGGGTAGTCTCAATTGCGAGTTCGAGATAGTCAATGATACAATCCACCGCATCCTGATTACGATTTATGTTTGCACTGTAGATAAATTGATTTAGTTCTAGCCTACCCTACAAAGTTTTGGCGCAAACCAGTGATTGACTATCAGTGGAAAAATATTATGTGGTAGTTTCATGCAGAGAGATACAGCTATGAAACTAATTTTAGTGCGAAAGGTCTCTGAAAATAATCGCGGGTTGAACATAAAATGTTTGAAGTTGAAGGTCATCTGTCTGTACAGACCAGCCAGCAGGTCAAGCTATCCAAAACTGTTTAATTTTCCCATCTGAATATGAAACTTATCATTTTGCATTTAAGTTGGAAATCTATGAAAGAAATTTGACAGATTGGGGTACCTAGATGTTCTGGCGTAGTGTTAGACTACATGTACCTACCTACCTACTATACGTGCAGACAATGCACGCACGATGGCCGACGGACCGTGACGGACGACGCGACGGATAGTAAAAAAAAAGTAGGAAAATTGCGCGCGAATTATCGCTATATGCTGTACCACTGTAGAATAAAATTGTCTCCATTATTGAATTAACAATAGCACTAATATTATTTAATAGGTAACTACCTATAAACAAAGATAGATAACACCACAAATATCTAATATTTTTATAAAATCACTAATGTAAGTAAGTAGGTACTATTTACATATACATACATTCAGCGTTTGCAAGAACTTTTTCTTTCAATACGCCTTCATGACCTTCAATAGAAATGACTCTATATCTACACTCCATATTTTAATATAATGACTGTCTAATTATTACTAAACCGTATTAAAATTACTGTAGTAAGTAAGAAGGACTTACCATAGTTAATATTCGGCTGCACACTCGGTATTTTTAAGTACTCGACGAAATTCGCCACAGCCGGATTGTTTTTGTAGTTAGCTGCCATGGTACTACGTTTCGCAGCAAGCACTGCAGTGGTAATGATCGCTCACATTGGACGGTGAGCGGAGCCAAGCCCGTATGATAACAGACTTCAAGTAAATACTAAAGCAAACCTATAAATCGTCGGTAAATAATACATTAATAGGTTACTTGCGTATACAGCAGTATTATAATTATGATGGATATATTATCGCATCCCTACGTTAAATGTGTTTATTTAGTAGGTTTATAACCAACTAATAAATTGATAGCGACGCTATACCCTTTTTTATTGAAGTAGGTAAATGATACAGATAATGGTGAGTCAGTAACGCAGAAAAGTTCTAGTTTAGACATACCTAAAGAACTTTACCAGAGTTAAGTGACATTTTGTATGTAGGTATTAACTACTTACTAGTAGGTATTTAAGTACATAATTATTAATTATTTTATTTTAAATTCAGACGAACTATAACTTTTTAAATCGATTTTGTCGAAAAATGGCTCATTGCTCATGAGCTTTTTCCTGCCCAGGTAAGTCAGCCTTTACCAAGTACCCAACTGTTCAGTGATGCAATTTCAGCAGGATTAATAATGAGGTGTATCACTAATGTCTGGTGATAAAGGGCGCTATCTTATTTAACACTTAAAAGTACCTACCTATCGACTTAGAAATTAGCTAGTACGAAAGGCACACTTTTTTATTGCAAAAATCCTCATGGATCTTTTGCCGCCAGGGGAAGTAGCGGGGTGCCTATAAACGTACCTACCAACTACAAGTGTTTTACAAGTTTTGTCTTACCCACGTGGTCACTAATCTCGTGACAATTGACATACTACCTTTATACATAATTCTGCACTACCTTACTACATTGTATTTTTTGTTTAGGTAAAAAACATTAGTATGCTATGTAGGTGTGTCCATGGTATGACCTACCAAATGTCTTTACATTGG
This sequence comes from Acronicta alni, assembly GCA_964056405.1. NCBI lineage: Eukaryota > Metazoa > Arthropoda > Insecta > Lepidoptera > Noctuidae > Acronicta > Acronicta alni. The sequence continues at coordinate 12,798,533 of OZ043919.1, forward strand.
TAGAAACTAAATTGACTTTAGTTTCGTCATATTACCAACACGAGTCTAAAATGTTTCACCATTAAATCGGTATGCAAATTTTAAGTACCATAATTAATAATTATAATAAAGTCTAACTTTGAATAGATACAAAAAGTTCCAGGTCTGGGTGTTTGTGTATGTTAAAATTTGTTTGTAATGTAAACTCAGCCACGATACAGTAGAAAATCCTAATGGGTAACTTTTATTTTAAGGAAGAAAAAAAAGTATATTTTACTTTACAAATTCAATAATTACTTAAACTAAAATACAAATACATACGTATTTATCCTAACACCTTGATTTCATTCATTCAATTTCTTTTCAATCCATCTGCAGGCACCAGGTTAATTTAAAACTTAAAAATAATATCAGGGTAGTAGCTAAAAAATTTTTTTTTGCACAGATTTATTAATGTTAATATGGGTATTTCTTAATTTCACAACCCAGCAACACGATTGTCTTGAATGCAAATAGAAAATAATATTAATATTATCATGAAATTATCAGCATTTTGCAAACCAAATTATTAAAATTAGAACTTAGGTAGGTAGTACTTATACGAAACTTATAAATTTAATAATATTTTCCAGAAAATAAAATAATGTCTGACTGAATTTTATTAGATCTACCTAAATACAAAACGTGTTCAGGTTTTCATTTTCATAAAGGTACTTTAGGTCTGTAACATGGATTACAGTAATTTATACTTGGGTAGGTTATATAACTATGTATTTATATTTTATTGATACTATTAATTTATGCTTAAAATGATAATGCTTTAAGTACTCATCTATGCTGCAGGGCTGTCGTGTCGTCGCTGTGTCGAGGGAAAATTAGGATAATGAATGGATTAGGTACTTATAAGTTTACCTACCTACCTACTAAATTAAAACTGATTATGCACTACATTTATCATAAGTACTCAGTCAAAATATTTGTTTACAGGTTAATATTGAAATAATGTTATTTAAAACCCTGTTTTTGTGCGTTATGCTTCATGTGAAAGACGTGACAGTTGGTTTAATTTGATTTGTTCCACAAATCAGCTGATGTGTCAAATGAAAGAAACCCTCCAACATTTGTCGATTTTCATTACTATTATCGAATGATAAAAAACGTAGTACATACACCAGATCACCAGATCCAAGAGGATTAACCGCAACCCAAAAAAGGCTGTAGGTATTAATTTCATGTGCATCCCTCAAGTATCAAGAATTAATAATCATTGTGCACACGAGTTGTCAAAATAAAAAACACACAATACACAATATTAACTTTATAAACTATACAAAATATTAATTGTATTGCATGTTCAGATGAATGAAGGTATAAATAATCTAGGACAATCTTACACAGCACCATCTAGTCTAGTTATGTCAAGTCCACCACTACTCCGGAATCCGAAATATTACAGAGGAATTTTAAGAATTCCGTGAAAAACAACCCGGAATATATAAAGATGACATCCCACCCGCACGTAAAATACGCGTTTTGTCGTATTTTAAAAGGTGTTATCGTGTATTTGCGGAAACCAGCCCGATAAATCATACCGGAGGTACCATACCTTATAGATGACATAACAATCATATCATACGACATAACATCTGCCAGTGCCAACGTCTGCCAAAGACATAGCACAGTGCTGCTATAAGTAATATCTTTTAGTTTCTGACTTTAGCGTCAGACTCTTTTTTGCCAGACTATAATTATATTGGGATTGGCAATCAGGACCAAAAACAATAGAAGTAATCCAAACCAAAAACAATAATTATCTCATGCAAACTAACGTTTGATTGTCTGTCAACAATCAAATGTTAAACGAAGGTTAACTTAGGGATGGTGATGGTGTTCATCTAGGGAAACATATCGTAAGCCCAGATGAAATAAAAGAGCTCAACCCTAAGCAAATCCTGCAGTTTATAGTAGCCGCAGGGTTTAGCGGTGAGCTCTAATGCAACAAGTGGCGATCACAATAGACCGACTGCGGTCGCAGTGATACTTAAGCCACGATATAATAATAAAAAAATAGGGATGGCGATTCTTTCCGAAAAACAATAATTTTTAAATCGATTCGGATCTTAAGCAGATGATCGATTCACAAAAAAATCGAGGTCTAAAACATCGATTTCTAAAAAATCTATTTTTTTCCAAGTTAAATTTATAATGTATTTTTTTTATTATTTTTTTAGCCTCTTTTGTATGCCACTGAGCAGTAGGTGAGAAAAGGCAGGATACTCATGTCGACTAGTTTCAGTTTTAAGGAGAGCGGGAGGGTGGATTTCATTAAATACTTCATGGACCAGTAGCACTTCCAGGCGTTCTCGATGCGTCGATCAATTTCTTTATTTTGCCTGTTTTCGAAGCTTACTAGCTGACCCAAATAGATATATTCGTCGACATAGTGTATTTATTACCAGCCCATCTACCTCGATAATTTGCTTGCGACCATTTTTTTTTATGGGATACGGGGCAAACGTGCAGATCGATCGCCTGATGGTAAGCGATTTCCGCCGCCCATGGACACCCGCTACACCAGAGGAGTCACAAGTATGTTGCCGGCCTTTAAAAATGAGTACGCTCTTTTCTTGAAGATTTGAAGGTCATATTGGTCCGGAAATATTGCAGGGGACAGTTCATTCCACAGTTCCATTGTCATGACTTGTACATACATACATACTTAACGTATATAAATCCATTTGATGAAAAACAAGAAACATACCATACCATAATAAATAAATGATCTCATATCAGTAAAATCAGTTTATTTTTAGTTGAGGGAATTCGATAATAACAATTATTTATTTCTGACATTTACGCAAATATTATACATCATCAACCCATATACTGTCCCACTGCTGGGCACGGGTCTCCTCTCATATTGAGAGGGATTAGGCTATAGTCCACCACGCTGGCCTAGTGCGGGTTGGCAGACTTCACAAACCGTCGACAAAAATCTCTAAGTTATGCAGGTTTCCTCACGATGTTTTCCTTCACCGTTTAAGCGAGTGATAATTAATTATTAATACGCACATGAATTCGAAAAGTCAGAGGTGCGTGCCTTGGGTTCGAACTCGAGACCTTCGACTTGGCAGTTCAATGGTAGTGATAGCCTAATGGTAATACCATTAGGCTGGCAGTGCAGTGATAGCCTAATGGTAATACCATTAGGCTATCACTGCTACCTAAATATTATACATTGAAATAAAACTACTTTTTACGGATTGTATCGCGTATATTGATATTATTAATCCCGACGTTTCGGATCCTTTACAGACTCTTTACAGCTCGATTAATAATATCAATATAAGCGATAAAATCCGTAAAAAGTAGTTTTATTTCAATTATTTGTGTTACCAAATCAAAGTCAGATCAAGAAAGAAGATAGGAAGTTACGGTCGGAGAACCTCCTCGTGTGCTTCATGGCTATCAGTCCTTTCGGGATATGTCCTGGGGGAACATTAGTCATGAAGCCCTGTACACCCTGGGCAACTCGAGTAGCAACTCTTCCTGGCTTCCGGGGCGTCTTGCTGCTCGTGGCCAATGGTCCGACACCGGAGAAAGGCCCTTTTCAGGGCCAAAGGAGGGCGTTCCTCCGCCTGTCCCGCAGCAGAGGGCCCAGTAGAGGATCAAGGGCGGGCTCGGGGGAGCAGGTGTGGGACTTTGTTCTCACCTGCCACCACCGGCAAGTCGGATCGAGCTCAGCTGAGTCTCTCCGCAATGGTCCGGGAGCGGTGGACGCGGGGACGTCCGTCGCTCTCCCTTAAGGACCCGAGGTGTTCCACGCGCGCCTCTCTAAGGCGTTGGGGGAGTCTACGCCCCCCTACAAAACCAAGGACGGGGCCCGCTGCGGTGGGCAATCACCAGTCGGGGGCCGCGGAAGAATGCTCTGTTCCCGTAGCCCTCGACGCAGTAGGTGTGAGAAGGAACACCGTGTTGTTTTTAGTCGGTAGGTCGTGTGGAAATCCATGAAGATTTTCCACACGCTAAGCATATAAAAAAAGGTATGAAAGAAGATATTTGTTTTCAAAATGTATTTATTTCATGAAAAAATCGAAAGGCGATTTTCATGGGTGAAATATCTATTCACTGCATCGATTTAGTACTACATACCCATTTATAAAAACGATCTTTCCGGCCTGAGAAATTGACTCTTCGAATAATCGACATCCCTAGATTGAGTGAGATTTTTTTTTATTTATTTCATGACCATGGATACAAGTCCTTCAATCAAAGATTGAGTGAGGTTGGTTGAATGAATGTGATCGTAGTATCTCTTTGTAAAGTTTGTCTGTGAATGTGATTGAGAGAAAGAAACGTACAACACGCAATCACGCATTAAAAACGGTACGTTACTTTGAAGTGTAGCTAATGGTTTTCAAAGATAAAAGTTTTCAAAACGTTCCTAAAGTAATTTCGTTGTATTCAACAATAACATTCGCTTTCGCTTTGTAATGGGTGACAATTATTACGAAGTTACTGCTGAGTTGGACGCTAGAGAGATATTGAGATATCTTAATAATTTAGGCATACATAATGTTAGTGGAGAAGTTCTCAAGTATTTCATCACAGGTTTGTATTTGTTTAAAATTGATTCCAGCTGTATTGCTTTTGTAGTAAGGAGACTATGTAGCCAATATTATTGGCGATAATGTGTAATTTTAAAATGTCTTATTACCTAACTACTTGTTTTACTTCTAAGTACAATACAAACACTGATAATTTCTTCAAAAATACTTATTTTCAATCTTGTTGGTAAAAATACAATACGTAGTTTTCTTAGGTAAGTGTGCATTCTTTGTTATAATTATAAAGTTGAACAAAACATATTATTTTTAGTCATTATTTAAATATTTTCAGATTTAAAAAAATTGATAAAGTATGATCTTCAACACAAAAATTCTAGCAACCATGAGAAGTTTGAGGTATCCGGTCCAGAGAGGTTGCACAGTGCCAGCACATTCTCCTCCCGCATCAGGTCAAAAGGGCATGATCCTACAAATACAAAATGTACCAGAGAATGTCAGAAAATAAGGAAAGGAATAAATCTGAGGAACATACATTCTGCACCCAACTTGGGGCCTCCAAAAACTGATGAAAATCCTATGAGAAGAGCCTGCTCATGTGTTAGAGTTGAAAAGAAACCTGAATTAGTTAAAGAAAAGAGTACAACTTGTACTACTAGTAATAATTGTAAGTCAATTATATTCTACCAAATTTTAAAATAACCAAACTGAAGCTTAAAATCTGGTTGTGTTGTGTAACAATGAATTAGCCTATTATAATTATTGAAATTTAAATTGCATAAAATAAATAGATTAAGAAATTTATTTATTTTGTGACTTACTTATACTTTAACACACTTTTAGAGCAGATCCTCAATATGCAAAACTTTTTAGAATAACTTGTTTGTTCATCATGTTAGCCACAAGAGGTCCACCTGCTGAACAAAGGTCTCCCCGTAGACTTCCAGAAGGACCAGTTATATGCCACCAGCATCCAACAATTTGATTGTTTATCAAATTATTATTATTTGTCAATTTACTAACATCTATCTTTATTTCTAATGCATTTTCAGTAATCAAAGTAATTAAACAACCTGTAGTGAAGAAGTGTGACCCAGTATCTCTGTATCATTATTACACTTCCTTATGGAACAAGTATAAAACAAATGTACCTGGGGAAAATGACTGGTCAGACTTAAGATGGAGTATCAGACAAAAGATGGCTGGGAATGTTGTAAAACAGATATCATCAAATAAGGTGAGCTAGGAGTAGAGAAAAAGTAAACAGTGCAATGCTTGCTTTGATTGTAGTGCTATTTGTACAGAACCAGGTTTGTCTGCATGCTCAGCAATTAAATTGTTGCCAAAACCAAGTTTCATACATCTATGAAACTTGGTTTGTGGTGATTGTTTAATGCTTTAATTTCATTCAAATTGCTGTCTGCAGTATGGAAGGGTAGTTTTAGAAAATCCAATAAAAAATATGACAATTATATTCTCTAATTTATAACTTTTAAAATGTATACCCATTTATTTATTGTTATAGTCAGATTTTGTTGCTCTACTGATCCACCAATGCTGTTTGTCTTACTTGTGTAGTTATAATTTAATTGCTTCTGTACATTACCATAATTTTCTTTTTTATTTTAGGGCACTGAATCCCACAGAGAAAAGGAACAGGGAACAACAAAGTCCTGACAGTGATATTGGTTAAATATCGGTGAATTTTATCAGCAAACTATGATTAAAAATAAAAATACTTTTATTAACATTGTTTTCTATAATTTCTACACTAATAAAAAGCAACACTTCAATAATATTGAAGTAGTAGATGGATTTGATTTTTATTTTAGTACAATTCATATTGAGATATTTTGATGAAAATTTCCAAATTTAATTATATTTTGGATATAAGTATTGAGCTCAAAGAATATGCTCATTATATCAATTATATCATAATTTGAAGTTTTATTTTCAATTATTAATGTAAGTTTGGGTGACAAATAAAATATACAGACACATTGTACCTATTTCACATAATGTTACTATTCTTGTATATTATCCACATTTACATCAGGTTACAATTATTTTAAACTTGATTTAGTTTGAATTCTTGTTGCTGTTTCATTGTATTGGTATGAAGCCAATGCAGTATCCTCTCTTCAATCCTCTCAGCCGCAGCTTGTGTTAGTACTAGGGTATCATGTTTCAGCATGGAGTGGACATTGAGTCCATATACGGGCATAATGTTTACATGACCTAGGCTTTCTGTGGCTGCTGTTATGTTTCTTGGTGCATAATCAGTACTGAAAATGAAAAAGGAATATTTCAGAAGTTTTTACTCATCTTTACAGAAAATATAGAATAATATCACTTGCATGATGTCAAATGCTTTTATGTTATAAAATTATACCACCAAACTACTTTCTTGATGGTTATACAGAATGTGAACTTATATGGTGACACTTTTTATTTTGTAGTTTTGGTATTAGTGTGATTTTGTGTCTCAGTAAACTATAAAAAACTGAAATTGGCAAAAATCGTAAATGTAGTATTTAAAAAAATATTCAAGTGTATAATTATTTTAAGAAATTCTTAATGGATCATACTCATCAACAATCAGTACTGAAGGGCCCCAGTTCCTTTTTTCAATGAGCTCATTTATATAATCAGGCTCGTCTGATGGTAGCTCTAAGTCCTTGACAATATGTAGATCATCCTGAGCAAGTTTTGATGATAAGGTTGTGGTGAGGCCGTGTATTCTAAGGTGGAAGGGTAGCATAAAAAAGTGGGATTTGCCAGAGCGGGGTCCATGGGCAATACCACCGCCTCGCCAAAGCGGGGAACGAATAGATCCATGACGAGCACGACCCGAGCCTTTTTGTGGCCATGGTTTCTTGCCACCACCTCGTACTTCCGCCCTAGTTTTCGTATGAGCCCACGACACGAACCTAATCTTTTTTTGCCATATCACATTTTGATGTATGATGTCTATCCGAGGAGGAGCGGCGTAAACCGTTGGATGTAGCTCAAATAACCCCAACTTTTGCTCTTCTATAGTATCTAGGTTCTCAATCCATACTTCACGGGGTTTAGTATACTGCGGCAGGTTGGCCCATTCTTTTTTTGTGATAGACAAAGCGTTTGAACCAGCAGGAACAGCAGCTGTGCTTGAAGAAAATACTCTAATTTGAGGCGTCACAGAAATATGTAGTCTTCTGATTGCACTTATTAATGCAGAAGTCATGTTTATTAAGTTTTTATTGCCGTTAAATATATTTTTGACACGTGAAATTAAATGGTAGCCTTACACAACAAATCAAAAGTTCAAAACATATTTTGAGTGTAATTTTGTCACTCTTGAATACATACTCTTGATAGTTTGATAGGTTATGAATTTTTTTTTTACTGCCCTGGATACCCTCTCCTTTAAGCCTTAGCCGTGCGACTCGAGTTCACTTTTACTTGAGTGGCTCGATTCACAACGGAATAAAAATTGCATACGAGCGAAGAAAAAATCAGACAATGCTAAGAAGTCTGTAACTAAATGTCTTGAAAAGATTATGCCTGCACGAGTAATAACAAAACAAAATAAGTGCACTGCGTTGTTGCGTTGAGTGAATTTCTTAGAAGCTTTAATTTTCAAAATGAGTGAAGAGTATCTAATAATAATGATGTGATTGAGGTTTTATAAGAAACAAAAAAAGACTGTTTATATTTGTAATGTTAATAGTTTTTTTTAGATTATGATAATTAGTATAATATAATAAATGAATCTAAAAGAAAAAGTTTATAATTAATTGGTTACTGTATTTTAATATTTTAGTTTCGAATATTTTAATTTAAAGATTGATTGATTTTGCACTTGATGGTAAATTATTTAAGATTGTTTAAAAAAGTGGTTAATTAAAAATGTATTTTATAATATGCATGAATATTTTGCCAAAAAATAATGATTATTGTTTTCAAGATTGTGAAGATTGTTAGCACAAACATACCTATCTATGTTTATTAGATTTTATTATTTTTATATTGCTACACCGGACTGGGTAGACTGTTTTTTTTTGCAGTAGAACTTATGACTGATTAATTGATTATGCTTGTAATTTATTACGCTTCCGCTGCATTTCATATTTTAATACATGTTTTTATCAAGGATTGTGACGCGAATGATTTTGAGTCCTCGTAGTGACTCGTAATTTCGAGTGACTCGACCATTCCTTTAGTACTCGTGTGACTCGCATCACTTTCACTGTTGAACTATTTTATTATTTTGACGGATGAATACAGTACTTCCAGATCGCGAAAACGTATAATTACAGAGCTGCCAGCCAAAAAATACAGCATAATTTCGAATTGATGGAATAAGTACTAGTTTAAAAAAAAAAAAAAAATTGATTTATTAAAGGAAGGAAGGGGTAGGTAGGTTTTTCTATGAAATTATCATGATCAATCAATATTAAATATCTACTGTAATAATCATTAAGTGTCAATTTGGTGTAGGTATTCAATCTAGAAGGTGCGTGAATTTTCTTGAAAATAATCTCTAAGCTATTGCTCAAGCCACAACACGACTAGCATCGAACCTTATTTTAAATATAAATTAAGTTCTAAAAAACGTCGCTAGATGGCGATCCTGTATCGAAAATAAAATGTTTCATGAAACATTCACCTAGGCGAAAAAGCACTGTTAAGTGGTTAAAATTGTATCTGTGAGTACAATTTTGACTAGTTCGTAGCGTCTTCTTGCTTTTTTCAGGGCCAATGTAAATTGTTTAGCCTTACAGATATTTCTAGTTTCGCTACCTTTCACGTATTTCACGTCTCATACAGGCATGAAATTTATGAATCCATAAACCATTATGACTTATTTATTATATGTAGTTAGCTCATAGGAAATTCCCTCCTAGCAAAAATATGATGAAAAGCAACTAAGTTACGTATAGGGTTTAAGTAAGTTAGGTATAAGATAGGTACATACCTATGTACCTATCTTATACCTAACTTACTTACTGAGAATATTACCTAATATTCTCAGGGTAAAGTCTTCTGTGTCGTTGACGTCGCGCGTCGGTTTGTAGTTGAGGTGCCAGTACGTTATAAATAATCTTTATATTTGTATAAACCTTGCAGGGGTCTAATGAAAGATTTTATGCAATAACTGCAAATCTCGCGCCATTTCACTCTCAGTATTGCGCGTGAGAGAGATAGAGGGCGGACTACTCTTCATATATATTGGGTTTTATAGATGTACCTATTGTATGAGATGTACCTACTTTGAACCTCCTGCCTTTTTAAATAAGTACGTACCTTATATTAACGGCAAACTGCTGATTAGTTTTAGTAATAATTCAATCTGCTTACCTACTAAATCATCCCTTTTAACGTAAAGCAATGGCACGAATTGAAAGTGCAGATCTGTGGCAATTTTCTCTTGGCGGGGCATTAATTACGCTACAGAGCTGCCGAGAGCAAGGAGCTCGTTCGGATCACTATATAGCACCATTACACAGCCCAATCTCAATTTCAATTTCATCTCGCCGATTTGGCTCTGAATTAGGGGCGATTTATTTTCATTCGTAACATTCTCTCGCGCCGTCGTGGAAGGTAAATGTTAAGGCTTGCACAGATTTATTGCCTTTCATGTGAAACTTGACAGCTTCATTGTAACAATGGACAGGGGTATTACTCTTTGAAACTAGACGTCTAACCCCACAGCGCTTGTTTTTTATTTTTAAACGGGCCCCAAGTTCGACTTGGAGAAAAACGTGTGTCTTGTTTACGGTCCTGTATGTAGGTATCTAGTGTATCTACAAAAGCTTCATCATCAACTTGTTTTGATGGACTCGGAGCTCTGGGAAGGTCGACTAAAACTGTAGGTAGTTAATAGGATCCACCCCAAGGAGTACTCGCCTTGTCGCGGCGGGGGGGCTTAGTAACAGTGGATTGAATGCCCACGGTGAAGCGAAGTAGAACCTCAGGGAAGGGCTGCTCCTACGGGCTTGGCACGGGAAGCTCGCACTGGACTGGCCAATGTAGGTTGCGGTGTCGTATGGAAGCTACCGCAACTGAGGTGGGCCGCGGTGTTGTATGGGCAACACTGCGACAAGGGTTGCGGGGCCGCGGCGGGAGAGGAGTGCCGGTATTACGGTGTGCCGTTCTCCCTGCCTTCCGCGGCTTTGGCGGGGTCGCAGTCGCCAGACACAGTGGGGCCGCAGGGCCCGCAGGGGAGAGGAATGTCGGTATTACGATACGCCGCTTTCCCTACCCTCTGCGACCGAGGTGTGGACGGCGGTGGGGCCACATATGTTTCACGCCGCGAAGAGGGCCCTGGGCGGTGGATTCAGTGTCGTCAGTCGCCTATTGCACTTAGCCCTCCGAGAATATCCATCAATGGAAGTCCGCGGTGGGATCGCGGATCATGCGAGAGCGATTCCCGTGGTCCTACTACTATGCGGAAGGTGGTAGCGGTGTTGGTTTAAGTCAGTATACGGTAGACGGCAACCCGCTCACACGCATACTTACCTGCTACTCGTTTAAGTAAATAATCAACGTTTCTCAAAGTTTACCAATCCTATAGCATCTCAATATGTTTACCTGCAAGCGCTGCAATGTTGAAGTGAGGGATGGCGTTACGTGTTCAACGTGTGCAGGCCGTTTCGATTTTCCCTGTTCGGGAATATCTGAGGGAGGTTGGAGGAAGTTAGGCGAAGATAGAAGAAGCACTTGGAAATGCAGCACCTGTAGAAACCAAGCAACGGCTAGCCCACGTACCAATACTGCAAGGGCAGACACGGATAGCATACTGTCAGAGCTGAAGAGATTATCTTCTCAAATGGAGGTATTGCCAGCCTTATTGGACAATGTGAAGGCTATTCAAAATGAGCTCCTGGAACTCAAGACCATCACAGCTGAGATCTCAGAGTTGAAATCCTCCGTAGAATTCATGCATCATTCTGTGGAAACCTTAACTAATAGAGTATCGAGCGTGGAGTTGGAAATTACTTCATTAAAATCTGCTAAAGAAGAGATCTCCATTTTGCAGAAGCGATGCGATCATCTGGAAATGCTCCAACGTGAAAACGAACAGAGGTCTCGCATGAGCAATGTCGAAATCAAGGGGGTGCCGGCCTCCAATGGTGAAGACCTGTATAAAATTCTCGACAAGCTAGGGGATATCATCAACTATCGCATCCCCAAAGAACAGATTAATTATATCGCTAGGGTGCCCATGCGAGGTGATAGTCAACATAAAAATATAATATGTTCAATACACAACAATTACATTAAAAATGACTTCGTGGCTGCAGCGAAAAAACACAAAGGAGGCATTAACACAAGTATTCTGGGACTTGGCAAGGACAGTAACAAGATATATATTAATGACCACCTGACTATCGAAAATAAAACATTGCTCAATAAAACCAAATCTTTTGCGAAAGAAAAAGGCTTTGAATACGTGTGGGTGACTGGGTGCAAGATATTCATACGGAAAAACAATACCTCACCAAAGCACCACATAAAAATGGAACATGACTTGAAGAAGTTTTTTTAGTCAAAAATCCATATCGACTCTACGGCAATGTATATGAACAATCTAAATCATCAATGTTGAGAGCCACAGGTACTGCTTTTTTAAACACATTCACTCCTCGCCGGCCTTTTGTTCACATGTCGCTCGGTGTCAACCGGTTAGCATCGCCTTGTAAAAGTAATTATAAACGCTTTTTGCACACGCTTAAAGACTTAATTAGCTTATATGCAATATTGTCTTTTGTCTTGGATAAATGTATTTCTATTTTTAAATTTGCTAATGGGTTAATTTTCTATTATGAACTTAATTTACTACTAGATAATGTTCTAAATTACTCATTTCGGTTACCGTGCCTATCTTTCGATAATCCACTGTTTCTTTTGTTGTTGATGTACCTCACAATTTATTTTATTCTTACCATTCAAATGCTAATTAACAAAGATTTATGATGGCGCCTATTAGCATTTATTATCAGAACGTGCGAGGATTACGGACCAAAACACCTGTTTTCTTTAGAAATGTGTGCATTAATGGTTTTGATGTTATTTGTTTAACGGAGACCTGGCTTATTGACGGTATTGGCGACGGTGAGTTGTTTGACGATAGGTATTTAGTATGGAGACGTGATCGAAATTATGAAGGTACCAATCAAACAATGGGAGGGGGTGTTTTGATTGCTGTGCGTCGGGAACTAGTAGCAACACATAGGAGTGATTGGTATTCATCTGCCGAGGATATATGGGTGACTTTAACACTACACCATAAGAAACCTCGGGTGTCCTACATGATGCACATAGGTGTTGTATATATCTGCTCTCAAAATCTAGGCAATTCCCTAACGGAACAACTAGTTAGCTTTGCTGACAACTTGTCGGATATTGTCATCAAACACCCTGCGGATAAGTTTTTAATTGTAGGGGATTTTAACCAGCCGAACATAAACTGGCTGCCGTCAGATCATCATAGCTTATTACCTACTAACATACAAGGCCTAAGTCAGATTAATGTGTTAGATACATTCACGGTTTGCAATTTGTCACAGTATAACCATCACTGTAACAGCAACGGTAGAATATTAGACTGGGTGCTGTCTAATAGTGAAGTTGAAGTGGATCACTGTAGTGATCCATTAGTTCCCGAAGATCCACACCATAGAGCCTTGTCTTTATCAGTTAATTTCGTGCAACTACATGAGCTTCCCATTTGTCCTAGTGTGAAGTATATTTATCATCAGGCTGACTATACTGCTATTGCAAAGGAAATGGATAGCTATGATTGGCACACTGAGTTGCATTGTAGGTCATTTAGCGACGCTGTCGTGTTTTTTTACGACATTATTAACCGACTAAAGAACACCTACGTTCCAACCAGATCCGTTGTGGCAACCGGTAGATATCCCCCCTGGTATAAAAAGCCGTTAATGAGGATACTTAAAGAAAAAGCCAAAATACACAAAAGGTTCAAAAAATATGGTAACTTATCTGATCAACTTTCTTTCATTACACTGCGACAGCGTGCCAGGGACCTAGAGAAGGACATGTTTGACACCTATATGGCAAAAATTGAATCGGATATTTCTAAAGACCCGCGAGCTTTTTGGCGCTATATTAAAACTAAAAATCAATCGCATTCTTATCCCTCTGTACTAAAGTACAAGGACCAGTTATCTAGGAATGGGGAAGACATATGCAATATGTTCTCGGAATACTTCTATTCTAATTTCTTGCCCCCCGCTCCACAAGATGCTACGTATAGCGAGATCGTTAGTATGCAAGAGAACTGGCCGTCTCGAAATGATTGTGGGGAGAAGTCAGATATCAGCTCAATAGAAATACAAGAAGCCGAAGTGTATAAGCTATTAAAACAGGTGGACCTCAATAAATCTGCAGGACCCGACAATATTCCACCAATTTTTATATCTAACTGCTCAAAATGTTTAACTATCCCTATCTCGATCTTATACAAGCGGTCTCTTGTGGAGGGCGATATGCCTGCGGTCTGGAAGTCAGCGTATATAACTCCAATTCATAAAAAAGGTCCAAGGGATGTGGTGGAGAACTATAGACCAATCTCCAAGCTATGCGTGTTCGCTAAAATACTTGAAAAACTTGTTTACAGGCAACTGTACTCAGCTATTAAGCTTAACTTTGGCGAGCACCAGCATGGTTTCCTTAGCGGTCGCTCCACCACATCAAACCTTATCATTTGTAGTGATTTTATATCAGAACACATGTCACAGCGATTCCAGGTGGACGTTATATACACTGACTACTGCAAGTGTTTCGATCGAATAGATCATTTTATTCTTAAACATAAACTTTTACAGATGGGTATACGCGGTAACTTGTATAGGTGGTTCACATCATATGTCGAGAACAGGAGCCAAGTCGTTGTACTTAATGGTTACTCTTCAATGAGAGCAACGGGCATTCCCTCAGGAGTTCCACAGGGGTCCTTATTGGGACCTCTGTTGTTTAATATATTTATAAATGATATCATATCCTGTTTTCATACGTCGAAAATACTGTTATACGCAGATGATATGAAAATACTCAGTAAAATATGTTCATATGAAGACACTATTCGCCTGCAGAGTGATCTAGATCGGTTTCAAATATATTGCACAAAAAACAAGTTAGATCTAAACGTCTCCAAATGCTATGTTTGTACTTTTACACGCAAGCCTAACCCAATAACTTTCCAATACACACTGTTGGGTACCAAAGTAACTAGAGTCAACATTGTCAGGGATCTGGGGGTGACGTTCGACTCAAAGCTATTATTTGATGCACACATTGCAAACGTAGTTAATAAGGCTAATAAGGCGTTAGGCTTCATTTTTAGGATATCTAAAGATTTCAAAAACATTAAAACAATCAAAATTTTGTATTGTGCCTATGTCCGTAGTCACCTGGAATATGCTTCCCAGGTGTGGAACCCAAATTACGATACTTACATAACGCGTTTAGAAAACGTACAAAAGAAGTTCCTGAGGTATATTCAATATCATTCCCGAAACTATTTGCCGGATTATTTCAGCCGATGCCGAAAGTTTCACTTACTTCCTCTGCAACAGCGAAGGAAAATAGCGGATATTTCATTTTTATTTAAAATTGTAAATGGTTCGATGGATATAACCGAGCTGGTGAACAAAATTGGCCTGCGCGTACCATCTGCGTTGTTACGAAGGCATGACCTTCTTCATACTCCTGCCATCCTTAGCATCTACAGGCAGAATTCGTTTATGATCAGGGCTTGTCGTATGTTCAATACAGCGTGCCGGAGAGTCGATGTTGATCTCTTTAACATGAGTGTGGCAAAACTAAAAATGGTGATGTGTAATGACTTTTTCTCACATAGAAGCTAGACATTTTAATTGAGGAGTGGCGAATATATGAGTGTATTAATTTACATCACTGGTTGCATGTTGATTGTTATCCTATTTATCGTTATTTCATACTATTTTATTTTATATTAATCGTGTGTGTGTTTTATATTAGTCGTGTATTTTATGCATAATTTTTAAATGTGAAAGCTTGTAATTGGCCGTTACTTAATCATAGAATATTTTTATAAGTGTTAACTAGCTGTAAGTTTTCTAAATGTGAAAATAAAATAAAAAATAAAATACTGGTCACCTGGCCGGAGAGCCCGACATAACCGTTCCACGTCTTCCATAAGGGATGCATAAGGAGCATTTCCCTACACGAAAAAAAAACAAACTAAATTAATGTCAAAAGAAAATTCATATTCGCAATAATAATATGAAACTTACTTATTACTTAAATAGATTATTTAGCAACTATGTTTACTCGTCCGGAATTAGATAGAAACACTCACTGACAACACTATCCTAGAACGATGACAGGTAGGGTTTGGGTACAGATTTCCGGCGCAAAGAGAATACCTACCTCAATACTAGTAAGTGCACCACTCATCGAAATGTATCGTTAAATCTATTACTCATCGTATTAACGAGATTGATGAGCCAGCAGGTCAAGCTATCTGTTTTTCAAATGTCTAAAACTCCATTTGACATATTAAGTTCCGACTTGACGTCACTTATAGTACAACAGCAGGGCGGCTAACGTTTCCGCGCGAAAATTCAAAATCATAAATAAAAAATAGGTTTTAGGTATTTTTAGGACCTCAAGATTGATTTAACACAAAAAGGGGTGGCCATTTGTTACGACACAATACTCTATTGTGGCCTATCATTCCTCTCTTGTTCTCTGTTGTGGAAAGAATTATGAATTGAGTAAATGACGTCAAACAGTTTAAATGTTATTATTGATCGAGTCTTACGTAACAAGAGGTCATATTATAGACGTCAGTGGGTCAAACAGAAGGTAGAGGTCTGAAAACAGAGGAAGGACACAGTGACGAAGAAGTTTTTATGACATTATAGGCACTCTTCGTATTTAGTTCGTAGTACTAAACAACAACAACAAAATACTCTTTATTCGAAATTTGACTTTCTCATAAGTATTTTTCTTTATAGAGTTTGCGAATTTATTGTTCACTTTATTTACAGCCTCTTTACAGCTCTTTACGTGATTTATTATCTTCCAAAAAGGTACATAAGTATTTATATTTATTGAATTTCTAATAATATTCTGTTTATTTTTTAAGATAAGATTCTTAGGACATAGGATATTCTTAGGACGTAAATAAAAAAATATTAGGAAACGTGCTTCTCTCTAAATACCTATGTAGGTAAAATCTCTCGCTATTTATTTATATTTTTAAATAAAAAAAAACTAGATATATTTTTATCGATGAATACTAATTTTTTTGGATTTTTCGAAACTAATATCGATCTACATAATCAACCATTTCCTTTTTTTAATTTCTCGTAAGTACCTACACGTTTATGTAACATTTAGACTTCTCGTAATAAATATACCTAATATTCTTTTCACGTTGCAGTGTAAATGTATAGAGTGGTTCCAATCCCTATTAGGGAAAAAGGGTATGGATAAACTTCTTTTTAGACAAGGACGAACACAAATCAGTTTTGAAACGACATATGTTTGATATCGATCGAGTCACTAGGTAGGTATATCTACTAATCAGTTTCCTATATTCTATAATTTATATTAACACTAGCTTCCGCCCGCGGCTTCGCCCGCATGGTTTGTTGATAAAAAAGGAGCCAATATCCTTCTCCAGGCTACAGACTATCCATATCAAATTTTATCACTACAATATGCTCCTGTAAACTATGTTACATGATTTGTTTCGTTCAGCGAAAAATGTAGATTTTCCGAATACGAAACACGTGAGCAAGCTACGTAGAGCTGACCATGGGAAAAACATGGTGTGCCTAAATGTATCCCTGCTACCTTTAGTTTGGCCTTGCGATTTATTGATCGTCATTAAAAACGCAACCTTTAATGGGAACTGCAGACACTTAAAATTAAAGGGTAAGTTATTGGGTATTATTGGGATGCGTGGTATAAGCACATTATCACCCTTAGCTTCGCCAGTTAAAATTGTAGCCTTCAACAAAATTTGCAATCTTTGCTCATCGCTTCTATTTTTAAAAGCTTGTGAGTTTCATAATCAAGAGTCTCGTCATACTCAAATGCAGCTTTACCAAACACCACCAATGTGTTTCTTGTAAAATTTTGACGTTGTTGTGCTGCCCTTTCAGCAACAGCGCATCTGCGAGTTTCAGCCGCTTCAAAGGTTTCTGTGGCTCTTTGGGACGCCATGTAAGTCGCGTGCTGCTGGCGGCGAGCTTGTGACTGTTCTGGTGTCTCTGCAGCTCGTTGAGTCATCAAATACTCAGTATGCTGTGACCGCCGGTTTTGGGACTGTTCTGGTGTCTCCGCAGCCCGTTGTGACACCAGATACTCAGCATGTTGTTGCCTTCGAATTTGGGACTGTTCTGGTGTCTCCGCAGCCCGTTGTGACACCAAATACTCAGCATGTTGTTGCCTTCGAATTTGAGACTGTTCTGGTGTCTCCGCAGCCCGTTGTGACACCAAATACTCAGCATGTTGTTGCCTTCGAATTTGAGACTGTTCTGGTGTCTCCGCAGCCCGTTGTGACACTAAATACTCAGCATGTTGTTGCCTTCGAATTTGAGACTGTTCTGGTGTCTCCGCAGCCCGTTGTGACACCAAATACTCAGCATGTTGTTGCCTTCGAATTTGAGACTGTTCTGGTGTCTCCGCAACCCGTTGTGACACCAGATACTCAGCGTGCTGTTGAAGCCGATCTTGGGACTGTTCTGGAGTCTCAGCAGCCCTTTGAGATGCCAGATACTCAGCGTGCTGTTGAAGCCGATCTTGGGACTGTTCTGGAGTCTCAGCAGCCCTTTGAGATGCCTGATACTCAGCGTGTTGTTGACGTCGACCTTGTGACTGTTCTGGTGTCTCAGTAGCTCTGTGTGCCGCCTCACGCACCGCCTGCTGAAGCCTTCGCAGCTCGGCTTGTTGAGACGTCTCATTATGTCTAGCTATTTTCATAGCTCGCGCTTTATTAGAGTTTTGTGAAATATTAGACTTACGCTTTCGCGTCATTATTGTAAGTACCTATTATTAAACAAAATCAGTAGTAATATACAAACTTAAATAGCTAGTTAAGAGAAAAACTTAATACCTATACCTAAAACTATCAGAGACTTTTTCCGATTTACTTTATACTTATCGTAACATTATGGCCAAAATTACGCAAAATATTTATAGATTGTAGCCTATGTGTTATTCTGATGTATAAGCTATATTACTGTAAAGTTTCATCAAAATCCGTTCAGTAGTTTTTGCGTGAAAGAGTAACAAACATCCATCCATCCATCCTCACAAACTTTCACATTTATAATATTAAGTAGTAGTATAGTAAGTAATAGTAATTAGTAGTTATAGTTATTGTATTCGGCATAAAGAAAAAAATTAAAATGAACACAACCGTCAATGACGTCTGCCCTCACGTGTCTGCCCGCGTTCGGGTCGCGCACTTGGTGATGGCGCATTGCTTAGACCGCCCCTCAACCCCCTTCTGCGCGCCGCCGACTAACGCAGGCGCTTAATGACGCTCCACTCAAGTCAATCTTATCGTGATATATTTCTTAAACTATTCTTCTAAATTACTTAGTGTAAAAGACAAAGTTGGTCTTCATTAAATACTGAATGCATTAAAAGTATCAGTTTTCATAAACGTTTGCTAAATATTCTAAAATGAGCATTGTAAAAAGTATCAAATTTAAATGTATTTATGGCTTATAATTTGTGATATATTGGCTTCCACATAAAAGATAGATATATGCTGTCGCTGACTTTTATTTAGAACTGTTTATGGCAAACAATCCCACGATACATTATCTTCATTTAACTTCAACGGTTTAGGCAGCGCACGCCAAGATAGCTCTCAGAGGGTAGGATTTTTTCCGATTTACTTTATGCTTATCGTAACTTTATGGCCAAAATTACACAAAATATTTATAGTTTGTAGCCTATGTGTTATTCTGATGTATAAGCTATATTACTGTAAAGTTTCATCAAAATCCGTTCAGTAGTTTTTGCGTGAAAGAGTAACAAACATCCATCCATCCATCCATCCATCCTCACAAACTTTCACATTTATAATATTATATATATTATAGGATAGGATAGGATAGGATAGGATATATAAAATATAAATATATAATATATAATATAATATATATATAATATTAATATTAATTAATTAATTAATATAGTAGGATAGGATTATTCTATAATATATAGATATTATAGAATATAGGAACGAACTACCTATTTTCTTTTAGTGCGCATGATATGTATTATATACAGAAGATAATATCTATCCGCGGTGTTTCTGCGTATGAAAAATGTGAAAGTTGCAATTAATTACTATCAGGACTCCGTTCCTAAAATAACACTGACCATTCATGGAAACGTACCTACTTGTACTTATATTAAGCTAGAATGCCAGATAAAAAATTATAGAGAAACTTTAGGAACACCTGTAATTTTTGACTGTGTGATTTGTTTATTCATTTACCTATTCATGTTCCAATTGCCTTAGGCTTCTCTTACGACGTAAAGGATTTGGGGTGGTAATTAGCCCAGTTTCGGGTTAGAGAATATTTTATTCACTTTGCCACTTTCCTCATTAATCACATTCAGTAAGTGACAAACACTGCAAATAAAGCAGAAGTGATGAAAAATGGACACAAAAAGTAAAATAATGATTAAGTAAGAAGTTATAATATCTGCGTGCATCCACTTGTATTTAATTACAAAATTGCAACAACTACCTACCGACATACCTACCTAGGCAAGTCACACATTATTATTCATAAATAAAATTTAAATTCTAAATGTCCATAATGTGTAAGTGCATGCCTCCACAGTTTTGTGAACTTTAAAAACTGTGTGCAATTACTAACAAACATCTGTGTACTTAACATAATCCCAAATGTGCCATTCGTTACTTTAAAAACCTGACATAAAATGAGTGCTCTTTGCCACTAAAATTCTAATAGCACATCAACATGCATCAACAAAAACACAATTTCAGTAGTAAAAAGAAAGGGGCTCAGTGGCGCGCAGTGGAGAGTTCATTGAAAGGACTTGCGCGTCCTCAGGGTCCCAAGACGTCGCCGCCGCGCCGCCATGATGCTTATTTACGACTCACGACTATGTTTTGTTTATGTGGAAACTGCAGATGCATTGTATTCTCTCGATACGATAAAATTCCGATTTCGGGGAGAATATGGAAATATTCGAAGCGTCCACATGTCGAGATACGAGTGTTTTTAGAAAGTTTATTTTACTTGTTGATTTTTTTTTTATTTTTTTTTTATTTATTTGATAGGTACTCCAACGACTTATCCACTATTACAATACAACTTAATGAAGGAACATTAATATAATATTATGGTGAATTCGTCACTTAAAGAAGTACACAGCATTTTCACAAAATCTAAATCATATGTAAAATTTAAATTAAAATCGAAATTAAATACAAATTAAATATCAAAATGAAATATAAATAAATATTAATAATATTATTTTCTTTTGTTTTGGTGAGATAAAGGTGGTGTGATTGTGTGTTGTACGTTCAAACTTCTTGATGGTTGACCATTCTATTAATTGACTATTTTTATTAGGGTTTAATGAAAAACCTCATAACCCCATCACCATTTTGTAACATACTGAGCTGCATCCCTCAAATTATCCGAATGGGATCCATAGAGATCATTTAGTATTTCCATAAATAGATCTCCATATTTTTACAATATAGGACCTCTTACAATCTAAGAGGCTCAAGCCAATGTAGGTAGTAATTAAAAGTAATCTAATTATTTATCAAAATAAAAAGTGAGACACTTTAAATTTTTATCAATATTACCAGATCAGACTAAGACCAATCAACTAAAATCCTTTATCTATGGTGAGAAAAAAAAAAAACTAAGACGCTATCGAAAGCGCGAAGTTCGTATTTAGAATTTCGCGTCCGGGATTGTAAAAATTTGGAAAATGTGGAAACAGCTGTTCTGATAGCCACTATTTTATTTAGATATCGGAGACATTTGAATTGTAAATTTGTCGTGATAAGAATGTTCTTATGTAAGGATTTTGCTGTGTTGTGAAGTGTGTAGTACAGGTGGAAATAGTATTTTAGTGAAACATATTATGTAGACAAAAATGTGTTATATTGTAAAAAAATCTGATAATATGTGTGGCAAGCTCCCTGTTCCTGACTTCAATAACATTTAGATCAGGTAAGTAATGCATGTTTTCCATAGGTAATATAAATAATATGGTTTGTAGTGCTAAGTGTACTGTTTTGTAGCATGTAGGGGCGTCGGGTCTTAATCTGAGTTAAAAGTATCTTAATTTTAGGTATGTGTTTTCATCCGATCTAGACATAATATGTATCATAATAAATATGATTTGATTACTTTCACGGCTTTCGAAAAAATAACTATGTTTGTGCCTGTGACGTAAAAAACCATCAAATTTTTTGCGTGGTTTTCTACATTACAATTTTATTCTTAAACGACCTATTTAAAGATATTCTCTAAATAATATTTACTAAAATAAATATAATTTATCATTACATTGATGGCAAATTTCAGCTAAATCGCAGCTATAGCTAACACCGAAATGGTAAACAAACAAACTCGACCTCAAATTTATTTTGAACCAAACGCAGGTATTATTAAATAGGAGTGCCAAATTCTGTACTGGTGTGCAATCAAAAGCGTGCAAACAACGCTTTGTCAATGTACTAAATAAAAAATTGACATCATTTTTTATGTCAATTAATTATTAACGATACGTAGTATCTACCTACAGTGCCTACCTAGTTTAGTGACATACTGTTTGATAGACTGTGTTTCATGCGGTCTACGTTTAAATATGTAGTAAACTGTAAAACCTACATTGATGCCTACATTGATGATTGAACCTGCATGAACCACAATTAGCCTAAAACCTTTTCATAAAATATGTGTATCTCGGTATGTAGGTAGCTGCCCGTTATAAATAAATAAATTATTAAATAAAAAGTATAAATATATTGACATTGACACATAGTTAATACAGTTCATTGTACATTCATGACAGACAGACAGACATATTTTAAATGTAATTTAGAAAAGGTAGTGATACTGAATACTGATAATACTCAGTCATGGATAATGCTACTCGATGTTACATTTTACGCAATAATTAGTAGGTAAGTATAGAGTTCGGGTAGGTTAGTTAGTAAAATGTTTTAAGTGCAAGGTAACCTTTGGAAGGTCTTAAAAATACTTAAAAAATAATAAATACTTATTATTTTGGAAGGAAGGTAATATTATACAATAATACAATAATACCATTCTTGGAAAATCCACCCCTTGTCCACTTATGGCCGGTTTCAATAACGAATCTGTCAGTAGATTTCCTTACTATGGATAGGATTTTGACATAACGTCCATACAAGTAATGTCAAAATACTATCTCTAGTAAGCTAATCTACCGACGGATTTGATATTGAAAACGTTCGTTAGACTCATGTCACATCTTGTCTTGTACAGAGGCCAGCACATCAAGCTACCACAATCTGTCAAACTTCTTTGATTGATTTATTTCAACTTTAATGTAAATCAATAAGGTTCATATTCAATTGGGGAAATTTAACAGTTTTGTATAGCTTGACCTGCTGGCGTCTGTACATACTTGTATTTTATGCATGTTGCTGAAGTGCCTAGGTACAATATATCACATCACGAGTATGGAAGTGAGTAACTACGTAAAAATATTGTACTTATATTAAAAATACTGCTTACTTAATTAATAATCCTTCGTCTTCGTATCCTTCGTGTCTTTACTGTGCTTTCTTCTACGAGTTCAGAAAGCTCTTGGAGACTCCAAGCGCAATCAACAATAAATGCATTTAACACTGCTTGTAAGCAGTGTTGAATGCATTTAATAAATAATATTTGAATGCTCAGAGATTGTCAATAACTGTAGATAATGACAATGTATTTTTACCTTGTATTATTTCTGAACTTATCTTAGTAGTGCTGTTTTGTTCACATAATTATTTTGAAATTAGGTATGAAAGTGAAAAAATATATCGAAGTGCTTCAATAACGATATGAAAGTATTAAGTATAATACTTTGAGTTACTTAGGTATACTACTTAGATACTACCATGGGAAGAAAATATAATTGTTGTTTGATGCGGAATAAAGTAAAATCCACAACTGAGGGACTGCAAACTCTGCAAGACTTTATTTCTCGATAGTCGCTAGCGTATCTGTCGAATATTTTTCTTATAAAAACCCGTATAACGCCTCTAGCGGGCACCCAAAGAACCAGGTTTTTCATACAAAGATATTCACAGCTACGCTAGATCTGTTACGCTATAGCTCACATAACTCTAGGTTAGGCTACTGGTCACCCCGTCATGATGATGCTGGATTTAAGGAATCCCATATAGGGCATGGAAATAAAAAGGTTTTTAGTCGGTACCCAAGAGGTTTTTCGCTCAGAAAAAAGGCTGGTCTGGTCTACTGGTAAAAAAAACATGTCGAGTACGAGTATATCTAATGACTTGTGTATTCAAATACTGAAAACCATTATAAAATAACAACATAAGTTTTGAATTCTTAGATTAAATACGCATTTAATCTAAGGTCGCAGAATGCTCTTTGTATAAATACAAATTAATTAATTTGTTAGTGTACAATAAAGTAGATAAGTATATAATATATAAACTATTAAATAATATTTCTATACAACTGTTTGCTTACGCCCATTGATTATGATTCTCCGAGTTTGTTTCGGTGTTTCTTCTCAGAGTTCGTCAGTTCTGAAATGCCGGATTCATCTAGCTTAAAAAATTCATTGACTTGTAAAAGTGTCTTTAAAAGATCGATTTACAGAAATAGATATCATTTATCGATATCAATGTAATATTATAATATAAAAAAGGTATGGTTAGATTTCCGATTTTTATAATTATGGCACATTTGAAAATTGAATATAGATTTCTTTCTTTTGCGCCGACACATTTTAAGGGGAAATTCGATTTAGGTATAATATTTTAATTTCAGCCCATTTTGGGGTGGGAAATAAGAGAATACTTAAAACGTTATTGATGGGGACTCGGTGGGAAATCAATTAAGACTATTTATGACGCACCCGCGATCATTCTTTATTTGAAAATCTTATTTACGTAAGTACCGACTGAGAAAGTACCTCCGCCTTGCAGAAAATCGAAATGAAATAACAACAACAACAACAGTGGGCACTTTGACTTATACTGCCAACCCAACTATTCGTCTTCCGTTTTACAGGGTCGGCAACGCGCAAGTGATACCCCTGGTGTTGCAAGCTATAGGCTACGGGAACCGTTTCCACTCAAGGTTGCCATAATATGCTTGTTTGCCACCAGTCATGTAGTATTTATTTATTTTGCTTTTGCACTCAGGATTCGGAATATTTTCTTAACTAATGTTGGGCAGCTCATTTTTAGATACATTTAAACAGTCGTTGTACAAGTTGATTAGCAGGTATTTTACTAAGGTGCTAGGTATCTTTATGAAATTATTATAAGAATCTAGTACCAAACTAAAAACATATCGGAATTGAAGACTATGGCTAGAAGTCGCACAGCGTTCAATTCTCGTGGGTGTCCACGTCAGGTCACCGCAGAAATTAGGTAAACTTATACCATCATACATAAAAGTACCATAGCTGAACAATTCATATGTTCTATGTGTTCAAATATTTAGTATCAAAATTTACATGAAAAAAGAGTACTAATGTTGTCAATTCAAATCTGTATTTCTCTTATAACTATTAGACTCCATCCTTTTAACTATTCCTCAGTGAACGTGTAGTAACGTAGCAGTTCGTATTCACGTGCGGCGTTCAGCTGTGAGCCACACTTGACCTGTCTCACTCACTTCAATAGGCTGAATGCTATAGTCTATGTCAGTAGATACCTAGCTGCGGATTCTGTCGTGTTTTATACGGTAGGTTGAGTATGGATAACCCGTAACGTATAGAAATTAGAAACTAATGAAGTTTAACTCTTATCGAGTAGGTACGTACTAGTTCAGTTTAAAAGAACGTTATGAACAATGCTACGAATGTTATGAAGTTGTTGGGATTGTAGTGAATGTGCTCACGAATCCCCGTGTGGCCCCAACAATAGACACAGCAAGGCAAGTGTTGTTTTTAGTTGTATGCCTTTGATATATCCGCTTCTCCTGATGTAGCGGAATGAAAGTCTACCTTCCAATATTATTATAAGTATTGCAAGGATGACTCATTAATCGACTTTCATTAAAAACAAATGCTACTATCGTAACTACGTTAGTTTCACGAGTATAATTAAGATTCTGTAAGGTCTTGCATGCCTCATTGATTTGGTATCAAGATACATTGCTTGCGTATTGAGTATGAGGTTCTGTAAATTCGATTGCCAAATCAGGGAAACCGTTATTGCATTCTAGTTGAGAAATTCTCAATAGCAGTTGGGATTTGAATTTATGCCCAGTCCTAGCTACCTACATCACTGGCAAACTTGATTATAATTAAGAATTCAATCTATATAAATAAAAATGAAATGCTGTTCGTTGGTAAGCACACGGTTTAACGGTATTCTACATCAATGTAAATGTAAATTACATAAATTCATACCTTTTTCCTATATGGTTAGATGCGAGATTTACAGAACCCCACTTGCTAAGATTCTTGCATAGGTACTTCCTTTGCTTCGTCCGAATTCCTGTATCTTGTCATTCATACCGGTTGTGAGTAGGTACCACGTACCTGACCTTTTTGGTGAAGCTCATCAATAAGGTCGGTGTATGCGCTTACACTGACATTGGCTTTATAAATCCCTTTTGTTAATCGCCTTTAGTTTATTCACTCAACAAAACACCTCTGCATACTTCTCGATTCATGTCACTAAATCGTCTTTTAAACCATTTAAGTTAATTTAAATAATAGGGGTTAAAGTATGAAATTGCCGTTTTATTGTAATAGGTACTTCGAATTGACAAAGAACCTTCACGGTTTGTGATTTTTGAGTGAAACTTTTTTCACATGGTACCTATGAAGTTCTTCTTTTTTTCGTGCGACATTCGATTATCGACTCTCAGTTGTTTTTTTTATTCAGCATAGACAAAAAAGATGGATAGTGCGAAAATTCGAGGGATTTGTGAATACGAGTTCCGACGCGGAATTAACGCGGCAGAAACAGCTCGCAATATCAATGTTGCGTTTGGAGAGGGGACTGCTAATGAATGCACCGTGCGATTATCGTTTAAACGCTTTCGTGATGGATCTTTGGTTTAAGAACGAACTTTTAACTTTGATTTGAAGAACGAACGACGTGGAAGACCGCCCACATAGATGAATAACAATGAATTGAAAGAGATGGTGGAAGCCGATCCGAGCCAAACTATCCAGGAATTAGCGGCATGGTTTAACGTTACCTTACCAACAATATTGACTCATTTGCGTCAAATCATAAAAAAAAATGGGTGCCTCATGATTTGACTAATTTGCAGAAAGAAACGCGCGTTGAAACTTGTGTTGCCTTGTTGAATCGAAACAGAAATTAAGGAATATTGGATCGAATTGTGACATTTGATGAAAAGTGGATTCTTTACGATAACCGTAAGCGAAAAATTCAATAGCTGACCCCAGGTCAAACGCCGCAACAGTGTCCTAAAGCAAAGCTTACCAAAAAGGTAATGGTAACTGTTTGGTGGTGTATGGTGTTATTCACTATAGCTTTCTCCGATCTGGTCAAGCAATAACGGCAGATGTCTACTGTGCCGAACTCCGAACAATGATAGCAAAACTAGCAGTGAAATCGATCTTCACCATTATTGCTCCATGATAACGCGAGACCTCATACAGCGCGAGAAACCGTTTAAACTCTACAGGAACTGCAATTAGAAACCATTCGTATTTCACCCTCCGTATTCGCCAGACCTTGTTCCAACGAACTACCATTTTTTTCGTGATTTGGACAATTTTCTACGTGAAAAAAGTATTCTTTCACACAGTTTGTCGAATCTAGATTACCAGAGTTCTATCGCAAAACCATAAATGACCTTCCTATTAGATGGCACCAATGTTTAGATAATAATGATAATTATTTTGATTAAATAAATATGTTAAATTAAAAAAAAACTAATTTAAATTTTAAGTACATATCGGCAATTCCATACTTTAACCGTTAATATGTCTAAAAATAAGCATTACCTACACGAAAATGTTAGGATATAAATGAATGATGCACATTATTCGTAATTCGTGCCGTATTCGCTATTCAGAATTTTCAAACATCAATTTCACCTGCACGCAACCGTATTCTGTTGCTGATCGACGAGGCCTCGCAAAACTGTCGGAGCGCGTATCCATTTAACTGGACAGCTCCTATTCCTACTTGAGTTTTGATACTAGTGGCAAGTAGCAATATGAAAATAATTTAGTGACTCAGGCTTAAACTTTGGAGCCACGATTGAACAGCTTTTCGCAGATTATTTTGAAAATAATATTATGTAATAAGATTATCCTCACTATTTCTTAGGGAGACTATAAACATACATATTATTTATTTTCAAGTCAAAATTGCTAACTTTTAGATCCTAGCACTATTAGGAAGCTTTTTTGCTTTTAAACAATCTGCAAGCTTGCTAATTTTGTTTGATTCAGTTTCTACAAGCTTACTAAAGGGAACAATAGCGAAATTTCTAAGAAATAATACACCATCATGCCTGTATTCTGCGAAGGGTTATGCAGAGGTGTACTTATGTACTTATACAAATAGTTCACCGATATTATGTTTAGGTCTAATGTACTGCACTGTACTGAGAATTTCACAGAAAAACCCAATAACACTTTGCTCGACCTGGGAATTGAATCTGCGCTTAAGCGAAGTAGTCGCACTTACGACCATTAATATTCTACTAATAAGGCAGAATACTGAATATATCCAGTTTAATATTCTCTAAATTATCACCACCTCAAACAAAGACTGTTGGAAGGCGTTTAATAAAACATTATATGATATGCCGGAGGCGAAGATTCTTGAGATGCCATCAATACTCGAGATGTTGGCGGCTCTCCGGCCACCATTTATGAACATTTCTGAGCAAATACCAGCGGAGGCCAACTTTTCTCAATCAATAATGCATTAACTTTACATACTGCTAAGAACATTGAATACCATCTCCTATATATGTGAATTTGGACTAGAATAATTTTCGTTGTAACTTTTTAGAAACCTGTATGAAGAAAACACGCAGTTTCTGAATGTATTACAAACCCAACCTCAGATATCGAACAAGTCAAAGGAAATAGCAGGACAACGACATAGTTGTCCTGCTATTTCCATTATCATACTAATATCATACTAATATTATAAATGTGAAAGTTTGTTTGTTTGTTTATTTGTTACTCAATCATGAAATTTGGTATACTAATAGTATAATGACCGGGAAAAAAGTATAGGCTACTTTTTACTCCAGAAAAATATCGGAAGATCCCGGAAATCCCGAAAAACAGATATAGGAGAACTACTTACGGGATTTGAATGAAATTTCATACATATATATGTGACCGGGAATAAAGTATAGGCTACTTTTTATCCTAGAAAAATGTAGGAATACCCGGAAATCCCGAAAAACAGATATACAACTACTTACGGGATTTGAATGAAATTTCATACATATATGTATAGTATGTGATCGGGAATAAAGTATAGGCTACTTTTTTCCCAAAAAAATGTCGAAATATCCCGGAAAGCCCTTAAAACAGATATAGGAGAACGAATTAGAAGAAGAAAGAAAGAAAGATTTTATTGCCATAAAAACAGCGACTAGTACTACATACAAAGGAGAGAAGAAATAACAAAATAACAAAATAAATGAAGGTACTGTACGCATGATGAGGCAGCGCATTAAATCGCTGCAGCGCTGATTTTCAGTGGGGCCTAGATGACGTGTGACGTCACTCAGCGGTGGCATTAACAATTTTTTTTTTTATTGCTTATCAACTATTTAATTATACAATATTTGCTTAAAACAGTTTCAGTCAAAATGGTAATTAAATATGATATGAACTGAATTATTTTGGCTTATTATTTAAGTTATTCCTTTTGGCTGTGGAGTATTTAATAAAAGTAATTAGTAGGTATTATTATAATTAATAAGTAAATAATTCTTAGTGTACCTGAAAATAATGTAATATAAAGTCAGTAGTGTAGTGTGTGTAATCAGGTGTTATGATGAATGACTCGCATAGCTGTAGATACGTGGATAAATGGGCATATCAATCAGTAATCACGTAGACTCGATCTAAAATTCTCAGAACCGGTCGCGCCGCGGTACGTTGCGAGCGTACGTTGCGAATAAAGTATAGGCTACTTTTTATCCCAGAAAAATTTAGGAATACCCGGAAATCCCGAAAAACAGATATAGAACTACTTACGGGATTTGAATGAAATTTCATACATATATTTATTTATTTATTTAATGCTTTATGCACAAATATAGTACAAAGGCGGACTTAATGCCTAAGGCATTTTCTACCAGATATAGAACTACTTACGGGATTTGAATGAAATTTCATACACAATTAGTATGTGACCGGGAATAAAGTATAGGCTACTTTTTATCCCAGAAAAATGTGGGAATATCCCGGAAATAACGAAAAACTGATATTGGAGAACTACTTACAGGATTTGAATGAAATGTTGGTACACTAATAGTTTGTGACTAACGCTGGCATATTGAATACTTCAAATTTCGGAAAAAATTGGGAATTTCGCTAACATTGAGTACTTCTGATCCCATTAAAGCGCTCGTGCGTTGGGACATATAAGTGTTACACCAAAACGCTCGTTGTTTCTTAAAGTTGTAACAAAACATCGAGCGTCATGTTGGAAATGCGGTTCGAGTAAATTTAAAAACAGTGAAATGATCGATATTCTGTTACAAGTAAATACTCTAGTCTACTGTAAAGGTGGGTCCTTTACAGTGTGCTGCAAATACGAGACACATCACACACGTAATAAAACCACACCGTCGCGGTGCCACGTAACCCTCATCTGTGTCGTTAAACTTGAATAAACTTTGCGACGACGTTGCTGTCACAGTCTCATCGATTCCTATAGCAAACATCTAATTGGAATTGAGCAAGGTATCAACTTCCTTAATATGCGAAGTGTTAACGATTAGTTACTTATCAACGTATAACTTACCGGAAGATATTAAAGGTGAATTTACACTATGTAACAAGTTATGTGTGAATGACCTAATATTTATTAATTTGGATAACTGAAAATATACGAAATAAAAATTTGTTTCATACAGCTAATAATAGGTAAGTATTCACTGATAGAGTAAGGTTAAGGGAATTAATGAATGTTGTTATAGTCTTGACGCCCCTTTAGAACTTCGTACAAACGTGCCGCCACCATGACCACTTTTCAGCAACACGGGCACAAAATTGTGCAATACGTGTCATCATCATCATCATATCAGCCATAGGAGGTCTACTGCTGAACAAAGGTCTCCCCCACAGACTTACAAGCACCTGTTGTATGCCGCCTGTCAATTAACATTCGAGTATACATTTTTGTCAGAAGGTTGTCACTCTGTGTGAGATGCTAGGTAAAACGCAGAATAATCTACTATACTTCGCAGGTGAACGGCCGCCCGCCCGCATCGCAAAAAACACGGACTGACGCAACGTAACTTAACTTCATTAATATCATCATTTTCTTTTCTGCCTTTCTAAAGCAAAAAAAAAAGATTTATTCGATGCATCAGGTACATTAAAAAGGAATGGCCCTTTGTAGCCCATGTCGGCACAAAATACTAAGAAAAGTTTACGTCGTGGTAAAAACACGAACCAGTTAGCAGAGATGGTCCACCTAACCTCTGCAGACGAATGCTACAGCGCTCCCGTAGCCCCGGCACTAAATTGGTGACGCGAAACGCCGAGGTTGGTTTTAGTCGGTAGCTTGCTCTTTTTAGAGCGGTATCCGACACACCCCATCGCTCTCCCCGGAGTGGCGATGGCTAGTGCATAAAGCATTTCCAACCCTGCCAATAAAAAAAAGGTTTTTGATAAACCTCGGGTGCACCTTTTACTGCAGTGCACTAATTACAGTACTAAAATAAATTAGTTACAATTATGCATATAGTCCGAACGGTTAAGTGGTGTGCTGCTGTATACCGACAGTACTTCGATTTTATTAGTCCTGGTAGGGTGACCCTATAGTCATTAATAACTGGCCACAAATCTAAACCTCGAGCTGCGACTGAGAATTTCATAGAAAAATTAACAACGCGTTGTTCGACCTGGGAATCAATCCCATTACGTCCTGCTCAGTATTCGCGCTTAACTGGAAAGAAGAGATTGACAGGGTTTGTAAAAAACTAAATAGTTTTGCTCCTTAATCGATTGCGACGTGTTACTTCCGAAAAAACTGCTATTACACATATCACGCATAATTATGTAGCATCGGTTTTGAGATATGGTCTATGTTACAGTACAATATCTTTGTGCTGTATCTACAATCTACATCGCAATCTTATGTTCTTTATCGCACGTTCAATATCTATTAAATGTTTCTACTATCTGTTATCAACACGAAGTCACGTAGTCACGTAGTCACGTAGTACACGTTAGTATATAAGATGCACCTTTGGATAATTATAACCAGACTATACTACATCTTTTGTCTCATTTATACCTAATCATATACTGCCAAGAAGTTTGGCAAATTGGTGACCCCGACGAACGAATACGCAGCAAGAAACATGGCACAATCACCGTGCAAGGCGAACATAAATCAGCAAGGAACACTTGAAGTAGCTGCTGGCACCTAGGTTTTATCCCGCATTCCGGAATTTTGGAAAGACCAACCAAGATTATGGTTCACGCAACTAGAAGCCATATTAGCACCACAGAAGCAAGGAGACGAATACAAATACTGTACAGTAATAGCAAAGTTATCCAAGGAAGAAATACTACAAGTTAGTGACCTAATCACTTCGCCACCGACTACAGATAAATACAAAAACATCAAGGAACGTTTAATTGATTGTTACGAAGAAACAGAACAGCGACAGTTTCAAAAATTAATATCAGAGACAGAACTCGGTGATCAAAAACCTTCGCAGTTATTACGTCAAATGCGAGTCCTCGGGAGAGGAAAAATCAGTGACGAGACAATTAAACTACTATGGTTCAGGCTTTTACCAACATCAGTTACTACGGTTCTAGCAGTTACGGAAGACATGGAAATTGACAAACTGAGCCAAATTGCAGACAAAATAATAATGAATTCAAAAGTAACCGAAATATCAGCTGTTAGCAACGACACTTCAAACGACAACAATACAGCATGCATTTTAGCCCAGCTAGCAAAATTACAGATAGATATTGACGCAATTCAGCAAGGTCAATATGGCTATCGACCCAACACGCACAATCATTTCAAGAAACGTCAACAATTCCCGATTATGAGGCCGAGAACAAACTATAGAGGAGCAAATCGATTTTGTTACTACCACGAAAGATTCGGAAAATATGCAAGGAACTGCATTAAACCATGCGGTTGGAAACCAATGACTTACGTACGGAACCAGGGAAACGAATAAGAGCACAGACAACGGCGAAACTCTGTGCAATCCACCCATCCAATCGCCTCACCATTACCGACCGAAAAAGTGGTATGAAGTTTTTGATTGACACGGGCGCAAATATTTCAGTCATTAGCAAGCAACAGAGATATTCAATTTTACAAAATGAACAATACACACTATACGCTGCAAATGGGACTAAAATTAGGACTTACGGCGAGAAGACGCTTACCTTGAATTTAGGACTACAACGATGTTATAAATGGAATTTTATAATCGCCGACGTTACACAACCAATAATTGGAGCAGATTTTCTAGAGCACTATAAACTATTAGTCGACATAGCAGGTCGCAAACTTATCGACAAAGTTACAGAGCTGACAACGCATGTAATTTCAGAAAAAGCGACACAACAAACAATTCGTACTATCGCAGTGGGAACGAATCCACGTATTACGCAACTTTTAAACAAATACGAAGACATCACGAAAGGGTCCTCTCTACGCAATGCGCCCAAACATAAGATTGAACACCACATTATCACTACAGGACCACCCGTCGCAGCTCGGGCAAGACCATTACCTCCAGAAAAATACGACATAGCCAAAAAGGAATTTCAAAATATGATAGAACTCGGAATTTGCCGACCGTCAGATAGCCCATGGGCAAGCCCATTACATATGGTAAAAAAGAAAAATGGCGAATGGAGACCGTGCGGAGACTATCGAATGCTCAATAACACGACAGTACCGGACAAATACCCACTACCAAGATTAACTGACTTTACATACATATTAGAAAATAAGAAGATACTAAGCAAGATAGATATACGCAAAGCATACCACTGTATTCCTGTTAAAGATATAGAAAAAACAGCCATCATCACACCTTTCGGACTTTTTGAGTACTTAAGAATGCCTTTCGGATTACGCAATGCGGCACAAACATTTCAACGATTCATGGATTCCTTATTTAGAGATTTAAACTTCGTATTTATATTTGTAGACGACTGTCTCATCGCATCGGACAACGAAGATTTGCATTATCAGCATTTAGAAACGGTTTTCAAACGTTTACACGAGAATGGAATAACCATTAATCTCGAAAAATGCGAATTTCTCAGAAGGGAAATAGATTTCTTAGGTTATCATATAACGAGCCAAGGAGTACAACCTACCGAAGAAAATTACAAAGCAATCATGGAATTTCCCAAACCGAAAACAATTCAAGAATTAAGAAGATTTTTGGGCATGGTCAATTTCTACAGAAGTAATATTCCACGCGCAGCGGAAAATCAAAGAATTTTAAACGAATATCTACATGGTTCAAAAAAGAACGATAATTCACCTGTTCCTTGGACAACGGAAGCAGACAAAGCTTACGAAAAATGCAAGGAAAGCATGAAAAACGCAGTGTTAACAGCGCATCCTTCCCGCAACGCATCACTAGCGCTCATGACCGACGCTAGTGCTACTTGCGTTGGTGGAGTTTTACAACAAAAATCCGGACGCAATTGGGAACCATTAGGATTTTTTTCACAAAAATTGAGCGAAACTCAACAAAAATATTCTACGTTTGACAGAGAGCTGTTAGGAATATACATGGCCGTCAAACATTTTCACAGATTAATCGAGGGAAGAGAATTTACAATATTTACGGATCACCGACCTTTGACATACGCATTCTCCCAAAAACCATCATCAAACGATACACCGCGACGGGTCCGGCAGTTAGATTTCATTTCACAATACAGTACCAACATTCAACACATAAGCGGACGTGACAATATTACCGCCGATGCCTTATCTCGAATAGAGGAAATATACGTGCCATCACCTATCGATTACGCTGAATTGGAAAAATGTCAATCAACAGATAATGAACTAAGTAAATTACATGACAATAAAAGATTAAAATTCAAAAACATTACGCTTCCGGGTTCCACAATAAACATCACCTGCGACACGTCTACTGGAAAAAGCCGCCCCTACTTACCAAAGCATTTTCGCAAACAAATTTTCGATACCATTCATGGTATGAGCCATCCAGGAAAAAGAACTACGAGAAAAATGATAACCCAAAGGTATTTATGGCCGTATATGAACAAAGATATCAATAATTGGTGTAGATCATGTATAGCCTGCCAAAAATCAAAAATACAACGACATACGATATCACCTCCTGGTACATTTATGACAGCGCAACGTTTTGAACATTTACATATTGACATCGTCGGACCACTTCCGATTTCACAAGGGAAGAGATATTTAATCACAATCATAGATCGTTGTACGTCATGGCCCGAAATATTTCCGGTAGAAGATATAACTGCAGAAACAGTAGCCAAGACACTTTTCGAAGGATGGATTACTCGTTTTGGATGTCCATTGCGCATTACTACGGATCAAGGCCGACAGTTTGAATCAAGAATATTTGAGTCACTCTCACAATTTTTGGGAATACATAAAATTAGGACAACACCTTATCATCCGCAATCCAATGGAATGATAGAGAGATTTCATAGAACTTTAAAGGTGGCGTTAATGACAAGAGAATCCAACGAAAATTGGTTAAAAGAAATTCCAACAGTTTTACTCGGGTTGCGGAGTAGCTTGCGAGAAGACACAGGTTATAGTTCAGCAGAGATGACATATGGAACGCCAATACGACTCCCTGGAGGATTTTTTGAGTCATCAGCAGCACAGTTATCAACGTACGAAGAGTTTGTAAAACAAATTCAAAAGGACATCACACAAATGACATCAATTCCGAAAAGAAAAAACCACAACCAAGCTATATTTGTGCATCCCGAACTCAAAGAATGCTCACACGTATTTGTTCGGTGTGATAGAATTAAGAAAGCCCTGACACCGCCGTATGAAGGACCCTACCCAGTAATTAGTAAAACAGATAAAACATTTTGCATTAGAATTAGGGATAAAGAGACAGTGATATCAATTGATAGATTGAAACCAGCATTCATGATCAATGACGAATCAAACTACGTGCCAGATTCAAAGGATTGCGACAGACATTCACACACGTACACTACACGATCGGGACGTAAAGTAAAGCCAGTAGTACGTCTATAAAAAAATCGCTGATAGAAGCAAGCTATTCGTACATATATTAACATAGATCTTAACATATACCATTAATTCACGACTACTCGTAACAACAAGACATCTAAAATGGGAAATCAAAGTTCTAAGGACCAGATAACATACAATACGGACAGTTGCCTCAATCAAAACGAAGCGGACAAACTCCGTAACCTGATCCAGGAGGACTTACGGTGGACAAGAAATGTTGCAATGGGACAGATTATTTTAACAATCGGCGTGATCCTAATTTACGGCATAATGAAAACACTGGACAGAAGAATGAAGAGTTTAACGGAAAAAAATAATAAACACTCGTGCAACAGCTAAGTCAAAATTACAGACGTCAGCAAATCACACCACAACAGGCGTCATCAAATTCCGCCGCGTACAATAGCATTATTATTTATATACATCAGCAAATAACTAGTAAGGTCTAGGTCAAATTTATATTGTAAACACTATTACTTATTATTTATTATTACTTAATATTTTTTTTTTTTTTTAAAGGGGGGTGTACTGTTACAGTACAATATCTTTGTGCTGTATCTACAATCTACATCGCAATCTTATGTTCTTTATCGCACGTTCAATATCTATTAAATGTTTCTACTATCTGTTATCAACACGAAGTCACGTAGTCACGTAGTACACGTTAGTATATAAGATGCACCTTTGGATAATTATAACCAGACTATACTACATCTTTTGTCTCATTTATACCTAATCATATACTGCCAAGAAGTTTGGCAAAGTCTACTTGTCTGGGGAAACTCAACGGATTTTAACAGAGCCTTTGTAGCACAAAGAGGTGCATACGTGCAATAGTGGGTATTTCTTCATATGCGCCATGCAAACCATTCTTTAGTAAACTAAATATACTTACCTTCCCTAGTCTATATATTTTTGAAACTTGCATTTTTGTAAGACAGCACCTGCACCTATTCACAACTGCAAAGGAGAGATCGCCTTTGCAGTTGTGAATAGGTGCAGGGGTGGGTAGATACCCACGATCAGTCAGAAATTGTAATCGCCTAGTAGATACTAGCACAAATACCCAAGATTGCCATATACAATAAAAGTTGTTTCACAATGACTGTAAAATTTTATAATAAACTTCCAGTAGACATCAGAGGGTCACAGACCATAAAAACGTTCAGGTCCAAATTATTAAACTTTTTATTAATGCATGGGTTTTATGACATTAAACAATATCTAGATAAAAATAATAATTAATTAATGTAAATAAGTGTATTTAATCCTCCTTGCCAGTAGTGTAATATATGTATAGATTTGCTAATAATTATTCAAATGACAATTTAGTTTTTCTTCTTTTTGACATTTGCATGTCAGTTAAACATGTACAGTCGCCATCAGATATATCGTAGCAGACAAGGTGACCAAATACATCTGAACGTTTTAAAATGTCAATAAGTTCTATACACTATATGTGACCATTATATCTATATCTGAAGATTCGTTACTTCATTATTAGGTATCTGAGCAAATGCTTGTCAATAATTTGTATACATAGGTATAGATAACTAACCAAAAAAATATATATACTGCCTATGTACTCCTTATGTACTCCTTATGAACTCCTTATGTACTCCTTATGTACTCCTTATGTACTCCTTATGTACTCCTTATGTACTCCTTATGTACTCCTTATGTACTCCTTATGTACTCCTTATGTACTCCTTATGTACTCCTTATGTACTCCTTATGTACTCCTTATGTACTCCTTATGTACTCCTTATGTACTCCTTATGTACTCCTTATGTACTCCTTATGTACTCCTTATGTACTCCTTATGTACTCCTTATGTACTCCTTATGTACTCCTTATGTACTCCTTATGTACTCCTTATGTACTCCTTATGTACTCCTTATGTACTCCTTATGTACTCCTTATGTACTCCTTATGTACTCCTTATGTACTCCTTATGTACTCCTTATGTACTCCTTATGTACTCCTTATGTACTCCTTATGTACTCCTTATGTACTCCTTATGTACTCCTTATGTACTCCTTATTTACCTGTGTTCTGCCTGTGTACTACCTATGTACTAACTTAACTACCACTGCTCAGAAATTTAAGACAACCCCATCTGCGTGTAGAATTGTACACATTGTACACATTGTACAATTCTACACGCAGATGTCGTTTCAAATAAGAATAGGACTGACCTCCAGCTATGTTGTGACGTTATAGCTGTCAATTCAAACCAGTTAGGTAGGGTAAGCAAAACAGATATTTTTTTAAATAATATTTATAGGTATTTAAAATATTCCACCGACTGTTATTTAAAAGAAAATTAGACATTTTATTACCTATGTTTATAATAAAACTAAAGATATCGTCGTCTTGAAATATTTCCCTTTTTTTGGTATTTATTTTCGATTCATATCACGTGGTTAATTTATTTTTGCCAATCATCACTGGTAATTAAATCAATAGTTTCCAATGTTACATTCTCAATTTGGCTTTCTAATTCTTGAACATTATTGTCAGCCACCTTACGCTAGTCAAGTGCCAGTTATATTCAATTGGATTTAAATCATAATTGTAGGGTTTTAAAACTTCAAAGCCATGGAAGTTTAAAATATTGTTTATAATATAGTTTTGTGGCAGTTCATGCATTTTTATTAACTCTGGAATAAGGCGGGCAGAGTTCCGGATTTGGTATTACTGCTTATAAATATATTATAGTTTTATAATTTCAAAAGAAGAAAATTAATTTTCTTTGTAAGCTGTACTTTTTTGACAGATCGGGGTCATTCGAGGTCATTGACGTTCCTATTCTTATTTGAAACGCATAGTATACACATAACGTTATAAATGTTCAGATATTTTTGGTTAGTTATATGTATAGAAATTATTGACAAGCATTTGCTCAGATATTAATGAAATAATGAATGTTCAGTTAATATTGGTCACTTAAAATGTATAGAACTTATTGACATTTTAAAACATTCAGAAGTATTTGGTCACCTTCTCTGCTACGATATATCTGATGGCGACTGTATAGATCCTAAATAATGTATGTTAGGTTATGACCATCTTGAAAATAATTTTATTGTAAATGAATATAAGTACACTTTACGCACGGGTTGAACATGGATATCGACCAAAACTGGCTCCCAAGATACAGGTTTTACCTAGTTTGGAAGACAGCTGTCTCTGACTTCTAAACCATAATTTGCCTTAAATACAATGTTATTTAGGTACTAAATTTTATGTATTTTTGTATGGCTATGCTAATAAAAATATTATTATTATTATCTGTAATTACCGTGTTTCATGTGAATAAATAAATAAGGCCACCAGACTAAATGGTAGTTAATAAAAAAAATACGGTATTATTTTTTTCGTAGCTCGTCTGAAACAAGAGTTAGTCTGATATTTCTGCTCGCCATCGACGCCGTCACTTGTTATAACTGGGACATTGATTTCTCGTGTACTTGAATATTATTCTGTTCACGTCCGCAACTACTTGTTTACCAGAAGCTCACGCAAAATTATTAAATGTTATCTTGACTGTTATTTATTAAAAATTGAGATCATATATATGGTTTTGATCACGTCAATCTGTCCGGTTCTTTGGAAGATGTGATTATTTATATTAATGTTTCATAAGTAGATATTTAGTATAATCAATCATTAATTGTATTTATGTATATTTATTGTTTAATGGTACAACAATAATTGCTATTAAAGAATAGTTGTAAATATAATTATACCGATGAGGACATTAGCATAATGCAATGCTCTCTAAGAATATACTTCAATTTCCGTCAATTTGAATTTTCAATTTTCCTTTTTTTTTGTAATAAGATGACAAACGACCATACGGGCCGTTTGATAGTAACCGGCAACTGTAAGCCTATTAGACGCCGTACGTGGAACTCGTAAAGGTATAGGATATAAGTAATAGTGATACACGTAGCGATGGCTTATTTGTGTCCGTTGACGTCGACAACTAAAAATTACATTATAAAATAGAAGTTATTGTTACACAAAATGTGTTTTGAAAAGCTAAGTTTTATATGATAGGTTAACTATTGATATCGATCACATGATTTGAACTCTAAATGAGCAGAATAGATAAAGCTTTGTGTCATTTATGTTTTTAGACTTCCATAATTTTCCATCACTAAAATTGATATCACTTACAAAGTTATATCAATGTTACCTACGCGTAAATGTTTTTTTATATTAAATACAGAGATACACTCGTATAAACATGGTCGCTAGGGAGCATCCTACTGATTTTATTTTCTCTTTTTACCTGAGTGGTGTAAAGGGACACTACCATAAATAAAAATTA
This sequence comes from Acronicta alni, assembly GCA_964056405.1. NCBI lineage: Eukaryota > Metazoa > Arthropoda > Insecta > Lepidoptera > Noctuidae > Acronicta > Acronicta alni. The sequence goes on from OZ043919.1 coordinate 12,839,148, forward strand.
AACATATCTACTAATTTGGTAGTCAAAATATCTTCTTGTTTCATTTCCTCTTTATTTTAGGTATTTAAAAAAATAGTTCTCAAATACAATTACGTTCCTCGTTACAATTGCGTTCCTCTTTCTTCTACTAATTAACTATCTTCACACAGACAAAACAATGTAATAACGGGGCTCGTACAGACGGGTAAAAATTTCCCTACATTCCTCAACCGTCCACCCTTTGTTCTGTCATGGATAAATAAATCACGTTATTAGGACGTACATACACTTTGCTATGAATACAGATATAATAAATGAAAACGACCAAGGGTACGGGGTACGCCACTTTCTATTTCTGTGACAAAGGACACGCTCTATATTATATACAAGCGAGATTGCGTTTGTGTATGTACCTACGGAGGCCAGCACACACAAGCTAACTCAATCTGTCAAATTTCTTTGATAGATTTCCAACTTTAATACAAAGTTATAAGGTTCATGTTCAATTGGGAAAATTTTACAGTTTTGGATAAATAATTATGTGTCAGAATATTTGTTGTTAGGCAGAGGTGTGCTGATGTTTACCCTCAGTTCGCCGATATGTTTTTAGGTCCCATGTATTAGGGGATTCTGTAAGTTGAAGAAATGGTGTTCCTCCTGGGGACATCAAGGACGTATTATATTGTTTAATTTAATAACTACAAAGTCTTTGTTATTAATTCTTCCTTAGTTCCTGTACTTGCTCCTTCCATAATTCAATATAATAAAACGTGTGCTACGATTTTTTCCGTTTCCATTTTGCTACATTTGACCTGTCAAGGCCAGTTGTCAAGTACAATTTGACCTAGGTATTAAAAATTAAAGAGCACCTAGGTAAATAAAGGTATATTTTCTACAACACCGATAGTATTTAACTTCGTTTGTGGTTATTCTGAGACTGTACGATATGTAGCCCTTACCCATTCTTAGGAATAAACAGAAAGGTAACAATGATATTAATAGATAACCTCACCGTCATAAGCCTTTTTAACTATGTTGAGACGACTACTATAGTATTATACAAATACCTACCTACTGAATTTTATATTTATACTAGTTTCTGACCGCGACTTCGTCCGCGAGGAAAAATATTTTTAATTGTCGTTGTAATTTGACTAATTAACTCAAAATCTGATGTCTATACATATAACAATACTGTAAAGTTTCATCAAAATTAGTTGAGTAGTTTTAGCGTGAAAGAGTAACAAACATCGATCCATCCTCACAAACTAGGAGAGGATAGGATAAGATTTTAAATTTTATATTTTGACGACGTCTGTGGTCTAGTGGTTCCAGTGTCGGACTGCTGATCATGGGGTCGTGGGTTCGAGTCCCACAGGACACAAAATAATATTTATGTGATAAATAGAAGTATTTGTGTTTGTCTGGGTGTTTCTTATGTATCTACTATAATAAATATCCATATCCATTATCTAGTGCCCATAATACAAGTTGAGGCTAGATGGTGGTGTAAACTATATACATATAATAATATAAGTACGGGGTTTTGTGTCCTTAAATACATTTTCTTTCTTTCTCTATACATCCGCGCTAAGCACAACCTAACCTTGCAAATCGATTGATCAGCGTAGTTATTACTTAGCCACGAGCCCTTAACCAGACAATACAACACAATACATTACTTTCTTCTTAGTTTATTTACAAGTCGCAAGAACTTACTCAAGAAGTTAGTGGAACTCATTAATTTGATTTCATACGAATTTTGCCGAATGTTGTAGAGCTTGGTAGTTGCTAGAATAAAAAGGTGATGAAAAATACTTATCTTAGTGAAATTAAGGTAGTTGTCCAGTACTCTCGAGGTAGGTACTCGGGGTACCTACTATGCGTTTCAAATAAGAATAGGACTGACCTCCAGCCATCTTGTGACGTCATAGCTGTCAATTCAAACCAGCTAGATGGGGTGAGCAAAACAGACATTTATGAAATTATATTTTTGATGTATTTAAAATATTCTACCGATTGTTATTTAGAAGAAAATTAGATATTTTATTAACCGTGTTTATAATAAAACTAAAGTTATCGTTGTCTTGAAATATTTCCCTTTTTTTGGTTTTTATTTTCGATTCATTTGAAGTAGTTAATTTATTTTTCCAATCGTCACTGGTAATTGGATCAATAGTTGCCAGTGTTAGATTCTCAATTTGACTTTCTAATTGTTGAACATTATTGTCAGCTACCCTACGCTTATCAAGTGCCAGGTATATTCAATTGGATTTAAATAACAATTGTAGTCATTTGTAAAATATATGCATATGTTTTATTATATATAATAGGAATAATGGGGCTGATATGTTCATGTATCGAATAAAAGCCCCTAAATAAATAAAGATAATAAAAAAAAACAGTAACAGAGTACATGAGGAGTACATGAGGAGTACATGAGGAGTACATGAGGAGTACATGAGGAGTACATGAGGAGTACATGAGGAGTACATGAGGAGTACATGAGGAGTACATGAGGAGTACATGAGGAGTACATGAGGAGTACATGAGGAGTACATGAGGAGTACATGAGGAGTACATGAGGAGTACATGAGGAGTACATGAGGAGTACATGAGGAGTACATGAGGAGTACATGAGGAGTACATGAGGAGTACATGAGGAGTACATGAGGAGTACATGAGGAGTACATGAGGAGTACATGAGGAGTACATGAGGAGTACATGAGGAGTACATGAGGAGTACATGAGGAGTACATGAGGAGTACATGAGGAGTACATGAGGAGTACATGAGGAGTACATGAGGAGTACATGAGGAGTACATGAGGAGTACATGAGGAGTACATGAGGAGTACATGAGGAGTACATGAGGAGTACATGAGGAGTACATGAGGAGTACATGAGGAGTACATGAGGAGTACATGAGGAGTACATGAGGAGTACATGAGGAGTACATGAGGAGTACATGAGGAGTACATGAGGAGTACATGAGGAGTACATGAGGAGTACATGAGGAGTACATGAGGAGTACATGAGGAGTACATGAGGAGTACATGAGGAGTACATGAGGAGTACATGAGGAGTACATGAGGAGTACATGAGGAGTACATGAGGAGTACATGAGGAGTACATGAGGAGTACATGAGGAGTACATGAGGAGTACATGAGGAGTACATGAGGAGTACATGAGGAGTACATGAGGAGTACATGAGGAGTACATGAGGAGTACATGAGGAGTACATGAGGAGTACATGAGGAGTACATGAGGAGTACATGAGGAGTACATGAGGAGTACATGAGGAGTACATGAGGAGTACATGAGGAGTACATGAGGAGTACATGAGGAGTACATGAGGAGTACATGAGGAGTACATGAGGAGTACATGAGGAGTACATGAGGAGTACATGAGGAGTACATGAGGAGTACATGAGGAGTACATGAGGAGTACATGAGGAGTACATGAGGAGTACATGAAGAGTACATGAGGAGTACATGAGGAGTACATGAGGAGTAATATCAATATACGCGATAAAATCCGTAAAAAGTAGTTTTATTTCAATGTATAATATTCGCGTAAATGTCAGAAATCAATATTGTTTTATATTATACTAGCTGACCACGCAAATGTTGTTTTGCCATAAAAAAAAAATTAGGGGTATGAAAAATAGATGTTGGCCTATTCTCAGACCTCCCCGATAAGCACAAAAAATTTCATCAAAATCGGTCAAGCCGTTTCGGAGGAGTATGGCAACGGTAACTGTGACACGAGAATTTTATATATTAGACTTTAGTTTTATATTAATTTTAGTTATTTTATGAGTAATAAGTATATTTTATTGTTTATTATAGTTAGTTATGGTACACCTTAGACTACCCACCGTTTTTCAAATGTTCCTGTCCATCCAAAGGTTGTCTGGTAGATAGCGCTATTAGCGATAAGACCGCCATTGTACCCTTAGTTTTATGAATTCCAGAATGTTGCTTAACGTGGTGTACACTAAAGTTTATTCTATGCATAAATGCATACAGCATGTTAAATGGCTTCCATCGTCATTGAATATAATGATATTAGGAAAACCTATTGAAAGGGTAGCTGAAGCCCCGTAACCTTGGACTGCTCATGGATAGCAACCTCAGATTTGAAAAACATGTATCTGACTCGGTACAAAGCTGTTTTTACCGACATACGTCCTTTATAAAATAAGACCTTATCAGATCTATCTGAAGAACTTCGAGAACAGCTCGTTGAAACACTTGTTGTCTCAAGGTTGAATTATGCCGACACTGTGTATGGCCTACGTTTATTGGTCGAACCGATCGCTTTATCCCGAGAGTGTAGAATGCTTGCGCTCGTTTTTGTTACCAGATCCCATATAGAACACATGTCACTCCATTTCTTAATAGACATTCAATCCTCAAAATGAAGTCGAGACGATAATTGCATCTGGCGTGTTTCCTCTTTGGTGTCATCAAGTATCAAAAACAGAAGTATTTGTATGTAAGGCTAATCGCCCCTGCCCCGCTTGCCACGCCGCCCCCACCTCGCGCGGCGCCCGCGCCCCGTGCGCGTTACATTCGGAGCAGTACCTACTTATTTATTTTACCTACTTGCTTACAGACGCGCTCCGTAGATATTGGCGACTGACGTCAACATAGAGACGTCAATTCGGAATGTGAAGGCAAAATTCGACCTGACGGGTGGAAATTGCGGTGGGTTAATGCTCAGAGCATCTGGTGTACCTAACCAGATGACGCAGGTTTGAGTCCTGCCCGCAGTCGAATTTTTCCTTCGCTAAAATAACTTTAAAATCTTAGCATGGAAAATGCCAAAAAATACAAAAAGATAATCCACCATTATCTTTATTTTCTTGCATTTTTATTTGTAATACCGTTGAAAAACTGATATCGGTCATTCGATGATGTAATCCTTTTTCCTTTTTAATCACTAATTTATAAGATAAACATACTGGCCAAATCAAGTAGTAATCCGAACTGCCTCATTAGCCTAGTGGTCCTTAGCGCGACTGCTACGGTAGAGCCTAGAGGTCCTGGGTTCGATTACCAGGTCGACCAGTGTTATTGGGCTATCATCATCATCATGGCAGTCGTCCTGCATGGATCAAATATCCATATCTAAGATTTTCAGCCAGATTGCTGCGACTGGCTGGTGTGAATTGGTGGACTTCTGACATTCCACCGGGAAAACAACAAAGTGGGCTTTCGTTTACCACAAGCGACAGGGTCTGGTCTGATCAGGTGTTATTGGGTTATTGGGCTATGAAACTCTCAGTAGCAGCTCGGAGTTTGGGTTTGTGCTCGGTTAATTGCAATAGGCTCGCCCCCTATTGCATGGGACCTACACATATCGCCAAACTGTGGGTGTAGGTACATTAGTACGCCTCTGCTAGCCCTTCGGGGAATACAGGCGTGTTGGTAAATTAATATGAAGTGTACTGAGATATTTCATAATAATAATATCAGGTATCGAAGGCTTATAATAACGTACCTACAGATCGTCCTCAGAGACAGTCCGTAAGATGTAGCAACAAAAGCTATTTATATTATACGTACCTTGTTAAGGAACTTCATATTGGACACATTTTTCCCTTTACCTTTTACTATGAGCTATTTACTTCAAAGATTGTGTAATCCTTTGACTAGAAGGTAAGTATCGTTTGGAGATAAATTAATATGAAAAATTAATTGTTGGTTTAATTAATCCAATAAAGAAACCGTGACCTGCCAAAGAGACAATTCGACAATTGTTTAACTATTGTGGCTGCTATTTGATCCTTGAAAAGTTAACTTTTCGAGTACATTTTGAAACGTTTTTGAGAAACCCCGTAAAATGTACACAACAGTTGCCGTGCGTACGCGTAGGTAATATATTCCACAGCGGCAAACTTATCATTTCCGCGCAAATATAATTCTGTCTTTTGGTAGCGGACGGCTGGCGCTCGCCGCAAGTCGATCCATCTGCCTATCAAAGTTATTGTTAAAGTTTTTGACAGGTAGGTACTTTGTGAAATGATAAAGATACTAAGTTCAAGTCGGTCGCCTAGTTCCTTTGTGCCCTGTGCCCTGTGCTTATTGACAACTCATGCGGAAACTGATAGATATTTCACTCTCTGTATTGTGTGTGTTCTATATAACGGAATGGAGATACACCTACTAGAAAGTTAGTACCTATATTAAAATAGTTTTAACACAACATAATTCGTATTGTAGGTGTACACCTCTGATTTGTTTTGGGTATCATTTAAGCTATCGCCAATTGAATTAGTTATGTTTCTTAAATAATAGGGTTTGCCCGCAAAATAGTAGATTTGTCACCAAAATGTAGTCACCAAACAATATAAAATCAATTCCACAATAAATCACCTAAAATCATGGAGATATAGGGTCTAGTACCAAATAAATGTTTTTGTAAGTATGTAATAAAATAGGTTTGTCCTAATAAGTATTTAAGCAATATAATTTAAAGAGATCACCAATAAATCATATATATTTCTATAATTATATTATTATACAAAACAAATATAAATTTTGGTGACAAGAAATATAGTCCCCATTTGTTTTTACATTGTAACAAAACGATTTTATTAGATATATTTTACAATTTTTAAATCGAATAGTTAGTGCAATTGAAAAATATTTATTATTTTCATTTTAATGAACTTTTTTAAATTCTATTGTATGTGACCTAACCATCTATGTCTAAATAATATAGATGTCATAGTATGTTATTTGATAATTAGATTTCTCTTTTCCTAAAGCTAAACGCTAATTAGCCAATATTTTACTTTGCTACGATGTTTTTGACTTGTGCTAAGATGCCAAAGTAAAAAGCAATGAAATATACTCAAAGGAAGTCCTAAAATGAGGATATACGGCAGAAGGTGAAATTCGAATGATGGTGCTTTGAGTTTTAGAAAAATCCATGGAGTGAATAATGCTTATCAACGAATTTTTGCTATTCCAAAATAGGAAGCTACTCAACTAGGAGTTTTTAGGGTTCTGTACTTCAAAAGGAAAAAACGGAACCCTTATGGGATCATTTTGTTGTCCGCCTGTCTGTCTGTCTGTCAAGACCCTTTTTCTCAGGAACGCGTGGAGGTATCAAGCTGAAATTCATATCAAATGCTCAGGTTTACTGTTCCTTGGAGCTGTCAAATCAAACTTCTAAGCCAACGCAATCAAAATATATAGCCGTTTATGCCGCAAATGTTACAGGAAGGATACTTCCCGTGAACTCTGAATCGTGAAATTTTGTACCAAGCAACTTTTTATAGCACAGATAAAGGAAAAATTGCAAAAAGCATACATTTTTAGCTGTCCAACCATACAAGATGATCTGATAAGTATTTTAATTAGAATGCGCCAGCATATATTCGTCGTAATCGCAGACGTCGAGAAAATGTATCGCATGATTAACGTTAATCCAGAGCAGCGTCAACTGCAACAAATCTTGTGGCGGTTTGAACCTCACGAAGAGCTTAAACAATATAAACTTTATACCGTCACATACGGTACTGCATCCGCTCCTTACCTTGCAACTAGATGCCTGAAACAGTTAGGAATAGAATGTCCTCTATCATATAATAAAAATATTTATAATTTCAATTTAGTCTATAATTTTAATAATTGCGCTCAGGTTTTTACGGAAACCTCGGTGAGCGAGTCCGAGTCGTACTTGGCCGGTTTTTTATATCGTGTGTTCATTATGACGTATACAGAATTTAGAAATGTGTGGTGGGTGGGACAGTAAATGGAATAATGTCTACTATACTGACATAAGGTATGGCCGAGTGGTTTTGGTCTTACATAAATAAATTGCTAGTTATTTGCAACTACTAATCTGTAGTTCAGAATTTAATAGTGGCATAAGTGTAATATTATCAACCAGCAAGTTGGTTGTTAGTGCATAAATAAAGTATGTAATTGAGAAGTACCATATTGTAATACCATATTGAATTGACAGACAAATTGAAGTGACAATTGTCTTATTGAGAAATAAAGGTCTTTAAACCGAATTCAGTCAACGAAGTGATATTAACATTAGCCTATTGTAGCTAAATAAGCTGTTGTAAGTAAATGAGATACATAAAAAAAATACTTCTCCGCCTATAATGGAACTACTGATTTATTAACTTCATCATGTGTGATATAACCCTCGACCGATTTTTTGGAGTGTAAAGAGGCGGACGTATTATACGTAGGTATATTGGTTGCGACCAGAGTGATCTCGCTGCGGGCCGCCGTTTGAAATCAAAGTCAAGTGCCTCGTGGACCGTGACAAAGCTTTCGTTCCTTTTCCCCGACCTTTGTGACTTCTTGATGATAATAACGTTGATACTTTGTAAGTATTGGTACGATGATTATCGACGTCTTCATTTTAATATGGTATTTCTACTATACATATAAAATTGGTACGAGTATTTCCTCCATCTTAGATTTTGTTTATGCCGTCCACCAAGCAAAACTACACTCATCAAATGCATAGAAATAAAAATAAAATTAGTTCTAAAGTTACGTTTTGTTTTGACGACGTCTGCGTCTAGTCTAGGAGACTAGGACAATATGGTTTAATGGTCCTAGGGTCTAGTGGTTCGAGTGGGATTCACACAAGACTCAAATATTTATGTGACGAACATAAATAAGTGTTTGTGTTTGTCTGGGTGTCTTATATGTTTATATTTACAAACAAATATTATAAAGCATTATATCCTTTTTTAGTACCCATAGTACAGACTGTTTAGTTTGCGAGTAGACCGTGCTGTGTAAAATGTCTCAAAAAAATATTATCTTGGACTGCTTCCTAAATCGATTAATTTACTCCTAACCCAACACCACACGAATGGCAGCTATCTTATTTTAAAATAGGGTATGTTCGATAAAATGCTAATATCTTTCAATTTAAGAGACTTACAGAGGTGCAAATGGTATTATTGTAAAGATAAGCGTTGAGGCTATGGAATAATTAAACAATTTTTCCTGAATAATAAACAAAAAGGGTTAAAATATGTAAAATTACCAATTTTTACACAAAAAATACTTATAATTTTTGCGTTTTCTACTCTAGCGCAAAAATAACCCCGATGTGTTGCATATTTTTTATGTACAAAATGGTATCAAAATATTGACTCTACACCAATTATTTTAAGCGTTATGCTCTGTTGAGCATTTGCTGTTGCAAATAAAGGAAAGTTAAGCAAGATGAAAATATTTTGAATTGTTTTATTTGAAATAACATAAGAAGATCATAATTAAATTACTCTCTTACTCGCACTCATAAATTTTAGCCTTATCTAACTGCTCGCACAAAGAATGCGGTACCTGCGACATTGTGGAATCTATGCGCTGCGGCAGGGCTATGTTCAAATGACAATAACCCTTAAAATAATTGGTGTAGAGTCAATGTTTTGATACCATTATATATGTTCCAAACTTACTAACTACCAGGCTATCTAAACTACCTAGTGGTCTAGTTTTCACTCCCTGTCTATCTGCCTGTTAACGTATATTGTGTCTCTCCACCTACGTGTCCATTAGTAAAGGAAGCCCCGCCTTTGTTAAGCTCGAAGAGTAAACAGATTGATAAGTACCTCCACATTCTGTGCTATCAAAGGCGTACCTACCTTTATAATGCCGTCCTTTTATTTCCTTTCAAACGATATCTACCAAACATATTAAATAGCTTGGTTTATTTAAATATTGACTGCAATAGATATTGAACAATGAGATTCAAAACATAATGCTAAGAACCGTTTTTAGAATGTGTCTCTTTGTCTTTAAGTCTAAATAAATAAATATTTAAGTATGGGTCAATTTGACACAGCACCACCTAGTTCCAAACTAATCAGAGCTGGTAATATGTGTATTGATATAATTCTTATATATTGTAAATAAGTACATACTTACAATATCTAAGAAACAACCGCGCAAACACAAACACTTATGTTCATAACATAAATATTTGTGTTCTGTGGGAATCGAACACACGACCTCGTGATGATCGACCTCAGATGTCTGACATGCAAACCGACACAGCGAGTAATAATAGTAACACGGGACAAAAATGAATAAAATATTTCATTCTTTCTATGACACGTAACTCTCAAAAAGTGTCTCCATTTTCTACCTAATATTATCTACCAAATTAATAGTGCCTACTAATTCTGGCGTGTGTGTCGGCCTACAAATGACGATGGTTAATGCTATCCGGCGGCATATTGTTCAACAACTTCGCGCTACTTGTGACGTTACCTCATTTATATTCCAACTTTAATGGGTCGGCCTCTGAAGTCCCCAGCTAAATACGGGCCTGCTAATAGATGGCTTCAGCGACAGATCTTTAGGAAAATATGACGTAATTATTATACTCGTTAATATAAGAAATTGTAGTAAAAGTATTGGTTCCCACAGGGCCATGCTCAGAATTAATCTTTTCTTTCTGAAGAAATTCTAATAGATGCTCTCCGTTTGACGGTGTCGATGTATTGTTTCTTATTGTGTTGGGTATGTATCAACTAAACATTAGTTGGTACGTCCAGAGCAGAATGCCAAACTGCTGCCACCTATTCACAAACTAAAGATCGAAGCAAATATCCTTAATGTATAGTTTTACTCTCTGATTCAATATTCTAAATGACGTTTTTTTCATATAATGTTCTATTAGATTTGGTTTGGCTCTCACATACACACAACTAAAGACAGTAAAATTGTTTGAAGCCGATCGTTATAATTATATATTATGAGTAGTAGCTAGCCAGGTGGATTGTTATTAAGCACAAATTGACGTCAAGCAGCTGTAAAATTATCCTTTATACTTTTTATACTCTGCAGGATAGATCTAAAAAGACTAGCTAGATGTATTATGTGGGTATCTCAAGTTTGTTACTTTGTGCGTAAAAACATGGAGATTTTGAGAAAACTCGTTTTCTCAAAAATGAGACAAAGCTGGTCAATTTCCCCCAACTCCGTAAACTCGTTTCGAGAAAACAACCGATAATTTTGTTCGGGTATTAATAGTTTAAGATAATAATATATATATTGGCCAAATTATATTATAATTTGGCCAATATATCAATTGTCTAGAATCTTTGGAATATCTCAAGTTTATCAGATATTTTCATACGTTTTGATAGTTTTATAACAGTGTTACCTCGTAGCACAATATCATGCTTTCATTTTGCGTGTACTATCTTAATTTTACATTATTTAAAGTTAATTTCTGTTTACCTCCCCTACAGCGTTGATTGTGGGCATGTAATTGAGATTGTTTATGACCTGAAATTATAAACTATTTAAGGTTGTCACAGTTGTACAAACAAAGCAATGGACGTTAGAACTAGTTGCGTGATTGTCATGTTCGGTTAATAAATGGGATAAAATGCCATCAGGTTTAATATGAACCGTATTGATCCATTGATATATCGGTAATTGTGAGGTTAAGCGCAGTGTTTTTCAGGTAAATCTCAGGGTGTGTGACCATGGCCCTGTAGATATGCTCATTCCTTTGCAATATTTTTTAATTATACTTTTACCACGATAGGGTTGGGAGTGTCTGACGTGATACGTACATAAAAGAACAAAAATCGTTTGGATGAGTCAGTCAAAACTGAACGCCTTTAGGGTTAATGAAGGATTTCCTCAGTAGAAAACCTTGATTTTTCCTTAATGGTGAACGAGAGATAAATAAATTCACACCAAGATGATAGAACTAAACTCATTTAAGTTCAGAATGCGTAGCGCAACTTGATGTTTGACCAATTAAGTAGTCTCCAATGAATACTCGGCGCTCAATGCTTCCCAAGGGACGTTCAAGTGTATTGGAACCTGCAAAGAGCTTAGAACGGAGTAAAGGGGATTCTATAATGGACTATGGTGTAATTTTAACATCTGCACGTAATGTAATTAAGTGCGAGAGTCTAGACACTCACTGTAATAATATATAGAATCGTATATTATGTATACTTCATAAAATTTAATGCATTCTTTAATGTACACATGCAGGTGGTTAATTTAATAATTAGAAACAATTATGGACAACTATGAAGGCTAAACCTAGCTCTAACCGAAGATAAGTGGGATAGATCTAAGTTTAACCAACGGTGAGCGGCTGCACCTTGTTCTAGCCAGCTAAAACGAGACGTCCGCACTTTAGATAAAAAATAGTATAAATAACTCAAATCAGTGAGCGAATCCTTTTTTATAATGCTTCGTATCCGATACCTAAATCAGTGAAAGTCGTTAGGTCAACTCTATTTAAGTCAAATTAATAAATAAATCGGGAACTAAATGAAAATAGATTTATTATAGCTGTGTAGTTATTAGCAAAAACACGAAACTTGTGATATAACTTTTAGTATATTGTTATGATAGGCAGCCAAAGAATATTATGTGCATAATATTTTGCTTTTACGACGTTAGTCTTACGTTCTTGAAAGACGAAATTTATCTCGATTTTTTGTCATTCGAATACGAGAGTACCTACTAAGAAAGGTTTTCTCAAAACACATAAAATTCATAACACGACAAAACAATCCCAAGTACTGCGTAATTGGTTTTATATGCGCGTAGATCGGTATCTACAACATTTTGTGCTAAATCTATTAGGTCCATTAGCTCGGGTTTTTTACCAAAGTAATATTATTGTTCAAAGGTTCTAATCATGCGATCGCGTGCCTGTCTGATGGGCGGCGAACTAAAATGACCGCTCGCTCGCCGGCAATTAGCCAAGTTTGATTGAATGGAATGAGTGCCGGCCCCCGAAGTGTTTTTGTGAGGCTTCGTCCTTAGTGCGTTGTTTATCTACTTTTTCAGTAGGATTGGAACATAATGTGTTAGGATATCTATATCTTGAAGTAACGTTATGGTGCAGAACGGTTGTATTCTATAATGAGAGCCTCCTCCATCCATTAGGCTTTTTTATTTATGCGATTCAGTTGAACAATAGGTTTACTACTTAAACAGCGTCAGTTCGGGGGGCTAAAATCACAACGGGCTATACTTTTCTCAATAAGCTGACCTCAAAAATCGACCTGTAATCGAAAATAAGTTCTGTTGTTATCATACTAATATTATAAATGTCAAAGTTTGGATGATTCTTTGTTTATTTGTTACTAAATCACGCAAAAAAGGCTGAACCGATTTGCATGAAAGGTACACTAATATTATGTGACCGGGGAAAAAAAGTAAAGTATAGGGTACTTTTTATCCCAGAAAAATGTGGGAATATCTCGCAAATCCCGAAAAACTGATATGTAAAGGAGACCTACGGGATTTGAATGAAATTTCATACACAATTTTTAAGTGACCTGGAATAACATATAGGCTACTTTTTATCCCAGAGAAATGTGGGAATATCCCGGAAATCAAACAACATTTCATCAACATCGGAAACAGCGATTGGTAGGATTTTTTTTAAATACGCAATAAAAAAAGGTAAAATGTAAAACTAACGTAGACGTAAAACGTATTATATTATTATTCGTCTTACTCAGAAACAATTGTTAAAAATATGTGACAAACGTAGATAGTATCTACTACTGTGTATTTCTTTCTGACGAAAGTCTTACTTTTGTGTATTAACATAGACAAGAAAAACCGAGCAAACATATATTCAGATTTATGCTTACTGTTCGTAGAATACTTGGGAGAAAAAATATAGAATTTATGGCAGCCTCAAGACATAGTAAGGAGATTTCCGTTAGACGAGGGGGTGTTCGGTTGATTGAACCATCGATGTAATATCCTGAACTGGAGTGACGTTCATTTTTCGGAACAATCCTGTACAAATGGTCAGCACCGAATCGATTACTAATGGTAACCATTAGTAATCGATTCGCTGCTGACCATTTTTAAATACAGAATAAATCGATACAGAAGGTTATGAAGACTAAAACGCTGCGGTGAATGATCTTAAAGGTATCCCAATTTATTTTGTTTTTCACAATATTTGAAATGATGGACCAGGTAACTATAATCAGTTGAATAAGACTAGCCTTCTGAACTACGCTACCTACCTACTACTACTATAATGTATTGTTACGCAACATCGATTTACTAATAATAAGGGCAAGTTCGAGGTAACGTATTGTTTGTAACTACCAAAGTTTGAGGGTGATGCGTTTATGTTTGCAGTTTATTTTATATGGAAATAATCACAGGGTTGTATAAACTTTTTAATTTATTACAATGTTACCGATACATGTAGGGTTAAAGGTGACTTTTAAATGTTATAATGCTTACCAGGAGTCGTCACTGCATAGGCCAGTTTATAAATATGCAAGTTCTGTCTGTGTTTAGTTTTCTTGATTATTAATGACTATTTCGAACCTTGCAGAATAAGTTCCACTAACGGTTGAAACAACAAAGAAAAATAGGTTACGATTCATTTTGATCCAAGTTGTCGGCCGAGTAGCCTTCAATGACAACCCAAATCGACCGATCCTTCAGGAAGTCTGATATCCAAATGTAAAAACTAGCAGACAGGCCGTAGGAAGAAAGCTTGCTTATGAGGCTAGCGTGCCAAACCCTGTCAAAGGCTTTTGAGATTTCGAGACAAACAACTACCACCAGTGTGTCAACTGATTAGCACCACCCAGGGGCCATGTGTAGGGTCTCATAAACGGGTAATCTCCTACGGATGTGGTTGACTCGGCCCCCAAAATGGTGCCAACTATAGTTATGAATCCCAACCCATCTACGTAGGCCGTAGTAAGCGACGCTCCGCAGAGTGTCAGATTCTATTCGTGTGACTCTTATTTAGCAAAGAGAAGATGGTTGATGAAATAAATAAACACGACCCCGAAGTACTAATGAGATGGATATCTCATCAGTGACCCAGCTAATCTGCGTATTTCTGTGTCCAACTAAGAATTAAAGTATTTAATGTCATTAAAATTACCAACCGCCTTCAATGTAAACCCCAACACAGGAAACTAACCCTTTTCAAGAATTTATTATTGTGAAACATTCTAAGATGATCCTTATTGTCATACATTTACAGTCGAGATTTTGCATTTGATGGGAAATATGTATTACTTTATAAGAGCTATGTTTAGCTCTAAAGCACAGACCCGATATCCTGTGAAGCAGGATCTAGTTTGTATTCTGTAATGTGGTATGGTGTATCTGACAGTTCTTAAGGTTTATACAGGCTGAAACTGCTAAAGCAGAAACTGATACACTCAATTTCTGCCGAGGAACTCCCGTCGGGACATGGGCTTATTTGGGTAAGCGGCCTTGCAGGCGGCGATTTAGTCCCAGTGGTTTATGATTCCCGGACACACGCTTACACAACGAGCCATGCACTTTATGTATAAGCTGACCTCACATTGTATATGCTTTCGTACATTTAGAGGGCAATTTATACTGGAAATGTATAACACATGCTGTAGTCGAGTATCTGTGAATCATATTGGGATTCATCAAAAGTGATCATTTTATTCCCGTTGCAATCTTATTTTCGAATGGGTGAATGATTTACAACAAAACGTTTGGTAAATATTATTTATGTAAGCTTTCGACAAATCGGCTGTTCGTAAATAATAATTAGGTATAACGGGAGCACTAAACAAACCAATCATCATCCTCAGAGCTTTTTCCAACTATGTTGAGGTCGGCTACTAGCCTTAGGCACGGTATCCACCAAAGCGGAGAGGAGAGGAGACGAGAGGAGATGTGCTGCGAAGCTAGCTGGTTATTTCCACCAAAGCGGAGAGGAGATGTGTAGCTTAGAGGAGATGTGAGCTGTGCGTAGCGGAGATGTGAGTTGTGACGCTTTCGGGTGTGCGAGGCGCGGGGAGAAGGTAGCGGGTTGCGCGAACGCGTGCGCCGCGCCGCTTGCTCGCTCGCCGCATAAAATTCTATAGAAAAATGAGACATCTCCTCTCCTCTCCGCTTGATCCATTTCCACCAAAGCTAAGCGGAGAAGAGATGTGGAAATAATGAAATTGGATTGGTTTATTCAAAAATATCTCTCGTCTCCTCTCCTCTCCGCTTTGGTGAATACCGGGCCTTACGGTTAAGTTGTTACTGTTAGGCTTTTTAGACTTCTTACTGACACTAATGATTATCATAGGTGTCCGTATGACTACCAAGACGAACGGATATACGTGTTTGCCGAAACACGGAGGGGTCTCGATGCGCTAAGAAAGATAGCCCATCTACAAACTGACCGCGGATAGCGCAGCTTAACTTTGATGATCGGTTGATCAGCGTAATGATTACATAACCACGAGCCCCTCTACTAAACTACAAACCAAGGTTTAATTACTTATATGGTTTATGTATCGCTTAAAATAGGGTCGCCATTTTTGCGAACGGAGGGCAAGTTTTGTATTGCTGTTGACGCGTGCGAAATTAGTTTTAGAATAAAAATGCTGATCATGACATAACATTAATCACGCATAGAATTTTGCAAGTGTGATATTACATAATATAAAAGAATTTTCCCCTTGAGAGAAGATAATTAAGCTTAAGATTCCTCAACAGAGCTAGGCAGTACTTCACGGCACATCGCCTCCTCATTATATAAGGTGCAAATACGGCCGCACATGGAGTACTGCTCTGCCACCTCTGGGCCGGGGCTCCTCAGTATCAGCTTCTTCCTTCAGCTTGTTCTAAGGAATTGTTCGAACTTGTACCTCCCGCAACGTTCCACCGCAGATCCACTGGTCAGAAATGGAAATTTCATCAATTTCACCTAGATGAATGGGTGTCCTCAACCGTGCGTATCTCAAGTGTTTTACCGCGCACGACTACTCTGGAATCAATTACTAGCGGAGATATTTCCGAAACTGTATGACTTGGCAACCTTCAAGAAGCGGGCCTATTCTTTTCTTAGAGGCTGGCAACGCACTTGCAACCCCTCCGGTTTTGGGTGTGATTAGGCGGCGGTGATCACTTACCATCAGGTAACTCGCTTGTACGCTTGTCTCCCTCTTCGATAAAACTATGGAAAGACATGCACCGAACTTATTGGTGAGGTCCTTTAAAAAGGTCAAGTGCGTAGTATTTGAAACCAGCGCGTGTACATGACAAGATGTATGAACGTCGACGAAACAAAAATAGTACGTATGCATGAAACGTAATGAGTGTTGTTCAGTAGTTTCTGCATGCTCATATGAGAAAAAGGCGTCAGGTGTAGGTACTATTTGTTACACTCAAAGACCGAAAATAGCTCACAACGCGTTGTGGTCAATTAATTATATAAGTTGAGCTTCAAAATGCAAGGAATTATAAAAAAACTAAATAATAAAAAAACCTAATTAGGTTAGGTAGTTAGGTTTTTTAAAAAAGTTTTGTGTAAACAAAGTTAACAATTGATTATTAAGCTGATACTTTGTAATATAATTACAACGAGTTGTGAGCTGTTTTTTGTTCAATGAGCGTTTTAGATCTTGGAGCGTATCACATACATAAAGTATTTACTATGGTGTTTTAACCGTTTGTTAGTAATTGAATAAATACATTTCAATGTATGAATTGGTTTGTGGTCTCTTTTTGGGGTTTCCATATCAACATTATTTTCATTGTTCACCCCATCTTCAAGAGTGGGAACAGAGACAGTGTAAATAACTACAGGCCAATATCTGTATTGCCTGCTTTATCTAAAGTCTTAGAGAAATGATTAAACATTCGACTACTAAGCTTTTTAAAAAGAAACAACATTCTTGCGGACAATCAATACGGTTTTAGGGAAGGCAAATCTACGGAGGATGCTCTGGGTTCTCTTATCAATCAAATAGTGGACATCCTGGATAATAGACAAAAATGCCTGGGGATTTTCCTAGATCTCACAAAAGCGTTTGACACTGTCTCTGTTCCCCAACTCTTAATGAAGATGGAGAAAATGGGAATCCGTGGATTTGCCCTGCGAATTTTTAAGGATTATCTCTCGAACAGAACACAGTGTGTAAAAATACTCTTTTGTTAGCAACACCACTTCTCTAAGTTTTGGTGTACCACAGGGATCGATTTTAGGGCCTACCCTCTTCCTCCTTTATATAAATTCCTTATGCAAGCTTTCCCCCCCAACTGTGCTATATTTACGTACGCCGACGACACTACATTGCTTGTCCATGGAAAAAACTGGAATGAAGTTTTTACTAAGGCCGAACAAGCACTAATGCAAGTAATGCAATGGCTTTCAAACAATCTTTTAACATTAAATCTAAATAAAACTACCTATTTAACTTTCTCACTGTCTGCCGTTTCTCAACCACCCCTGGAAAAGTTTATAATGAAAGCTCATTCTTGCACCACCAGTACTTCAAATCTATCACCTTCATGTAACTGTCCAACCATAATTAGGTCTACCCAAACTAAGTACGTAAGGGTGTGTATATTGATAACCTCATCAGTTGGAAATTCCAGTTAACAAGTCTCACTTCTCGTGTCCGTAATATGATTTATATTTTCAAAAGGCTTAGATATTCTCTTGACTATAAGACTCTTAAGACGGTTTACAGTGCCCTCTGCCAGTCTATTCTGTCTTATTGCATAACTGTCTGGGGAAGTGCTGCAAAAACCCACGTATTGCCTCTTGAACGAGCACAGAGAGCTTTAATGAAAGTAATGTCCTTCAAACCTTTCAGGTATCCAACAGCTCAGCTTTTAGGCGCTTGTCAAATTTTGTCTGTTAGGAAGCTGTTTATACTAGGAACAGTAACAAGGAAGCATACCTATCTAGAATACGACTAAACCGTCGTTCATATAGGGTTTGCAAAACCCCACGGTTTCGTTCTTCCCTAGCTGCACGGCACCATAATGTGATCGGATGCCATCTATCAGGTGGCTTATGAACAAAACGTACGATGACTCTGAGAACCTTCTTAAAATATCGATACTTTAATAAATTACCATAAAAGAATATAGGAATAAATTATAATTAAAATACATAAAACATATATTATAATGAATATAAAAGTCCAAAAACGTACGCGATGCATAATAAATACATACTCATCCACACACACGCACCACACACACACACACATCATTTATATTGTGCCATACAGGTAAACATGTTTAAGCGATCACGTTACACTCACATCATAAAATCTTATGTAGATAATTGAGTGCGAGGGCCCTGTAACACAAGTTTAATCTTACTTTGGGTACCAGAGTTCAACTAATCTTAGAATATTATAATAAGTTATGTTTGTGTTATCCAGTGTGTATTGCTATGGCAATAAAATTATTATTATTATAAAAAAAATATATTATTATTATATTAACATTTTTTTCAAAGTAGGTTGGGAAAACCTTGAATAAAAGGAAAAAACGATGCTTTTAAAATTACAGTTATTAAATCTATAGAATACATCTGGAAAAGCTTTTTAAAAACATAAAGCCATATAAAAGTCATGCGGAAAATACATTATTTTGGTAAAATAACATACAATTGGAACCTATTCTCTTTATTCGGTAAAAGTATTTCATGTCGCAACAATATTTATCGGCCACAAAGAATATTGGTTAATCAAAACACCAGTTAATAACAAGAAATTATAAAAAAAACACCTCACTTTCTATGAATTCAGAAATCTCAGACATTCACTCAGACAACCTCTACACATAATTATTATCTTCCAAAAGTACAGATCCTAAGGATATGGCTAGCATCCTTCTGGTTACCTTTACCTGTTACCAACAGTATATCCAAACAATATAACCCTATATCTAGATTATAGGTATTCATATATAGGATGAATATCTCATATATCCTCGATATGGGTGTCCTACGGCATATAATATTGTAACGGCTAAGTGATATTAATATGCACAGTTGTGTTCAAGTGCAATAGTTTATTGTGCATACTATCTCGGTATCTTTGACATATATTTCTCAACAATTTACTGGCGTTATTCTACTACTTTTGTATACAGGTCATGTGGGGTATGTTTGTATTTATATTATACATACAAAATATAACAAATCAGGAAAAAAAACGATTTAACTGACTTCAAAAAAATAGGATATCAAATATAAAAATACAGGACATAGTTATTAAGCAAAGGAAAAATTCGACCGCGGGCAGGATTCAAACCTGCGTCTTCTGGTTAGCTACACCAGACGCTATAACCACTAAGCCACCGCGACACCTGCCCGCCATGTCGATTTTTTCCTTCACATTCTAAATTTACGTCTTTATGGTGACGTCAGTAACACCTATTGAAGATCAAGTTTTTGCTCCTCAACCGACACGACTTACTTTAGAGTTAGTTCAATGTCGAACGATGCTAACTTACACTAACTATCTTTTTGTATTTTTATGGCATCGTAAGATCGAAAATGCTCGTTGAGCAAAAAAATAGCTCACAACGCGTTGTGGTCATGTGGTCAAAAACCCTGACAGCCAGTCTATCCTCAGGATAGCGGTATTGCCCAGAAATTGGGTTCTGGAGGTTTGATGGCCGTCGCTTCGTAAAATACTGACCTGAATGTCAGTATTTTACGAAGCGACGGCCATTTATTTAGACTGGAAGCCGATCCCTACATAGTTGGAAAAAGGCACGCAGGATGATGACGATGTACAGAGGCCAGTACATCAAGCTACCACAATCTGTCAAATTTCTTTGATTGATTTTCAACTTTAATTGAAAGTGATAAGGTTCATATTCAATTGGGAAAATGTGACAGTTTTGGATAGCTTGACCTGCTGGCATCTGCACTTGGGCGAAGTAATCAAATGAAATGCAGTTAAAGTTATTTTAACGAAAGATTAACTTTCTCGGGTTCAACGCAGATTATTCGAAAACTATCCATACAATTTCCGACGAATTTCGAATTACCCGACCGAATAACTAGAAATGATTGTTTGAAAAAAAAAAAAACAATTTTATTGTGAAATGTTATGAACAGCAACATTATTTTATTTCATACAAATTTGTGGTGAACGCTTTCAAGCCTAATGAAAATAAATGATTCCTGAAACTGTAGACTCTTAATTACATATATGCAAAATCAAATAATTATTCTGCCCATTTTTGCAAGCGACCACCAGATCAATGACATAAATGAGTTGAAAATAAGCGGAAATTACAGTGAAAACAATTTATTTCTGTAATTACATGGGTATTTCGAGTTAATTTTAGTATAATATTACTATATTGTGGAAATTTGTAATTGGCCATATTTTGTAGAAACTTTTACTCACTGTATCCGTTTAGCTATAAGTTTTGAAAGAGTTGTTATGAATATATCGGTATCAGAAGGATTCTTCTATGGTGTAGCAGGGGTAAAATGTGGATGCGCAACAGTACACCTCTGCTCAACCCCTGCGGATATAAAGGTATGATTAGATGGTTATAATCATAAGATTGTGCAAAGAAAGCAATCAAAATCCTTAGTTAACTTCGAGGTCAATAGCTTTTATTTTGTTTTATTTTTAATAAAAACTAGGTACATTAATATTCCGATATACACTTAGCAGTTACCTTGTAAAACTCTTTGTATACTTCTTAAAAACCCTTTATGAGTGACAAAGAATATTAATGGGTCTTTTTTATTCATAATAGAATAATGTAAGGTCGCGTCAGCTTAAAACAGGCATAACCCTTATAAGTGTGCAATTATTTTAATAGGGTTCAATTCGTAAGTAACAAATACATCATCATATCATATACTAATATTATAAATGTGAAAGTTTGGATGTTTGTTTGTAACTCAATCACTGATATAGGAGAACTACTTATCTACGGGATTTAAATGAAATAATTTCATACACACATAGTAGGTAGGTAAGTGACCGGAAATCACAAAATGGGCTACATTATACCCAATAATTTTGTGGGAATTTCCCAGAAAACTGATAAAGGAAACCTATTTACGGGATTTGATTAAAATTTCGTACACATAGTATGTGACGGGGAATAACATACAGGCTACTTTTTATCTCAGAGATATGTGGGAATATTCCGGAAATCCCAAAAAAATTATATAGGAGAACTACTAACAGGATTTGAATGAAATTTCGTACACAAATAGTATGTGACCGGGAATAAGAAATAGGCCTCATGTTATCCTAAAATTACGTGGCAATTTCCCAGAAATCTGATATAAGAGAACTGATGAAATTTTGGTACACTAATAGTTTGTGACTAGCCGCTGGCATATTGAATACTTCCAAAAACTCTCGGAAAAAAGCGGAACTTCTCGGAAACAATTTGGTGACCAGAACTAAGATTGAGTAGGTAATACTTATCCCACGAAATCAATCCGGCAATAATTATTTTACTAAGTCTACACGTACGAAGTTGCGGGTAAAAGCTAGTAAGAAAGAAAGAAAATTTTGACAGTCAGACATATCACACAATATAAGACAAAACAACAAACAATACAAAACGATAGTTTTAAGACTTAATCTATTTAGGTAAAAAGTTACAAGGGTAGGGACAGTTAATTTATTGCCATGTTTTCAAAAATTTCAAAACACGAGGTTAACCACTTAAATCTTTGGCGGTCTTACATTTTAATAGATGTAAGGTCAGTAGACGTCCTTGAACGTAACATGAGTCGGGTTGGCAAATGTGTAAATTTACATCAAAGCAAACGGGGGAAACATTAGGATACAAAGCTAACTACGAGGCTTATAAAATGGTGGTTAGCTTAAGCTAATAATACAACAAAAGACAAAATGTAATATTTTTTATAGGTTTTGAGAAATCATAAAGGACGCAATATTTTGTCTTGACATAAAGATATAATGAAAAAGAAGCTAGAACTAAAACGAAACATAAAATACCAATCAATCTGTATTCTACAAGAGGGTAGGCAGAATGGTGTAATGTACACCCACATTTTCCAAGTGTGCTCTTAGGTTGGATAACAAACATCAGTGTTTGCGTTGTGGTTTTAAACAGACCAATCTTGAAATTTTAGTCGAAGTATTTATTTTCAATCAAAAGCTATGGATAATTAATAAAAACGAAGCGGTTGTATGTATTATATTTTCCTAGACTTCGCTATCGAGCAAATCAATATTCTACGATCAAGGCAGTTGTGAAACTTTAAGGATTTGGACTAGTTATATTAAATATTCATATGACAACCGGGACCAATTGACGTTAAACGTGCTCGCTGAGGTATTTATGGTTGACGTATAAATAATGACCGGCTACGGATTGGCTTTAGATCTATAGGAAAGAGAGGTTATTAGAAACAAGAAGAGTAGATAGAAAATTAACCTAGTGGTTATAAGCACAACTCCTGCGCTTGAGGTCCTGGGTTCGATTTCCAGGTCGAGCAAAGTGTTATTGGGTTTTTCAATGAAATTCACACAGAACATTAATTTATTGTAGTGTAGTTTAGACAAGACTTCTGATCCAAAATAGTGCGCTCCTTATTTCACATTTTGTAGTTTTACGTCGTCGACAGACGGTTAATGAAACATTTAAAAAATAAGTAATATTTTCGTGGCCAAAACTGTAATAGTACCTCGTTTATGCACAACTGGCAAACCTATGTATACGTATATAAGATGTAGTGAAGCACACGCGGCCTGCAAATGTCAATCAACACGACAGAATGAGTGAGAGTTGGTTGCGTTTGAAAAAGGCTTTTTAAAAATAAAACAAAAAGAATTATGACGCGAGATGGTTTGTGTTAGCAGATTTTTGCAGCGAGTGAACGTGTGAGGAACAGTGAGAATGTCGGGTACAGTGAGATTCGATAAAATATTTGATTTAATAACCATAATATTAATAATCAGGGGTACGGTGAAATTCATAATTACCGTAGTTAATAAAAGCTCCTCGTTGATATAAATACAACTAAGGCACAAGTGTAAAAATAATTTAGTTTTATTCTTTGGACATAGAGAAAGCCAAGTGATATCTTATAAAGCCCATTGATATATATCTTTGCTAGACGGAAGATTACCTATTTTTACTGGGGACTATTCATACGATACTTGTGGGCCCGGCTGACGTTGTCCTGCCGACCCGATTGCAGCGTGAATCTAAATCATTAAGGGACCGCTCAAACACACACTAGAGTTTCATAAAAATCGTACAATAAAATCGTATGTTATATAATATGTGTATCTCTCCTTAGTCGCTCACTCTTGACAGAGTGGTCGTGGTTCATGACGCTGCATCAGCCATCGCGATGCGCCTCCACGTGCTGCGGTCTTCTGCGTCTTGAGAACTCTGGACTATGGAGGTTTGTGGTTTGTGTCGACTTTTGATGAGGTCTGTCCAACGCGTAGGTGATCGACCGCGCGACCGCTTGCCCTCCACCTGTCCTTGGACAACGAGTCGTTCCATGGAGTATTCGTTTCGAACAACGTGGTCGAAATATTTGAGAATTCGTGTTTGCACAGTCGACGATAATCTCTGTTTGATTTTGAGTTCGGCTAGGATCGAGACGTTTGTCCTAAACGCTGCCCAAGGAATCCGCAGCAGCCGCCACCAGCACCACATCTCGAGTGCATCGATTTTGCGCCGGTCTTTGATGCGAACTGTCCACGTTTCTGCGCCATAAAGAAATATTGAGAAGACTAAGCTTCTCATTAGGCGCACTTTCGTAGCCTTGGTGATATTACGGTTGCACCAGACTCTTTTTAGCCTATCAACAGCAGATCGTGTGATAGCACTTCTCATTCGATTCACTCTCATTTCGTCTTCACATCCTCCAGTGTTTGTGATCGTGGAACCGAGGTACACATAGAATTGGACAACCTCACAGTTGCCAATAATAGAGATGTCAGGATGGTTTAGTTCAGCTAGGTCCACTATCGTCATCTTGGTCTTGTCTCTGTTGACCGCAAGTCCGAAGGAGAGGCTTGTTGTCTCTAGACGTGCCAGCAGGTATTAATGTAATATGTGTGTATGATTATAATTATACAATAATTCTACAATTAGAATCCTTAACTCAACCAGTTTTTTTTTTCGTTTATAAGTAAAATCTCATAAATTGGAAATAATTTCTACAAACGGCCCTAACGTCTTTACAAATGCGCCAAAATTAGGGAAATAGAAATTGGATTAATAATATTCCGTTCAATCGGCATCCTGCTGTGATTTAGCGTTAGTCAACAAGGATCTTAACGAACCATATTGTTTTTCTGTGCGTGCAATGATTACGAATTAGGCAACAGCCCTTTTGTTCAACTACTGGTAGTCTAACTTAATTTAACTAACTTTGGTCAGTAATGTTTTATTCAAGGGTTGCATGATATTTAAACGTTAGGTACTTGTGGTTATATAGCAAAATAATAAGCAAATCAGATTAGTTACACATTGTAGCTGAATAGTTTATTTTAATATGGTTAGTTACACAGTATAAGGTGCATTTTTATTTGAATATTCTCTTTGTTAAGCGCATCAAGAAATGCATAGAAAATAGAGTAATATTTCTTGGATGGAGCAAATAAACAACTATAGAATTATTGTATGATTGAATTTGTAAATGCAAGCAATATCTAAAATGCTTTACATTTTTCTATAAATGGTTAAGGATAATGATAAATTTACTCAAAGTAAATTTATCATTATCCTTAACCATTAAGAAACCCCTTTTAATCTGGAACCCTAGTACTGGGACAAATGGGCAGAATAAAATTATTATTACAATAAAAAAGATTGATTGGGTGGGTATTATTCCATAAATATATGTACCGATAGTCATTCGATGCCAACCAAAAAGATGGAATAATTTGTCCCATATCTTTTTGATTGGCATCGGTTATCGTTACGGAAAATTGGAAAAAAAATATTGGCGACATCTGTGGTTTGAGGGTCGGACTGCTGATCACGAGATCGCGGGTTCGATTCTCACAAGACATAATATTTATATGATGAACATAAGTGTTAGTGTTTGTCTGGGTGTTTCTTGTTCGTCATTCCTTATCATTCTGTGAGAGAAGACCCAGACATTGTGTGAAGAAGTGGTCAGCAGTGGGAGAGTATATGGGTTGATGATGATATCTATTGTCTAGTAGCCATAGTGCCTTCAAGCTCTGCTAGGTTTGGGATGAGATGCTGCTGTGTAAAAATCTCACAAGAATAAAAAGGTTAAAAAATTATGCTCTCCAATTGAGAGGGATTAGGCTATAGTCCACCATGCTGGCGTAGTGCGGGTTGGCAGACTTCACACACCGTCGAGAAAAAGGCATGCAGGTTTCCTCACGATGTTTCCTTCACTGTTTAAGCGAGTGATAATTAATTAATATAATTAGTTATCACTCGCTTAAACACACTAACTGTAAAGTAAGTTGTGTCGGTTGAAAAGCAAAAACTTGCATTTCTATAGGTGTTACTGACGTCACCATAAAGACGTAAATTCAGTATGTGAAGGAAAAATTCGACATGACGGGTAGGTATCGCGGTGGCTTAGTGGTCATAGCGTCTGGTGTACCTAACCAGAAGACGCAGGTTCGAATCATGCCCGCGGTCGAATTTTTCCTTTTCTAAATAACTATCACTGCTTTATTAAAATATTTAGCAAACCTTAATGACTGTCGTTTACTAAGTTTGCTTCTAAATTAAGCAAAGTACGTTATAGCTATCTAGGTAATAGATAATCGTGGTCTAGCTTTAATGATATCTTTGTTTCATTGATAGGGTCTGAACAGCCTTTATGCTAATGAATTTATTAAGATTAAAGATAGTTCCAGATTGCTTTAGTTAGTTTAAAGATAAGCATAGGTAAGGTTAACCATGAAAGTGAAGATTAAAATAGCTGACAGTGTACAACTATATATTTATGAAGTCTTGTCTGGTCGATCTACATTATCTTGCTTCAGAAAATTGATCATCTCGGATGATTTTGGAAAACCGGTTTGATGTCAATTGAGCATTCGGAATATTTTAAAGTTATTAGACGTCATAGCGAATGGTGTATCTAACCAGACGCGCGTTCGAATCCTGCCCGCAGTTGAATTTTTCCTTCGCTAAAATAACTTTAAAATTAGCATTGAAAATGCAAAAAAAAAAATACAAAAAGATATTCTGCATGTTGTTCCAATTGGTTAGTAAGCACTAAAGTAAATTTGGTCTAGTGATAGAATTATACAGATTTATAGTAGGTACTGTATGGAATATTTGAAAGGAAACGGTTTATCACGTTTAAAGCAAACTAACTAATCTTGCTAAAAGAATTACCGATTGTAATATTACCAGGGCTGTATTTCTTGCTTATTCATACTGATAATCTAATCTCCTTGTCATTTCAGTTTATCCAAACAAAACGAGCTAATGTAATACAAATTTAATTCCTAAGCCGTTGTGGGGAAGAACGCGATAATTATCAAAATTGTGTTTGTTCATTGCGAAACAACGGCGTGACAGATTAAAGCCTGCTGTCCCTATGTTTATGAAGGCTCGCAAAGTTATTTACGATGGTGACTCCACATTATTCTGTGATCGTGAACCGTCAAGCTGTCGCAAGTGGGTCAAGGAATTTGTCGCAGATATGCTCCTTACAACTTCAAAGTATGCGGCATATACTATAAATTTGAGGTAATATAGGCACATGCGTAAATTGTTGACATACATAGGTACCTACTTGACAAACAAGATTGGAACGTCTTCCAGTCTAAGGATAAAGATGTTTACAAAGTGGTGAGTTTGGAGAGTGGCGAGTGAGATAGGAGAGCAACATGTCTTTTAATTAGTCTGGAATTATCATTTTTTTTTCGTAATACCTAGCCAAACTATTTGTAGGATCTACCTATTATATAGACGATGGATTAAGAAATTGTTTTGTTCGGGAATCAAATAAATGACAAATCAAAGCCAAGTCGAACAAAAAAGCGGCACGGCCGTACCATCCTTTTCTCGAAGCAATTCAGGGCATTTTTGACCGCCTATAACTTCGTTGTGGACAAAACTAGAAGCTTGAATTTTCAGTAACCAAGCAGGCATTTATGGACACGTATATATCAAATTTCATTAAATTTGAACCAGTAGTTTAAGAATTATAACTAGTCAAAATTTCGTAATTTTGTCACTCACTCACTGTCCGATTATCAAAACTGTAAGGCACTTCTAGCAGACATAGAAGCTTCAAATTTAGAATAAGATTGTATAAATCAAGGAAAAACTATTATGTTTTGCAATTTCGGTCCAGTTTTCTTATTACACTAACTGCATAAATAACTTTGTCATTCCATATAAATATATAGGATTACAAAGTTACATTTGCAGTGAATGAATCAGTGTACATTTGTATAATGTAACTTACAAAAATGAGAAAAGCTCATAAGGCAGTGAGTTTTAAGAAAATCCGTTGTTGATATTCAAGAAGTAGAAGGTACAAAGTAGGACTATCGACAAAAAGAAATGAAATGCCAACAAAAACATAACTTGTAAAAAAACTTCTACCGTAAAAAGTTGTGAGATCCATGTAATACCATTAATTTCGCTTATTTCGTTATTTATATTATTTAATTTTAATTTAATTGTAGGTATCTTTAGAAAAATATGGACTGATTTATTGTCTGAAATAAAATTATTATTCTCTTATTCTAATAATAGTGACCATATCAATATTAAAAATCTTTTATATTTTAAATAAATATATTGACTTGGCAATCGCTCTAAACAATCTAATTTAATAATTATAATATTTTTTACTTGTGTGATACATTGTTTTTTCATGCGATGGCCAAGTCAATCTATTTATGTAAAACATCTAAAACTAAGATTACAAATTGCTCGAATAGCTCTTTTCTGCAGCACAACTGTTGTTTGGATATATGTAGCAGCATTTCCCCTACTAAATGCTGTATGACATAACACTAATAATGTAACTAAGGTGTACTAGTCTAGCTGTACTCAACATGATCAGCTGGCGTATTTTAAAAACTGCGTCAGTTGCAGAGCTGAGCTTTTTAAATAATTTATTTATATGTGGGGTCCACTGTAGCTCATAGAATCTTGATACAACCGTCATGGCATTTGTTTATTAGGGCCTCATAGGACGAAGCTTCGATGTACCACTAGGTAGTGATTTCTTCATTCGGTGAAGCTGCAAGATGCTTTCGCCCTTTATCTTCTTGTAAATCATAGTTGTAGTTAAACATAATTACTACTTTTATGAACAAGTAGCGCTCGAAATTGAGTTCACAAGTTACAATATTAAACTTCCGCCGTAAAAAGACGGCGACAGACGGAAACTAGGAAGTAGATTTTCTATAATAATGGCCTCTTATAACAACTTCCATAGCATTATGGTAAGAACATTTTGTTCTTTTTATATGGCTGGATTTTTTCCGCTTAAAGATGCAAATTTATAATGTTGACATATTAGGTACCCTACGTCTTAGTTTTGGTGTGGTGGCTACACGACGGTTCACATCGATAGCAAGCAAATGGACTAATTTGACAGGTATTTATTTATTTATTTACTATCCGTTTAGTATTTTCTTATGACAGAATTAATACTAAGTCTGTGGTCTAGTGGTTCGACTGTCGGTATGTCGATTATACGACCTCATAATCGACATCGACAAGGGTTTAACTCCCACATGGTACAAATATTTATGTGATGAACACAAGCGTTTGTGTTTGTCTGGATGTTTCTTATGTCTTATAAGCTACACAAAAAAAAAGTAACTATTATATGCATTATCGGGTACCCACCGTACAAGCTCTGTTTAGTATGTGACTAGATGATGCTGGGTAAAATGTCCCAAATTTAAAAATAAAATAAGTTAGTTGTTTTTTATCAATAGGATCTGTTGATCCTCACCATCATTGGTGCCAAAAATCAAAACCACTGCCAAAAACCAGAACTCTTCCACCAAATCCAAAAACGCAGCAATAGTTTGTTGAACCTTTATGTAGTTTAAAAGTGACATGGGCTGGGTTCAATTTTAAGAATGTGGTCATTTCGGTTACAGCTGGTAAATCAGATCGGGTGCAAAATATGAATTTATAAATCCAATCTGATCTTTAAAATAAGCTACAATTATAAATAAAGCGTTTTATAAGACAATAGTTTATTTTTATTACAATTTTAGCTTTAACTACAATTTTTTTACAATTTTTGTTTCGCGACAAAAATTAAGTATCCCATCCCATTTTAATCAACCATCCAAATAATCAAATGTTTTTCATACAAAGGAAACCGGGGCTGAAATATGTAATGATAAAGATTAAATTAATAACAGGAGAGTATTTCGTGGAAGAAGATTGAGCATTAAGAGGAAACATTACAACAGAATTACGAGGAAACGTTGTGTTGGGAGTGGGGGGACTTTGACCCTTATACTGCCAACCCAACTATTCCTCTTTCAATACAGGGTCGGCAACGAGCAAGTGATACTCCTGGTGTTGCAAGCGTCTATAGACTACGGTAACCGCTTACCATCACGTGGGACGTATGCTTGTTTTCCACCTTAGCAGAATAAAAAAAAAATAAACAACAAAGAACTGAACTAAACGAAATGGAAGAGATTAATTCTGTTCTGTGTGAAATACGCAGTGATTTTGTACATATAGTCTCTATTTTAATGATTATATTTATTTTGAGAATATGTACCTACATAATGGAACAATCAAGAATCTGGTTTATTAGCAACTGCCAGCTAAGGCTATATGCGGAGCTTGCGTCTCACACTGAATCCAAATTTAGACGATTTTAAATAATGGAACGTTTATAATACGTGTTAAATACGTCATTTACAGAGAAACCTTTGCCAATCTAGTCCAGTCAAAATTACTCGGTTTGCTTGTCTATAGTTTAGCGGTTAACTCGATGGCGCACCGTATTTATTAGCCGCAGGTTTGCGGCTCAGAGTCTGCCAGTAGACACAGTGCTAAAATTAAGTGAAGTTTTAATTGGAACAAATACATTACATTATTTATATAAAAGTGCCTTTGCCTTCTAATTACCGGGTTTTTCTATGTTACAGCGGATGCTTTGTTTACACTAAAATAAGCAGAATCTAACGAACAATACAAGCAATGGATATTAATAACGCGTGGGCATTAATTTATCGTGCCTAACTAAGCATTACATAATGTGCCCTAAAGCTTGCTACTTTCGCTAATATTTTATTCAATAGACGGAGTTATTATAATGATGGTATATTGTTATCTTGTTTCGTTAAAATATGTACGTTGACAGATTTGAATCCATGATGTGAAAATCTATTGCATTAATTGGTATTGGCATCGTGCATTCAGCTTCGGGTTTGATTGCATTTATTTATTCAAGAAACTAAGTGTGATTATTGCTCATTGATTAAAGAATAATAGGAAGTATTCGTTAGGTCATGTAATGCCTATTGCCTACCTTATAAATTTCTTCTAATCTTTACAGCGGTCAAACCCAAGCCTCATTTGAAATTAAACGACCTTGCAGACAACTTAGGCTACAAATTGATAATAATTTATAACAAAAATATCATTTCACATTATGTACGATAACAAGAAACATCTTGGCAAAAATTTCGGATAAATAACACTTCGAACAAATCTCATCAAGTCAGGCCTTCCCAACTTGCTAATCCTATTCCGTAATACTCCAATCATTGATTACTAGGAGAGGAAATTCGACCCAGCTGTGAAATGGTAACTTCTTTGTTTTGATCAACTAATATACCAACTATAAAGCCATGTATTCAATAATAAGCAATATCATATACACATTTTTATTATAATATTTTAATGTTTATGAACGTTTTGAAAGAAGCAGTGATAGCCCTGAGGTATGACTATGACCATTGGACTACCAAGTCGCAGTTCTCGAGTACGAACCCAAAGCACGCACGTCTGACTTTTCGAAATCATGTGCGTATTAATTAATTATCACTCGCTTAAACGGTGAAGGAAAACATCGTGAGGAAACCTGCATGCCTTAGAGTTTTTCTCAATGGTGTGTGAATTTGCCAACCCGCACTAGGCCAGCGTGGTGGAATATAGCCTAATTCCTCTCATTCTGTGAGAAGAGACCCGTGCCCAGCAGTGGGACAGTATATGGGTTGATCATGATGATGAACGTTTGAAACAAGTTGCTAAATAACTTCTTCAATCTATAAATATGTTCGTGGGGGCAAACCAAAATATTTGTTTTGCAACAAAATCATGTGATTCTCGAGCATAGCCACGTGTTCATAAACATAGACTTAGCGTGTGACGAGGACAATTTGGTATTTGAATATAATAATAGAGGAATTGTATCAACAGCAATTATACAGCAAAAATAAAACATTGTTTCTAGGAACATCAACACCATGTTTTTGAAAGTCTCTATATGCAAATGTTGATTAGTGAACACTTAGCCTTACTCGTAAATACGAGTAAACTGTGTAATAAAGGAAAACTCGGACTCTGGTATCAAACTTTTTGGAGCAACACAATTGTGATAAGTCTTAGGAAATGTTTCGAGTATTTAGGAATTAAACTTTCACTTCTAGTTAGTTGCTATTGTAATTGAAAATGTTGAGATTTTCATAACAAAATAAAGTTATATTCACTTATATAGGTTATTTTATGTATTTTCTATGTCAATATTATATGCTGAATTCGAGTAAATAATAAATGGTGGCTAAGTTATAATAATTACGCTGATCAACCGATCTGCAAGGTAAAACTGCGCTCAGTATGGTTAGTCTATAGATGGGTGACCATTCTGAATACATCAGAACCCCTCCGTGCCACGGGGAGCATGTAAAGCAGTCCGTTCTGTGTCTTATATTTGGGAATATGCCATTCTGCTCAACATGTATCCATTCAGCTGTAGATTAAATGGTCATAGACCATCAAAGCATAATGGCTCGAGCTAAGATACGTAAAAGGATATTATACCCATAGGCCACCATGTGGGCCTAGGTAGACGTCGTAAGCTTTCTTGAGTAATAATTAATTTCAAATCCGCACATATAATTTATGTGCGGATTTTATAAATATTATTTTAGCTACTTAGTAATTAATATTTACAGAAATTAACATAAATGTGTTTGAACAATTGTTTTATTAATAAAATAATGTAAGAATCTTAATATAATATTACGTTAATAAAAGCGCTCCGGTATTTGATTTTAGTGGAAACAATACCTACTTCTGTTTACGGGACCGACATTATTTCGTTCATATTCATCGTCATCAACCCATATACTGTCCCACTGCTGGGAACGGGTCTCCTCTCATATTGAGAGGGATTAGGCTATAGTCCACCACGCTGGCCTAGTGCGGGTTGGCATACTTCACAAACCGTTGAGAAAAATAATACGCACATGAATTCGAAAAGTCAGAGGTTCGCCTTGTGTTCGCACTCGAGACCTTCGATTTGGCAGTCCAATGATCATACCACTAGGCTATCACTGCTCGTTTCGTTACATTCGTTTATATTACTCTATAATAATATTCAAAATGGAATAACATTATTTAATTGAACTATCTTCCAATGACTTACTAAACAGTTTAAAAAAAATAAACTATACTTAGGAATTTGGCAGTCATATGTATGGTGGCAAGGAGGTCTTTGTTGTTTTATTAAAGCTTTCTTATGGGAGCTTAATGTTAAAGCCAGGCAGTTTAGCTAAGAAAAAGGTCAGGCCAGTAAGTGCATTTATCTCTTATGCATCAAAGAGCTCGTTAAGCTGTCTATCCGAAGTTAGACACAGTTGATTGATAGCGGGGAAGTAGCCATATAACGAGGATATTTCTATTTAAGTCTACTGAAATTCACTATAACCCTGTTTTGCCAAAGTTTGTGGACAAAAAACTGGCTGGCACATAGCCAGGTCTGCAAAGTGGAAACACTTTTAGCGTTCATATTAACATCATTATACCATCCATAGCAATTACTGTTTCTCGTTAGGTGTTCTAGGACCTTAAGTATCATTGAATATGGTTGAGTGCTTTCGTAGTTCGGGCCTATATTTTTTTCATTTATTCTTTTTAATTAGTACATGGGCAAAGAACAAAAGAAATATCACTACCCGTGTAATACTTGTGTAAGTGTACTCTCGTCAGACTAACTCAGAGAAATCTCGTAAAGATTCCAAGAAGTAGCTGCACGGTATTATGTCATTGAAAGCAAACTTCAGCTTGTCAAACCACCTATAGAGCCTTATTATAGAACACATAACTATTGTAACGACACTTTAAAATATAGTAATTATATATGTAGTATTTGTCCCTTTGATTTCAATAGTGAGACTGCGTTAAAAAATTAGCCATTATTCCATTTTAGCTGCCTTTTGCGTAATGAGCGTTTTTGAATTTTGGGGGAGTCGTTAGCTATTATGTTATTGGATGGTTGGATGATACTGCTCTCTTCTAGATGTAAGATATTCGTGGCCGAGCATCTAGTTCTAGTAAGTAACAAAGGATGTTAGATTGAGGCTGTGCGCCAGGCAATCTGTATGCCACCGGTTTATTGTCTGAATCGGAACTCTACAATTATAATATTGTAAAGTTATTTATATTTTAGGAAAAAATCTATTGTGGGAAGGGCATCTTCTGGTTAAATACACCTACCGCTACGCTATGACCACTAAGTTACCGCGAGTCTCACCAGCTAGGTCAAAATTTGCCTTCACATTTTGAATTTACGTCTTTATGGTGACGTCAGTGACATCTATTGAAAATTTCAACCTGGCAGGTGGGACTCGCGGTGGCTTAGTAGTCATAGCGTCAGGTGTATTTAATCAGAAGAAGCAGGTTCGAATTCCGCCCGCAGACGAATTTTTCCTTCGCTAAAATAACTTTAAAATCTTAGTATGGAAAATGCAAAAAGATATCTTATGATTGTAGTTCAGATTCTATCGATACTTGAACTGATGTGAGCTTCACATTTGTCGAAATTATCGATGTCACAAATAGACAGATGAATAGGACAAACAAAGGCTGTAGGCATTCTTACAATATCGCCTTTTTGTGTTACGTCTTAAATAATGGAACCAAGTTACTGTTCATAAAGTCACCACAACCAACCGAGTACCTACTCTTTCATAGCATTTTATGAAGTGCCTAGTCATTTAATTTAATTAAAATTAAAACTCTAAAAAGTGGTTTAGTGAGCCTGTTATTAGTCAACTATTATTACTAAAGCTGGTAATAAATGAACCTCTTTTTGGTTGTTACAATAAAGGTAATCGACTTAATTACTAGACCAACCATTTGTGCCGATTTAGGAGTCGAATCATGTTGAAATAAATTCACCTAATTTCTTTTTGGCCTGGATTCTACGGTAAACGTTCTTTATATTTTGATACGGGATAATTTAGTGGAGAAGTTAATTGTTATAATAAGGAATTATTTTCATGGATACAAATACGTTTTAATATCGGAATATTTTATGTCTTTTTGAAACATAATTGTCAATAAATCAAGTTTATTTTTACAGTTTTTTTTGTTGTTAATAAACAATGTGCTAGTTTTTATTAAGTACAACATAGAAAATCCTACATAGTTGTGTTTTCCACCATGTGTAAGTGAAGTAATGCTACTATATTCGCGGTAAGGCCCGTCATGGAGGAATGACGCAGGTTTTCTCGGGACATGAGTGTTTTGGGAAGTACCTATCTCGTATGATACGCCAGTAGCAAAAGTTTTTATATGATTTTGACTACCACTACCAACGGTCAATGGTGCTTTTATGGCAGCCAGGACCAACGGCTTAACGTACTCTCCACGGAGGGGTCTCGATGTACAGAGGCCAGCACATCAAGCTACCACAATCTGTCAAATTTCTTTGATTGATTTTCAACTTTAATATAAAATGATAAGGTTCATAATCAATTGGGAAAATTTGACAGTTTTGGATAGCTTGACCTGCTGGCGTCTGTACTCACAATGTATACCGTCACTGATCCAGATATTGCTGTGTAGTTTAACCCCGCAGCTCGATTGATCGATTTAATTATTACTTAGCCACGACCCTCAGTTATCGGATATTATAAAGTTACTAGTTGCTTATCGAAGTCTAGGCGAGGACTTTGAAGCCGTTTGGGTCCAAAGTAGACGCTCTGCTCTGACAAAACTAAGTCAAGACTAATTATATTTGATACAACAAGAGGACCTAATAATTAGGTATAGCAAAGTTCATAATATCCTGCGGTGCAAGCTAATTTGGGTTTTAAATTCCATAATAATGTTAGGAGTGCTGTTTGTTATCTTTGCATCAACAAACATGTAGGTAACATAATTTTTTCGGCCTCCGGTCTTCATATTATCGCCTTCTGCGATATCCTTCTCCCCATTTTGACTTTATGCAATCTTCTTTCTTCATTAAATTCATAATTCTATGGAATGCCTATGGAAATCAGGATGGCTACCAGACGCTACGTTTTTAAGGGTATATTAACACAATAAAAACTCTTCAATTCTTTGCCAGAAACATTTCAATGTTGATCTTTCATATCAATAATATACCGGACATAAATTTAAGTACAAATATAGTGTATTAATATTGGATATCTAGTTAGTTAATTTATTCATATACTATGTATCATAATTCTCAAAACGTTCTCTCAAGTGTAGAGAACATTACAAAGACCAAAAAAGTGCGATTATCATTATATTTTCGAAACAGCATTGTATTATACAAAATTCCTATAGCACTTTACTCAACAGTCAGAAATTTAAGAATTTAGTCATTTTTCTTGTTCCTATTGTAGTTTATAAGGACGAACTCTACTCCGTAAGAGACTATATTGTTAGACCCTGCCTAAGTGCCTGTTAGCTTGTGGTCTCGTTAAGGGTATAACAAGTTAACTAATACATAATTATATATAAATTAAATGGCTTAAGTGGGTATCTTTGCTTAATGATACCACTTCTTCTTAACCTTTATTTATATTGGGAACACGGGTTGTGGTCCAACGTAAACTTACACGTGTTTGGTTACCCGTATGTTAGTTAGTACTTTTTATTTATAGAAGGTAAGTCAGCAGTGACAAAAAATAACTGAATGGAGGAATAGGCTTTTTGTTCAACAACATCATCAACCCACATTTTAAAATCCTACTGCTAGGCAGCAGTCTCAAATCAGTGAGAGGGATTAGGTGGGTTCACAGCGTTGAGAAAATCTCTCAAAATGTAGCTTTTCCCACAATGTCTTTTGACCGTTAGCGAGTGATTAATTAATAATAATTTTTATAATTAATAATATCATCATCAACCCATATACTGTCCCACTGCTGGGTACGGGTCTCCTCTCATATTGAGAGGAATTAGGCTATCGTCCTAATTAATAATATAAAATTCTTGGGACATTTTACACAGCATCATCTAGGACCAAACTAAGCAGAGCTTGTACTATGGGTACTAGACAATGGACATAATACTTATTAGTTGTTCGTCACATAAATATTTGTGTCCAGTGGAAATCAAACCCACGACCTTATAATCAGCAGTACTCAACCTTGAACCACTAGACCACAGAGGTCGTCAATAATTAATACGCATAAGACTGAAAAGTTAAAGATGCGTGTCTTGGATTCGAACTTAAGACCTTTGATTTGGCAGTCCACTAGGCTATCACTGATTTTTGTTCACTTCCAATGAAATCGTCTTCTTTGATAACCTAGGTTCTGTAGTTAAGTTACAAGTTTAATTTTAAATTTTCACAAGGATGCTGGAGTCCACTCCGCGGCTAATTTAGTCTTAGATTGATAGGATTGTCCAGTAATGGTTTGGAGTAGACCAAAGACAGGCGTCTACTCCAAACTATTCATAATTATCTAAGCTATTGTCCACTTACTAATTATCTCAAGTCTTAGTAAATTCATATATAACGACCGCACGCTAGCTGATGAGTATAATGCGTTGTCTACCTGCCTAACATTGTGTCTAGTAGTATTTTGCTGTCAAGCACGGTTATTCGGAAGCGGCCTTAATAATAACTGGAAATTTACGTTTTCTTGAATCAGTTTTAATACAATTATAATTTGGTACAGAAAATTCATACACACGCAGTTGCTTTCTTGGAGATCAATCGTGAAGAAGAAGAAGAAGAAAGGCAAATTTTCCTATCTATAAAAAATATTTTACCACAAATATTTACCTTGGTTTTGCTAACAGGTTACTAAGGTGTGTTACATGAAATCGACGCTCGTCTGAGGAAAGTCACTGACATGACCTCACCGACTGTCAGGATTTTCCCGGATCGAGCGACAGAAAATTTCGCCGCTGGATGGTT
Organism: Acronicta alni; assembly: GCA_964056405.1. Lineage (NCBI taxonomy): Eukaryota > Metazoa > Arthropoda > Insecta > Lepidoptera > Noctuidae > Acronicta > Acronicta alni. The sequence continues at coordinate 12,877,239 of OZ043919.1, forward strand.
TTTCCACATACGATGTGCGACCGGGCTTGCACGAAACATGCACAAAAGGGTCTCAATTAGTGAAAAACGTCACCTACCCATGACTCGACAGTGGCAAATACAGCTTAAACTTTTATGCGAACAATTTGTGAGATTTTCAAATACTGACACGTCTTCAAAAAATAAATTTAAATAAATAACAAACTTTTATAAAGTGTGTGCAAAAGTTAGTAGTAAGTATAAAGACTTTAAAATATCAAATTTCTCCGCAGCTGCAAGGAACAGGAACACACGGGTAACGAGGTGAAATTTGAAAATGTTTCTTTTTCACCCTCATTGAGCACTAGGTCGTAGTAAGGAAATATTATATGATACTCTATTCTAATGCGAGATGTCACATTTAACCGGTATCTAAAAGAATCTTCGTGCATAGCTTTGGTTTTTTTGAACCAATCTTGAAGGTTCTTTTTGGTTGAATTTATACATATTTTAGTGTAATTCAATATACGATAAGTTTCTTTAGTAGGCGTGATGGTATGAACATTTATGTTTTGATTTGATTGGTTTTTGACCATCAATTAGATATATGAGAAACTATCCAAATTAAGATTTATATTAGTTTTATTATTATAATGTAATTAAAAAATAACTCAAACAACACTTTGAGTTTATTGTTAGTCTAGCTTCTACTCGCGACTTCGTCCGCGTGGAAAAGTTACTTTTAATAAGTTGTAAATGGAAAATTAACTCAAAATCGTTATAAATTATAGCCTGTATGTTATAATAATAATATTGTAAAGTTTGATCAAAATCCGTTCATTAGTTTTATCGTGAAAGAGTAACAATCATCTATCCATCCTTCGAACCTCACAAACTTTCACATTTAATATTATATTATTATATCAAGTATAGGATTATAATAGGATAAGATTACAACATAGTAGTTATATACCTAGATTTTGGGTTTATTAATCACTGTGTGGCAAATGGATACTAAATAGTGTGAACGCATAGTACTAGGTACTGGAAAAGCTCTTTGAAAAGCTTTGAAATCCGCAATTCCACATTAGCCATACCGTTTGACAAATTTGTTGGACCGCGAAATTCAATACACTGCTTCAACCTACACAATAATGTGTGTTGAAGCAGTATATTAGAGTACTTCATTCTAAAAATATATCCATAATACACAAATATATATATATATATATATATATATGATTTGTGAATTATAAGAATGAATCATTTTAAGGATTTTAACAACTTATATAAAGTGACAGACCAAACAGATCACTATCTTAATTCGTAACTCGTTCGGTATGGTCATTTCTAATTTAACCAATACCTTCTCACCGGAACATAGCAATACTGATAGACAAATTCGTCGGGCAATGAATAAATGAATTAAGTAGGTAATATGTTTTTGCACACAAAAAGTAAAAAAAAAAAAATACATACACAATCTCATTGAATTTTATTATCATTACCAACAGATTAATCATCGAGCTGTTATTATTTATGAGATCGGCCGATCACATTATAATCTCTTGAATACACTCAGACGGCTGCTCGGTACTTCGCAGTATTAGGCCAGCTTTAGAGCATAGCCTCCCGTCTTAATCCCTTGACGTAACCTCTAAGCTCGGGATGTTCCTATATACATATAACCTGTCCATATTTGAAGAAGTTGTGGAACCTTTACGACATACTCGTTTTGTCAATTCTGGTCAATTTTGTGTGCGATGGACGGTTGAGATTGTTTTATGCTGTGGTTAGGTATAATTTACTGTGCTATTTTCGTAATGTTTTTATACAATTACCTACTTCGACTGCAAGGTTGACTACTTTATGAGGAGTATTTCTGAGGAGTTTATTCTTATTATCATACACACACATCATCATCATCATACATACATCTAAGCAACATGCATCATTTACAAACTGTATGTTTTATTAATTGATACTCTTTTTTTTCTCAACAAAGTAGATTGGTAACAATCTTTTTGTTCTTGGAAACATACATAGTGGCTGATATTATAAATATAGATGATTTTCGATTGTGATTTGTTTATTTTTTAATATAAAAATATATTAATATAAAAATTAATACTTTTTTAACTATTTCATGTGTTTTCTTTGCTTAATAAATTTGGCTTTTATCTCACTTTTATCATTTTAAGATATACTGTTTTTGAAAAAAATTGAGAGGCGAGTCACTTTTTATGTCATGGAGCGCGCCATTTGACTGCTGTTTAAACTTGTAGGAATGCTACAAGCGGGAAGAAATCAGTCCAGTTTTAAATAACAGAGTTATTTTATTTTGTAAAACATGAAAAGTTTTATTTCACTTTAACTGTACTAGTAGTTTTATACTATGTATGTTACGGTATTAATTTGTCAATTAATGCGATTAAATGAATAATTGAATCACAGATTTTGCTTAAGTCACTAATGCATCGAAAAATAATTAAATAATACATTTATAAGAGAAATAAATATATTACAATAGTAAAAATCGTTCAAAAGTTCAAAACCGTACATGTTGCTTAGACTTTTTTGATGTGTGTATTAAATTGTTATTGTATCAGAATTACCCAGCAGTTGCAATTTCATTTCTCAACTTTGCGCATTGATAAAATCCCGCTTTATTTTAATGGGGTGCGTTAAATACTTATCAAACATCTATGGTATGTCTCTTACCAATTAATAACCGTAATTTCCTTCCGTTGTCATATACATATATAAAAAAATCCCTATATATACGTGCTTGCATATCGTCATCCTAATAAGCATATAATCGTTAAATGCTCGACGTAAACCTTCCTAAACGCCATAAAGTATCTTCGGTATTCCCCATCGACTTGTTAATAAACCGTTTAAAAATGAAAACAATACTTTTTCTTGTAAATATTATCTGAGGAAATTAAGTAACAGATTTTAATGTATGAACGCAAACTGCGTTATTACAGAACAATTGTAATTATTGTTCCTTGTTCCTTTAGGATGACTTCCAATATTATGAAATTCTGAATTATTATAGGATTACTCCTATTCACAGTGTAGCTTTGAAGTCCCGTTAAAAAAAAAAGGTTTATGTAGTAATTTACAATTCAAAATTTTCAGTTTCAGCGATATCATTATTATTTCAAAAATGGTGGCAATAAAAAAATATGTAATGTAAGACAATAATACCTCTAGGGTACAATGAGGCTTGTTTTCACCCGAAATAAGAGGCTTGTTTTCAGACCTTAATAATATTCTACAATTAGTACCTACTATTTACATACAATTGCTATAATTTGCAAATAAGCTCTTGACCTGTCGCTTGCGAAGTGGAAAATGGAATGAAACCGTTTCACGGCATAGCGTAGTTCCCTTAACAGTGAGGCAGAAATGTTGTACCTACTCCAGGGTTCTGTTACCCGTGTATCGAAGAACATGTTACGTTATTGACCAATGCCAATTGACAACTGTAATTAAACTAAGAAGCTCGAATATTCTGTTCCCGGCTTTGTCCAATAGGTAAATTAGGTTACCGCTCCGTGTACACTTTTATTATTTAAGCTTATCTGGTTAAATCCGAACCCAACTTTTTTTTTATTATGGATAGGCTTGCGTTTGTTACTACCACGTCTGATGTTAAGTGACAATGAGGGTGTCGAAGGAGTACGCTTGCTTAGAAATAGCCTATTTACTTGTGACTTCCAGATTACATGTAACAGATTCAATTGCTGGGAAATGTTAGGATGATGATAAAAAATGGCAGTGAACAATCAGGCAAATATTATATCCTCTACAATCTTTGTATTCAATGCTCTAGTAGTGACAAGCTAGAGTAAAAAGTACGAATACTAACATACTTTTTCATTGAAATAAAACGATGTTTCGGACCCTTTACAGCGTCCATAGTCACGGACAGACTAAGGTCTGACTAACTAAAATGTCGAGATTAATAATATCAATATACCTAACACGATAAAATCAGCAAAAAGTAGTTTTATTTCAATGTCCAATATTCACGTAAGTGTCAGAAATCACTGAACGTCCACGAGACATAGTAATCTGGAAATGGATGAAGATACTATTTGCATTGGTAGTTGTTAGTTCTGAGCGCCTACATTTTTGAAGAACTAATTTCCGCATTATGGTTCGAAGGAAGTCCGAGTAAGGAGTACCACTGAACGACCATAGTAGTTTCCACGTAATAGGCCGTTCCAAGACGTTAGTAGATTATCACACTAATATTATAAAGGCGAAAGTTTGTGAGTGTTTATGTTTGTTACTCTTTCACGATAAAACTACTGAACGGATTTTGGTGAAACTTTACAGTATTATTATTATAACATATAGGCTAATTAAAAGTAACTTTTCCGCGTGGACGAAGTCGCGGGCAGAAGCTAGTAAATAAACATTCGTCAAGAATTTGTTTGGAATGAATATATTGGATAGAAAAAAAATTAAAAGAGGCTGATTATGATAGGAAACTCCGAAATCGCGTGACGTATTTATTGAACCGTAAACATTTGAGGAGCGTCGATTTTGGTATTTTGAATACAACAATTTCACCAAATAATAATAGTCTAAAAGGCCTATTTCTGATGCTAATCGTAAGGTGAAAATTGCGATTCTGTTCAAAACGGACAAAATTTTGGCTACAGTAATAAAAAATAACTGTCAAAACTATAATTTTTTTGTTGTTTTCCGAAAATGGATGAAAATACTCGTATATGATGTATCCAGTCCCTTTTGAACAGTCAATCTTCAATTTCAAAGTCAGTCAAAGTCAAATGTTTTATTTCAATTAGACCATTAAAATAGCACTTTTGAAAAGTCAAAACTAGTTGCACGGTTCCAAGAAGTGGGTGTTATGGAGAAGAACCGGCAAGAAACTCCATAGACACTCTTTTTAAAAAACATGATTACAATGATATTCTTAATTTACAATTTTTGTTATGAATAGTTACTGAGAACAATGCAGTTTGATGTGTACCTACTAATAAATTAATCCAGTATAACACATAGAAATAATAAATAAAAAAAGATTGCCATTGACAGTAAGAGCTGACCAGCCCTGACAGACGGCACCCGTTCACGAGTATGACGTGTGTATCGGCGTCGATCAACGCCACCATCAGCAGGAAATTGTAATATAACTATGGCAGTGGTATGATTTGGTACTGCAAGTAAATTTTGTTGTCCGGAAATGGATTTGGTTTCCTTTGAGATGTCTCTACTTGTACTCGAATGTGCCACAAGAGATTTTGGAGTGGCATTGCATGTCCTCGGGCCTTGGTCTACCACCAGAGTTGCTTATGATATACTCATAGGACGTTTATTCTGATGATTGTTTTTGGCAAACAGATTTTCTCCATTTTATAAGTGAAAAGTAGTACATACTAAGGATAAAAGGATGCAAATGGATTAAGAGTAGGCTGTATACTACTTATACTTCTATTAAAATAAGTTTGTTATTGTGGTTGATATGTATTTGCGACGTTGATCACACTCAGATAAAGTTTTAGAAAATTGAGTGGATGTCATGCACTACTTATGGTATAAGGTACTAAATGAAAGTAGGTACTTAAAATCTCTGTTATTTGTTGCCTGTATAGAACGCATTTAGATTTTCAGATAAGTTCTCCCGGAAAAAAAATTATGTTCTCGAATTTTCTTCTTATTCTTCACATAGGTATTTAGCTTTTAATATCACAGATCGTCAGATCAACTTTTTTAGGTAAGTTTTAGGAAATCAATTGAACTGCATATGTCCCAGATGAATTTCAGTAAGTTCGCAAATCAAATTAAGTATTTTGACTGCTCACTTGTAGGCTAATTAGAGTACTCAGAAAGTGGTTCCCACAATGCAAACTTTCCCAAAATATGCCGAAGTCCGCATTGGCAGTCCACCATTGGTACCTTATTGGCGGCGCTGGGGTCGACAGATATGACGAAAGGCATGGGCGTGACTCCTATTGGAAGCATTGACCCAAAAGAATGAGGAAAACATAAGTGTACAAAGGCGAATCTAATCATATCAAAAACTAATTATTTTTATATCATCATAAACCATGTCGAGTTAGGTGCACGGTTCCCAATTAGTCGTTTCCTATGGAGGAGAACCTTGTCGTTTACAAAACAAAACATGACATTGTTGGCAGAAGTCAGTGACCTCTCATCTTCTTTAAGAAATAAAATAGAAGTAAGCAAAACAAAACAAAAGTCCGCGTCACTTTAAAATATAAACATAAATAAAAGTAACTCAATTGGATAATTCGGAGTCGAGTTCATAAACCGAACGAGTCGTTATGTAGGTAAATAGATTTACGACTTATATAAGGAAACAGGAAAGCTGTAAAGTAGTAAAAAAACGTTGCAAAAGAATCGTAAAAGCGGACAAATTGATTTCTTCTTCGTGTTTATGTGTTTAATTTTGTTCTAAAGACAACTCATTCTATTAGGCTTGGGTTTGCGCTGTTTAGTAAAGGGCATGCAATTACTAGGTAAATTAAGCCAGATTACCTAAGCGGAAACTATGTAACAACACACCTGTGGCTGACACGGTAACCGCAGTTTGGCCTTTTAGATGAGAAAATAGCTAGACAATCCAATGATTGCCATTACTGTTCTTAGTTGTGTATACCGTTCAAAAGAGTGCCAACCCTAAAAAGTAATAATTATAAAAAAAGTATCGGCCTCCTCAGATTATTACGTCTTAAGGAACAAGATCGAGTTAATGGGTTTTCTATTTCAAAATTCTAAGTAGCAGCTCGTAGTTTGTATTTGTGCTCGGTTCGGTTTGAGGTGCGTTGATGTTAGATATTGGAGACTAAAATCGCCGGATTTGATGGATCCCGGATGATCATGGACACACACACGGCTGTACAATGGGCCGTATAATTCGAGAATAAAGTGATCTCACTGTATAAGCTTTTCGTACATTTAAAGGTCAGCTAATACTAACCTTGCACGTTGTGTACTCGTGTATTTATACCACTTTTGGTGAATGCATAATGGGTGTCCACCACCGTTCGTTTCTCAAGAAACTTTTTACCGCGAACGACTGCTCTGTGGAATCAATTACCAGCGGAGGTGTCGAACGATCCGGTACGACATGGCAACCTTCAAGAAGCGAACCTATTCTTCTCTCAAAGGCCGGCAACGCACTAGCAACCCCTCTGGTGTTGTGGGTATCAATGGGCGGCGGTGATCACTTACCATCAGGTGACCTGCTTGCTCATTTGCCTCCCTCTTCCATAAAAAAAATAAAAAATAATGCACCTAAATACACCAAATGTAGCCATTTTAGGCCTCCAGTAGTCATACATAGTTTCATCGTACAAACATTTCTGCGACACTTTTTACTGCTTACCAAAAGAAAAATGTTAAGTTCAAAGATGTCGTTCCGAGCCCCAAAAGTCCACTTGTATTCAAGTTGGCAGTAAGTCGCACCTGGTGTTAGGATTTACTCAAAATGTTGGTTGGACCAAGTTTTTTCGGGAACTCATATTAACGTACTGTAGGGTACTCGCTGGGGTGTTATATTTCTGGTGATGGTATTATGAAATGCTATGATCCTATGATCACTGCTTGGTGATTTTTTTTTATGATTGTATAAAAAATCTATATATTTTTATTGTTGAAGCCGATTAGTTCTACATGAAGAACATCACTAATGTCAGCACTAACGTATGTCAATTGACTGGCGGCGGCGAACTACATGTTTTTTGTACCTTTATCATACTAATATTATAAATCATACTAATATTATAAATGTGAATGTTTGGATGTTTGTTTGTTTATTTGTTTGTTTGTTTGTTTATTTGTTACTCAATCACGCAATAACGGCTGGACCGATTTGCATGAAATTTGGTATACTAATAGTATATGACCGGGAATAACAAATAGGAAATGCCGGAAAACGAATATCTTACAGGATTCGAATGAAATTTCATACACACATAGTATGTGACCGGGAATAACAAATGGGATATATTTTACCCCAGAAAAATGTGGGAATATCCCGGAAATCCCGGAAAAACGAATATAGGAGAACTGCTTACGGGATTTGAATGAAATTTCATACAGACACAGTATGTGTGACCGGGAATAACAAATAGGATACATTTTACCCCAAAATTATGTGGAATTTCCCAGAAAACTTATGTAGGAGACCTACTTACGGGATTTAAATGAAATGTTGGTACACTAATAGTTTGTGATTGGCGCTGGCATATTGAATACTTTTATTCTCGGAACTTAGCGGGAATTTCTGTTACATTGAGTACTTCTTATCCTTTGAATACAATCCGACAACAAATGTGTTACTAAGTCTAGGCGTACGAAGTACCCGCGACTTCGTACGCCTAGACTAAAGCTAGTATTTTAATAAACAAGTAGTAGTAAACAATACACCCAAGAAACCGGCATTTCATTTACATGCCATCTAGGAGCGCAATCATTTATAATGAAGTATTATAAAACGCAACAAAACGCTTGTCTGCTTTGATATGCCGAAGAGTGAAGATTTTATAAATCATTTTATAATGACGTACAGAGGACTATTTTATTTGTATCAGAGTGTTGCAAACATTCAGGATAGTAATCATATCACAAGGCATATACAGTCAATATAGAAATGTGTAACAATTCTCTTTTAAGATTTACACATTTCTGTCCTGTGAATTAAATGTTTAATTAAGTTTATTTTTGACTTTTTAGTCCTGATGTTTTTTTGAAGTCGGTTTTACTTTTTTTTTAAAGTGTTTATTTTTAAATTTGTAGTTAGTTTATAGAATCATGGGTAGACCTACTAAAGGTGCCGCCCGCATGAGGGAAAAGAGAAGTAATTATTTGAAGCAAATAAAGAACGTTTATCCAAAAATTGCAAACGGAATGCCATATCTTGTTCCCAAGAATCACCATTGACACGTCGTGCTAGCTTATCTCAGATGAGAAATTACATGCGTGCTCAATTATCACAGGAATTGCAAAGTAATAGGACCCGTCGACTCAATCGTATTCATGAATGTTTGAGTGCCGAGTCTCAACAGCGCGAGCATCGTCTAAGTATTATACGAAACCGACTGGCTAACGAGACTTCTGAGCAGTGCGAATATCGCTTAAATGTCATACGAGACCGACATTCTAAAAGTAGCCTATGTCCATTAGAGATAATGTATGATTCTAATGGTGAAAGTTTATTTTTTTATTTTTTATTATAAAATGAACATGTAATTTTTTTAAATATATTATACGTATTTTGTATAAGTTTAAAATATGTTTTATTTAAGAATTGCCTCGGTAAAGGAATCACAGGTAATTGGTCTGTATCATATCATAGAATATTTCAAAAGTTCTTGACATGTTTGTCAAGCCGGCTGTCCGCCTAATTACATCCAGACATCGTTTTGCTTTAGCCATAGAAGTAGCTGCATATGTTGTACTATGTGCAGTAAACATGTTATATTTATGCCACAAACAGATAAAATATTTTTTATCTGTTTTATGTTTGACGGCAATACAGGTTTGTGTAGTTTTTTAAAAGATATGCTGAGCAAGTCTGGTTCATTTCTAATATGTCTTGTTAATTTTCTATAGTCCCGTATAGTTTTGGCTGGGCATAAGTTTGGTTGACTTAAATAATTTAAATTAATGCTAGGCTGGCTGCGGCCTGGACCAGGTGTCTTAACAATATGTAATAATGATATTTATACCCATATCTGAATAGTTTATATTACTCATCTTTATAAGAGATAAGTTTGTGCTCTATGAGCTAACAAAATTACTAATTTCTGAGATTATTTTTCTAAACTTAAATAATTAATTATTATTTGGATACCAGTCTTTTAATTTATTTAAAACTAAGCTTGTGTCCCATGTTATGGTATATTTGGGTAGAGGAGGTTTAACTTTATAGAATCCCTTCATTAACCTCTTTAAGCGGGCATCATCACCAAGTTTTGAGTTACTTATGAACTATATGATATACCTGAATTATACAACTTTGTCAGGAATGTCATAACATGTGGCACTGAAGTCTGGTAGGGATCAATAGAATTTTCATTCCAAAATTTCCACCATAATTTATATGTAACATTGTACTGCCTGAGTGTGTTCACAGAGAGAGATTATATCATTAAATCAATTGCTAATGGTGGGGCAGATTTGTTCAACCAGGCTTTCCGGATAATATTCCTGCTATTAATGTAATGTAATGTATTTGACTTCAAAACATCAAATTGAATGGGCAAATACACGAATAATTAATAATCATCGATTCAAAATTTATCAATACAAAATATTTTATATTAGTGACCTTAACCACATTGATGAACCACAACGGTACGCTATTATGATGCGACAATAGCCGACCGATTTATTCGTTCACTGCGTTTTGTGTGCTTCGGACTATTTCAGAGCACAGAGCTTTTCATTAAAATGCCGTGTTGTGCAATTATTACTTGTAAGACAAAAAGTCAGACCTCAAGTATAGAGCGAGGAGGTATATCTTAACATCGATCGGTAAGTCGAAAATAACATTTAATTACTATATTATTAGTAAAAAACATAAAAATGTGATGTAATAAAAATTAAATTCCAAACATCAACAACATTATTACAATAAGTTACAAAAAAAAATACATTGCCCGATGTGTACTCGCTGCACACATTGCGTCCGCTACACTTCAACCATTGCACGTTTCGTCGCTTGCCGTGATTGGCCATAATGCATAGCGTGTGCTAGTGTGCAAACGAATAGCTGCCCTGAGATTTATGTTTGTGTGATTTGGTTGTGTGCGAAATATTTGTAAAAATAGTATTGCGTTGTATCAGAAATTAAAATAGTGGGAGTCGAGCGGCGAAACTGGCCCTTATCAAAATTGCAGCGAGGGCCTTTCTAACCTTATTTATCTATTCCGTGGGTTATACAAAGAGCTTTTTAGTAGGTTTGGTCAGTACACTCTGTTTAATTATTGGCCTTACAACAGTTATGATTCAACAGAATCGAAGTAGGTATGTATAATCGTCAAATACACATCAGTGCTATTACTATTTGCAAATGTAAGCTGTTTGATGTTTAACTACATAAATCAAACAAACGAGGTTACAATGGTATGTAACTTACGGCATCGGCGATCAGCTATATTTCAATTGAATCAATAATTTTAATATAGCAACCTATCGCGTTTGTTTACTATACGTGAATAGTATCTACGTTTTCTGCGGATTGCAAATAGATAGGATCGTCCAGTTATAGTTATCTACAGCTTCCAAAAGTTTTTGTTGTATTGATCGCTAAAATAAAGGTATTGACTAGGTAAATTTCTGATCGCTATAATACTTAAAGTATCGTGTTTGAAATCGATGTCAGGTTGGATATAATTTGATGACGTCTGTGGTCTAGTGGTTCGAGTGTCGGACTGCTGATCACGAGGTCGTGGGTTCGATTCCCACAAGACACAAATATTTATGTGATGAACTTACCTAAGTGTTTGTATTTGTCTGGGTTGTTTCTTATGTATTATTAGTATGTATTTACAAAAAATGTACATAAGTATTATATCCATTATGTGGTACCCATAGTACAAGCTCTGCTTAGTTTGGGACTAGATGGTGTTGGATGTGTAAAAATGTCCCAAATATTTAAAAAAATATTATATAGTTTAGCAGCCTTTTTTTATAGTAAGGAAAATCCTCATGGATCCTCCGCCTCCCGGGGAGGCGGCAGGGTATGTCGGACTTGTACCGACTAAAAACCATACTACCTTCATCTGCCCTATAGTCATGGCCATGGGATCCGCGAAATTCGCCACGACCATGACAGGTAGCTTAGCAGGCTAGCCGACAGCCGACACCAGCAATGTGTAAGAACCAGACGTTCACTCAACGTTTAGGTATATATAACTTCGATTGAAAGCGGTGTCCTAGAAGTACTTAAGTGCTCGGGGAACAAATCTGTCACCACCCCTACATTGTTATCAACTAGATACACTGACTCACAATCCCTAGATGCGCTTTCAATTGCAATGTTTCTTCTTCTGAGAACTTATTTATTCTCGGAAGTATAAAAGTAACCCAATGTGCTTCAATAAAGAACATCACGGCTACCACTGTATTGTAGTAGGTATATATATGGAGCTGACAAAATAATGTCCCGGGCTCAAGGAAAACGAATGAAAACATAACAAAGATAATCCTAATTTTACTCCAACCAAAAAATATTAGATCACGAAAATATTTGCTACGTTTGCCTTGTTCTACGATATAATCACAAAGCAACATAACTGTGACATGGATCTTCCGTTCATCATATTATAGCGAAAACCTTACAAAAACGCGAAAAAGTTCCTTAGGAAAGTCACGTTATGGTATGTCACCGGAGAGTCGTAGTGATATCCAACTTTACCTGGGACTGTGGAAACTTTCGTATGATGTATGATCCCCTGGTACGCGACCGTCATATATTTTTGTCTGAAATACTCCAAGACTATTCATTTTACTGACTTCATAAGGCAGTAGTTATTGTTATGGCCCTAGTTTCCGGTTCGGTTCCTTTAAATAAGTTTTCTGTTGAACTAGGTCGTCAATCTACCTCTATGTTGCTGCCTGTATTTTTCACTTTACTTCTAGTGTTTTAAATAAGCTGAGCACTTACGTCAATATGTTTTTGTATTTTTTTGGCATTTTCCATGCTAACATTTTAAGTTTTTAAGCAAAGGAATCTTACTTACACTTACGTCACTATTTAATATCATATAAATTAAATTTCTTTGGAGTTTTAAGCCCGTTTTACCGTAAAACATAATTATGTTGTCTGCCCAGTTTTATGGAAGTAATTTAGGTTCAAGTATTTTTCAATATGCTGCATTTTTAAAATATTTACACCACCTTTGTTTGACGCCATGTGACTAGTTTTTGACATTTAAAAAGTACCTAGTCATCATCATCCACCCATATACTGTCCCACTGCTGGGCACGGGTCTCCTCTCATATTGAGAGGGATTAGGCCACCACGTAGGTCCATCACGCTGGCCTAGTGCGGGTTGGCAGACGTCACACACCGTCGAGAAAAATCTCTAAGTTATGCAAGCTTCCTCACGATGTTTTCCTTCACTGTTTAAGCGAGTGATAATTAACTATTAATACGCACATGAATTCGAAAAGTCAGAGGTGCGTGCCTTGGGTTCGAACTCGAGACCTTCGACTTGGCAGTCTAATGGTCATACCACTAGGCTATCACTGTTTTCGTTTTAAGTACCTAGTAATACGGTCTAACTGAAGCAGAACTTGTACAGACGCCAGCAGGTTAAACTATCCAAAACTGACAAATTTTCCCAATTGAATATGAACCTTATATGATAATGATGATAATGTGTTAACGTTGAAAATCCATAAAAAAAAATTTACAGTTTGTGGTACCTTGATGTGCTGGCTGTTTCTGTACTAAGATATAATACTTATGTACTTTTTTTAGATACATACCTACTTATAATACATAAGAAACACCTAGACAAACACATAAATATTTGTGTCTTGTGGGAATAGAACCCGATTCGACCCGAAAACGACCTAGTGATCAGCAGTCCAACACTGGAACCTAACCTCTTTTACATACACCTAACTAATATCTTATTAGGTACCTTTTTTTAAAAATCTGTGGTAGGATTTTTCTTTATCATCTCACAGTGCGATACATGATCGATGTTCCTAGAGTAATACTAATTTATTAGGAGCTACTGACTACTATCTGGTCCCCTGGGATGAACACAGACTGAACTCAGCCCTTTTGAAAGGTTTCGCTCAAAAAGTAATGAAACCCACACTTGGGAATTTCTTTCTGAATAATAATGTTGAAAATAAAGTGAAATAAATAAATGCTAAAATCCTTTACCTGCCATGGTTCAAATAGCTTCTGATAAAAAGATAATTTTATTATTTAATACTTTTTAGAAAAACTGACATTAGTTGCTTGCAGCATTAAGGTGTATCCACATCTCAGTTGACGTTTGTTGAGCAACACTGTGCAAAACGGTTACATTAGGTAATGTAAACAAATATTGTCTTACAATGTAGGGCAAAGTCTAATATGGCCTTTTGAAGAAAGAGCCATAGCGGCTTTGAGTAGACCAGTTCCAACCGACGGCAGGCATGCATCAGTCATTGTGTATTCAACCACACAAAGGTACAAAGGCGGTCTTAATGCCATTAGGCATTTTCTGCCAGACACCCTTAGGGTGATGCAGAGATAGTAAGATCACAGTAGATGTACTATTCAAATTATGAGATTTTTTACTGACTATATTAAATAAATATAATATATGTTATAAATAAAAAAATACATTTATTGTACATACATACTATTTGTTCAATGTTACCGCGTCCATACCGCCAATAACATAAATGAACAAAATATAACAAAGATTATCTTTCAACAACGAGCGAGTTGCACGGCATAATAAAACCATTGTTTTCAAAAGTTAGGCAACATTCCTTAACATAATAATATAATAACACGGCAACATATACTAACAATACATAACTTTCGACTATCGGATGTTGCTTAGTATCTAACACTTGGAAACGTTTTTATACAAAAAGTAACTGCGGTGTCGATGCACCTTGCGACCGTCAGATAAATCGACAAATAGTAGTAAAAGGTTATACTTTGGGATAAATCTATTAAAACGGATTGAGAAACTCATTCTTTTTTAAGCAATTATTTTCATTGAAATAAAATTACTTTTTACGTATCACTACATAGTATAAAACAAAGTCGCTTTCTCTGTCCCTATATCCCTATACATAGGGATATAGGGGCTTAAATCTTTAAAACTACACAACGGATTTTGATGCGGTTTTTTTTAATAGATAGAGTGATTCAAGAGGAAGGTTTATATGTATAATACATGTATGTTATTAGTACATTGCACCCGTGCGAAGCAGGGGCGGGTCGCTATTAATTAATATACTTTAATTCCCGACCTTTCGGATCGTTTACAGCATCTCATCAATATCCCCGTCTGTCGGGGCTGGTCAGCTCTTACTGTCAATGGCAATCTTCTTTTTATCTTTTTTATCTGTTTATTATACTAGATTAATTTAATAGTACACGTCAAACTGCATTGTTCTCATGAACTATTCCGATTTAGACTGTAAACAAAGATGAACACTGTAATCATGTTTTTTTTTTAAAGAGTGTCTATGGAGTTTCTTGCCGGTTCTTCTCCATAAGACCCACTTTTTGGAACCGTGCAACTAGTTTTGACTTTTCAAAAGTGCCGTAATGGTGTAATTGAAATAAAATGTTTGACTTTTTTTTATTTATTGATTTCTGACATTTACGCGAATATTATAAATTGAAATAAAACTACTTATTACGGATTTTATCGCGTTATATTGATATTAATAATCCCGACGTTTCGGACCCTTTACAGCGTCCATGGTCACGGGTAGACAGTCAGTCGGGTCAGTCTACCCGTGACCATGGACGCTGTAAAGGGTCCGAAACGTCGGGATTAATAATATCAATATAACACGATAAAATCCGTAAAAAGTAGTTATGTTTTTTATTTTTTATTATTCTCTTTATTTCAAATAATATCACGCACTAAACATGTATTTAGTGGCTGGCACTGGCCAAATATCTAAAACAAGTAGGCAGGGTGTAGGAAACTAGCGTGACCACAAGCTAGTTTCGGTCGAGCGGTGTGGTCGGCCATATTGTCAGAAGCTTATTCAGCATTCTCGGATCAATGACCCGTGAATTCTGGCGTTAAATGAGAATAAAACATGCACAAGTCCCACGGCCACGTGTTGTCGCCTGCGAGTATACAAAACATAGACTATCGATCTGTATCAACACACAGGACATCTAACACTTGGACATCATCAGCTTCCTAGCCTTTTTCCCAATTATGTTGGAATCGGCTTCTAGTGAAATAAGATGCCGCTGAATATCAGTACTTTACACAAAGCTACTGCGCTTACTGCCATCAGACAGCTCTCCCCCCTCTAAGTTCTAATCTATGCCGATATCTTAAGGATAATAAACTGGCTGGCAGGCTTTCTCCAGTAACGATTGGCATAGGTGTTCGTATGACAACCGGGGCCGGCTATACGTGCTTTCTGAGGCACGGAGGGATGTGTTAAAAATGATCACCCAGCTATAGGCTAACCACGGCAAGCGCAACTTAATCTTGCTCAACCTAGCCACGAGCCCTTTTTAATAATTTGGACAAAAAGAAAATTATTTATAGCATTCATTCACAAATGATTATTACCATGTCTTATAATAATAAAGCCGATTCTTGATTCCACTATCATCCTGATAAATATTAATATCGTGAAAGTCCGTATATTGCGTATGTAGAGCCATAAAGACTCACATGACTCATTACGGCTCAAGAGATAAACCGTTTGTTTGCCGCAAACATTTATTTACGTAACGCTTATGTAGGCAGGCCTCAGGCCAGTATTTAGAAAGCGATGAAAGCCTTATACCAGGAAATATCCCATAAAATATGTTCATTTTCAACCGAGAATGAACAAAGTAGATATTTCTATTTTCTATTGTCTTATTGTAGGTATATCACAAAAAGCCAATTGCGTCCCCACCCATGGGTTATGGAGTCAGCACCACAACAGCTCACATATTATAAATTGATTCGAAGAAGGTTTTTTTAATAAATTCGCGAAAACGATACATTTTTCTGGTTTATTAAAAACGGTTTCGTGATATAAACAAAGGCTAACCCTTCAATCGGTAGGTAAAATGGTTCCTACATAATTAATGTTGATGTACTAGATGATGCTAAAACTAAATAATATAATTGCGGAAAACTGACAGTTATCAGTTCGTCATGTAAGTAAATATCTTATAACAGCGTGTGTGAGCGCGAGCATTTGAGTGAGTGCGTGTCTGTGTATTGCTGCATGATGACCACAAGAGATAAGTAGGTATCAGTAAGAACACGATATGTGAAATCTGTAATACCATACGAGGCCAGCACAACAAGCTAACACAATCTGTCAAATTTATTTGATTGATTTTCAACTTTAACACAAAGCTATATGGTTATTTGTATATGTAAGTATAATATGTATTGTATATGAACAATTGGGAAAATTTGACAGTTTTGGATAGCTTGACCTGCTGCCGTCTGTACCTATTTCATTCACTTAGAAAAGGTAAGGGAAAAAGGATGGTCGTGATTAGAGCAGATTACTTGTATTTATATTGGAAATATCACTGTTTGGAAATCTACAGATATTATCCCGATTAATACTTTTGAAGTTGTATATTTGTACTCTGTGTTGGATTTCCATTTCGTAATTAATAACTTTTCAATATTTTGATGAAAGACTTTAAAAACCGATTTTACCATTTAACTTCAACGCGATCAGTTCAAACTAAACTAGGTTTACGCGTTTGACTGAGTTCAGCACGCAAGTTTGTTTCATCAACGTAAACTGAACTCGGTTCAAGCTGAACCCCGTTTAAATTCTGAACGTTCGATTTTCGACGTGTTAATGTCATTAAATATTGTAGTATTCATTGAGATATAAAGGAGATCTCAATGAACTGTAGGCAATTGTTTAAAATAATTGTAGATGTATAATAAAGTACCTAGGAATATAGTTACCACAAAGTGTGGTAACAGGTCAGCCCAAGAACTTTATAAATCCATCGAATTCAACGAGTGTTTTTACTTCTTCTACACGTCACTTGCAACTTTTTTTATTTGGAAACACAGCTTCATGTTATATATAGTCTCACAAAGTATAATCACGCACTCACTGAACCGTCTCAGGCATTGTTTGATACATGATTTGCATATTTATATTGCTGAAGTTATTTTCTTATTTGAATTTACGTACATACTGGTAAAGTTTGACGCGAGAACGAGCGAAAATAACATCTCGAGAAATTTCAGTTGGCAAGCATTTCGATAGCAGTTAATATAAAATGCGTGATTGTATGAGGGGAAAATACGTGCTCGGCGGAGGCGTGTAAACGAGGTTTGTACGCGAGATACCTTATTCAAAAACCTGTATTAATTTAGAGCGGATCTCATTATACCTCTACGAAATTAAATTGGAGGCGTGTGATCATTCGTGCGACGGGCACCGACCGTGTGTTAGCTCTACCAGTAATGAGATGGAGTTTACTCTACACTCAGACCGAAAATGTTTGTATTTATTTGTAAGGTATGCTCATTCGACCACAACAAAAGATTTCTTGTTTTCTTTATATAAAACTTTAAATAGTCTCGTGTGACTTTGTAGTTTTTCCCAATTGAACCAGCGGCAAACTTTGCCGGGCTTATGAAATATTCTGTATTTCGAAGATCAGATACGGTTTGAGCTAAGAGAATAGTGATTTATATTCTTTAAGGAGACAGTGACAAAGTACGTCTCGCTGCAACTAACAAACATTAGCAACTTATTTCATTTTGGGTTGAATGTTTTTAACTCTCTTTAGTATTCTGATTGTACATACATACTTACTGTTGTTACTTTTCTTCGAATCCTTATGTTATACATTTATGGTAAAGTACGAATTATTCAAAGGTAATATAGTAAATAGTTGTGTATGTAGATGGATGTGTGATGTTTCTCCTGTTGTCACCCTTTTCGCCAATCTTATTATATCTCTAAATATATTATATCTATATTTATTAAATTATATCATAGTAACGAAAAGCTTTATTAGCCATATAACATCCGTATTTTCCTTTATCCTCAGATGATCATAGCAACAATATGACCCTAATATATTTGAAACACTTTATTTCTTATATTACGTGTGTTCCAGGAAAACCGTCTGCCCACCTAATTCGTTTAGTTAATGATTGCAATAACCAGATTTGGGCCGCGCAAAATGAATGCCACAGTATTTCTTTTTCCCTAGCGACATGTTCATTACGACTGTGTATATTATATAATTATGTATACATAATATAATGTTGCACGTACCTATTAATTTTGTTTCACTACGAATGTTTTGATAAGTTTCAGTTTTATCATTTTCGTAAAATTCCAAATAGAAAAATATGGCCATATAATGAGTTGCTTTTGCATAGGTTTATAAATATAATAAATAAATTAATATATATATCTTTATCCATAGTATTAGAAAACCGTTACAGTGCAAGTATATCCGTATACATCCAGTTATTGTTTGCAGGACTGTTACTTTAGAGGTCCTGAGTTCGATTTCCAGGTCGAATCCTCTATGGCAGCATAGGCTCGCCCTATTACATGGAACCGATCATGACGGGCGGGTGATCCAAAATGGTTTCCAAATAATATGCTAGCGCTATTCACAAACTATTAGAGTACCAAAATTTCATTCAAATCCTGTAAGTAGTTCTCCTGTCAGTTTTTCGGGATTTCCGGGATGTTCCCACATTTCTCTGGGATAAAAAGTAGCCTATATGTTATTACCGGTCACATACTAATAGTGTACGAAATTTCATTCAAATCTGCTCAGCCGTAAGTCTCCTTTAACAGGTTTCTGGTAAATTCACACTTAATTATTGGATAAAATGTAGCTTGTTTGTTATTCCCGGTCACAAACGATAATGTGTGTATGATATTTCATTCAAATCCCGTGCGTAAATCTCCTATATCAGTTTTTTGGAATTTCCAGGTTATTCCCACATTTTTCTGGGATAAGAAGTAGTCTATTTATTATTCCCGGTCACATATATTGTGTACGAAATTTCATTCAAATCTCGTAAGTAAGTCTCCTATATCAGTTTTCTGGGATATTCCACATAATTTTGGGATAAAATGTAGCTTGTTTGTTATTCCCGGTCACAAACGATAATGTGTGTATGATATTTCATTCAAATCCCGTACGTAAATCTCCTATATCAGTTTTTTTTGGAATTTCCAGGTTATTCCCACATTTTTCTGGGATAAGAAGTAGTCTATTTATTATTCCCGGTCACATATATTGTGTACGAAATTTCATTCAAATCTCGTAAGTAAGTCTCCTATATCAGTTTTCTGGGATATTCCACATAATTTTGGGATAAAATGTAGACTATTTGTTATTACCGGTCACATACTATGTGTGTATGAAATTTCATTCAAATCCCGTAAGTAGGCCTCCTACATAAGTTTTCTGGGAAATTCCCACATAATTTTGATGTAAAATGTATCGTCATCACACAAAAACTTTCATCCCCTATTTTTACCCCTTTAGGATAAAACTTATATAAACTTTGAATGTCTTATTTGTCTTATTGTTCTAATCAAAAGCCTAAAAAATAAGTTTCAAGCTTCTAGCTTTAAAAATGACGTAATGTCCATACAAATTTTCCTCCCCTATTTCAACCTCTTACAGCCCTTTTTCGCATTAAAATGTAGCCTATGTCCTTTCTCAGGCTCTAGACTATCTCTGTACCAAATTTCATTTAAATCGGTTCAGTAATTTGGGCGTGATTGCGTAACACACAGACAGACAGAGTTACTTTTACATATATAATATTAATAATATTAAAATAAAGTAAGGAAGGATAATTTAAAAAAAAAATTATATTATTTGATTGCCCCGAATTCGCACAATCTGTCCTGATGAAGGAACACGAAACAAAAAAACGAAATGAAGACCGAAAACTACTATAAAATACTATATTTTTTTTATTACAAATAGATGAAATGTGGTGAAAAAAAATGGTTCATGTTATTTTGTAGTACCTAGTGGGAGTATAACAGGCTACTCGTAATTAACGCTGTTTTAATTCTATTGACGTCTGGTGGCCGCTTCACATGACCCTATGGCTGTCCTTTCCTTTACTCCACCCAACAATATAGCTATACTGCCAAGCTTCTGGGTTGTTATTTAATTTATTAAAGGTTTATTCTAAGTTTAGCTGGTCTCTGGTCTGACTAATCAAATTAAGAAAATTTAGTTTCAAATCTTGACAACGTAATTTTAACCACGATGGAAAGCGCGGCACTTTGAAAGAAATAAGACAAATTGTTGACCCGGAGCCTATAAAGATCAAAGTGACGTTTCTCTTAGTCACCTTTCGCAATTTACGCGGGAAATTTCCGGGATGAGACAACTTTTTTTTCAATCCCGGAGAAGAACTTGTTTGATTAGATTGTACTTATTTGATGGCAATTATTCGATTGTTGGTAAGTGTTTCATTTCTTTATGAAGAATTGAAGTAATTTATTTATGGATCACATACATTACGAGATATTTAAATAAGAACAGACAGAAAAAAAATAAAAAAGCCTTTTATTTCTTGTAAATTTACATTTCTTACAATCTATGTATGGGTTAGTTTTATTTTATGTTTATTCTGTTATTTATTTATTTCTTACTTATTTTTTTTATTTTTTATGTATTGTATCATAGTATTTATAGTTACTTATTTTATGTTACATATTTTATGTTATGACAGAAAATATAATAATTTAAATATATACATAATTTCTTTAAAAGCTGTAGTTCTATAAAATTAGAATAGTTATTTAGAAAAGGAAAAATTGGACCGCGGGCAGGATTCGAACCTGTGTCTTCTGGTTAGGTACACCAGACGCTATGACCACTAAGCCACCGCGATACCTACCCGTCATGTCGAATTTTTCCTTCACATGCTGAATTTACGTCTTTATGGTGACGTCAGTAACACCTATTGAAATGCAAGTTTTTGCTTTTCAACCGACACAACTTACTTTACAGTTAGTTAAATGTCGAACGATGCCACCTTACCTTGTAACTATCTTTTTGTATATTTTTGGCATTTTCCATGCTAAGATTTTAAAGTTATTTAGAAAAGGAAATTTAAAAAATTAGAAAATCTCAAAAAAAATATGTATCGCTGCAAAGAAACTTCGGGATCCGCTGACGACTTTTAATTGAACAATATTTTCGTAAATTTCTGATAAACAAGCAGTTATTGGGCTTTTAAAATAACCTACAACATAAAGTATTGATTAGAAGTATCTGGAGTTTTTTTTCAGATCTAACAATAATATTACGAGCTGGGGTTCGGGATAAATAATTAATCAACACCAATTTACGGTTTGAGAGAATTAAACTGCCCTGCCGGCCCCCACGATGGCTATTTAAACGGTTCGGAACGTTCCAAAATAGAAGACACTATAAAATTTGCGTAGATACTCGCTTGTCTATTGTTTAGCGAGCGGTGCCCTCAAACTATTGTATCGCCAGCCGCGGCTGTGTCCCACAGGTATTTTTATAGATAAGTAGGTACTTAAACTTACGCGAGTGTCGCGATTGACCGCGCTCTTTCGGGAACTTTCATGTGTTTCCAGAACCTTCGTGGGCCATCTCAGTCGTTCTGTCATGTATTCGGCGTAACAACCTACTTAACCACCTACTTAATACTCTTTACCATTGAAACAAACAGCTGCCCAAGTGTCCGTCAAAAGGCATGTCATGTATTGCGAACGCAAGCCACTTCCACCGTTAGGGGGAAACTGTCATCGCGTGTGTTGGAGTGGCGGATTGATGGATAATTACTGGTGTGCAATGTAGCAATACGTGCCATGTTGACGTCACAAAAAAGGAAAGCAAAATAAATGCAAGGGCCCAAATATTGCAGGCGGTTTTTTTATCTGCATAGTTTGTATTATAAGTTAAAAGATTATGTTTATAACTTGGCTTGATAACAGTAAACGCAACAGCAGCAACGGTATCACTGGATCAAATAAGTTTGTAATTAGTTTCCTAAACATAAGAACATTTGTATGTCCTATATAAGTTGCTTGATAGAGTGGTCAGAGATAGAAAGAGACAGATATACAAAAACATTTCCTCAATCAACTCTTAACCTCGTAGAGCGGACGGGTAAACTTTTTTGTCAAGGTCGAAACAGATTTACGCGTGAATGTCTCCTTTTTCTTTATTTATGTCTTACCCATGTGTCCTTTTTCGAGCGTTATCCAGGAGAAGGGACAAAATACACAAAATACCCTCAATCGTAGTCGTGGTTACACAGCCTTGACACATTATTTTTGTAGATTAAAGTGAAAGAGCGGAACTAAGATAAACATTAATTTTATTTAGGGATTTATTAAAGGGATATTTAAAATCAATGAATAAATAGTATAGATGTTTACAATTTTTTTATTATACCATTGTAATTAATTCAATGTAAGATAAAAATAACATTGTTTTGCAATAATCATTGTTTGGAATGTTAATGTTGTAATTTAGAATGCCTTACAGTTATAGTGTGTAATGCTTCTATAATATCTTCTTCTTCTTCTAACTGCGCTACTAGCCATTAACTAAATTGTGTTAGTGCTAGTCTTAGGCAGATAGTATTAGTTAGGCCAAATATGGAAATCACCGTAATATTAAATATGTACAGACGCCAGCAGATCAATCTATCCAAAACTGTCAAATTTTCCAAATAATTGGACATGAACGTTATTAATTTGTATTAAAGTTGAAAATCTAGAAAAGATATTTGACAGCTTGGGGTAGCTTGATATGCTGGCGTATATGTATAAGTGTTAGGTACAGAACCTAACATCTATACGTAGTTCGTAGAATATTCTGTACCAACTTCTAAGTATAGGTACACAGCTCTAGCTGTAGTAAACATGCAAAACCCAAAGCACATGAAATACCCAAGCTTGAAGAAGCATTTAATTAAATAAAAGGGTTATTTAATTAGGTGTTAAAGTAGCGTGCTCTGTCTTAGACCCTGTTTATGTTTTTAATTAGGTAAGACTAGGGTCAGAGTTTTATGAAAAAGTGTGTTAATTTTTATTAAATTATAAATAACGATATTTCCCGAGTTTTCCATTATTTATGTGATCTATTCAAGCAATTTTAAAACTAATTGTCCTTACACACTCTTTCTTTCACAGACACAATATTTAGTGATATTATGTAAACATCTGATAACTCTATATAAAATACATGTGAGCTGGTTGTATGCACCAGATAAAACACGTACGAACTGCAGCATGGAATGTAAGATATTCTAATTTCGTAAAAGCACACGATTTTAGAAGTGTGTGGTGATTGTACAAACAGGATAAACATGCGCCTTTATAGGCGTAACCTGGTTTGTGAGAATTGTGTATGAAGTACGTATCCATCTGATTTGCCCCTCTAGTCCACTACCCCATCGTGTGAAGGCGTCTCAGCTAGTCCCGTTGTAATTTACCGTTTTAATCGACGAATATACGAAAAAGATACTGTGAGCTCGTTCTGCGTGAATCGAATTGCCAATAATTAATAACTAAACCATGATTCTCTGAGTTTATTTCGC
Organism: Acronicta alni; assembly: GCA_964056405.1. Taxonomy (NCBI): domain Eukaryota; kingdom Metazoa; phylum Arthropoda; class Insecta; order Lepidoptera; family Noctuidae; genus Acronicta; species Acronicta alni. Next base: position 12,901,490 of record OZ043919.1, read on the forward strand.
GCGTTTCTTCTCAGAGGTCATCAGCTAGGAAATGCCGGCTCCATCTAGTTTTAATTAATAATTAGTAATAAATGTTATTGATCATGTAACAATAAAAAATTTAGGGTAGCTGTCAGTAATTATATCATCAAGACGCCCACCACCTCAGTCTACCCGTGACCATGAACGCTGTAAAGGGTCCGAAACGTTGGGATTAATAATATCAATATACGCGATAAATCCGTAAAAAGTAGTTTTATTTCAATTTATGAACACGTTGAATGACAAACAAGCATACGGGTCAGCTGATGGGAAGCGGCTACCGCACCCTAAAGATGCCAGCAATAATAGTGTTATCATTCATGCGACATAATATTTGGTAAAACGGTTGTACCGGCCCGGATGAACTGCATCATGAGCAAGAGCGTACCATCTACAATGATGACTTATTGAAAACTGTGAAGAGACTGTCATTTCTTTCTTATTTCTATTCGTTCGTCGATTGGAACGCTGTGTTTGTCAGCCTATTGTAGTTTTAGGTCGAAACAACAACGTCACATATAATGCTTTATTTTACCTAGTTTTCTAGTTTTGTTCCTTTTCTTCTAGCAACACTCCTGTCAGTTTGGTTTTGTATTTGCTACTGACTGTTTTATTCTTCGTCAATATCTTCAAAGTCATCGTAGATTTCATCTAGAAATGTTGAGTTTGGTGGAAGCCATTCGCAGCTAGTGTATTCAGATGAGCATACCTATAACAAAGCAAATTATGGATATTACGTAGGCATAATCATACTAATATTATAAATGTGAAAGTTTGGATGTTTGTTTGTTTGTTTATTTGTTACTCAATCACGCAAAAACGGCTGAACCGATTTGCATGAAATTTGGTACCCTAATGGTATGTGACCGGGAATAAAGTATAGGCTTTTTATCCCAGAAAAATGTGGGAATATCCCGGAAATCCCGAAAAACTAATAGCTTACGGGATTCGAATGAAAGGCGAACGGCAGATTTCGTACCGCATACTTTTTTGTTGTTCTGTTATAGTATTTGTACCACTTATTAGGGCAACTAAGCCATTTATTTTCATGTAAGTATATTATTTTTAGAACTTCGGATTAATTAATAATATCAATAGAAATATTTTAATAAATAAACGTAATAAAATCGTAAACTAAACGCAGTTATGTTTTTAGAAGTTGCTATATGTAAAATAACACAAGTATCGAAATGATAATTAATTATTTAGAAATAACATTTAATATGATCGGGAATAAGATCGTGGAGATTTGGTGGACATTCTCCGAAATGTATCTGATAAAACCGATAAGCTAACAACCCTTTGCGGCGATGTTCCAGACTTCTTCATTATCAACCTGTGCACTACAAAGTCCACTGCTGGAAATAGGTATCTCCTAATGCACCCCACTGAGTAGGTACGATCCTCCATCTCAATCTACCCTGGTCTACATCTAAATTTAGTTATTGATAGATACATTTTTATAAGATTATAAATTTAGTGATCGTATAGGGCAAATCTTGCTAGTATAATTGTAATATAAGGGAAATTAAAGTTTTGTATTTTTCATGGCCAGATAAACCTTTGACCTTTTTAAGCTTTGTTGACTGCGACCAGCGTACCAAACCGGAAGAGTTTTAGATCTGCTTGCGCGTCACATACAAAAATAATATTTTATACATATTATCCGATTACCATATAAAATGTCAGTCTTTAACAAAAATGTAGGGCTCTAAAAATTATACAACCTACCCAAAAAACCTGAATAAAATAAACTCGTTAGTACCTTCGGATCATGTCTATTCAATAGAATTGCTGAAACTCAATACCAGCTAGTTATCACAGCTTGTGGTATTAAGGTTAAATATTAGCTTAAATCATTCAGTGTGAAACGTAACCGCAATCGACCGCTCGGAAATTGTGCCCAGTCGTTCATTGACGTCGACTGATGATTTATAGCCTGCGATTTATAGCCCGATGAGTGGGAATTTTTAATGTTGTCGCAGTAGACATTCATAATGATTCGCAAGGGTTCGCAACTTTGGTAAAATGACAGGAAATTAGGTAAGGTATTTAAGGTGAGTATTGAGTTTCATTAATCTGTCATGTTATCAATCCGTAGACACAATAGTAAAATTATTGGTATAGACTGGTGAATCATGTACCTCTGAAGTATTTGAATGACACAGAGACGTGGTTGCTCACTATGGGTCTCATAAAGAAGCTCAAGGTCACGCAGCGAGCTATGGAGAGGGCTATGCTTGGTATTTCCCTACGTGATCAAATTAGAAATGAGGAGATCCGTAGAAGAACGAAAGTTACCGACATAGCTGAAAGACTTAGCAAGCTTAAGTGGCAATGGGCGGGGCACATAGCTCGTAGAACTGATGGCCGATGGGGCAAAAAGGTTCTTGAGTGGAGACCACGCACCGGAAAGCGCAGCGTGGGACGGCCTCCAACGAGATGGACGGACGACCTGGTAACGGTCGCCTGAAGTCGTTGGATGCAGACGGCTTGTAACCAGTCCTTGTGGAAGTCTATGGGGGAGGCCTTTGTTCAGCAGTGGACTTCCTGTGGCTGATATGATGACGATGATGATGATGAAGTATTTGAAAGTCTCCCGAGAAACAAAGATATGTGGTTTCGTAATATCTCGAAATCCGTGAGTTATACCATAAAAATATTTATTCCGTGCAGGGATAGGGATGGCCCTGGCAATTCATCGACTATTGCGCGAATCAAGCCGTCTAATCAACTGCCAATTAACGTCGTCAATTTCAATGTTTCGAATCGGTTCCACTTAGGTAGGTACTTCACGTGGGTGGACCTTGCTCAATGGTGGATGTTAACGAGCAGCCGTGTTTTGCAGCCGCAGCTGATCAATATTGTTACAACACTCACAAGCGATGTTCGACAATCGTACGTCAACACCCGTAGAAGATAAACTAGACTAAATAAAAAATAATTAATTACCAAAAATCAATAAATCTGACGTAAGAAAAACAATTGTTTCGACACTTCGTGGGGTCATTGTACGTACATTTTTAAATCAAATTTTTTAATTTGCGAATATGGGTATATAATGATGGTTTTGATAAATTTGAAATTGGAGGATGTTCGCACATAACTTTGATGTTTACAAACAGATTTTGACGGTTCTTTTTTGTTTGATAAAGGGTTTGCCTACTAATATGTACTATTAAGTAACCTTAGATCTAGTTTAGGCTTTGATGAATCAGTCAGGACAAGTAATTATATAAATGTTGACTACTATAGTATTACAATACTTACTGCGCTCTTAATCATCACTGTCCTCCTGTCTTTATCGCATTATTTGGGATCCGAATAGCATGTTCTTTTCTTCTAAAAATATGTTGTGTGTATAAAAATAACATTTTCCATAGAGCTTAATTCTATTGTTCCGAAGCTCGTCATTTATTATCTTAAAATTTACCGAATGACGAAAATTATGAGGTAATAGAGTAACATGAAATTCTGGTAGAGATCTATTTATATTGTTGAGCCACAAAGCAACGCAATAATTGTATTAGTTTTACTAACCGTTACAAAAAGGGGACCAAATTAATAATACTTAGTCGTCGTAACTGCATCAAAAGCCTTGTACAACCTCGTTACGCTTTTTTATTTTTATCAACCGACGAAAAAAAAAAACGGAGGAGGTTCTGAAGTCGACGCGTATACATTTTTGTTTTATGTATGACCACGCATTACTTTTTTCAGTGTAGTCCGATTTTGATCATACTTTTTTATTGGAAAGTAGTTGAGAAGGCGGTTCCATATAAATTTAGAAAATTAATTCCAACCCTAAGGGTAGGAAAACAGGAGATGATTGATTGTTCACTCACTGATTGTAAGGTATGAGCTCGAACAACTTTATACAAAGTAGTCCGATTTTGATAATTCTTTTTTTATTTAAATACCTCGAAGTTGGTCCCATATAAATTTTGAAAAAAAAAAAAACTACCCTAAGGGAGGGAAAATCGGGGTGATTTATTGTTCACTCACAAATTTTACTGCCGAGTTGTGTATTAAAATTAAATTAAAAGTAATCATAAATTAAGCGTGTGGAAGATAATTAGTAGATTATAGCCACAAAAAATTATAACATAAAAACTTTTAACAAAAAAATTAAACCTATTTTTTTTTTATAAAAAGTTTTATGTTTTTTGAGGTTAAAGTCTATTAAGTAAAGATCAGCAAAAAGTAAAAAAAACAGTTTTGAGCTTAATATTATCACGAGTATTACATACAAATTGTTTAGTTTAAATGAAATTTTCTTTATAATGTCTATTTGAAAACACTAAACTCCCGCTTTGGCGGCTTTTATTATACTCGCTACTATACTAGTTTCTACTTTTTATTTACATATGCAAAACTGCTGTTTAAATACGGAATAATAAATATCAGGTTTAATTTTAACTATAACAGCTAAACGGTTGAAGCTGAATAAAGCAGCATAACAAAGTTGGGAGCAAGTTACTGAGAAGGCAATGTAAACTATTTTAAACATGTCTACTTTACTGCACTTCTGTTTACACAGAAGACACTGCGAAAGATAAAATACTAAAGTTTTATATCCAGCACCACGGGGTGTGACTAGAATATTTTTGTCCTTTCTACTTATTTCTATTTATAACAAGGTAAAGAAAATAAAACAAACTCGTAGAGGTAGGTTTGTACATACCTACATCTGCAAAATGGTTTTTGAATAAGTAGTCTGTATATATTTTTTATGTATATCTTTGATATTTACCTGATATTGATAATACAGATATTATATTAGGACACTTTTGCCTAACACTCTGCCATTCGGGGAATGCAGGTGGGTATGTATCATATTATATTACATGATATTTTTTATTTCTGATAGTGTTAGGAGATTGATGATTTTTAATAAGACTACTGCAGATTTTATAATGTCAGTGTCTCGCCGACTGTATAAAAGGAAGGCACAGACGTCAGTCGTCCACCCAGATCCAGCCGTCCCTAGCTGCCCCTCCAGCAACGCCCTAAGCCGAGGTCCGAGTCCCGCAGGGGACGCCCTTAGCTGTGTTGCTTAGTTTATAAGTTGCCCCTGGCTGGAGGTGCCTCTCCACCTAGTCCGGTTAAGTTTTAAAAGCTCTCTCGAGCTAAAACTATGTCCGACCTAAAAAAAAAAATTAAGAAATCACTCGCCCCACTTTGCCGCTTGTCACTGTGAGAGTAACATCGAGCCTATGTCCGGTCCTTGCATATTAATTGTTATGTGTATGTGTATTAATCTTAATATATAATGGGTAAATTGTTACTTTGGCCCACAGCCGTTATTCCATTGTTTTAAAAAGATACTCGAGGTCTTTATTTCTAAGAAAAGAGTATTGAGTGTGAGTATCAGTGCTCTCTATACTCTATCACGTACATAAATTAATTCCATATAAATTCGGTTGGAGTATGAAAATCAGCATCGGCATGGAAGTACGCCCTAAAGTACTTGAAGTTACTTTTTCTCAGTTTATGTCTGGATATGAAAGCTTCTGGCAGTTTGTTGTTACGCTTGAGATAGTGAGCCATATTTTATCGGTTAATAATTTTATTGTAATTATTATTAATAATAGTTTAGTTGGTTATGGAATCTGGCGTATTTTAACTAGAAGGACGAAGGTTCAAATCCTGGGTCGTGGAGCTTTTGGTACCGGGACTACGGTCCCGGATTCTACTTAGATACAATAATTATTTTTGAGTAGTATTTTGAGACCAAATGAAAAAAGGAAGAGAAATGTAGAACAAAAAATAACGAATAATTCACTTATTGCTCTGGGTAGTCTTACGATTTTTTTTCTTTTCTCTTTTTATTGCACTAAGGACGTAAACATGCATGAGGTCCACCTGATGATAAGCGGTTACCGTAGCCTATAGGCGCTTGTTACATACCAGGTGTATAAAAAGCGCGTTGCCGACCCTGTAAAACGAAAGAGGATTATTTAGGTTGACAGTATAAGGGTCGAAGTCCTGCCACTGCCAACACAACGTTTCCTCGCGGACCACTGGCAACCTTGCTCACCGTTAGGAACACAAACACAACACAGCTTAAAGCAAGGCGGAGGTACAGAGGTCAACACATCAAGCTACCACAATCTGTCAAATTTCTTTGATTGATTTTCAACTTTAATACAAAGCGATGAACCTTATTCATATTCAATTGGCAGAATTTTTCAGTTTTGGATAGCTTGACCTGCTGGCGACTGTACTTCCCCAGTCGGGCTGCTCCAATTTTACTGTGCCCTACCTCTCTTAAAGTTCACGATACACTGGTAAATTATCTAATATTTATTTAATAATAGGTACCTTTAGCTATGAAATTGCCGCTCTGATGAAATTAAATGGTAAAGTTTCAAATGAAAATCAATTTTATTTATTTTAAAAACATGGAAATGTAGTCATCTGTTTATTGATGGACATTGCATGGGAAATAAAAAAATATCTTTTGATTTTTTTGATACAAAACGGTAATTTCTTGAGTGACCCTTAGAATGTTGTTATGTTAAATTATTTATATCAATTTTAAAATACTTCACCATGTTTTATATCGTGGGTTTAATAATGGCTCCAGGAAAAATAAAAAGGATTATCAGTCCGTTGTGGAGGCCCTTGAAATATGTAATGTAAAAAAAAATATTTAACAGAATTTTTAATACCTTTCCGGACTTCCAGACTTCGCTTTGACACAAGAACGGTCATTTACCAAATTTATTGTAAGAAGATTTATTTTGTAAAATGACAAATTTTTATGATGAAAATAATGTAAGCTGAGAAGAAAAGATAAATCTACTTTTTGGTAAAAGGAAAGTGAATAATTATTGAAGTCAACCTTTTTTTGAAGAGTACTTTTAGAATACTGTACTTTAATGTCCACCAGAACTTCAAATATATAATAATCACAAAAAAAATATGCGAACTGATTTCAGTGCGAAGTCATAGTTTTAATAATTAAGATACATACCTACCATAAAATCACAGTAAAAAAGGAAAACAAGAATTATTCCATGAGATTACACTATTGTTTTCAGTGTGTATGTGTCTTCAGTGTATCTTATTACACAAAGGGACAAAAGTAGGATAATATATTAAACATACCCTTACTGTTTCAAACATTACAAAAAGGCTTTCTGTTCAGGTTAGGAGCGACATGTATTCTGTCCGGCGTTGCCAAACGAGGTACGGACGTACGGTATGTAGATTTTGTCGGAAACTGTAAGAATTACGATCAGGCGCCTGCATTCACTAATCACATACCCAGCTTTTATGGGGTGATAAACCAGCTTCTAAGCATAGCCAAGTACTTTTTAAATAGCGGTCATTTTCTTTAAGTCTGGGAGTAATGAAGAAGTTGGTATTTTAATTATAATAACGTTATTGTTCATTTAGCAAGGGCAGTTATAGTAGACGTTCATTTAAACTACGAGTAAATTAAAAATATATTTTTAGACCCGGCACTGAAAAGAAGAAAATAATCATGAAAACATCAAAAATACAAAAGTTATAATACTTAGTTTTAAAATAAAACTAATTTAACAAATAACTGTCTCATTATAGTGGTCACTAACGCGACTGTTACGCTAGAGATGCTGGGTTCAAATCCAAGGTCGAGCAGTGTTGTTGTTTTTCTATGAAATCCTGAGTAGCGGCTCGGAGTTAATGGCAATGGGCTTGTACCCTATTACATGGATCTAAACATACCGGCTAACTATAGGTTACATTCGTCCACCTCTGCCTAAAGCTTCGGGGCATACATTTATGTGAGGTTACGTTGAAACACATTCAATATATAAATATCATGTTTTTGACTCAAAAGGCCAGCTTTGAATACCAGGCTATGGCAGGGTCAGTGAATTTGAATTAAGTTCTGCCAAAGACCTGATCTGCCACATTTACGGACGGTTGTATGGGTAAAGCCGAGAATATTTTACTGAAGGTAAATATAATATATCTTATAAAATAATTTTAAATATATTTATCGGTGTACAGAAAAAACTAAATTGGTTTATGTTTACACTGTGCCTTTTTAATACAATGTAAATTAATTTGATAATCAATATGGTCGCTCATTTTTAAGTAATTGAAATTAGGTTCCACTTTAATTTTATTTCTATTTATGTGGTGTGTAATATGGAGTTTATAAAAAAATACACAAATAACATAGAGATAGGTAATAAGGACCTAAATGCAGTTCAATAATAATAAATAAATACAAGATTAATTAGTCAGTATTTATTGTGTGTAAATGTATGAATACCAAAAATATCTTTTACGGTTTTAGTTTGATTGATACAGAAAATCTCATTGACTGTATTGCTGTTTTTTTTTTGTTTTAGTACGGGAAATCCTCATGGATCATCCGCCGATAGACCCCCTCAATCAGCGAGGCTTTCCTTCGCAAGTTAATCAAAGGCACATGTGTAGGAAACACACGTGCCGCCTACTGGGGCCATTATATGGTCTGGCCAGTATCTGGACGGCGGAATCCCAATTCAGCCTCCCGCAGGCCACAGCTCATGGCCGGAGGTCTGTCTGCGCCTTCCCACACCCGGTGCGTTAACTACTGAACAGAAGACTGATCAGAGGCGGCAGTTTCCCACGCACTCTCGCTCCCGACCATGGACTGAATGACGTCCGGAAGCGAGAGGTCACCACCCACTGCAACAACCAGATCACGGTTCTGCTCTACCCAATACTAGCATACCTCCAACGTGTGCTGCGCCGTGTATTCGGGGATATTCTTACTGCAAACACGTATTCTTTTCAGGACTACAGAATTCACTTATACGTATAGTACGTATAAGTTATGGTTTGTGAGGGTTGCATACTCTTATCTTATTTAGCTAAGAACGTATTAACCTCAAAAGAATCACTGCAACAAGCGGTAACTACATACATACCATCACGCCTGTATTCCCCGAAGGGTTAGGCAGGGGTGTACTACACATGTACACCCACATTTCGCCTATTGCCATTAACCGGGCACAATTAATCCAGACTCCGAGCTGCTACTGAGAATTTCATAGAAAAACTCAATAACACTTTGCTCGACCTGGGGATCGAACCCAGGACCTCTAGCGTAGCAGTCCGGCTTAGGACCACTAGACTAATGAGGCAGTCCAGATAACATTATAATACCGCAATGCGCTGATGTGTTATTAGCTAATTTGCACTGACTGGAGATGGGCCGCAAGTCAAACTAAGGTAAACTTCGCAACTTGAGAAATCGCTTCTGTGTAACTAATTTAATTGTAAACCCAAGGCTAACTTCTCCATTTCAGAAATAAAGATACAGATTACATTTTATTACACAATTTAGCGCCCAAAACCGTTTCCCGTTACTTTATATGTTTAAGTTAGTGTCGAGTAGCGTCATAAAGCTGCTGTCACAAGATGATGGTGAAAGTTTTTAATTGCAACCCTGTTTATAACATGTTACATCGCATTTATGTGCTTTAGCTTTATTATTTGTACACTTTCTCGTGTTTATATTTAATCTCGTGCAATAAGAAAAGAAAATCAAGTAGCAAGAATGTAGCAAAGCGGTGAAATTGCTGAAAATCGTGCTTCTTTAATTATTAACCCGATTTCGCACGCATCAACGATATTTTTTTTGTAAGTAGCATCGATATGTCTACTTTATTTATCTATCATACAGCGTTGTCGGGATTTTGCAGATTCTAGTTCTTCATGGGACTAAATTTTCCATACTAAATATTTGGTATATAATTATGTATATGGTTATATGGGTATCATATGGGTTTTTTTATCAGTTTGCTGACAGTCTACATCCGATTTAAACTTTAAAAAAATGTATTTTAATCTCTCTACTTTCTGCACTTGTCCGGAAAAAATATTTTTCTCAGAAAATTCATTTATGTTAAGTGGTGGATCGGGAAAAAGCTGACACGACATGACATAGTTCAACACAATACTAAAACTAGACCGAATATCGGTAGTACGCAAGATTGTTCCAAGCTAAGATGCTTTTGTGACTTTGCCAAGTATTAACTTTGCAAATGCGGGTGTAATGTCCTACGTTAAATTAATTAGTCTCGGAGCTCGCAAATAATAGCGTGCTTTATATTTTGTTGTTCGAATAAACTGCGGTGTTTAAGGCTTTGTAGGGGAGACCTAAGGGATATTGATGACAGGGAAAGGGAGGTATAAAACCCTGATTTGTGTCGCGTTTTGGAATAAATGTCTGGGCTCAGAAACAGACCCGTTTTAGGTCTTATCCTATTTTATTTATGGATCTGTTCTTCAACATACCAGTAACGATTAATATACTGTGTTAATATACAATATTTATATACCGGTAATTTTTAATACTATCTCATTTATTACGTGTGATATGTCGATAAAAAAGCTTTTTATAAAATAAGAACAGACTGAAAGTCAAAAACTACTGCATTACACTCTTGAAGAAAGTCCAATGATTATTATGAGGCAAAAGATCGTAGGTAATTGATTTTAAAACATAGAATCTTGAACACCCTAATTCTATGACCTAGCGCATGATCCGAAATCGTAACGACTCTCTAGGAAGAAGATACTGCCCCAGATGTGTGCCCTAACAGCTGTTGCGTAGTAGAGGTTCTGGGGAGATCTTTGAAGAGGACACAATGCCCCTCCATGTACTGATGGTGGACTACTGAGGTGATTTTAGTGGTAAACCCACATTCTAATCCTTTTGAAGATTTCCCCCCTAAACAAAAATAAGTAGGAAAATATTAAATGTATATTAATGTATCAAAGATCTTCAACAAGATTTGTATTATTATAAACATAAAAACGAATCACAATACCCGGAAAAAAACGTCAGCGAGCCACGTGCATCAGGCCCGTTACCAACATCACGCGGAGCGTTAGTACAGTCGAACCAAGCTGCATCGCAGAGTAATATGTTATCGAGTTTACAACAAGATGAACCAATAGTAGTACCGACAAGTGATTCGCCTGAATGTGTGCATCACAACTCAAATACGGATTTAAGTATTGCGGATAAACCTAGCATGGCCGATATACTACGTAGAGATTGTGAATGGAAAGTTACAAAACCGAGTGATGAATGGATTATTAAACAGAGAAAAACAATACGAAATCGTTTTGAGGGGCAGAAGGGGTCCGCTAAAGTGCAACCTGCTGAAAAGTTTAAGGCAGCTGATAGTAAAACACCTTTGTTTATTTCAAACGTACACAAAGACACAGCAGAAATCTGATATTATTAATTATATACGTGAAAAAACTGATGTAATAGTAAACCTTGAAAAAATACGTATGAAAAGGGATAGGAGATATAATTTCTTTAAGGTCATGGTACCCAAATATAAGGATGAGCTGTTTTTGAATAATAATAATATGTGGCCGGAAGGAATATCTTTTCGAAGGTTTGTGCATTTTAGATACAGATCAATAAGTGAATTAGACGCCGTTGAAGCTATTCGAAATAATCAATAATGGATAGTTTGACTTGTGTCAATGTTAAGCGTTCCATTGATTGCATAAGAAAGCTGTGTTATGGTAGTGATATTATCGCCTAACAAGAGACCTGGCTGATGAAGCAAGAGTTATCTTTGCTCAACACTATTGAGAGCTTTTCTTATCCACGGGAACATCATCGGTGGACTTATCGGACGGAGTGTTACGCGGTCTATCGTACGGAGGTGCGCTGTTATGGCGAAAGAAAGTTTGCTTCGGTCAGTATGATTGACTGTCATTAGTACTCTGACAGTCAATCACAGGTTAGGTTATGAGCTATTAAGGTGATTTTGAATAACAGGATAATATTAGTTTTTAGTATATATATGCCGGTCGTTATATGATTGAATTTCTATGTGTATGGATACGTGTGATCTGAAATAAAGATATTATTATTATTAAAACATCTTTATAATTCGTCTCAGAGTAAGTCTTCCGAGTAATTGCTATATCACTAAAATTCATGAATAGGAATCGATATACGAGTATGTTCAATGAATTGAGAACAGACAATAAGCCTACGACAGATTATTTCATTTCGTTACATACGAGTAGATAGAGCTAGCGTTGAATTCATATTCGATTAACTATTGAGCGGAATGTGCCGTTTCGGGTAGGAATTACCTATGTTTATAATTAGTCCAAATAGAGTAATATTGGTATACTTGGTATATTTATAATAAGGCGCAATATGTCAGGAGAGCAGTGATAGCGTATTGATATGACCATGGATAAGTCTTATCATACTCGTGACTAAGTAATAACTACGCTTATCAATCGATCTTCAAGTTTACCCGCTTGCCGTTGTTAGTCAATGGATGGGTGACCATTCATGGCATAGGTATCGAAACTCCGTCTTTCCTTGGAGAGAATGGAGAGCACTGATATTTAGCCGCATGTGGTTACATTGGAAGCCGACCCCAATAGCTCTAAATAAAAAAATTAACACCACGAATACCCTGCCAAAAACGAAATAAAAAGTGATAAACTAGTTGTATTAATTGGACGATTTTATTTATTTGTCTAGTCAAAGCAGGTAAATATATTGTCATTGCAGTCGTGTTTTTTTAATTTTGAAAAGTTTTATTTTCAAACGTGCTATGCTAGGTACTGACAATAAATGTTATTGTTTTGGAATGTGCTCATCACAGCCTTCAAAGCCATATTATCATAATTGAAAATTCAAAAAAATAGAGCCATGCTGATACAGTAATCTTTTTTAAATATTTATAGCCGGTGTTACTTGGGATGATGATTCTTAAGATTCTTACGAAAGATATGGTGGAATAAAAAAACTTGCATAGGTACATACATATTACATGACCCTTGAAAACACGTCTTTTTTAGCGGGCAGTCGTGTAAAAACAAACGAGAATTAAATAAGTTAGACTGAATTGAAATAAAAAATATGTAAAAGTAAAAATGACATCAGTGTCATAAAAAAATAAATTTTTGATCCTTTGACACGAGGGCTCTCGCTTTGAGAAGAGCAAATAATACTAATGTATTACTTTTTGGTGGCTTACAAGTTTGAAGACTGACATTACATTTTTGACATTAAATAAACAAATCTTAACAAAATGTATAAAAGTGCCTTCATGTATATGATAAAAAACTTGTAAAATCTCAGGTTTTCCGTTTTTAACATCTTATATCATATGGGGCTTCCATTAATTACGTGATGCAATTTTGGCAATTTTTCAATCCCTATTGGTGAGATGTCGAGAGATTGAGCTCGACCCTCTTCCCACCTGCCCTAATCTCACGTGAGATTTTTCAAAATGCGTGTGTTTAGTGTAAGTACGTTAATCTATATTTGATTTCGTAATTTGCTTAATTATTATTTTTAGGACTAAATAAGCCAGTTTTCTCAGTACTTTATATTTTCTTGCGGAAAAAAGATAACGTGATATTTGTGAGATTAGGTGAGATTTGACTCGACCCACCACTAAACGCCTCACGTAATTAATGGACACCCTATTACCTAAATATTTTGCAAGTACTTGCAGAAAGTACTCAATGGAAGATCGGTTCAAATGAAACAGGTTTATTTCGAAAAATTGCCTCAGCAGCCTATTTGTATGCAGTAAAAAGTATGCCAACGTACAAACATGGCCCATTCAGAGACAAAGTGAGGTTTTATTGGTAATTTACCGGTGTTTTTCCTTTTGAATTATACGGTCTTTGTTTTATTCGACAAATTCACGATTTATGTGCTAATTTTAGTGCTTTTTTTGCGCAATGTATCAAAGCCCAATAAAAAGCTGTTCTCGTTTATTTACTTTGCTGTTAGTGGAGGTAGGTATAAGTTGGACTATTTATGTTAACAATATTTTTGATGATTGGGGCTGGCGCAAGTGAATATTTTTTTGGCAATGTAATAGTAACAGTAATATTAGTAATAGTAAATAATTGGGACGAATATTAAGATAGGTGCTACAGATAAATTTGTAATATATAATGGTCGCTTTGGGTAAGTCTTCTTTAATCAGTTTATATTTTTAAAACTCTCCAATTTTAAAAGTGGATTGTATTATAATTTATGACGCGGTAAATGTTGCCCAGCAGAAATAAGTACACCAGATTACTGGCAGAAAATGCCCTCTTATAGTCTTGTTTGCTGGTTTTATAGAGACCGCAAAGCTTCGCAAGTTCGCAACGGCGCGGCGGTATCAGGTGAATATGTAGGAACAATAACGTGTCGCTTTTTATAGCATCTACGAAGAGGGCTGGAGTGAGCCATTTGTATGTTAATTTTGAAAGAAAAAGCCGTCGTCTTATTAACTTTGTGATAACACCTAACGATTTACTGACATTTTTATCCAGGTCGAGCGAATGCTTAGGTTATTAAGACTTCAGATTGATTAGTACTTAAAAAAATACCTTGCATCGACAATCCTCAGCTGCAACGAAATGGAACACGTCAGTGCCGGTCGCAACGCCATGTTCACAGTGACGCAGGCGCACCATTAGGGGACGACGGCCGCCGTACACACACACAGGGTGATGAGACTTCTTGAATGGAAATTCCCAGTCTGAAATCTACATAGTTCTATTAAATATAATATTCTTCCTACTAAAATTATAAATGTGAAAGTTTGTGAGGATCGATGGATGGATTGATGTTCGTTACTATTTCACGCTAAAACTACTGAACGGATTTTGATCATTTATAACGATTTCGACTTATTAGACTAATTAAACGATAATTAAAAGTAACTTTTCCACGCGGACGAAGTCGCGGTCAGAAGCTACTAGTAAATAAAGGGTCCAGGACCAGGAGTAACTGCCTCATTTGTCAACTGTTTGCCACTTCTGAGTGAGAGATCTTGTTTTCGATACCCAGGTCGATTATTATCAACAGCGTGGAGTACATAGATTTGTGCCCGGTTTATGACAATAGGCTCGCTCCTATATGGGACCTGAAACCTTGATTGATATGACACAAATGTTCATTTTGCTTTACGCTGACATTAATGAACCAATAGGTAAAAGTGATTAATGTTTTTTAATTATAACAAATGAACTGTCCACGCGAATATTGATACAGATATTATTAATTTGCATTTCATAAATTACATTCAATGAAATTTACATATTATATGGAGTAATGAATATGGGCTTTATTTGGAAATGATGGAAGACAATACCAATTCGATGAATATATTGTTATTTAACGTAAAATGAATCTTGGTGTTCGTTTTATCAAGGCCCCTATGGCAAAAAACCCATGTTTGTTAGTGCATTCCATAATAAGGGTTATTTGAACGTCGTTCACATCCAGCCGGACGATCATGATCATCATATCAGCCACAGAAGCTCCACTGCTGAACTAAGGCCTCAGCTGATATTGAGTTGAAATTAGGCGACTAATAAGCGCGATACGTCGGTGATTGAGCGGCTGAATGTTGCTAATCCGAATAAAAAAAGCTAACGTTATACTCGTGTTCTTTTGAATAAATTAAATTCTTCTTTTAATTTATAGATTTGACAGTGCAAAGGGTGTGTTATTGTTCGTCGCGGATTTGAGTCTGGCAAACACAAACAAAATTATATTATCTTACTATGGGGGCTGGCATGGCCAGCAACACTTCGACCAAATGTGATCTGTTGTTTTGTCCCTAGCATGTTACATTCCTTACTCTTCAAATACGTGGTTAATGAAGGCGGCTAGCCCTCTAAGAGGAAGGAATCTGTAGTCTTCTGGCTTCGGGTATCCGTTGCCGAGATGACTCATCCGTTTCATCGCCAGGCCGTCACAATCACACAAGATGTGCTGCATTGTTTCCCTGAATTCATCACAAACTCTTGATTCATTATTCAAAGTCATATTCATTTTATAGACCATGTCATTTGATGCGAAATGCCCTGTAAGGGCTCCGATGACAGCTTTGTCCCTTCTGATATTTAGTATAAGTTTGGAGATGCGTGTGGTGCTTCTGCCAAAAAAAAATCGTCTAGCCTTAGGCTATTGCACTACTCCTGTTTGTGTTTTGTATCGCCATAGTCCTGTAAGGCCTTTTTAATGGTGGTAGTCCCATACATGGTTCTAGTCCAATCATGGCATTTGCCGATCCGGTTCTGGCTAACTCATCGGCCTTTTCATTTCCTTTGATGCCTGCATGACCCGGAAATATATAGCTACCCCAATTATATATAGCTGTGTATCTAAATATAATTAAACGCGCACAACATTTTATTCTTGTTTGTGTTGTATGTCCAAGTGAAATTATTTTCAAATTCCAAGAAGGTGCGCTACGCTACATTTCTTACAAATATTGAGCATACCTTATGAGTAAAGTTTCTACTAACAAACATACATCATGTGACTTGCTGAGTTACATAATACAAAACAAAGAAAATATCCCAACGCTTTCCACATACTCTTTGAATAATATATTACAACTGGCATATCACTGTGTTCCCTTTGGCAACGCACACAATGATTTTAGCCAAAAACTTTTGGCGTAAGTTTATCCCGCATATATAAATAATTGGTGTACACAAAGTAATAATGACCCTTTTAATATGAATTATTATTTCATGCTTGCAATATTTACTAAAAAAAAAAACTTATTAGAATGAGAAAACCTTTTAAGAATAATGCTAACCATAAGAAGTGATAATATATTAACATCGATTATCGGAAATTATGAAACCATCATAAGAAGACAACAATTGTTTTAATCAACAGAGAGAGATACGTTCTTCATCAAACAATATATCTTCAAAATCGGTTAGTAACAGAGTAATTAGTGTATGCAACAATATTGTATTCCGACGAATCGAGTCATCATTTTTAGGGGTACGTACCTCAAAAGGAAAAAATGCACATAAAAGTTACCCTTGTCTGGCTTTTAGAATATTGTAGGTTTCCTAGCAGTGATTGAACACTAATTTCTAACGAAGTTAATTAACTGTGTAACCTATAACTTTGGTTATCAGCGATAAAACTAACCCTAAGAGGAATAAAGAAGTAATATTGAAATAAAACTACTTTTTACGGATTTTATCGCGTATATTGATATTATTAATCCCGACGTTTCGGACCACCTCAGTCTACCCGTGACCATGGACGCTGTAAAGGGTTTTAATTCTAAGTATACCTCTACATTATATATTTTTTATTGATTGACGGCCAATCTGACGTCAAAAATTATGTTTTATATAATGCAATTATTTCATAGACTGTGCTGTGTGTGGGTCGTACTCAAGATTTCCGTTCATAATCTTATTACAATTGTAAATTAATACAAATATGCCACAAATATTTGCATATATTTTGCCAACAATATTAAATTATCACTCGCTTTAAATGAAACGAGAAAACAGCTAGGTAGGTATTTTCAGAATACTTGAATATATTGATGAAATGTAAACTGGGATGCTTAAACACTTAGTTGTCCACAGAGCACGATTGTGATGTATGGGCTCCTTAGTAAAAAATACCTTCATAAAACAAACAAAACTAAAAAAATAATATTCTCATAGTATATTATCTTTATCCCTTGACTCCACTCAAACCACAATTAAACTGGGACAAGGTAACAGTACAAACTAAAGGGCGACTTAAAGTTTCACTAACCCGGAACTTGCAAGTTCATTACTAAGACTAACTGATTGATCAAAGCAAATTATTGAATGTATGTAATCATTTATATTGTTGCAAATTGCATGTAAATTGAAGAATAGCTATTAGGATATTCACGCAATCAAAATAAATTAATTACACGTCAAACACTAAATGTTTGTTTTAATTTATTTCATTCAACCTCTTTGATCGCAATGGGTGAACCATGTATTCATCCGCTTCGAGTTTGGATAGTATTTGCTCAGTTTGTTCAGTGCAAACCCCGGTTAATAAACAATGAGTTTGTATGAAATATACTTTGCTATCAACTTGGCTTAAGAGCATCGTGTGAGAAGTTTAATTTAAACTGGAACAAACACTCTTGAGTTCATTACTTAGCAAATTGCCGTGAAAAATATTGTGAGAACATTCTTGCGACAGTTCAGTGTCGCATTTATGGGTACGGGTTTCAATCCTCTCAATATAACAAAAGACTAACGAAAAGAGACCGAGGGATCCGATTATAAGAAGGTTCATCACTACCCTATGCGGATGATCGGAATATATAACTAATATGGTACTAATGATAGGCTGTTGATACCACTATCCAACGGCATTAAATGTCATGCAAAATGTTTAGTTACTTTGATTTATCTCTATGGAGTTCTATCTAAGGATATAATGCTAGAATATTTATATTCCTCTAGGCTTGAGCTTCACATGATTCATATTGTGATTAAAATTTTAGTCAAGGCGACTGCGAAGCTGAGGGGGTACGACTGACGAATATTTTCATATGATCACTCGTGGAGGCGCAATTATAATTTTTTTTTATTTGGATATTTTAACATAGCACCATCTATTCCTAAACTAAGCAGAGCTTGTACTTATTATTTGTGGTTATATAAATTATGTACCTACTATTGAATTAAAATTTACGAAATCTGTTAAGATTTTAAATTCCTATTTTGGCAAGCAAATCAACAGGCAATTTGCTATTGTGGTTAGTACCAGTAGTATTGTTTTTAGAATTGTAAACACTATGACGATGGGTTATATAGACGTTGCTTTCTACTGTATAGAGCTTTTGATAAACAAATAATATGCAATGTAATATCCCAAGCGCATTGTAGTGCAAGTTTCTTTTAGCTAATACACTTTTCTAAATATATTCCTAAAACAATATTCTGGAGGATTCTGTTTATATAGTTTAATATTAATAAGTGTTTTCGTTTCAACGCTCTTAATGCATGTTTTAGTATTATGTTTTAATATTCCTTTTCATTAGATCCATAATTTAATCATGCCATTACCATGACGTATTCTTCGAAAGGTAAGGCAGAGGTGTAGTACTATTGCACACATATAGTTCGCCGGTATATATTTTATTTAATGGGGATAAAAATAGAGATACAATGAGACTCTAAGATGAGTAGGTAATAGTACATTATGGTACAAGTGTGTAATGTTGGTGATTACCGCTGACGCGCCATTAAATCCGAGAGGTTAGGTGAGGGTTTTAAGAGAGCCCAGGACGGTAATCATCAATACACGTCGTGTATCATACGACGTTTTTCAACACACTTGTGAAGAAAATAACTATAATTTCAACTGTGAAAACGAAAAAACTGTTTCATCCTCACGTATGCCGACGATACTGTATTACTGGTTCACGGAAAAGATTGGAATGAAGCAAGTGACCTTGGAGAGGCTGCATTAAACGTGATCTCCGATTGGCTGTCAAAGAATCTTTTGACACTCAACGCCGAAAAAACCAAAGTAATGCCTTTTTCAATTTACCGTGCATCAAAATTACCTCTTACTATTATATAAACTTATTATATAAACTCCACACATGCACAAGCTTTAACCATGATTGTACTTGTCCACCTCTCTGTGTAGTCTCTAATATTCGATACCTAGGCGTAGACATAGATAAAAATTTAAACTGGCATACTCACATTGAAAATGTTGTAACACGAAATAGAAAACTCATCCATATATTTAAAAACTTGAGACACTCTGCTGATACTTAAACTCTTAAGTTGGTCTACTACGCATTAAGTCAATCACTGCTTTCATATTGCATAGCCGATTGGGGTGGAGCAAATAAAACTACTTTTATAAAGCTGGAGAGATCCCAGAGAGCTGTCCTGAAGGTTATGTGCATAAAACCGTTCCGCTATCCAACCAAACAGCTTTATGCCGAAACCGCAGTTCTGACAGTCAGGCAACTCTTTGTTTTCCATTGTATTTTGAGAAAACACCGCACCCCCACTCATTACCAATAGGAATCGCCGCGTAGACCTTGTATTCTCCACAGTCAGACATAGCACCAATTTTGCACACAACCAATACCTTTTTATTAGCTCTAGATTATATAATAAATTCAACAAAATCTTAAAGATCCACACATTGAGTCGACAGGAGTGCAAAGGAAAGTAAAAAAAATGGTTGATGTCTTTGGACTATAATGACACTGAAGGACTTTTAAGTACACATGTATAATATTTTCCATTTTTTGAACTGTTCTCATTTCCACACATAGACACTTTTACTCTCACTTCACAATCACAAAACTACATGTGATATGTGCCACATGTAGCTTGGGTTTTCACATCACACCTACACTCCACACACTCACACACACATGATATTAATTTGAAAATATTTATCTCTCTTATGTTTATTTTTTATTATTATTTTTTGCAACATATTAACTAATATGTATTTTATAAAAAAAAAAAAAAAAATTTTTTTGTCAAAGCAACCAACATAAATCAATAAATTTTGAAAATAATTTTAAATGAATAGAGTACACTTTACGCACGGGTTGAACATGGATATCGAACAAAACTGGCTCCCAAGATACAGGTTATACCTAGTTTGGGAGACAGCTGTCTCTGACTTCTAAACCATAATTTGCCTTAAATACAATGTTATTTAGGTACTAAATTTTATGTATTTTTGTATGGCTATGCTAATAAACATATTATTATTATTAACCTATTTAAAACTGTATGTTTAAACTTTTGACTGGCATACGACTATTTGTCTGTTTTGGGTCAGTTACCTCACATAATTATTAGGTACTGTTACTACACATTTGTGCCTTATTTTTTCCTATGAACGAAGAATTATGTCTAGAATCCTATTAGATACTATTGTTATCCATATGGGGAGATAGGTGACAAGCACGTGCATTGCGTTCACACGGAAAAAGAAAAATGAAGTAACGTAGCAGTGGAAATCAAGAGCCCAGACTAGCGAAAAATTTGAGACACCATCTAGCGCAACCGAAATGGAAACAAGAAAAGGCTGAAAAGCTTTAGTTTCCGAGGTCAAGACCCAAATCAGTGTGTGTGGAAAAGGTCACGCATTACCATGTCATCACTCTTCTCTCCACACGCGCAAACAACCTTCTTGGTATTAAGAATGTTTCAATAAGGTTTCTATGTACGGGCTTCCGGCTGATCTCGATTTCCTGTTCACTTCCACACGCTTCCTCGTTGTTATCGTTTTAATAATCTTTTGTTATTTATTGTTCAACGCATAAAACGGTATTCATTTGTGCCGTGTTTCAGACGAAATTGGATAAAAAGGGGAAGGCGGTCGTTTTGTGGGATATTAAATTAATAAACGAGATTCTCGATTCGTACGGTCCTGGCTCTGTGGTACATATTTTCGCGCTTCGTTTTTCATATTAATAATTAAATATATAATATAAATACGAATAGTTTATTTTTACACATCATAATTTTATTATTGAGCATATTTTTGTGCGCACAACTCTACTGATCTGAGCATCGTGATATTCCAGCGAGTTTAGCGTCAAAAGTTTTAAATTTCAAGATGAATTTTAATTAAACAGTCTTCTATTCTACTCTGATTTTAAAGAACAAGCTGATTTCCAGTCAATACTTAAAGTAGCTGCTGATTGCTGTTTCACAAAGCCTTATAATGACGGTAACGGTTTATCATATTATTACAAGGCATGGTTTCTCATCCAGTGATTAACCGAGGCAACCGTAGCTATATACCTCAAACTAGATAGATAGTAGTTCTTATTTTAACCCTTACAGAAATCAAAAACCGTAAAAATCAGTAGAAGCACTTTCACAAAATAAATTTCCGGTCACGAAAAGCATTGTGATATATTTGTATTGCTTGGTAGCAACATGCTATAAAGCATGTTGCTATCAAGCAATAACATTCAGCATTTTTCTTGTTGAATGTAAACTTCACTAAAATTATGAAATCCTTTTTCGGCGTGACAATTAAAATAACTGTAAAATTGTTGTGCCAATTTAACATAAGAAAAAAGGTGGATAAATTTAATTGTTATGTTTATTTTTTTTAGTTTCTAGTCACTGCTATAAAAAAAAATGCTTTTGGTTATTATTCAATCCTGGTAAATTCAAAACTAAAATTTATTTAATTTTATTTAACCTTTAGCCTAATTTACGAACAGATTTTTTTACGATTATATGTCACTAGATTACGCCGTGCACTGCATTTTAAAAAGTATAAAAATACACACGACTTCGAGATTTAGAGAGCAGAATTTATGATTTTTCAATTTCGGTATTTCTGAAACATATTAAGGAAACCTGCATGACTGAGTTATTTTCAATTGAATACCTAGCACGTTTATGCGTACCTACCACGAAGTTTCAAGTTTATTTAAAGAAAACGTGTTTTAAGATGGGTGCTAAGCATGAAAAAACCTCCGTAGCTATGTCTGGTAAATTGAACCAGATAACGCAGGTACGAGTTTAGACCGTAGTCGGTTGTCTTTTAGAAAAAAATATTGGAATGAGCCATTAATAAACTCATTCTCGGAGGCTTAAAGTTTTTATGCCAACAACTGGTGAAAAAGCTTCAATGATGGCTCCCAGGACTCCCGTGTTATGTTTATCTCGAGTTTTATTTTAAAACTTTAGAACGTTTTATGTTCTAAACTTGAATATTCAAAGTTATAGAATATTTGAAAATTATATTGTTGTATTATATACAACATTATTATTAGTATATGCGAAACCTGAATATAGTTTGTTCAGAATCAGTAACTGAATCGATTCCAATAATTTTTACATCATGTTATATTTTGTCCCAAAAACATTTAAAAAATGTTACGAGTAGGACACCGAGCGACACTGAGTACCTATCCGCAATCATATGCGCGCAATACAGGTCACTGACACTGAGCGGTCAGCGCGGGCGCAGTGGGGCGGGCGGGGCCCGGGGGTGAACCAACCAGGCAACCACTTCAGTCCCCCGGCAGCTATAGGGAAGTGTGCACGTATGTCGCTCCCGTTCAGATAAGTAGGTACAAAACGAGAGCGCGACCGCGAGCGCAAGCATTTCGGTTGATCTGTACCTATCGTATGTAAAAAGCATAGGTAGTGTTCGTTTAAGAAATGGTACGTACAGTAGCGGTTTGTGGTGATAACGCGAGCGCGCGGCAGTTGTGTTTCGGTTGACGTGTACCTATCGTATGTAAAAAGCATAGTGTTCGTGTAAGAAATGGTACGGATACTAGCGGTTTGTGGTGATAAGTGATAACGTATTCCTGGCAGTGCGGCACGAGGAGCTATCTAACATTAAGGTATCGTCACACACATGAACACACGTTTTTATTTGTACCTACAGCCTGTTGTGGTTAAGTAGTGCGATGTTTAACACTTTTCATCCATTTTGAACTTACAGTGTTTGGATAAGGTGCAACATATCGCATTGACTACATTTAATCACTTACGGCTGCATTTACAAATAAAGTACTTATTAATGTCTACCTACACTTGACGGAAAATGTGGAACGTGTGCGAAATGTGAAACATCAGTTAAATACAATGCAATCGGAAATCGCCGTACGGTTAGGTACCTACTGCCACATTATTATCAATGAGCGCCGCGACAACGCGGGCGCGGGGCGGCGCCCGCGCGTGATGAGCATGTTTTTGTACGGACAACCAGGTAACTTAACAAGCTTATAACTTTGTGATTTTTCATGATACAAGTTTTGAAATTTTGTACATAGATTATTTACATAAAAATACTAGACACGTGTTTCAGGTTTCGCATATACTAATAATAATGTTGTATATATTTCTTTAGGTTATTATAAAAAAGTACAGTTTAATCAATCGTAACCAACCTCTCTGGAGTCGCACCTGCCCCCGCACGCGGGGACCTTCACAGTGTCCCAGCAACGGCGACCATTCGCATCAGTCTGCTCAGCCCTCGCCAAGTAGACCCGAAGCTTGCAAGACATGATGCTATGCGATGATGTGACCATGTACAGCATCACGATTGAAAGTAAACGCCATGGCTTTAATGGCATGATCCTCTCTTGAAAAACAGGTAATTGATTACACCATTTATTTCAACTTAAAAAACAGTAATAGAAGTAGTAGTAAGCCTAGTGATATGACTATGAGACCTCAGACTTTTCAAAATCATGTGCGAAGTAATATTTAATTATCACTCACTTGAATGGTGAAAGAAAACATTGTGAAGAAACCTGCTCGTTTTAGGTATTTTATCCACTGTGTGTGAAGTCGGTGGCTAGCGTGGTGGACTATAGCCTAATACCTCTCATTCTGAGAGGAGACTCGTGCCCAGAGAGAAGGTTCGATGAAAAGGTTTATTTCAATGTATCACATAACTACTATACTATACTATAGTCTGTTGTCTGTACAACTGTTCGACTAACGATGAATAAAAGAAAATTTAAATATTTTTTCTTCTAATAAAGACTAAATGTAGCAAAGTAATAATTATAAAATATTTTAAGTTAGTGTCCTTGAACAGCTCCGTTTTATAAACTATTCAAAATTACACAATCTTCATAAAATTGTGTGAGATAAAAAGTAATGCAGGGACCACTTCATAAACTTAGACACTCTCAAACGTGAGTTAAGATAAGCGAGAGGAACTCCAGTTAAAAAGCTTAGTTAGTTTTACTTCAATCTAGAGTAAAAAGCACTCACCAAGTAACAGTTTGTTTCACAAAAGACGTAGCCCTGCTGAAGGGTTATTTGAAACTGGCCTCGTTTTACAGAAACTCTTTTGTACATGCAGTTTTTCCACATCACTTAACATTATGATTTCTCATTACGGCCATTTAACCATAAACGGTCAAGTCAGCCTGTAAAAAGCATATAAAATAACAATATAAAATACATCAACGCAATTTTAGTATTGTATGCAAATCGTGAATTTACAGCGCGTTAAGAGTAGGGTGTTGTCAGCCTATGGGGCTGTATAAGCTGTATTTTCTTTAGATGCTTTTTTGGAATTTATTTGTAACAATAGAAAAGCGTTTACTTGTTTTCTTGTTGTTGTTCTGTTTATTACGTAAAATTAGGTACATGATGTGGATAACAAAGGCGACGACTGCAGGTAGGCAGTAAATAGGTAATAAACAGCAACTCTGTCCACTTGTGACTACGCTCTTAATTTAATTTAGATTTAGGCCCCGTTAAGCCCCGGGTTCAATTCTCAGACCAAGCGAAGAGTTATTGGGTTTTCCTATGAAGTTCTAAGTAGCAGCTCAGAGTTTGGAGGAGCTTCGATACTAGAACACTAGCGAGCTATGGGTGTACTGTACAGCAGAAAACCTCTGCTTAAGGCTTCGGGAATATAGGCGCGATGTTATGTTATATTCAATGTCTAACATTCGCGAAGTGTTAGAAATCAATACGAAATTTTACTTTTTCATACCTCTAAGGTGGCAAACAAGTATACGGCCCGCCTGATGGTAAGCGGTTACCGTAGCCTATAGACACTATTTATATTATACTATTACGAATGTATTTTATTTTTATTTCATTGAAGTCGATAATCGAGTCTGTAATATTTCCGATTAAAAAACCATTCATCCGAGAGTAAAAGTAAAAAAACATATCAAAGTTCATCCAATAGCCCAAGGCAACTTCTACTGCTTTCATAAAATTATTTAAAAATAAAGCTAAACGATATACGTGCGTTTATCCCTTGGCTAATAAACAGACAGTAGAGTAAATATAGAAGTGGAACTGTTCACGATATCATTATGGAATAAAAGCGAAGAAGCTTTCGGGTATGAGCAGAGCTTTGTAAATAGTGCGATACAGTTCTAAAGAGTAAATAAGATTATTTGTAATTATCTGTATTCTGTATCTAATTATGAATTTCTATTTTGCTCTTATCTCTGTGGTCTTCCTAAAGGCTGTGCTACACGGTAATCTAAATAAATTAATTGAGTGAAATTGTATTGTCAATCGTAATGATACTACATCATATTGCACTCGTTTAAGAAGGAATTTAAAACATAAAACTCTGGGTTATGCTCTGTCCAACCTTTCGGGGGAGGTTTGCTCTTAATAACTATTACAAGCTCTCTAAGATTATGTACAGTGGAGAAAAGAGTAAGGTTAGCCTATTAACCCTTTGACAGATAAATATTTATAATGCGATTTACATAAAGACGCATATTATATCGTTCGACGCCTGCATGCCTCACTCTTTTGTCAACTGTACCTAACTATACGAGTATCTTAAAGGTTTTTCTGGACTACATTCTTTTTCTAGAGTTATATTTTGCACTAATTCAATAGAATTAGTTACTCATATATCTAGATATTATAAAGCGTAGATTATAATCAACTTAGTTCCATTTTTGTTACGAACTTCTATTTTAAGCACCGCAATAGAGCTTTCGTGACGACCATCATTAAAAATAAATGGCTGCTTATAAAATTACTGGTCGGGTGTCAAGATCTAGTAATTGAAACGCAACTTGTTATTATTGCTGTAATATTTTGTGCGACGGAAATGCTTGACGGCTATTTAATTTTGACAGTTAACACCGAAACTTAATATAATTCATAGCCGCTTCAAGATTGTTTTAGTGTGATATAAAGTTGTACGATTATAATAACGTAAGTACCTAAATGTATTCCAGTGATATGACATTATGTATATACTGAAAAAAAGACAATCCAATAATCAAAAGTATTATAGTGATGATGTGATAGATGTATTCTAGCGCAGATATTTAAAGTAAATGAAGGGTAATTCCGGGGCGTAAAAATTTTAAGAAATATTATTTCGGTACTGATGATGATGACATTTGCGATTTATGACAATAACATAACCGTTACAAATGACATCATCAGCTTATAACAATATAACTTATCCGCGTTTTATGTTTAGTAGAATAACATTTGTCATTGAAGCCAAGGTGACAGGGTGCGGCCGGGTAAAATTTTAGCAATGATGTGGTTGCGCCATGTTCTCCAGAAACCTTCTCATCTCTGGAGAGCAAACACCCGTCTCCAGCTGATGACCTTTTCTTTCCTGTTTCCCCCGATCCCAACTCTAACACACTTGTTATTACACCTCAACATCTGATCGCTGACATTTGCTCCTTCCGAAGCGACTCTGCAGATGGCCTTGATGGCTTATCACCACAGTATTTAAAGGACCTTACATGTACCAGTACCGGGGAGGCTGGTGAGATGCTTTTGAAGGAGCTCACGGTTTTGACCAATCTTATGCTCTCCGGCAATGTGCACGAGGCCGTCGTCAATATTTTGTATGGGGTCAATTTATGTGCCTTTTTTATTGCACGGGAAATCCTCATGGATCCTCCGCCCACCCGGGTAGGTGGCAGGTTATGTCGGACTTGTACTGACTAAAAACCGCACTTGCCTTCACCTTTTTTTTTTTTTTTTTATAGTACGGAAAATCCTCATGGATCCTCCGCCACCCGGGGAGGTGGCAGGGTATGTCGGACTCATACCGACTAAAAACCGCACTTGCCTTCACCTGCCCTATTGTCATGGCCATGGGATCCGCGAAATTCGCCACGACCATGACAGGCTGTGGTCCAGCAGTTGCTGGACCCCGTCGATAAGCGAGGCCTCTCCTCGCATACTGTTTAGGCACGCTTCGTTAAAAGCGTGCCGCCTACTGGGGCCATTGTCTGGTCGGGCGGCAGAGTCCCCCAATTCAACCGCCCGCAGGCCACAGCTCATGGAGGCCGGAGGTCTGTCTGCACCCTCCGGCGCCCGGTGCGTCTACTACGGATCGGGAGAGAGGTGGACAATTCTCTCTCCCTTTCCGCCGCCTCCTTTGGCACTTGCCTTCACCTGCCCTATTGGCCTATCATGGCCATATCTATAACTCTAATCTCACATCTTTGTACAGAGGCCAGCACATCAAGCTACCCCAATTTGTCAAATTTATTTGATAGATTTTCAACTTTAATAACAACTAAGTTATAAGGTTCATGTTCGATTGGGAAAATCTGTCAGTTTTGGATAGTTTATCCTGCTGGCGTATGTACAGTAAAAATACATACGTACATAATTGATTGCGGACGCCCCGGCACTCATAGCAGAATTTATAAGTTATTTTAGGTACTTAGTTTACTTTATTTAACTTTATATAAAAATTCATCAGCTCAACTATTTAAATTGTATGGAAAGTTAATTGTTTTTTTTTGGTTATAATCACTAGTTACTATTTTATTGTGCTTTTTTAAACTATTGTAGGCTGTGGTTTCATTTATTGTCATACTGTCGTCTCCAAACTGCATATTACGTATTTACTTACTTATTATTATTAAAATAAATCGACGTCAAATTTAATAACAAAAGAGCCTTAATGATAAAGTTAGGACATACCTTGAAGCTGGCGACTAGTTGAAGTATTTCATATTACCTCGTTGCCACTGAATGGAATGAACTTCTTCGGACTGTTGGACTGAGTTACAGTACTCCAGCTTTCGAAGGAGCTTTGTTTGAGAAACCATCTTAGCTGCAAACCAAGATTGGAATTAGCTTCATATAATGCCGGAATCCAGTACTCCGATCCGTATTTACTGTCTGAAAGTAGCTACTCTGCCCTCGTAATAGCAAATGCAGTATGTACTTGCCAAATGGCGGTTTTGAGAAAAACGTATCTAGGTGTTTTTTTTTAATCTCTACTTCAACTTTCCTTATTATTTCAACATGTTCTAGCCATGTAAAAAAAAAAATCTATATCGTATAGCTCAGTCTCCTAAGTTATTTTCGTCAAAAACCGAAATTCGTAGAAATGTCAATTACTGCATTTGCTGTTACGAGGGCTGTAGTACTGTTCAGTTACTATTATAATTTATGCGTGTGGGTCTAGTGGTCGCAAGCGCGTCTGCGGAGTCGGACCTAGGTTCAATTCTCGACCTAAGAATTGTGACAAAGAATTATGGGGTTTCTGGGAAATTCTCAGTATCAGTTTTTAGAAGTGTTACTCTGCTGCTGAGTTCATCGGGATTGGTACGATCACATTGAAATACTAGGCAAACGAGACTTAACTACTGAGGTCTCAAGATGACGCGCGAGTGATAGCAGTAGATATAGTTAGGTAATGTAAAAAAAAATTTAAAAAGTAAAAAAAAATGTAACAAAGGTGACCACTAGACTAATGACTACCTCATTAGTCTAGTGGTCCTAAAGTGCGACTGCTACGCTAGGTCCTGGGTTCAATCCCCAGGTCGAGCAGTGTTATTGGGTTTTTCTATGAAATTCTCAGTAGCAGCTCGGAGTCTGGATTTGTGCCCTGTTAATGGCAATAGGCTAGCCCCCTATTACATGGGACCTAAACATACCGGCGAAATGTGGGTGTACATTAGTACACATCTGCCTAACCCTTCGGGGAATACAGACGTGATGGTATGTTTAGGTAATATAAGAACAATAATGAAATAATTCTATTGAAATAAAACAACTTTTACGGAATTTATCGACTTTTTTTACTTAGAGCCATGGTCACGGACAGATTGAGATGACGGTCATCTGGACATTGCATTAATAATAATTATTACTTACCTACAACTACCCACATTTTTATTAATTATTAACAATGTGGTTCATATTTGATAGTCTTTAATAGGGTACCAAGCAGGTGGTAAGACCCAGCCATCCTTTCTTTTGAAATCTTTTTAATTTCAATGTTTTCACGAGTCATCCTGGGTAGGTATCAAAACTGATACCTACCCAAGATGACTCGTGAAAACAAATAACAACATACCCAAAATGTTGATAAACCACAAATCCTTGCAAAAGAAAACTCTTTTGCAAGGATTTGTGGTTTATCAAATCTGATGTAATGCTGGGCCTTATCAAGTGTATTTTCAAAAACTGCTGACTTTTTGGACATCGATTTCATTCATTTGGACGTGTTTGACATCACCGACGTGTTTTTTACGTGAGAGACCGCAATCACAATGTGACACTTGACAAATGGTAAGAACTGACTGATCTTCTTCAGAGGCTTAAGTAAGTTTTAATTGAAGCACGCTTGATCAATATGTAGCCCATTTCGTCAGTGACTCCTCACGTACGTACGTTTCTCATGGTTTCTGCGACTATACCACCATAATTGGAGTTTGTTGTCGTGCAGGACTTGCTTGGTTGAAGCTCCGTAGCCAGGCGTTGCTCATCACAGATCCCATGTGCTTTCTGAAGTAAATAGCAAGGGTAAATAACTGTGTTGGGTGGTGGTGTGATCCACCATTTAAGTATTTGTCTGTGCGGGTTTTCTTTCTTTCGATATACAATATCGAATCAATCTATTCGATACTCAATGTGTTATTGAGATTACGAATGACTAAAACATCTCAGAAATCTAAAGAGTTATTGGCCTCTGACTCGGTAAATTGAATTTTAGAATTTAAGGGGTTGAGATAATCTAGAAATGCTGTTACTTTGTTAGATGGCAATATTTATGATGAAAGTATCATCTAAGTATCGCTTAAAAAGTGTTAGGTGTTACAGGAGCAGATTATAAGACTATTTTCTCAAAATCTTCCAAAGATATCTGCAATAGCGGGAGATACCGGAGCGCCCGCTGCTACCAGTCTACTTACGTGTAGAATTGATTATTCCACAACAGATAGCTGGATGCTAGACAATGTTCTAATAGTTCAGCTGTCTGATGTAGTCTTTATATTAATATGACTGAATTTTAAATCTGACCATAGTTTCACGGTACGAATTTTTATTATGAAGCCGTGCTTCCCCTTAGTGGAGCGAGTAGGTATTTTAGCTAAGTGTTTAGCCAGTATATAAAGGTTGTTGAGTCGATTTAGCTGACTATTGTACGCACTGGAGGATACGTTTTGTGTATCTTAGGCAGCCCATACATTTTAGGTGGCTTAGTACTCTTAGAGATTAAACATTTTACAATTAGTTTAAATGTGTCTCAGTGTTTTTTTTAGCAAATCACTAGTTAATTTCAAAGGTTTTGTTATAGAAACGGTATTCTCTAGTCAAAAGTCCAAATAATTTATTCAAGATAGACTACTAAGTACTTCTTTTTGAACGTTATTTTTACATTAAGACAGCTCCCAAAACGCCTGCCCTTCACAGGTTCCTAGTATTTTAGCTGGGAAGAAGAAACGGCACAACAAACTCCCCAGCAACAGTTTGTATTATATGTACATATTTACATCCGATAAAAGGTCTTGTATTTTATAAAATTCGTAAAAAGGTGTTTTATTTCAACGTCTTATATATGCGTAAGTGTCAGAAATAATGATACGTAAACAAAAGCATAAGTTTGTTACGTAGAAGTAGAATATTTTTATGCCAGCAACAATTTACATCCATCATTCAAGATACTAAGCCGTCTAACTCCCAACATGTTACTGGAAAAGCTATTTAGTAAGTTTCACACATAACACTTATCCACATTAAAGAATTTGCGAGTTCCTCATTTATGTTTTCGTCCTTGAAGTTTAATGGTATCTGAAATATACATGACTACCGCGGTTTAAAGGTACTTATCCTTTATGTTGTGGCGAAAGCTAAGTTAGAAGACAGGAGTTTCAAAGCCGGTTAAAGAAGATATTTAGATCATCTTCATTTGTATCATTTCACTAGATCACCGAAGAAAGGCACAAATAGAAAGGTATGTTAATAGGGAAAAAATTCAAGCAAGTAATCACTTAATATTGTTAAATTAAAAAAAAAACTAATACTTGGCTTCTACTCTCCAAGTAATTTAAAAACACAAAGTAACAATATCTAATTTAGTATCTAATTTTTGTTTCAACAAATACCTGGTATAGTATATTACATTTACTCATTATGATAAAAGTATTGCTAAATAATATGGAACCGATTATTTACAAGCAGAATATTTGAAATACGTGGTAACCACGTTCATGTTACATATTAATATATTATGATTAATGCTCACTTAATAATGTAATCAATTACATCGAAACCGGAGTTTAAGGTTCGAGGAATTTTGTATTGAAAATAAGCGACAAAACTAATCTGGATAGAAAGCAGGATTCCTACTTAATGAAAACATTTGAATCATGAAATTGCTTCGACGTCTACAAATACTTAGAATTTTTAATTATTTGCAAAAGGAAATTTTGAGTGTGGATAGATTGCGCGATCCAGATGTTTACAGACAAAGACAAATTTATCAAAGAACGTTGCAAAAAATTTTTTTTTTATAATATAAAATATATTTTTTTAAAGTAAAGCAAATAATGGCTCTTTAGTCAACTGATCCCGCTCGTACTGAGCCCGCGGGATCAGTTGACCAATGTATATTTAGAATTGGTCATCTGAGCCCGTTTCATAATTTTGTCATTTATATAGACACCGAGAAAAGTGTTACGTAGTCTCATTGAGAGAAAAGTTTAGAATCGTATCATTACCTGCAGGAAGGGATGATGATGTCATTATTTCGTGACGGTAGAGTGATATTTGTGCAAAAAAAGTTCAGTGGGTGAAAAAAAATAATTCAGTTCACTTGTATACTTTCAAGGGAATTTAGATAAATTAATAGACACAGTGTGAATCTAGATTGTAGTCATGCGAAAAATGTGATTTTAAAATTTTAGGAACTTTTTTATATTTTATATAGTAAATACAGATCAATCAAATAAATATAATGAAACTACTAGGTAAGTCGTATCAACATTTATTAAAGATTGATTTATAAAATTTATTATAGATTTTTATTTACTCATTTATTTCAGGCCCTTAAATAAACACCTTACAAACGGACATATACAGTAAATACAGAAATGTGTTAGTATATAAAACTTAAACCTATATTAGTAACACTTCACTTTGTATTAATTTTCTTTGTGCTGTCTTGTGGTACTTGTCCGCGGAAGCGACGGAACACCACGCCAAAAGTCTTCCATGACGAGAGGCAGAAAGCAATTTGGTACTTGCACCACGAACGCCTTAAAGTTTACGTTGCGGCGCGAATCCGGCACCACTCTCGGCATGTACCTCGTCTTTTGGCGCACGTACTCTGCGATGTCATCCGCTCTTGTGGTATAGTGCAGGCGGGAAATGTACACCAGGGTGTTCGGCTTCGCGGCACGCAGACTCGCGTTGGGCTCCGTAGGAGATTTGCATTTTTGCTTTGCTTTTTTATTATTTTGTATTCAGCGCTTCCTCCTCTGAACCGTCACAAAAACACCATCGTCATCAGCTCAATTCGGTGCCAGCTCCAGGGGCGCTCGCTGTTACACTGGCGAAATCTTTACATGAATTCGCCGGGGTTTCGGACACTGGCAGCGGATCGGGGTTGGTTTAGATTTTGATGAATTATAAGCGACTAAGATTTTTAGAATATTTAGTTTTATTTTTAAAGATCCATCCGCTACATCTATTCTTTGTTATGCATCTTTTTTTTTCTTTTTTTTCTATAGTACGGAAAATCCTCATGGATCCTCCGCCACCCGGGAGGGCGGCAGGGTATGTCGGACTTGTACCGACTAAAAACCGCACTTTCCTTAACTTGCCTTATAGTCATGGCCATGGGATCCGTGAAATTCACCATGTGTGTGACCAAGGAAGCTTTATATGGCTACTGTGGAGTTTATTTTTATAGTCCTTCTTAAATATTTTCCGTACGCCTGTACAGAAATTTAAATATATTTAATAGAGTTTTGCCTAATTTCAAAGCGGGATCAGTTGACAAAAGAAAAATAATACAATAAATTAACTAGTCAACTCATCCCACGAGCTCAGTTTAGAGCGGGATCAGTTGACTAAAGAGCCAAATAATTGAAATTCTCCATGTTTTACACAAACTTAAATATACTCAAAGGTTTTTGATATTATAAAGAAAATGCGAAGCCAGGCGGATTGTATATTATGCTGTAACTACTCAATAATTCAAAGACCAAAGGACGAATGTACGAAAATATAAATCTTGGAAATACTTAAAAAAAGGTAGCTGAATAAAAAGAAGGAAAAGACTTTGAATAACCGGCAACAAAAAAAGACTTTACGCAAAAGTGAAGATCGTTAAAGACTTAAAAAGGTTCAAGGTAGCCTGTGTTTATAAGAACTGTTAGGGAAATAATATAATCAGGGTTTAAGGTCTCAAAAAGCGTGCAAGGAATAAGATTTCATCAAGATAATTTCAGAGATGAAGAAGACAGAATAGTACTCTATGTAGATAGAATCAACGGTAAGTCTCCGCTAAAAGTTCCAGCTGTAAAATACATTAACAGCACTTTTATTCCACGCCCCGTTGATTTCCTTTCATGTCTTTGTAAACAAATAGTTTTTTTTAAACATACTGCTTCTTGTGATCAGATTTGATTATCAGAGTAAATGTAAAAAATCTTTAAATACCTTTAAAGACACTTATACGAGTTAATATTTAATTAAGAATACTAAATGCCGCCGGCATTTACTAGCTGACGACTGAGAAGAAACGCCGAAACAAACTCAGAGAATCATGGTTTCTTTTAAAGTCCTGACAGTAACAATATTCTTATCTGCTTATCATATGTGTTTTATGCCAAATCTGAACTGGCCTTTTGAAAATAGCAGCTTTAAGTTGAGCAGTCCTTACTGACGGCACGTATATATATCAGTCATCGTGTAGCTCCCCATTATTTAGGGAGTTCAATTATTTTCCGAAATTTAGAAGTCATTGGGAGTGGGATTTTTGTGGGTCATTTTTTTTTACACAGCACCATCCAGTCTCAAACTAAACAGAGGTTTTACTATGGGTACTAGACAATAGATATAATATTATACTTATATACTTTTGTTGGTAAATATGTATTTTTTTTAGTTTATTTTAATACTTTATGCACAAAACAAAATTGTTGTACAAAGGCGGACTTAATGCCATTAGGCATTCTCTCCCAGTCAACCTTAGGGTGATGCAGAGACAAAGCAAGATAGTAGGTGCACAAAAGTTGGTGGAAAATATAGTTGAATAAAATATATAATTTACAAACAAAAGTATCTGGATGTTTCTTATGTATTATAAATATGTTCTTAAAATACATAAGAATCAGAAACACTTATGTTTACCCCATAATTAATTGTGTCCTGTGGGAATCAAACCCACGACCCCGTGATCAGCAGTTCGACACTCGAACCACTAGACGTCGTCTAAATATGATCTATCATTAACTAGTTCTAATATTATTTAGGTATTTAGTTAAAAAGTAAACTGTATACCATTACTACTTCAAAATGGCTTCATTATAGAAGCCAGCAAGTAAAAAATATATACGTAATTGATTTACACACACCAAATCACCAGTGACAAGATACAAAAGCCAGACTGTCGATGACGTCACCGTGGGACAACCACGTGACAGCCGTTTTAGTTGAGTCTAGCTGTTTAGCACAAAAAGTTTATTTATTTATTCTAGCATATTACCTCATGTAGAGGTTTTTTTTTAGGGTCTTATACATATTAGCCCAGAATGGTCAGAAGTAAATCGACGCAAATAGAAGAGGGAAGGTTTAATTATGTCTTTTGACCTCAGGTGAAATTAAATTAAGGATCTACTAAATCTAATTGCATCCGGATACAAAATTAAGGTTCTTCCCACAAAACGTGGTATCCCGAATTTCCACCGAATTAGAGAACGCACCAGATACCTAAATAATATTCAGTGAATCCGCAACTCATTTGAAAGGGAATTCAACCCTTCTTCGTTTGTTTACAGAAGATTTTACACCGTTACGACCTCGGAAGGACTTTGATGCAAGTATCTGCAGGAATATTTATTTAAGGGAAAATATTTTTGAGTTACACTTTTCTTATTTAGAGCATAAACGGGGATGGAAATTTCGTAAAGAGAAATTGATCAATTTGTCAAGAAGTTTACTATAGTTATAGCTGGTCATTTTTACACAACACCGTCTAGTCCCAAACTAAGCAGAGCTTGTAGTACTATGGGTACTAGACAATGGATATAATACTTATATACTTATATACCTATATACTTTTTATTTGTAAATACATACTTATAATACATAAGAAACACCCAGACAAACACAAACACTTATGTTTATCACATAAATATTTGTGTCCTGTAGGAATCGAAACCACGACACGATTTTCTCATAAT
Source organism: Acronicta alni (assembly GCA_964056405.1). Classification (NCBI taxonomy): domain Eukaryota; kingdom Metazoa; phylum Arthropoda; class Insecta; order Lepidoptera; family Noctuidae; genus Acronicta; species Acronicta alni. The sequence goes on from OZ043919.1 coordinate 12,937,471, forward strand.
AAGGAACAGAGTTTCTAATAGATTCAACATTATTCTAATAATAACTTTCTATCTATGTCAGCTTGGTTTCTAGATTAATAAGTAGTTTTGAGAAGCCTAGACTTGTCGTGATTTTAATTAGTCCACCAACTTCACGTACGCTTTATACTTTTATGTACAACTTTAGTACAATCAACTTGAGTTTACAATCGCTCTAATCAGGTGTGTTTGTTGTATGTATAATTATGTAATTTAAAGTTTACATCTAGTTTTCTTGCTTACCTTGCATATAAATAATTCATACTTTGTGCAAACTCCTCACGCTCTGGTTCAACGTTCCTATCACAATAAAACCCATAATCCCACCAACGAAGTATTCTCTTTAAATATGTAAAAGTTGTGTGCAAAAATAACCGTACTTTTATGTTTCTTTATTGACAAACAAAAATAGATAATTACTGAATTTTTGCGGCTAGATGAACTAAGAAGTAGCTTAGTTCAGCAACTTTATGGTTAACGTTAGTCATTTTGTATCAAAGCTATAACTGTTAAACAGAAAATACTCTCTTGGCAGACTTTACAAATATAATATATCTTTATTGTCACTAAAAAGTTTTCCGAGCAGTGTCTGCCATCAGAGCCGTATCATAACTTTTTGTAAAACATAAAATCAGTTATACTTTCAACTTTCCGACAAGAAAGCTTGCTAACCGCGTTTCATATTATAATAATTCTTCTGGGCCGTGAACTTAAGTATTCCCCTAAAACTTATCCCCAACCTCAATGCATGCAGGAGATAAAAATAAACAGAGGCAGCCATTATAACTAGAGCTCTTCGATCTATTGTGTGCTTAAGTTACGTAGTAATAATTTTCAGTATTAGTAGGGGTCTTGTTCGACTGGTTGGGGTGACGTTGAGGCATTCTTGCATCGGAGGCAGTCGACTAGACGGCGCCGTTCGGTGACTCATCGTACCATCCAGCTGCTTTATAGTTTTTTCGCTGACTCATCGTAATTCATCATTGATTTAATTTCACGTGCCATGGGGATTATAAACGCTTGGTGTTCGCTTCGTTAAGAATGAAGTAGTAACAGCTTTGTTAGTATATTGTCTGTGAAATTTTGATAACCATTTGAGAATGAGTAGCTGGGAATAGTGTCAAGTTTATAAATGTATAATAGCTATAAAAAAAGTAACTTAATAAATCCGTTGATAATAAAACTGCTTCGTGAACTTTAATTCTCATTACAGTTTTGTAATCCGTAATGTAACGATAAAATATAATGATTGACAAATTGTATCATTTGTAAACAAAGGCATTGAGAACAATACTGATGATATTGCATATCTTATCTTTCTCATTATACTTATCATAATAGACACTTAAGGAAAGGTACCCGAGAGCTTCTTTAGTTGGCGAAGATAGTGTTTTGGCCGACTTAAGCTCTTGAGTACAATAAAAGATAATCAAGATTTAGAAAGCAAAGGTATGAAGGATGTAATTTTTTAAGAATGCTCAATTTGTTGTATTTTTTTGATAGATTAATATTATAATGACAACTACCCCAATTAAAGCTAAAAAACATGTGTGAAAATGAATACACGTCCAAAATTCCCGCCTCGTAAATGTCCCAAAACTTCAAGCGCTTCAAGCGTTTGCACCCCAAATTGTATTTTGACATCCGACACTATAACATTTTAGTGTAATGCTCTAACTTTTGTCCCCTAAACAAGGGCACCCTACGCCGCACTGCGGGCACCATCGAGAGTAACACTTCTTATAAATTGCTTTAATTTAATACATTGCGCCTGTGACGGGAATCCCGCATTCGAATACATTTTTCTGGTCCGGACAAGTTTGGCAGTGAGTCATAAATAAGATTTCTTGGAGAGAAATACACATTTCAATGTATTTTTGAGTTATAGTGCCAAATGGTTTTCTTCCTTTGCTTTTTTTATTTATTATATATCTGCTTTACACGGACTTGCTGCATGCCATAATGAAGAAAACAGTATTCGAAGCGACTATTCTACAACCAATGCCGCCATCTTTGCCAAACGTCAATGACCAATATTATTTACATTAATAAAATGGTTTTGTTTCATTCCAACAATAATGCTAAACATCTAGGTATTTGGAGTTCTTTAGAATATGGATATCTATTGAGCTATTACTAGCTTTAGGACCACTCAGAGTAATGAAAAATCATGACGTACACGATACGATTATGACCACAAAATCTGAAACTTTTTTGTAATAGTACGGTTCTCAAACTAGTCCGCTGTAAAATGATGATTGTATGGGAAACGATTTTAAACACAAAATATAATTTTCCTTTATTCACTAACGATTTTAAATACAAAATATAATTTTCCCTTTCGGGGCGAACGATGCTTGGACGCAGAACAATATCCTTTCTTGCAATGAAAGTAGGTACTGTAGTTTACCTTGCTGGTTTAGTGTGGTTTGGAAGGTTTTAAGACCTTTGAGAATAAGGAGTTTAGATCGTCACGATAATTATGTTTTTAATCGAATTTGACAGTCATAAAGTAGAATTTCAACTTTCATAGAGTGACTTTTGGAATTATTATATTTGGAAACACTTCGTATTGAAATACCAACAGAATTCTGTTGAGACAATTTAATTTCAGGAGCCAAGCTATACTTAATACATAATCCTTATTCCGAAGCACTATAAAATACTTTAGTCTATAAAGTTCAAGTTTATCCTTAATGTTGACGAACCCTGGTCATAAAAGTTGTTCAAACAGCTACGACGACACTTAGAAGTATTTTAATTCAGGTCTTACACCACCTTTGGCCTCAGTTCAGTACCTAAGTGAATATAGTATAGTGTTGAGAGCTATGTTATTGTGTTTTCCAGAAACAACATAGGTACTGACATCTTTGATCTAATTCGGAAGTGTCAAACAATACTACTATTTTTTAAAGATTTTGTTAATTTTTATGTGGTCTTTGTGATATTTTTTATATTAAAAAATCGAACATATTTGAACATGAATTTTGACACAGGCATCCCTACTTACTGATATTATAAATGAGAGAGTAATTCGGTCTGTCTGTCTGTTTCACTTTCACCGCTGAACCGATTTTAATGAAATTTGGTACAGAGATAGATTAACCCTTGGAAAAAGACATAGGCTATCTTTTGTCTCCTTTCTGCCCTTGGGGATGCGGATGTAACACATCCTAATTTTTAACATAAAACAAATCCTCATTTTAAAATACATCCTCGTTTTAAACAAAAATCAAATCCTCATTTTAAAACACATCCTCATTTTAAACAAAAAACAATCCTCATTTTAAAACACATCCTCATTTTAAACAAAAAAACAAACCTAATTTTAAAACAAATCCTCATTTTAAATGTTGCTCTTAGGTACAGATTAAGATGTTCCCAAAAACAGAGGCTTTTCAATATTCCGGCTGTGGCTATCAACGGTGAGCGCAGGTTGATGATTATCAATTTATTTTGGCCTGAATTGGATGATAAGGGCACCAACGACATGTGGTTTCAACAGGACGGCGCTACGTGCCACACAGCTCATGCCACATGGGACATTCTGCATGAGCGATTTTAGGGTCTTTTATCTCGAGGGGTTTTCTTAAGTCGTCTATATGAAAAAAATCTATGATATCTCACAGATATTTTGTTTTATTTAAATTTAAAGATAGGAAGCGCTTAATTAAAGACCTTGTATATAGTTAAGTTTTTAATGTCAAGTATTTACTGTCATGTAATACTGAAGCAGTGATAGCCTAGTGGTACGACCATTGGACTGCCAAGTCGAAGGTGTCGAGCTCGAACCCAAGGCACGCACCTCTGACTTTTCAAATTCACGTGCGTATTAATAATTAATTATCACTCGCTTAAACGGTGAAGAAAAATATCGTGAGGATACCTGCATACCTTAGAGATTTTTCTCGATGGTTTGTGAAGTCTGCCAACCCGCATTAGGCCAGCGTGGTGGACTGTAGCCTAATCCCTCTCAATATGAGAGGAGACCCGTGCCCAGCAGTGGGACAGTATATGGGTTGATGATGATGATGATGACACATGTACTTATGGTATTGATAAACTTGAGGATGTGTTATTAAAGCTACGTAAATGAAATCTCATTAATTAAGTTCCCCTATTACCCAATACCTCACAATATTTACAGGCATACACATACAACTTTAAAGTAATAATTAAAAAAAATACGTTGCAGCGTTCACATTGTAATAAAATTATACATATATTTATACAAATAATTATGTAGACGATGAGATCAAGAACCATTCTTCATTTTACCTCTTATCCATCTTCTCACATAAGCTTAAACATTCACGACACACATCCATCCATCATCATTGCAAACAAGTCACACTCCGGTGATGATGTCTAATATAATCTGTATATAGTAATGTAAGAATATGGTCTGTATATAGTAAAAACGTAAAAAATGAATTTTATGTAACGGCAAAAAGAGGTTGTTAGAATGATTCGAAAAGCAATGGTTTGGTATAAATGGACACGTATCAGAAAATATTATGCCAAACCATAACATACCATCACGCCTGCATTCCCCGAACGGTTAGGCAGAGGTGTACCAATGTTCCACAGTTTGCCGTTGCCGTCGCCGTATGTTTAGATCCCATGTAATAGGGGGTGAGTCTATTACAATTAACCGGGCAATTTAAACTCCAAGGTGCTACTAAGAACTTCATAGAAAAATCATAATAACATTTTGCTTGACCTGTGAATCGAGATCAAGACCTTAGTACCGCTTAGAACCACTAGACTAAATAGGGCCGTTATACCGGGTGTAAAGGTACTATTAATTTCTGAGAGTAATTATGATAAAATTGTAAAATATATGATAAACCTAAAACATAAATGGATAACTCATACATCTCTTACGAATCTTACGATGTATGAGTTATCCTTTTATGTATTAGGTTAATACCTAGAAAAGCTTACATCTTAGTGGATGTAAGCTTTTCTATAAGTGAATAAAAATAAATAAATAATATTTACATTTTCACAAAATATCTAACAAACAATACAAATCAATGATAACCGTTTTTGCTACAATTTCTACTAATATTTTTAAATGCGAAAGTAACTGTTACGTTTACGAGTCTAAACCACTTCTTCTTTTCGTGTCGATGGTAAATACATTATTTATATTTCTTGAGCCCAGTAGGTGGCCACGTTAATTGCGGCATCAGTGGCATTCTAAACCACTGAATCGATTTTGATGAAATTTGGCACAGAGATAGATTAGACCTTGGAGAAGAACATAGGCAATCTTTGCCTCAAAAAGCTCTGAGACGCAGGTGAACCCATGGGCAACAAGAGTAATAATGTTATAAGGGCCGGTTTTTTTAATATTATACGTTTTTATCTTTTTTTGTATATTTTTGGCATTTTCCATGCTAAGATTTTAAAGTTATTTAGAAAAGGAAAAATACGACCGCGGGCAGGATTCGAACCTGCGTCTTCTGGTTCGGTACACCAGACGCTATGACCACTAAGCCACCGCGATACCTACCCGTCATGTCGAATTTTTCCTTCACATATTGAATTTACGTCTTTATGGTGACGTCAGTAACACCTATTGAAATGCAAGTTTTTGCTTTTCAACCGACACAACTTACTTTACAGTTAGTTCAATGCCGAACGATGCATTTCAATAGGTGTTACTGACATGACGGGTAGGTATCGCGGTGGCTTAGTGGTCATAGCGTCTGGTGTACCGAACCAGAAGACGCAGGTTCGAATCCTGCCCGCGGTCGTATTTTCCTTTTCTAAATAACTTTAAAATCTTAGCATGGAAAATGCCAAAAATATACAAAAAAAGATAGTTAGAAGGTAAGGTGGCATCGTTCGGCATTGAACTAACTGTAAAGTAAGTTGTGTCGGTTGAAAAGCAAAAACTTGCATTTCAATAGGTGTTACTGACGTCACCATAAAGACGTAAATTCAATATGTGAAGGAAAAATTCGACATGACGGGTAGGTATCGCGGTGGCTTAGTGGTCATAGCATCTGGTGTACCGAACCAGAAGACGCAGGTTCGAATCCTGCCCGCGGTCGTATTTTTCCTTTTCTAAATAACATTATACGTTTTTATTAAAAACGTTTTATATTAAAGTTGCAGGCTAAAGCTAATATTAATTAACTAAATAAATGAAAGAAGACTGAAAACCTAATTACTTGTGTTTTGTAAAAATAAAAAAACGGCTATTTCCGTTTCTATTTCATTCCGAAATTACCGGAACCGGTAATAAATCTTCTTCAACGAAATTAAAGCAGCTTTTCTTAATTCCGTGGGCTGCTAATGCCGACTGGTTTTTAATTTTATCAGTTGAAATAATTGTGTTTATACCAGTAATGGCGGTCGATGAGAGCGCGTTGTTATCCGAATCACTTCTGATTTCCCATGGGAACTCTAAATCTACCTGAATCCAGACATCTGGAAGAAATAAACTTGCAGATTGTGAAGAAAACTTTTGAATTGCCTACTTACTATATTTATGGGAGCTAACATTATAAGTAACTTTTGAAGTGAAGAAGTCATAACATTTGTAACTACATCTTTGATTTCACAAATTACAAGTTGGATTTTACAACAATTAAAAAATTGTATAGCTAGTACAGCTTCCTTAGACTTTAAGCTTCAGAGGTGATATCCTGGCACCTAGGCCAATTGTTTTAATACTAGTCATTACAATTGATCAAGATGGATTTAGTTATATCTTGCCAATACTAAATCAGGACCTATCTAAGTAATTGTAGCTAAAATAAAATGAAAGAAAAGAAAGAGAAAGAATTGAATATTTCTATTCAATATTCTACGTGCTAAATTTCTTGTATATTTCATACTTACTAATTACTTTTGGTACAGTTGGGCACACGCATATCAAAATGATATATATTTTTATAGGACATATTTGTGTTATTATTTTCAGTGTTTTCGTGTCGTATCAAATAAATGTTTTTTCTTTCTATCTTTACTTATGAAATATACAATAAATTAAAGCAAGAGGGGTTCTTTATTTAGGGCAAAGGGGATCTCGTCCCTCATTGATCCCTCTGACTTAAGACTTAAGTTCCTTGTGGGTACGCGACAGTTTGCTTACCTCTGGGAAACGAAGGATGACCTTTTTGTTCACGATTGTCCTAAACTTTCTGAAACTTACGGGAGATTTGATGTTTAGAATAGTCTATTTGGTTGTATATGAAATCTGTCGGTACTTATTCCCTTATTTAAAGACTTTTTATTAGCATTTATAGAACGACTTATAAGGCCTGGGATGCGCTCTGGTAGAACGGCACATTAAGAGATTTTTAGTAATAGCGAATCCTAATGTAACTTTTAAGACCTGTAAGTTCACTATGCAACCTTTTCATCAAAAACTAATAAGTTAATACTACAAAAAAAATATCGGTTCATTCATCATTCCTATGTCATTTCGATACATTTGGCTTTTATTCCATCGACGCTTCGAATGCTGCTACTTGTCTAGAAGTTCTGGATCCATTGCTGCTTCTTTTGTATCCCGATGCCCGAAATCTTGCATACTCGTAAATTCGATCTCCTCTTCTCCAGTTACTGAAATCGAATAAAATACAAACCCTATTTTATGGTTTTAATAACTCCTATTTTATAATCCTTGACTCTATTAAACGACGAACGACATCACTCGGATGACATTTATCAGCAATTCGGCGCAGAACGCAGACAAATGAACATTTTAATTGGCACGATTCAATTTGGTGCTTCTTTAATTACAGCTATCAATTTAATAGTCATTCGAATTATTTGCTCAGTGTAGGCATGAATTTATCTTCGAGTTTATTTGAGTTATAATACAAATATTACAACCGAGACGACTAGTTTGCATATTTGCAAAACGCTAACATAGGTACAATCACGCCTGTATTCCTAAAGGTCAAAGGTTGGTTGTGGTGAATGTGCCCATGAGTCTCTTCACCTCGACCATTGGAATTCAGGCATGGATGGCATTCAGACCATAAGGAAGGTTCTATCCCTCCCCGTATTCAGACCATAAGGAAGGTTCTATCCCTCCCCGTATTGAGACCATAAGGAAGGTTCTATCCCTCCCCGTATTCAGACCATAAGGAAGGTTCTGTCCCTCCCCGTATTCAGACTATAAGGAAGGTTCTATCCCTCCCCGTACCTACCTGACGCTTCCCATGGGGACATTTTATTCTGGACATTAGAATTTTCGGCACTATTAAAAAAGGTCTTTAAAGTGGAATCCGTACCAACTAACGATATTACTCGTAACATAAGTCCTAAATAATTTATTGCCTATCATAATGATGACTACTGGACACAATTATTAGCACCCTGAGGTTGACATTTGTTTGGAATTATTAGACAAATATTGTTTTTTTATAATTATCCCTTTGGATGTTCCAAAGGGATACTTTTAAAAAGACAATATTTCTCATTATTTTACTTAAAATCTTAGATATTAATACAATTAGAATGAAGTGGCTGAAATTTTTCGTTTCGTTGAAAGGTTACCTACATTATAAATTATAAGCTCTGTCTGGACTAGACATATTTATTCGGTATCTATGAATAGTTACACCCTGTTTTTGGTCCCATCTGAGAAATACTAGACAATTGCTACAAGAAACGAGTGTAACAGTCCCTTACATTTCCTTTATCTTCTTTATCTTTTGTTTCGAAAATCGAAACTACAGAAATTTTAAGTTGATCGACTGATTACATTGTTGACTAACATAGTTTATAGGATTTTACTAACACTGAATATTGTAATTTTATTTATTGATGTATATTTTATTGTACTTATTTTAATTGTGTAATTTTAAAATTGTATGGATTATTATAAAATCTGAAATAAATTCATTAATAATAATAATAATTATTATTATGTAAATGAGGCTTCACGGCCAGTAAATACACCTGTACAAATGGAACACTTTTAGTGGGTCAGTACATGATTGATAACGGTTAAGTAATTGCTTCGCCCTCCAAAGAAAATACCACAACTATCATCCAAAAGAACCTTGTTAAATACAGGTTGTGTTCACACTAAACAAATGAAACATCATTTGTTTAGTGGTATTTACTTGGCTAAGCGAGCTTTTGTTTTGTAACCTTTATTGAGTAGAGTAGATCAGTACCTGCCTATTTTGTAGTGTGCTCCAATCAAACTTTAGAAGATAAAAATCAATGAAAATATATTTATTTATTTATTTATTTATACTTTCTGTACAAAAAAGGCGTACAAAGGCGGTCTTAATGCCATTAGGCATTTTCTACCAGACAACCTTTGGGTGATGTGGAGACGAACACGGTAGATGCACAAATAAAATATGAGCGAGAGATAAGAGGCAATGACTGATTGCCCAAAAGCTATAAATATACAATATACTGACTTAAAATAATTACATTAATATATAATAATAATAAAAAATAAAAAAAACAGTGTCGAGATGAATCCGCCAATGTTTTGTCAAACAAGTAATTGCGAACTTTGGTTTTAAAGGAGTGCCGACTGTTGAGCAATCTGAATTCAAGAGGCAGGGCATTCCACAATAATATAGATTGGACAAAGAAGGTAGAATGAAGAAAGTCAGAGTGGTGAGAAGGACATTGAAGAAGACGATTATTAGTTGAACGAAGCTGTTTATTATGAATGGAGCAGAGATACTGAAAATGGGAAGATAAGTAAGTAGGAGAATCGGTAGAAGTTAGTATCGAGAACAGAGTAGACAATGCCCTCAAGTTTCTGCGTTGCCGAATGGGCAGCCATTTTAGGTTTAATCGATAATCTGAGACATGATCATATTTACGGATGTTGAAGACGAATCGAATGCAATTGTTGAGAAGACGGTCCAACTTATTGAGTAGATCTGCATTCAGGTCAAAGTAGCACACATCACCATAGTCAATAATGGGAAAGATTAAGCATTGCTTTTGTGTGCGCAGGGTGAAAATTTTTGAGACGATAGAGTGACCGCAGGGTTCCTGTAACATTTTGACTGACGATTGAGACACTTGCGGTGAAGTAAAACATAGTGAAGAAACCTGCATGCCTGACAAACTTTCTGAATGGCGTGTCAGCCAATACGCGTTACGCCAACGTTGTGGATTCACTCCACGTATTCTGTGAGGAGACCAGTACTTAGCAGAGGGACGGTAAATATATTGATGATAATGTTAGTACTTTAATTCGTAGTAATGTTAGTACCATGTTACTGCCTGTCATCAAGACGTAGGTACTTAATATTTTATTTCATTCCATAATGTTTAAAGGTGCATCCACACCGCAGTTACTTTTTGTGGAGCAACATTTCCAAGTGTTAGCGGGCATCATCCGTTATCAAAAAGTTATTTGTTGTGAGTATATGTTGCCGTGTTAGGTAAAGCTGCGTCAACATGTAACTATCTATAGGTACTATATTATTATTACGTACAGTAGTTTGTGAACATATGCTGTGCAACTCGCTGGTTACTATTTGTTACTTTATGTTATTGGTGGTATGGATGATATGGATCGATCATTCAACAAAGAGTAACAAGCAGTCGCAAAAGTTGAAGAATGTTACCTAATGTTATCGTGTTGCATTCTGTTGCTCCGCAAAAAGTAACTGCGTTGTGGATGCAACTTAATATAGGTGGATTATAATTATATTTGTTTTTTATAGATCCTGTCGGGCACAGCAAAATTAGGGAGAAGAGGGTTAAATAGCAATTCATTACATACATCATCAACATACCATCACGCCTGTATTCCCTGAAGGGTTATGTTCAGGTGTACTAATGTACACCCATTGTTGGTCGGTATGTTTAAGTCATCTAGCACTGTGTAATCTAGCGTAGCAGTCACCCTTACGGCCACTGGACTCATGAGGCAGTGATGCATTTAGTATATGTGTATCGAATGCACGCTAATCAGTTAAGCCGCTTTAACTAAATCGTAATCCCGGGAGATTCCCGGTTTTTTCTGGGAAGAATATGTGCCCGCTAGTAAGTTCTAATACACAATGTACCTATCACGTAATTGAATAAAAACTAAACTCTTCATTAATTATAATATGGACACCTCAAAATGTTACGAGCTACTATAATTACCTTTCGACCCAGAGTGTAGAATGCCGACCAAGGGGTCACGGGGCCAAATCTACCCCTAAAAGCTGTTGTGGTGACCGACCTTATTCCAGAAATTTGGCTCTATGAACATATTGTGTTTAATGTTTATGTTGTTCCATTTCTTTTAATGATTTTCTTTTAATTTTGTTATATTTTTAAAATTTGATTAAGAATCAATAATATATTAACCGAAGTACACATTATTTATCTTTATCTATAAAATGTTATCCTACAGGATATAATGATATTCATCCCTCGTAGATGTTTTGAAAAGTACAAACATCTCACATTACACGCCGTGATAACGGTAGGAAGATTTTCAAACTATAAAAATGGCATAGAATAACAATATTATAACTAAAATCCTATAACAAGTAGGTATCGGATTCTGATAAGATGATTCTGATGATTTACGAATGTTATTGCGCTATATATAAACATGGACTACTCGTGACCATGGATCCTGTGGAGGTTCTGAATAAGGGGATTTAATAATACCAATACACTGTTATGTCAATCCCATTGTCCTCTAAGAAGCACGCAGTTCTGCAGACTGGTTTGCGTTAAATATGAATCTTATATATAAAAGAGAAAAAGGTCAAATATTCAAGATCCCTCAACGTGTTACACGGTTTCAAAAATTGATATACGGCCTAATATGTCGCAGAAGTAGGGTAGAACTGACCTTTCCTATAAGGTAATATAAATCACCCCATAGCGTAATGTGGCCTATGGGACTACTAACCATTTTCAAAACGCTACTGTTGCCAGTAGTTTATGCGATATGAGAGTATCAAGCAGACGAGCGGCAGGCATAATGAAGATTTACTCAATAAATGATTGGATAACGAGGTCTATCCCTAGATAAATGATCGACCGAAACACTTTGATCAACCAGCCGTGTTAAACCTGTGCGTAGCTGCTGACTGTGTGCGAGCGTTAAATTAAAATTCGTACCATCGACACGAAGAAGAACCTATCAACAAACAAACAACATTAAAGGGCGTCACAGACGGCGAAGATACTATAATATTTTATGTTAAGATGCTTGGATATAAAACATTACAGTATCTTAAGGTATCACACACGGTTAAGTTACTATAATAATTATATCCGCTGGAATCATTCTCTCAAAGGCTTGACAAGAGGTCACTCGTCATTTTATATGGCATTACTATTAAATGTATTAGATAGCTCATCGGATTATAATTCTAACTTCGAATATGACTTGAAAATTTCTGCCGCACATTCTAAGTGCCGAACAATCTGGGTAAAAAATCATAAAAAGTTTAGGAAAGAACAATTTAATCTTTACGAAGACCTTTCATCAAAAATGTTTCAAATATATTTTAAAAAGTCAAAGGAAACTTTTCTCACTATTACACATTTATCACATAATTTGATTAAAGACGATATCAAGAAACAAAATATGCGTGAAAGCACTTCTTCTGAAAAACGTCTTGCGGTATGTTTACGCTGTGTAGAAATGAAACAAATTAAAATTTTAAGTGAACACTCTGTATAAGGACCTTGCGATATATATTATGTGAACTATAATATAAACTCTCTTGCTGTGAGAGGAGAGAGTGTTGGTAAATAGTTTGGTGATGATGAACTCTAAATAAAAACTAAGTATGTATTACTTTTACTAAGCAACATAATTATCATCATCTTCCGAGAATTTTCCCACCATGTTGAGTACGACTTCCAGTCTAACTACATATTTGCGGTGAAATATCCGGATTTTACACGAAGACAATGCCGATATCCTGAGGATAGACTGGTTGTCAGACTTCATGATCTTCTGACTACCAGTAACGATTGTCATAGGTGTTCGTATGATAGCCGGGTTTGACGCCTTAAAGTACTTTCATCTTGATGTGTCTAGAATGTTCACCCATCAACAGACTGACCGCAGCTGGCACAGCTTAACCTTGCAGATCGGTTGATCAGCGTAGCTATAACTTAGCCACGAGCCCCCTTAAGCAACATATAATCGCCAAAACAGCCAAAATCGGGCCACTCCTGAATGAAAGCCTCCCCATAGATTTGTAGCGACATCTACCGCGCTACATAGAACTACGAAGGCCTGAATCACGCAAGCAACATTCGCAACGAAAAGTTGCATATATACAACCGCCCGACATCAACCGTCGGGCCGTGGCCCGCCAGGCAAAACACCCGCCTGATTGGAGGATCCTCCCTTTGGTTGGAGGGGCAACACACCACGCCTCTCCACACTGGTGACCCCGACGAGATGCCAGTGTTTCCACATTGGTGACCCCGACGTGCTGCCAGTGTTTCCACACTGGTGACGCCGACGTGATCCCAGTGTTTCCACACTGGTGACCCCGACGTGATGCCAGTGTTTCCACAGATTTCCAAAAGAACCGGTATTATCCGCCTGCATCCAATGACGCCCAGCATTATTACCAGACTCTTTACCAGATCGGGGCACCTTCATTGTATGCGATATCACAGCGCAGAGATCGTATGTCCCCGAAATCGTTACATTAACAAACCTTCTAAAAGTAGACAATTCACGAATATTTCATCAATATGACATCACAAAATTTTTGGCTGTGACTGTACCTGATACGTTGTATGAATCTAGAGAGCATTGAAACATATTATTAAATACACTATTGATCGTCCTAAGTAATACAAGCTTTGGCCTTTTCAGCAATTTTAGTCTGTGTATGAAGCTTGTTGTTAAACTTTATTCCGTGAATAGACAAAGTTCTTGTTTAAGCTTTACAATGTAGTTTCATCCATTTTCGCTAGCAGGCTATGTCTAGAAATACCTGCATTCTGTAGTATTTGCACTTCTAGGCAAGATGTAGCACCTAATGTAAGGTATTTACTTGGGGTATTCACTATTCGGACACGGGCGGTATATTACCTACACATAAAAGGTTTTGGCATAAATTATCCTTTTGAAATTACCTATTTTTTTCTCTATCAAAAGCATTAGGGCTAATAGGATATGTAATGAGATCCAAGGTTACATTAAGACATAAAAATTACGTTAGAGCTATATTTTGAATTCTCAGAATTTGCCTTTTGATTAATGTCAATCCTAGGGAGTAACTGCCATCTTATTGATTTTTTAAGTGATATTGGCTTCTATACATCCTATCCATCAAAATTATGATAGCAGGTAAACATCTGATATGGATAGATAGAAAATTGTGACTCACGAAATTCACTCTTACTTTGGCATTATTTTTGTATACAAAGTAGTATTATAGCAAAGAGAATTTATATATCTACGGTTCACTGGTATATTTATAGATCACATGAAATAGGTACCGAGTCTACTGCCAATAACCCGGTACAAATTCAACCTACTAGCTGCTATTGATAATTTCATAGAAAAAATTTAACGACGAGGGAATCCGGGACGTCATCTTCAGCAGTCGCACTTTCGACTACTCGACCAATAAGGTAGTATTGAAATAAGAAGATATTCTATTTACTTATGATATTACACATTTTTAAGGTGGTTTAAGGCCAGCCTTATGAAAAAAATCTTTTGAAAAAATAAAACTGGATGACAGAAATATATCACCCTCATCCTCCGAGCCTTTTTCTAAATACGTTGGGGTCGGCTTCCCGTCTAACCATGCAATTTCAGTATTTTACATGAAGCGACTGCCATCAGACCTCCGCAACCCAATATTTGGGCAATACCGATATCCTGGATAGATATACTGGTTGTCAGGATGTTCGGGTTCTGAAACCACTAACGATTGTCATAGATGTAGGCATGACAACCGGGACTGACATTTTTACGTGCTCTGTTAAGATTGGTACTACTACTAGCGCAGCTTAACTTTGCTTAGCTGATCAACTGATATGCTTCTTTGTTCTTGTTGAAAAATACCATTTACAAAATGGAAAATTTTATTCTGAGTATAGAAATGATCAGAATTTGTTCGCAAATAGTACTGCAATGCTCACCAGATAAATTATTACGGCTCTTTCCGCATACGAATGTGACGTGTTGTATTAGAACGTGAACTGAACAGCGAATTTCTGCTATTTTGCTGTGTACTCTAAGCTTTATGGACACAATAGAACACTGTGGCTTAAAAAACAAAGTGTGCCATCTAACTAGGCAATCCTGGCGGTAGTTCTACGTTTTGTTTCACTGTGGTGGAGAGCGTGTTGTCTGTTTGTTTGTTGAATTCTGGCTTAAATGTTCAGTTTCACTTTCGTTACTATATACAAAATTTATTTCTTTGTAATTTACCGAAAGGTCGATTTAATTTATAGTGGTTCATTGCAACAAAAGCAGCGACTGCATTGCTGTGTTTGTAAACTATGTTGACACAAAACAACTTAGAGAATTCATCCAATGTCAATTATGTTACAGTCAATGAAGCATCCTCAACTACATTGATTTCGATGGTGAGTTTTTAGTTTTTTGTTGTGATATAAATTTTATTAGAATATTCCATTTATTTAATATTAAAGGTCGCTGCGTTTATTTATCAAAAGTCGATATTTATAATTAATATTTTACATCGATAACTTACGGATAAACAACAGACAGATAAAAAGTTAACATCGCATCGTGCAATCAAATGCAATACAATTTTATTTTGCATGGCTGAAATACCTGTGGCGTGCTCGACTAGTAGTGACCACATAGCAAAAACATTTACCGCAATTGGAATATTACATTTCATTCACGCTTTACTACATGTAGGTATCAGAGATATATTGAAACAGGCATAGTCTAAATGAATACGGATATTCCTTTGTTACCATAGAATTTAAAAAAAATCAAATCAAATATGTGTATTGCACAATTTTTTAATTCATAGACAAATTAGTTGAGCTCATGACTTCCAAACTAAGTGAAAGTTGTGTTGAATTTATTGGATTGAAGGAGGTTACTAACTTTTCGTCGAGTTGAAGTGAATTTGAAGTCATTGAATACGTATTTGCGTAAGACTGTAAAATGAAGACTTTTCTTATCGCTAGAAGTTTACATTCGGCATACAGTTTTAGCGCAACCTCCCCATACGCAGATACAGTAGGTGATTAGTGATTGACACAAAGTGAAGTAAATAAGCCTAAGTATATTATTATTTATACGAGCAAATTCTGCGTGTTCCTTTGTGTCCACCCAGTTTTTTCCACTTATAAGCAAGGCAGTTTCATCTTCTCTGCCGAATCGCTCTTGGCAGAGCAGTCGTGGCCGTCATGTAGTAGTGGTGTTGGGGGCAGATATGGATCCCTCATCTCTTCGCGACACGTGGCCAAAGAATGTCAAAATGCGCTTCTGTAAGGTGGCTGATAGACGCTCCTTGATGCTGAGTTTTTCAAGTATTGAGACGTTAGTTCTGAACTCGATCCATGATACTCCCAGCATTCGTCTCCAACACCACATCTCTAGAGCGTCTACCTTTTTCTTTTCGATTTCTCGCAAGGTCCACGTTTCGGCGGCATATAGAAAAATGGGGAACACGAGTGTACGAACAAGTCTTACTTTTGTACTCTTTGTGACTTTTCGGTTCCTCCATATCTTCCTCAGGTTATCCATGGTATTCCTTGTCATCACCATAAGTCTTTTAATCTCCTCCATGCATCCTCCATTATTAGAGATTAAAGCGCCCAAGTAAACGTAGGATGAGACAACCGCACATTTCACTAGTTGCGTTAGTTCAGGGGAGTTGTTATTGAGGCGGTCCACAATCATCACTTTGGTCTTTTTTTGGTTGATTTTTAGTCCAAACTCAAGGCTCACATGCTGCATCCTCTGAAGTAATTCGTCCATATACTTACTTAGCACTGGTCGCAAACAAGGCTGTATCGTCAGCGTATCTCAAGTTTGTAACCCCATAACCACCGATACTAACGCCGTCAGTCCAGTCCTCTAAAGTCATGCGCATGATGAGTTCGGTGTTGACGTTAAATAGTAGCGGAGATATTATACATCCCTGTCGGACGCCCGCGCTTAGGTGAAAATTGGACGGCAGAACTTCGTTCGTAACATTTCACCGAGTTGAAAGCTTTTGACAAGTCAACAAAGCAGATGAATGTAGGCTTGTTGAATTCTCGGGACTTCTCAATAATCTGGCGTACAATGAGAATTTGTTTCATCTGCATGCGTAAAAATACTGCAGATATGTATTGTTAGTTTGCACAGCTCATTAATATAGATTAGGGATAGGGTGGAGCCAAAATTGAGCCTTGGGGAATGCCAAATATGAGATGTACAGTGTCACTATATGTCTACTACTGAGTCGATTTTGAAACACTGTGTACGGTTTTATAAGTTAAATATTCAGTGGTTCACCGCAAATGCCGATTTTTTCCAGTTTAAATATAAGTATGGGGATAGAGAGAGTATTGAATGCCCCAGTTAGATCAAGGAATTTATGCAAGGCATATAGCTTATTATCCAGGTGACTCACAATATCAATGGTAAGATCCACAACAGCGTCTTCAGCAGAAACACCTTTTCCAAACCCATACTGATTATGTCCCAATAGATTATATTTTTCAAGATAACAAGTTAAACCTTTGTTTAAGATTTTTTCCAGTACTTACAGTACTTTCCAGACAGCGAAGGGAGTACAGAAATAGGGCGATAATTGTTGTCACTGTCTCTATCTCCACTCTTATGAATGGGATGAACAATTGCTCTTTTAAAGACTTTCGGGAAGATTCCTTGAGATAGCGACATGTTGTAAAGATAAGTTATCAACGGACTTTGTTTTTGATTACAATGTTTTAGGATTTTTGACGGGATATTATCCCAACCCGTTGCGCTGTTCTCCTTTAAATAAAAATAAATAAAAATAAAATGAATTTATTTCAGGCAATGTGTACCCATAATTTACATGTCCGATTAGTTAGTAACAAAGGTCTTAATAACTATGTTAGTACTTACATATTTAAAAATGAAATTAAATCCTATATTAATTATTATTATAAAATTGATATGTCAGTCCAATCATTATAATTATTTAACTAACTTACCAATTCTAGAATACATGCAGCTTTAAAAATCTCCCTAGCACGCTATTGATTTCTGGCCTCTCCGCAATCATCTTCAGAATTCTGTTGTTGCCGCCCCGAATTCGGCGTATTAGTGAGGACGACTTTTTACGCATGATTGCAAAAAAGTCGTCCACCCTCGCATCAGCAAACATGCCCGAGGCACTACAAAACCGGGGCAGCCCCACCAGAATCCTGAAGGCGTTATTATATTGTACGCGAAGAGCATTGTAGGCCCGCTGCGTGTAGTTCACCCATAAAGCGCTGGTATAAAAGCTTTGACAATAAGCTCTATAGAGGGTCACTTTAACTTCTGCTGTACACCTCGCAAACCTATGTACCAACATGTTAGCCCGGACCGACAATGCCCTTCGCTCCCTCTCAATATCCGCGTCATCACACAGGGTTTCGGTCACAATGTGACCCAGATACCTAAATTGGGAGACACGTTTCAATGGTACACCATTGAGATATACCGGTGGTATATACTCCGGTTGTTTATTTTTACCTCTAATCAGCATATACTCACTTTTATTCTCGTTATACCTCAGGCCGTGCACCCCAGCGTATGACTCGCAGATACTGAGAAGTTTTCTCAAGCCACCGACCGAGGGACTCAGCAGCACCATATCGTCCGCATAGCTAATGTTATTAACACATACATTTAAGCAAGAGATAACAGAGTGGACTTCATTCTCGTCAACATTATCATAGGCATGGACATAGAGTTAACGTAATTGGATGTAGGGATCCTTGGATGGTTGTTTTGGCTAATAGGAAATTTTGTTGAAAGTGATTTTCCAACGTAGGAGAAGAAGGGGGATTAACGCTTTTTTTATTATTATAATGCGGCTTAAGTATCACTGCGACCGCAGTCGATCTATTGTGATCGCCACTTGTTGCATTAGAGCTCACCGCTAAACCCTGCGGCTACTATAAACTGCAGGATTTGCTCAGGGGTGAGCTCTTTTATTTCATCTGGGCTTACGATATGTTTCCCTAGATAAACACTGCGCTTGTGTATTAACGCTTAGCATCAGGATAAATATTTAGGAGTTCCGTGGAAGTAGAGGATGAGCGTTGAATGTTGATTATTTTTTTAATAGTACCCCATGTTGCTTTCATACTACTGAAAGAATTGCGGGTATAGTATGAGTTATATGCAGTGATCGTCTCATTGTAAGGCCCGGCCTTAGGCCTTCACCACCTGTGCTTCATGGTTGAGTGCCTTATGTATTCAACTGTTGCAGTACAAAATATATCTAATATTTCAATATATTTATAATAATAAATCTAGCTCCATTTCACAAACTAACTAAACTAAAATTTATGCTAAAATATTAATATGCAAAATTCTTTACCTTTATTCCATTTTCTTGTGCTTTCTATTCACTGCACTGCATCCAACTTGCATCAAACATAATGCAGATATAGAAAGTTTACCATGTTCCAAAACAAATAATTCGTAAAAGTATATTATGTTTTGAAAATAATCTTAAGATCTTTAGTAGCATCCATTTCAAATTAGTATTATCAATTTAAATTTTCATGCCCTTCTTTCTCCGAGCCCTTTTCCCAACTATATTGGGGTCGGCTTCCTGTCTAACCAGATGCGGCTGAATATCAGTATTTTAGACGAAGCGACTGCCATCAGACCTTCGTAACCGAATTCTTGGATAATACTGATACCGTGAGGATAGACTGGTTGTCAGGCGTTTCGGATTTCTGACTACACTAACGATTGTCATAGGTGTTCTTATGACAACCGGTGTGTTCTATGTGTTCGTATGAAATATATTTTCACGCCCTTACGGATTGTAAAAAGTGTTTGCGCAAGAAACCAATTTTATTTGTACAGAAGAGATTGAGAACTCTAAGGCTTATCTTAAGATTTTCTTTGTTATCTACTATCTTATTTTCTTTATTTAAGAAATACTTTATAATCAAGTCGGTAGTAAAAAGGTGTACAATATGTTTATGATATAAAATGGTTAATCGAAAGGAGGCTCTACGGTTTTGTCCCATTATTACTGAATTATTTTTTCTGCTATTGCAAGAAATTTCATGCATTAACAGAAAAAGCTATGAGCTAAATCCAACAAAGCTACAATATCGATACAAAGCGAAAGTGATTCCTGGAAGTGGATTCAGGCAATAAATGCTAAGTACTACCCTTGCATACCTTCCAATCTGTCGTCGTCAATATGCTGGAATGAATTTAATTAAATCTGACGATCGGAATTTGCACGCAGATCGTTCGGAATAATGTTGGTGAAGTTAGCATGCATGTAACAAACTATCTCACAATATTGAAATTTAATGGATTACACAGAAGTTTAGAATAAATTTTAGAACGGCTTTTATCAGTACCTTACTTGGGTAGTACAAGCTAATAGCCAAATACTATAAGCAGTGAAGACTGTATAAGAAATAAAAAAAATTATAAAAAGATTTATTACTTACTGACTTTTATCAATAAATCAATAATAATTATTAATATAATAATTCTTATATCATTAAAAAGAAATAAACCTGAAGTCAGTTTATCAGAAAAAATAGGAGACGGTCAAGGGCGGGCGTTTTGGGGGCTATATACAATAACGTTACTACTAACTGGTAGCCTGTCTTGAATAAATGATATTTACTTTAATAATGGACTTATACCTTGTTCTTACGTACAAAGAGGAAAGTGAAAATATTGCATCATTCTATGATTTCACTTAAGATGCCACATGTCCCGTTTCCTTTATAATTTACTCTGCTTAGTTGCTATGGCAGCCCTCTGTGTCGTTGAAATACTTTGCCTATAAACAACACCTGCCATTCATCGCGACGATTAATTATTGTTTAATTATTTGCAAAAGTTTGGAGTAAAACCCGATGAGTTAATTAAAGGTAGATGAAGCCGTTCATAATAATTATGTTTCGAAGAAATCTGATATACATATTGACACCTATAACGTATATGATTTGCTTATTAATTAAGAAGTTTGAACTCCAAAAGTAGTTCGAACAGGAACATCATAAGGTTTATTTAATGACGAAACACGTCATGGCGGGGGGCTTAGTAACCGTGGATTGGAGGCTCACGGTGAAGCGAAGTAGAAGCAACCTCAGGGGTTGCTCCTGCGGGCTTGGCGGCTAATGTAGGTTGCGGTGTCGTATGGGAGGCACCACAACTGAGGTTGGCCGCGGTGTTGTATGGGCGACACTGCGGCTGAAGGTTTACGGGGCCGTAACAGGAGAGGAGTGCCGGTATTACGGTACGCCGCTCTCCCTGCCTTTCGTGGCCTCAGCGGAGTCGCATCCGCAGGACTGCGGGCACGGTGGGGCGGCAGGCGGAGAGGAATGTCCGTATTACGATACGCTGCTTTCCCTACCCTCTGTGACCGAGGTGTGGACGTTGGCGGGGTCAAACATCGACGAACAAATCTTCACATCACTACTTTAAAAATTAATAGCAGATTAAAGGGTATGAAACGGATTACATCAGTTTGCTTTTGAAAATATTTATACCTGCGAAATTTTCAGGAATGAAATAATTCAGAGAAAATTAGTATGATCTGAGTAAATGTGTCAGCCCTTAGTCGCCGCACACGGCGCACGCGAGTACTGCGTTCTATTAAAATTTTAAATAATGTATGTGTAATGGCCGAAGTTCGGTTACACTTAGTTTTAGCCGGCTGGATAGATCTAAGTTTAACCACCTATGACCGGCTCTATCTAGCTACGGTCGGCTAAAACTAGGTATAACCGCATTTCAGCTTTTAGGCGTAATATATTTTATGTATCTTACTAAAATTAAAAAAAACATGTAGGTAGGTATACTACATATTTAATGTGAGATTAAGACACTTTTCACACCACGGACGTGAGACTCCTGTTTTTTTGTGGTTTCAATAATAACAATTCGTTTATTTTATAGTTATTTATGACCATTTCTGTTATAAACAATTAGAAGCGATGGTTTATACAACTTGTTACAAAATACCCGTAAAAAATATAATTAATTATCAAAGCCAAAAATGTTGTCAGCTGTCATGTCAGGGAACCAGATTGTTTAAATAGTTTTTCTATTTTTCATTCATAAATGTTGTTGTTTTCCTTTTTTTGGGGTATGTTATACAGCGTTACTACGGTTCTTAATTATTGTGAATGGAGTCGTTATAAGGCCCCATTTAACCTCCTTTCGGCTTTACGGGTAGTTTTGTAACACCCGGTATACTGTTCTCAACACTGCTAAAAGGCCCATGTGGTCTCATGGATAGTATTAACAATGCCTGCCGTTTGATTTGAAGCCTTTGCTATCCCAACCCTATCCCAACCCTATTTCCTACTGAATTAAAAGAAAATTTAATGTATCTGCTCTTAAAATAGCCACCTGAGTGTCTTAACTTTACGAAGAGCTATGCATACAGGATCAACTATATAACATTCTATCAGTATTACAAAATGTATAATATCTTGTTATTATTGGCAGAGATTATGGGCACAAGACTTGATCAGGCAGAGTAAACGGTCCTAAGTCAACAGGGGTGTTCATTGAACTGATCCTGATGTATTGACGGGTCGGATAAGATAATTGTATGGTCACGCCATTGATATTTCTGGTGAAATAGAACGGCTATGGCAAACAAAATGTGTGCGCTTAAAACTTTAGGTACCAACCAGTAAAAAAAACTCAAATACCTACGTGTTAGAGTTTCTTTTAGTTTTTAAGAATACATTAAATCTCGTTTATGTATTTATTATCCTTATTATCCTTAATTACGTCTGCCATTATGTATTTATTTCAAAGAGTATATAAAATATTCTCATTTGTGACAAAGTTAGCTGTCGTGCTTACCCCATGACTCACGGAGCAAGTCTCACTTAGGGATGGAACTCAATGGCGCACCCTTGATTTTATTGTAGCGTGATGTTTACTTGCTGTATGATTTGCGATTGTGTGAGTTATTGGCGAATATTTTGCAGAGGAGAACCGCGTATGACGTGCATATAAGGAAAACTGGACGTTATTATGAAGTTTAGTTAATTATTATCATTAAATGACGTGTGTGTGAAACACAAATTTATTGCTGTTATGTCTTTATTATTTCTCTTTGCCATTACACATCAATAATAGAAAAATAATCCTTCTGCTTGTAATTTATTCACGATTACTATAATAATCAGCCCACCGTCGACAAGACAGCGTCGAACGAATCAGGCGTGGAGAATTGTTCCCTGAAACGGAAGGATTTATGCTCGCAGTACAGGTTCAGGTTTGAAATTCATGATTGAAACTAAGAACTACATAAAACACATAATGAAACAACCAAATTTTTCCGATGATTCTTGCAGAAAATATAAGGGCTCGCCAGAAGCGATACAACATGTAACCGGAGCATGCAGAGCAATCGTCCAAACTGATTATAAGCACCGCCATAACCAGGTTGCAGCAATCATTCACCAAAACCTTGCATTCAAATACAAACTCATACCAGAAAAAGTAGCATACTACAAATACAACCCACAGACCGTACTAGACACCACAGACTACAAACTCTACTGGGACAGAACCATATTGACAGACAAACCCGTACACTCCAACCAACCTGATATTACTTTACATGATAAACAGAAGCAAACATTATATTTAATAGACATAGCCATCCCTAACACACATACCAACTTACCAAATATACCGACTTAGCCATTGAATTGAAAACTCAATGGAAAGTAAAAATTGTAAAAATCGTACCTATTATTCTATCATCTACTGGAGTCATACCACGCACACTACACACAAGCCTCAAACTCATAGAGATGCATTCACTCACATACATTATCTTACAGAAAGCCGTTATACTTAACACATGCAGAATTATTAGAAAATTAATGAATTCAGATACAACGTAATCAGCTCTCGTGCTTGGCTAAGGTCCGCACGAAAGTGTAGAATCTACCTCTTTCGGGAGAAACAAAAAATGTTAAAAAAAATAAAAAATAATAATAAGATTTCAGATTGTGATCTAACGTTCAGCTACGGACGATACTGTCAATGTCACTGAAGCTATTATATTATATACTGCTTGTATATGTCTCTTTTGCTGACTGTATAATAGGTCAACAAAAGAGTATATCTATGTTTTGATAGAGATATTGTGTAATAATCTATCCCGCAATATATGTCAAAATACAGGTGTTGTTAGCAGCCTACATAAAACCTTTGGTCGATAATTTTATTATTACATAATAACGCAATTGTTGATTGTACGTTGTTTATATTGAACTTAAATTATGAGAACTCGATATTATAAATCTATGTGCTTATCTGATAGTATTCAACGAGCTTTTGAAGACAAATATTATGTATTGATTGTTGCTTAGAATTTCCTCAAAGCTTCCGTTTGGCACTCATTGAAATGTAACAATATTATATCGGTAATATACTGAGTGCCTGATTGAGGTGTGGAAAAGGAAATCTTCTAGCGAATAATTCTATACCTACTGAGACAATAACTGAAGTATGTTCTACAAAGCTGAAAACATATATACTAATATATTTTACTCTATAATGAAACGTTCCTCAACTGACCGGTAAGTTTGTATGTGAATTTTAGCTTAGCGCATTTCCCAATCTAGGGAATATGTCCCTAGATTAGAAATAAAAAAATGCTTCAATCAAAACGTTATCTTTTTGTTAAATTTCACACCTGTGTCTCATTGGGTAAGCAGAAACTGTTAAATGCCTCTATAACCCTGGCCCACCACTTTCGCTTCATCTGCGTTGGTTAAACTCCTCATGCATAAAGCCTTATAAATCAGTAAGAGCAAGCTAACATAGTAAGGTTGTTTGAATTCTGTTATAAGGTTAACAGCATTGCGGCAATCCCTCTCCTTCGATCAACATTTATGAGTTACGGTGGATAGAAAAACAAGTAGAATATACTATCTATATCTCTTTCTTTTACACAACGTGTACACTGTACGTCATCTTTGTTTTTAGGGTTCCGTGCTTCATGTAATGGAAACAAAGAAACTTTAAAGAAACATTGTTTGTTAAGGCCCTTTTTCTCAGAAGAGTCAAATATATGCACTATAGCTTAATAGTGCTTTATAAAACAAAAGTTATAAAAACTTAAAACAGACAGAAAAATATCTAAATTAATTAATTTATTCTTTTTTTACAAAAAAAGCGTACAAAGGCGGTTTTAATGCCATTAAGCATTTTCTACCAGACAACCTTTAGGTGATGCAGAGACGAACAACGTAGATGCACAAATAAAAAATGAGCGAGAGGTAAGAGGCAATGACTGATTGCCCAAATAGCAATAAATATACAATAAACTTACTTAAAAAATAACTACATTAATAAATATATATATATAAATATATAACACATACTACATAGAACACACAATACATATACATAAATGTACATATAGATATGAATCCGCCAATGTTTTGTCAAACAAGTATTTGCCAACTTTGGTTTTAAAAGAGTGCCGACTGTTAATCATTCTGAATTCAAGAGGAAAGGCATTCCACAATAGTATAGATTGAACAAAGAAGGTAGAATGAAGAAAGTTATAGTGGTGACAAGGACATTGAAGAAGACGATTATTAGTTAAACGAAGCTGTTTATTATGAATGGAGCAGACATACTGAAAATGGGAAGATAAGTTAGTTGGAGAATTGGTAAAGAATAGTATCGAGTACAGAGTAGACAATACCCTCAAGTTTCTGCGTTGCCGAATGGGTAGCCATTTTAAGTTTAATCTGAGACATGGTCATACTTACGGATGTTGAACACAAATCGAATGCAATTATTGAGAATGACCGTCCAAGTTATTGAGTAGATCTGCATTCAGGTCAAAGTAGCACACTTTTTGTATTTTTTGGAATTTTCCATGCTAAGATTTTAAAGTTATTAAGCAAAGGAAAAATTCGAGACCTGCCCGCGGTCGAATTTTTCCTTTGCTTAATAACAGAAAAAAATCTCCTGAAAAACATGAAATAATATAATGTTCTGTCACCATTTATTTAAATCAAGTCATATCGGCACCTACAGTGGTGTTCAGGTTATAACGGTGGTAGCATGACCAGACGCTATAATATGCTGTGGGTGCAAGCTAATGAATTCAGTAAATTGACTATTACGAAGATGACAGAAATATTATTTTGTTTCACGCTTTTGAGTTTTTTTCGTAGTTGAATTAATTTAAGTATATATATATGGATAGCTTCCCTACACGATAAAAGAAGAATATAATATATATGTTTTGAAAAATTATCTTCTATAAATAAGTCTCAAAATGGTTGCACCATGTGGACTATTGCTGAACAGCATAAATACACCTAAATGCATTCAGTTTAAACACATTGATGTAAATCACCAAAATGGTGCATCGTTAACTGGCAATTCCGTCCAGTCAATATATTTGCTGGCTACACAATAGTGTTGGGCATGATCGGGAAAAATCCATGATAATTTGAAGATATTGTATTGTGACCGGTGTGATAATATTAAAATGATACTAATGTGTGTAACACAGGATATACATGCAATTAACATGTATTATATTATTATAAATTATACAGAGATATTCGGGTAATTTACCTTTAATTCAATAACGAACACGGGCTTCTTTAATACTAAAAGCAATTAATTAAAATTAAAATATTTTTTTAGTCAAACGGTATAAATAAAACTTCATTTTCAGCGAGTTTCAACTGTCATTCAATAAAATGATTGTTAGCATCCTGTAAAATAGTCGTTTTAAAGAGTTTTCTGTTTGTAACAACCGCGAACTAGTTGTGGATGCACGACATTTTATTACCAGCATTACAATGTGAATAAAGGGGTTGTCTATTATGCAACTAGCTGAAATGTAACCAACTGCTCGGTCACATAGGTAGGACTTTTGGAGCAATCTCGTTGCAAGTTTGCAATTAAAAAACGGTTACTTCGGATTTATTATTGGTATATTATTTAGAATCACTTTCTGCGATACGAGAAAGTTCTTGAAATACATTTTTGTTATTTTATTAAAATTTGATACACGGTATTTCGAAGCTAAGAACTATTGAAGTGGTGATTAAATATGCGCTAATAACACTGCGTTTCTGATTAATTACGAGAATAAGTTATATTTTATCGTACCGTGTTACTGAGAGCTTATTTTTTTTAAATAATCCGCTTTATAATATCGATCGACGCTTATAATATTAAGTGTGCTTATGTTTTTGTCCGAATGCAAAAGCAGGGTACTACTTTTTTTTTGCATAACGTGCCTCTATTTATAAAAGTGATTTTTATTTCAGGCATTTTATTTGTATATTTCTTCAACTTATCTAATCTTACCTTTAAGCAAAGCAATTTGCTTAAAGGTAAGGTTATATAAGTTTGGTTTGACAATGCGTCCTGGTAGAAAAAGTCGTCTATAGAGTTCATATAACTTGCTGTCTTTATAAAACCACATCGGGGCGGTGTGTCTCCGCGGCTTGACCTCTAATGAAAATTTAATCTAAGACCGTTTGTCAGATTTTCAGACCCATATGTTCTGAAAATTTAGCAAATACGTTTTCGTATGACAGTGGGATTGTCCACTGAATGAGGCTAGCGGCTTTAATCAAAATGGTAGTCTCCATATGTACATAATGGTCACCCATCCATGAGCTGACCGGTTCGTCTTGAGTAGCCCAAAGTTGATACCCTTATCACAGTGTCATCATCGCCCTCCTACCCTTACCCAACATTACTTGGGATCGGCGTATTATTCCTTTTTCTTCCAAAAATCTCTTTCAGCCGTCATTCCATCATTGACTTTCTTTTAACCCAAATATCTTCTAACACAGTTATATAAGTTCATGCTCAGAACCTTCCTCATAATATGCTCTTCACTCCTTCACATCACTCATCCATACCACGTCAGGCTGTTCTTGCACCGCTGTTCGTAAAAGTACCCTCAAAACAGTGTGTGAACTAGAATACACTTCTGCCGACCCCAACAAGAACGTGTGACCGTTTCAACTGTAATTCCATTAAAATTATCATATTTTATTTCTTTTTAGCTTCCTTCCCGTTCTACAAAGTTATCAGCAGCCCAGATCTTTTGCTATAAATTACCTATATTAATTTTATTTAACAACGTTGGTTATCTTGGCGATAATAGATTGTCTTATAATTTGCATTACTTTTTTTGTTAATATTGATTATTATAATATTATTAAATTTACTGCCTCATTGGTCTAGTGGTCGTAAGCGCGACTGCTAAGCTACCTCTAGCGTAGGTTCAATTTCTAGATCGAAAAAAGTGTTCCTAAAAGATTTTCGGAATTTCACTAGGCTCGCCCCCTATCACATGGAACTTAAACTTACTGGCGAACAGTGGGTAGTACACATCTCTGCTTAAAATTTCGAGGAATACAGATGTGCTGGTACGAGTATGTAATCTATACATATAAAATGCTTTGTCCTGAATGACTGACTGACGGATCAACGCACAGCCTAAACCGCTGATCGTAGAGACCTGAAACTTAGAGGGTGTATTCTTTGTATGACGTAGGCATCCGATAAGAACGGATCTTCCAAAATTCTACCCCTAAGGGGGTGTAAAACGGGGGCAAAGTTTGTATGGGACAACGTGATTCCTTGGTCCAATCTACTTCAAATTTTGCATAAACATTCTTTAACAGAATGGATGGAAAACGTGCTTCTTATTGTATTGAAACTCATCGCCTAACGAGGTTAAAAAGGGGTAGAAAGTTATTTTAGGGGTGATTTGCATCAAAGTTAATATCAATACTCCTTAGTGCTTTCGACTGAAATTTCATTTTATTTTGATACATGTCTGAAAACAATTCGATGTTTTGATTTATGTCAAACAGATGGTCATAAAATATTTTGTATGGCAAAAAAAATAATTTGTGAGAAGGAAAAGAGGAAAACCCATAGATGGTTGGCCAGGAATTATGAACGCGCTGTAGGTAGGGTATACATGGTTATACAAATAACACAGTGTTACCATCTTCGCTTACTTCTGGACGAGGTTAGGGGTCCATCATACTTCGATGACCTGAAGACTGTTAACGGTGTCCAACCAACTATCCACTTAGCTTACATGTAACTTGGCTTGCTAGAGGACGACAAACATTGGGATTCTGCCCTAGAGGAAGCAGCCTTATGCGAGTCGCCATTTAAAATGCGTGAAGTTTTTTCTATAATGCTGGCATTCTGCCAGATTACTGACACACTAAGTCTTTGGATAAACACAGGGATAGCCTATCAGAAGACTACAAACGACAAGTGGAAAGGCTTTCTGGCATTATAGATGAACATTTAGCAGATGAAATCTACAATAAATGTCTGGTCACAATAGGAGAAGCTGTATTAGCATTAGGAGGACAAAGCCTACAGCAGTACGGGTTGCCTCAGCCTTAGAAGTATGAAGGTTTACACAATAATCGGAACTACCTGAAAGAAAAAACTTAGGACGTCAATTCCTTGGCAGAATGGTGTCGAGTAGTGAAGGCTCTCTAACCAATGAACGAAGATATCTATTTTTTTTGGATCCTCTTGATGGAAGACGCAAGACTTTTCTATATAATTTACTGTTGGCCAAAGACCTTTGTTCAGCAGAGGACCTCCTGTGGCTGATATTATGATGATGATGATAGGGAACTCTGAAATCTTGATTGTGGTCTTTTGTCCTCATCATCAATGCGTCAATGACAATAAGTTAAGTTTTGAGTAGGTAATTTGAGTGTGGCTGCGTAGAGGTCGTCCTTTGTCTGCACAAAGTGCAAAAGTCCACTGTCCGTACACCTGCGTGTACGGGCACAAGAGACACACCTGTAATATTGTAACATATATTGCACTGGATCGCCCGCCGTAGTCACATTGTACAAGATTAGGATCTCTGTACCCCCATTTACACGTACTCAATGCGATATACGACTTAGGTTTTGTCGTAAAGCCTGTGACCCTGTTGAAATCAAGAGTATTTTTAGTAGAACTGAGTATCGTTTTATTATTATTATCAGGTTATTCACGACAGCGACATTACCTAGAGCAAACATACATTATTAACCTAAAGTTAAACACTTTAGGCTAATGTAATAATAGCCTAATGATATGACCATAGACTGCTGAGTCATAGGTCTCGAGTTCAAAGCTAAACCACACACCCTTCCTTTCCTTCTTAGCATTTAATTTATAATTAATTATCATATGATATGAAGAAAAACATCGTTAGGGAACCTGCATCTCTGAGAGGTTGTACACCACACCAGCGTGATTGGTTTTGGCCAACCCCCTTGCTTCTGGGAGTAGTTCCGTGTCCAGTAGCGGTGCAGTAAATGGCTGGGCAGTGACGTATTGTTTTATTTATTTAATTATGTCACGCCAACGACAATTCACTAAAACATTTTTCTTAATATTAAAGTTACAAGTATAATAAATACTACAGTGAACTTGTCACTTATAGGCGTGCACAGCACACAAGATTAATAATATTAATTTAATAAGAATATTAAAATTACATATAATTTAACTTGATTTATTGACTAAGAATAATTTCTTAATTGGTTGCGGCAAGTTGCAGATGTTTGCGAAACTGAGCCAGGGTGTTGGAGAAGATGTCAATGTCATTGGTGCGAGTGTGACTATGATTATACTTCCTCATAAAACGGTTTAATAGCGCTGATCTTCCTAGGTTAGTTCGTACAGTCAGCGTCAAATAGTTAGTGACACTTAGGTATTCAAATAAATAGACGCAATCAAAAAGTCAATAATATCGGTACAAACAAAGTTTCCATAATGTTGTCAACATTATAGTCGCTCAAAAGGTCGAGACGTTTAAAACGTCATATAGATAGGTTCAGTCAAACCGTCATAAATATGGTAACAGTCATCCCGCCAATGGTATCCAAGCATTCTAAGTGTTCAAAAATAAACTTTACTGCTATAAATTTTAAATATTATTTCTCACATCAATTAATGTGAAAACA
This sequence comes from Acronicta alni, assembly GCA_964056405.1. Lineage (NCBI taxonomy): Eukaryota > Metazoa > Arthropoda > Insecta > Lepidoptera > Noctuidae > Acronicta > Acronicta alni. Next base: position 12,968,623 of record OZ043919.1, read on the forward strand.
TTTATACACAAAAATGAAAGGAATAGAAACTACTGTTGTCCTTTTCATTTTAAGCATGACGTCATAGACATGTCTTTTGTTTTGTAAAGAATTTCGTGCATAGCCGTTTACGATACTTAGCAATATACAGCTGACTGAAAATAGATGTACCTAAACCTCATTGATAATGAGTATGACTATACATATATCTCATAGAGCAAGAGTGCATAATTAAAATATATGATTCAATATCATGATCATTTTATTTTATTTTAATTAACAATGAACGTCGACAAAACTAGACTCGATAGTGCTTGCAAAAAAGAGGTGCAAAGTTTTCAACCTTATTGACTATTATTCAAAAACTGCTATTTTAAACATAAACAAGTTAATAGAGTGGATGAATAACTAAAAATAAGCAATAAAATAATGTCAATAAGGTCGATAATCGCTTGCATCTTTTAAATTTTCTTTAGTTTTCGACTGTTTACCATCAGGTGGGCTGTGTGCTTGTTTATACATATATGTGCGAATATGCAGAAATGAGAATCTAGAGAGATGAGAATAATTCGATAGGTAACTACACGTAACATCTAAAACGATAGGTAGGTACATAAGGATATTCCCAGTTCATTTGAAATATCTGTTACGGAGACATCTTCCTCCCTCAAATATATAATTCGATGTTTTGTGGTGTCACTAATGCGTAGCCATATTTCTAGCTTGCTTTAGTTTTGCACTTACATTGATATTACTGATCGATAGATAAATAGAATGACATGCAAAGAACACTAGATTGCCTAAAGAGGTTTTCATCTTTGGGAAACCGTTTATTTCTATAACATGCTGGTTTATTTTTCTAATGTGTTCCATATTTTTGAACACAGAATGCTTGGATACCATTGGCGGGATGACTGTTACCATATTTATGACGGTTTGACTGAACCTATCTTTATGACGTTTTAAACGTCTCGACCTTTTGAGCGACTATAATGTTGACAACAATATGGAAACTTTGTTTGTACCGATATTATTGACTTTTTGGTTGCGTCTATTTATTTGAATACCCTGAGTGTCACTAACTATTTGACGCTGACTGTACTATATTCGGAACAAATACTTCCAAATTACGGCGAAACCTAGGCTGGCTGGTACGGGGTACCGATAAATTTATGTTCTCAAGAATTATTGGGACATGTTTTAAATTACACTTCTGAAATAACCTTCTCTACTAATGTAAGCAGTCTTTGACTTAAACTCCTACATTTATACATTTTATATATATTTGAGAGTTTCTCTTTGACAAAATATTAACTGTCTAACAGTGTCACAGACTTAGAACATAGAACAATATTACACAAAACTTTGTGCAGCGACGGTTCTTCAAGAACTTTAAATTAAGTTCGTGACACAGATGCACCTAGAGAGTATTTAGTTTATCAACAACGCTGTCACAATTCAATCAAAAGCCGTCCAATATATGTCCACGTTAATACAAATATAGAAATGTAGCGTAAATACATATTAGAAATTATCGTTCGAATTTGGACCTTAAAATTGCCAGCTATGGCCTGTATTCGAATGGATTTATACAGCGCCGTCATAAAATTTTACGAGGTGCATCAGAGTAAGAGTGATGAGCAAACTTTAGTTCTCTGCCGCATATTTTACGGTTTTATAAGAGAAATAAATCATGTAATGGCGTATTGATCTTGGAATAAGTAGAAAATATAATGTACCAAACTTTTCTAGTGTCAAATGTTTTTTGTAATTAAATTAAATTAACTGCTGATATATTGATTTCTGACATTTACGCGAATATTATACATTGAAATAAAACTACTTTATTTATATTTATATTATTAATCCCGACGTTTCGGACCCTTTACAGCGTCCATGGTCACGGGTAGACTGAGGTGGTGGGCGTCAAGTCAAGTTAACTGCTGATGTTAAACTTTCTTCTTTTGCAATTTTCAAAGACTAAAAAAAAGGCGACTGAGCATGCTTAAAAAACTGGAAAACTACTGTTGGAATAATTACAATAAAAAGAAAAATCGTTTCTGGGATTTATGGGAGAAGATTTGAAGAGTTGTTAGCAAATGTTTTTGGGGAAAGTTATTGATTGATTGACATTAGAGTCATCATATTTTTTTAAATAAATCATGTGGTTACTCCACATGATTTATTCAGAGTCATAGTAAAGCCTTTTTCTCTGAACTATTTACATAAACAGTTCAGAGAACTTTCAACGTCGCACACGTCACTTAAGTCTTTAGATTTTGCATAGTCGAGATTATATAAATGACAAATATGCTTGGCTTTTGATTATTTTATTACCATATTATTATTCTGACATTGAATTTTGCTATTGTCTTTAAGTCTGACATAACAACGATTTATACTAATTTGATTATAATATTTGCAGACATTACTGAAATGTTTGCTGTAATCCTATTATTTAATAATATTTAACTCGATAAAATGAAAATGTTTGTACTTTGTAGGCTAAATATAGATACTCAGCTTTTAACAGACTGGTGGTTTTGAGCCTTTTTTTCTGTGGCCTGTGCAAATGTTCCGCTGATCTGGTGCGACGGATTGTTGGGTTCCCTAAATTATGGTCAAGCTACACAATAACTGATGCATGCGTGCCGTCGGTCGGCTGGGACTTGTCTGAAATGGCCTTTTGAAGAAAGAGCCATAGCGGCTCTTTCTTTCTGAGAGAAAGAAAGATGCAGTTTTTTCTCAGAGGTCGTCAGTTAGGAAATAATATAAAATATAATATAATATAATAATAGGGACATTTTACACAACACCATCTAGTCCCAAACTAAGCAGAGCTTGTACTATGGGTACTAGACAATGGATATAATACTTATATACTTTTTTTTTTGTAAATACATACTTATAATACATAAGAAACACCCAGACAAACACAAATACTCATGTTATAACCACACAAATATTTGTGTCCTGTGGGAATCGAACCCACGACCCCATGATCAGCAGTCTCGAACCGCTAGACCACAGAGGTCGACAAAATTGCTGGATTCATATAAGTAGCTTAAAAAATTTAAAACCTTGTCTTGTAAAAGTGTCTTTAAACGATCTATTTACATAAAAAAATAAAGCCTAAGTTAAATACCCACATTAAGTTTAGTAGCAGGCGAGACGCAATTGCAAATTATAAATCGAAAGAAAATTAATGGGTTCTGCAATTTAAAAGTGATACACTAAAAAATAAAGGAAAAAAAACTTTTTAAAAAACAAGCTTTTATTACTGGGGCGTAAAAAGAACTAAAAAGTTCAAAATAATTTAATATTATCTATGAGCACGTAATGTATGTAACTTAGTTGTACCAAGTATAGGACATATAAACGGTCCATCCCCCCAGAGGTCCATTGTAAGGGGATAAGGGCTACTATAAAATAGGGTTCGCCCTGGTACCCTGAGGCGCAACGTTAGCGATATGACATGTTTATACACCCACATACCATTCAGCCCTCGGCACGTGCTCACCTTGGCATTGGGCCATCCATCTTATCAAACAAAATGCACATTCATAACAAATGGAACGAACTTATTTTCCAAGATCTAAAAGAGTTCCCTGGGGATATTATCAATGACCAAAGGTCTCATCCAGACGAATCAAACGAGCCCAAAGTTGAGGCAGTTACGTCTTTTTATTGCAGAGATCCTATGGCCACTTTCCAGCTCCATCATCAGACCTGTTATACCATCTAAGGCTAAAGTTTTCATCAAAACGAATCAATCGAGCCCAAACTCGATGCAGTTATGTCGTTTTATTACGGAGATCCTATGGTCACCTTTCAGCTTCATCATCAGACCTTTGATACAATTTAAGGTTAAAGTTCTCATTAAGACGAATCAAACGAGCCCAAACTCGATGCCGTTATGTCGTTTTACTATGAAGATCCTATGGCTTCCTTCCAGTTTCATCTCTGATGATGAAACTAGAAGGAGGCTTTTGATACCATCTAAAGTACTCATCAAGACAAACCAAACGAGCCCAAACTCAATGGGGTTATATGGTTTTATTACGGAGTTTCTATGGCCACCTTCCAGCTCCATCATGAGATCAGCTCCTCGTCATCATAATATTGCATTGTCACGCGATTTGCATATTCGTGCAAAATACGACGATTGATTTATCACCAACCCATTACCGTCCTACTGCTGGGCACGGATTCCCTCTCAGAATAAGAGGGGTTTGGCCATAGCTATTTCATTACTAATGGGAAAACGCTGCAGTTATGTCATGTTTGGTATATGGGAGTTGGTTTTATTTACTAGTAACTGCTTGCTATTTAGTGTAAAAGAGACGATAATATCATTTGTGTTCATCGTGCTGAACAGTTATTGAAACAACGAATTATTAAAATATTAATAATTATAAACGCACAGTTGCCATAATTTATTTCTAGTATTTGAGCACATACATATGTACATATATACACACCTAGGCATATACATAACAAGTGCCAGGTCAATTTACTTCTTAAAACTAAGGTTTCATATAACGCAAATTAAAAATTATTTATTTCTCAAGATAACCCAAAAGTAATAATGTTTACTTTTTTATAACTTGTTAATTATATATTTTACGATTCCTTTGTGAGACAGATTTAAGATTCCATCTAATTGCTTGGGGGAATTAAGAAAATTAGAATCATATTTCGTGTATTCCATTTAATGAAATACATAAATTCGGGTTGGCACAACTACAAAGTATCAACAGTGAAATATAGAGAAGAATTTTATCAGTCGTAGAAACGTCAGGATCTTTGGTTCTATACGTTCGTGAGAACATAGGCGATTATAAATTGTTACTAACTAATTGGGATACAAGAAATTATCTTAAGACGTTTGGAAGAAGGTATGTTAACAGAAGAAATATTTTCATTGTAGTTGATGCGCTCCCCGAAAAGTTGCAGCCATCTGTGGAAGAAAATACTAGTATTATTACAAATGAATAAGTTATTTTTGCTGTAACTGCTGTTTGAGTATTGGTTAAAAATAATTAATTGGTTCTTGACATGTACAGAGGCCAGGAGGCTTACCACGACCTCTTATCGCGATTCAATTTAGGACCTAAATTGAATTGTTTTGCTTATTCGTACCACCAGGTCATAATTGCGATTGATTTTACGCCCAAAACTTTGACAGCGTTTCACTGTCAAGTTGCGTCGCTAATGCTCATTTCATTCGTTTAATCGGTACCATGACCTCATAATTAAACCTAAACTGAGACGCTGGACTGTCAAAGTTCACGATTCAATAAAAGTTACTCTTTTTGCAGCCTATATTGAATAGTTGTGTGAAATAAAAAGAATAAGTTGTGAATTTCATTGAGATTTGAAAAGGTAACGTAAGTACTAAACTTAAATAGTTATTCGGTACTGTAATTTTCAGTTAAAATATAAACAGATACATAAATCACCTTATTTTACATTTACAGATGTCGGATGAATTGATTCTGCTCGAATTTTTAGAGAATGATTACGCTAACAATTCGGCTAAAAAATACAACAGACGCATAACACGCTACAAATCCAACCCGTTTCTTTTGGAGGATCAAGAATTTATACGTCGTTACCGGCTCTCTAAGCAACTAATTCTCGATCTATGCGACGATTTGAGACCAATGTTTAGAGCCTGTAAAAGCCTGTGATTTGTCAGTAGAAGGAAAGGTAAGTTTCAACATGGTTTTTCGTGTTACTAAAGTTTAGTGACTATAGCTTCATTATTAAAAGTAACATTATATTTCGATTGTTAGATACTTTTAATACTACACATAAGTAATATTCGAAATGACTATACTTATCAACATTTTGACTGCTCTGTCATTTTATTTTTATTGTACACGTGAAGCTTTAAACAATGGCTCCGCAATCTCCTTGTATATCATGCAAGCATTCGCAACCCACGAACCTAGTCTCAACCCCAAAGGGCTCAGTAATTCTCAACTAAACTAATATATTTGAGCTATTTGAAGTACCAAATTATTAAAGTAATATACTCAAATAGTTTAGTATTAAGTTAATTATTTCCATGATCTCATCAATGTGCAGATTGCTATGTTTCTATCATTGACATGTTAACTGGCCTTCCACAGGTGATTCGGGATATCCCGTGAGGAGAAACATGATGACACCCGTAGTGCAATGGACGCGGCGCCGGGCACACCGGAGCGACACTACACCGATATGCGTTTGGACACGAAATATAGTTGAGAGGACTATAGGGCTTCTCAAAGCACGTTTTCGGTGTCTGTTGGTGCATAGGGTGCTGCACTACAAGCCTGAGGTGGCTGCATCTATTGTAAATGCCTAAGCAGACAATTGAAGAGGAAGAACCTGCGCGAGAGTTCGATATACAGGTTCATCATAGTGACGGTAGAGATGTGGACCATCATAACCAGGCATTGCAACAGGGGCAGTCCACCAGAGCTGCTCTCATACGTCGGTTGATGGCAGCGCGGGAAGCCTGACAGTTGTACCTACACTAAATTTAAGTCTTTTTTTTACTATAGTTACATTTTTGAAATAACCTTATGGTACAGATAGACATGCTACTAAAATAGTATGCTCATTATGATGCGTAAAACTAGCATGCTCTTCAACTGTATACATTTGCTTAAAAAATTCAATGGCATGCTCATTTTAAGCATGCCATTGAATAAGAATGCTCAAAGCATTGCTATCAACACACATGCTATTTAATAACAAGCTCGTTCTCTTTTTCGTCTCCCCAGCAAAATTTTGGCGCGAAGTCGTACGTGCACACACATCTGCTGCTAGATCGATAATAGCATGTAGCATGCTAATAAGCAAACCTGTCCAGACGCGCTCAAAACAAGATAGATTATAGGGATATGGGGGAATGAGTAGGCGACTCTAGTTTAGCTTTGAATTTATTGTTATTTTATAAATTCTACCTTGTTGGTTGACAATTAATTTTATTAAAAGTTTTAAGCACCTCGTACTTAGTATTTATTTAATTTCTTTGATTTCCTGTACCAAAGACTACATCCAGCAAATCATTCCTCCGTCTATCTTCGGCGACTCTCTGCTCTGATATTTGTATTAAAGACTGCCGAGCAGTGTCCATTGTAATCGGCAACTCGTGACGGTGTATGTGGCGGCGTCGGCTGCGCGGCACCGAGCGGGGAATTTGAAGCGCACGCCCGCACCGCCTGCGCCGCCTGCGCTGGTGTGTACTGGCTGCACTAGTTGGGGAGCTCGGTGCTGGCGGGGTAGTCGGAGGTGGAGGAGACCACGGGACCGGTATGGTGGCAGTTGGAAAGCCGGAATAGGTGCCACAAATTCTTGGGATATGGGGGGCAATGTCACACTTGCCAATATACTTTTTGAGTCTGCTCCAGAAGTGAAAGTAATCTTCTAATTTAATGAAATATTAAAATTAAATTTGCCGCAAAAATTACAATTGACATTAACACAAGACTGACAATTGACAATTTGACATACTGAACCGACAACCGTCATCTTTTTTTATAACAAGAAAGTACGTTCAAATATTTTCACACACGATATTAGTTAACATCACAAGTAACGTTTTATTTTTGTTAAATTAATAGGTAATAAACAAAATAATGTCTATTTTGATTTCGTAGTAATTTTTTCACTAAGGTTTTTATTTAATTTCTAATTTAAAAGTACTTTCTTCCTTGTTTTTAAAAACCGGTAAAGTTGAAAAAGTTATAGCATATTAGTTTTTGAATGTATCCATCAGTCTTGTGAGAACGAGACACACTTATATGGTACGGCTATAGCTCTGTCACTTTCACACAAAAGGCGTTTTAAATGCCGATCAGAGACAAACATCGGTCATTCATTCACTAATAACGATTGAAACTCGGTTCAACTTTAAGAATGTCATGGTATGATATAAAGCGATTCAATTTAGGCACCTAAACTCAACTGCCTCGCGTTTGAATAGTTATTGTAAAGTTGATGGTAGCCTTCCAGCACATCAAGCTACCACAATCTGTCAAATTTCTTTGTTTGATTTTCATCTTTAACACAAAATAATAAAGTTCATATTCAATTGGGAAAATTTGTCAGTTTTGGATAGCTTGACCTGAGCTGGCGTCTGTACGTATATACGTAAAAAAAACACATTGTTTGAAAAAGCACTACGCTTTTGCTACATCTGCTACGCCGTAGCAAATACGTAGCAGATACGTGATACAATATTCCATACATCCGAAATAGTAATAGTAATAATTATGATACTGACTATGATACTAAGCTTAGTTTGATCCTAAATTGCGCAAAAAATCTAATCAGAGATTGAGCCGCTCGACGAAAATTGTGAAAGTCAGCTTGATTTAATTATCAGGCACGACGTTTTGCTCCAATAAGAAACTTTAACTTAACAAGTCGTAACTGTACAAGGCTTAAGTGATCTTGAAAGATACTATTTCCAATTAATATTAGCATGTTAATAATATTGGATAAAATAATATATTTATTCCACTAGTGACATTTAATGTTTAAAATGCTATTAACAAACTAGTAATATAGTAGGAGGGGCTCATGGTTAAGTAATAACTACGCTGATCAATCGATCTGCAAGGTTAAGTTGCGCTAGTTGCGGTCAATGGGATGGGTGAGAATTCTTAACTCATCGAGACCCCTCCGTGCCTCGGAAAGCACGTAAAGTCTTGGTTGTTATGCGAACACCTATGACTATCAAAAAGCCTGACAGCCAGTCTATACTCAGAATATCGGTATTACCCAGAAATTGGATTGTGGAGGTCTGATGGCAGTCGCTTCGTGTAGGTATTATACTGATATTCAGCCGCATCTGACTAGACTGAAAGCTAACACCATTATTGTGGTAGGTACTCAAATGAATTAAACCATATCCATACCATCACGCCTGTATTCGGAGGTGTACTAATGTACACCCACATTTCGCCGGTATGTTTAGGTCCCATGTAATAGGGGGCGAGCCTATTGCCATTAACCGGGCACAAATCCAGACTCCGAGCTGCTACTGAGAATTTCATAGAAAAACCCAATAACACTTTGCTCGACCTGGGGATCGAACCCAGGACCTCTAGCGTAGCAGTCGCGAATTAAACATAATTTTATATACAGTTCTGTTGTTTACACATTATTATAATTATGCTGAACTTCTTCATCTCCTCTTCCTAGCCTAAGTCGTAAGAGTGACTACTGGTAGGTACTACGCTAGAGGTCTTGGGTTCGACTACTGGGACGAGCAGTGTTATTGGGTTTTTCTATAAAAATCTCAGTAGTAGTTTGTCTGAATTTGGAATTGTGCCAATAACATAACGGCGTACTGTGGGTGTACATTAGTAGATATATAGATATATCGATAGAATAATCTTTATTGCAAACCATGATAATGAGCAATGTTAAAAAAAAAATAGTACACCTCTGCCAAAAGTGGTCGTAGGTAGTCGTATTCACAAAAAATTGCAATGAGATGCATTTGCGTTTGCATAATTTAATCCAATTTTTTGTACAGAATATGACCTATGAGATCCGTAGTAAGACAGTACGAGAGTAGAGAAGAGTAAAGTGAGATGTAGTTAGATTAATATTATTCACATAAATAATATAAATCTCATAAATAATATTAATCTCATAAATAATAGGTGTTTCTTATGTATTATAAGTATGTATTTACAAAAAAAAAAGTATGTAAGTATTATATCCATTGTCTAGTACCCATAGTACAAGCTCTGCTTAGTTTGGGACTAGACGGTGTTGTGTAAACTGTCCCAAAAATATTTATTTTATTTATTTATTTAATATTAATCTCATAAATAATATTAATCTTGCATCGCATATGTGTAAAATATATTAATTTTATTCATGCAAATAATGTTGTACAATAAAAGTTTTACTATCATAAATCGTGACTGTGATTTATGATAGTAAAACTTTTGTTTCACTAAACAAAGTATCGCCAACAAGTGTAGCAATCTCAGTAGATATTCTAAAGAACAAACTAAACTTAACCAAAATTCTTGATTTGGTACAAAAACTAGTTGTAAAACCTTTTACCGCAATTTGAGATGTATTTTTGAATAAAAACAGAATTGTCTTGGTTTAGGTTTAAAGACCACAATCTGATTAAGGAGATTTAGAAGATAACAAAGTAGACTTAAGAAATTCTGTAATATAATTAATTCAAGAACTATAGAAATAGGCTGGAATACTTAGTTGATTTTATAAAATAAATTGATGAAAATTTCGATCTTTTAATTTATTATAAACATTTTTGACTAACCTTCACTGCTCATGCAGAATATTGTGATTCGAAAAGAATGCTTTAAAATGATTTGTTTTGTTTTATGCATTGTTCAAGCTAGGAGAAAAGTCAGTTCGAGATGTAAGACCAGCCCGTCCATTAAAGAGGTTCGACGATTCGTGGGGGTCAACACTTGTTTAAAAAAAAAAAACAAAAAAAATTGAAATATAGTTGGCTACAGTTTCAAACTATATATATACTTTTTTTTAAATATGGTAGTCCTCACAGATACCTGATATGGGGTTGAAGATTAATTCAGTTTTGCCAACTTAAAACGACGCGTTGTTTCTTTCTTTATCAATTGTCAGTTTTTCTGACCGCACTCTAAGCTAACGTTGACTTTTTTATGGTGTGGTTCAGAATCCTTAAATTATTTGGCGCTGAGGTATGTCAGATCCGTTTTAGTTGATAAGAGAACTAAAACTAGAGCCATGAAATTGGTGAACACATTTTTTCCAGAACCGACAGTCCAGTCTATTTTTTATGTTATAAACAACATCAACTAAATAACTTTCCCACAGAACAAGCCCTCTATAAGCTTTGAACGAGCAGAACACACATACTAAAACCACTGACCGAAAATGCTCCGAGCGGAGTTTTAATCCTCGCTCTAACTCACACCGGTAAAGTAACCTGATTTTTTAGGCATAAAATAACTGCAGATTTAAATGCGATTTGATTGATGACTAGTTTTTTTTAGTTTCCGTACCCAAAGGATAAAAACGGGACGTTATTATTAAGACTCCGTTGTCCGTCTGTCTGTCTGTCCGTCCGTCCGTCCGTCCGCCCGTCTGTCTGTCTCATGAACTGTTGAAATTTTCACAAATGATGTAGTTCTGTTGCCCCTATAACGACAAATACTAAAAATGGAATAAAATAAATATTTAAGGGTCAATCAAATAACGTTTGTTGTATGGGAGTCCCCATACAACAAACGTGATTATTTTGTCGTTTTGTGCTCAATACGGCAATAGGTAGACGCTTGAAATATTCACAGAATATTTAATTGTATATTCACTTTAAAAATAAATAAATAATGAAACTAAAATAAAATCAAAACAATAGCGTATCATCTTATTCGAAAATCAACTCTGGTCAGACAATAACAATCGAGTAACTGTTACAATTGTCGAATAAAATAGCATGGCCAAATCGATTCAATCTAGCGCCTGTGTAGTGTGAAATCAAAATCAACGACGCGACCATTTTATTTGATAAACGATGACATTTCTTGATTGTTTATAGTTTTAGTACTTTTTATACGAAGCCAATAGAAATTGGAGATTACAATTGCGAGCTCGCAATCGCATAATATACATTTGTATCGAATACGCAGTGTAATAGAATAACCGTAATGTTTACAATCGTAATCCCCAATAGTTCGATTGTTTTGCTTTTGCAGGGAGAGAAAATATATAAATCCTTTTTCCGATCACAATAGCCAATGTAACAAGCATCGACTATTCTATTCAACACGTGTAAGGTTATCATAACAACCCCATAACACTATATTCACATAAACTTGCTCGGATTTAAACCTAATTTCCCTAAGGGGTGGTAGAAAATTTACAAAGAACACTTCGACTTAAAAGCTTTTACTAACCCTTATAGAAAATGTGGCGTGTATTTAATAGCTTATGTGCGTGTTTTAGGTTGTATAATATATGTGAACAACTTAGGTTTGACCTAGGCTGTGATATGTTCATGTAGTGCTCATTATTCATGTGTCTATATTCTGGCCGTTTGAAGTCATATGCTTTTATTATAACTAAACCAGTAATCATTGTCTTACAGAAAAATATCATATCATGTATGATTGATGTCAATTAAAATTCATGAGGTAATTAGGGTCTACTATAGTAAATGTAAGGCACGTAGCATTTAATTTAATCAGGTACTCATAAGTTTTTCTCAAGTGTACAATTAATTGCAAATCTATAATTATAGGCACAGAGACCAGTACATCAAGCTATCACAATCTGTAATTTTTTTTTTATTGATTTTCAACTTTAACACAAAAAATAAGGGTCATATACAATTGGGAAAATTTGACAGTTTGGGATAGATTGACCTGCTGGTGTCTGTACATACCTCTTTCCAACCTTTCGCGGAGTAGGTAAATTAGATAGTGATGTAGTATTGATCAAAGAACTATCTTTTTCTTTTAAGAACTACTAAGCTCAATTCGTTTTATTCTGCACCCCCAGTCAGAGTACAACATTGCGTGTGTAAACTCTAAAACCTCTCTTTGTGCCACGTGTTATTGCGCAACTTATCTTTCCATTCTAAGCTTAAAGTACTGTTTTTTTGTTTGTTTAATAAAATAGAGGGGGAAGGTTTTTTTCTCGTAATGTTGATGTATATATAGTAGAAACAGGAGTTGGAAATATGCGTCGAATAAGTATATGAGTATTTGTGTATTCCAATAAAATTAAGTTGGTAGTTTAATAAAATTGATCAACGGTATAATTGATCATTGGGTTATTTTATTGACTAATATAACTAAGGGTACCATGAGAGCTATATCGTCGAAAATAAGGTTTGATTAATGAAGTACTCCATTAATATAAAAAAAATAATGAGTATAAAACCTAACTATCTATTTATATACCCAAATTTTATCATCCTTTTCACTGGCTTATTGCAAAACTAAAGAAACAATTCACTGAATATGTTGAATAATGATATACTTTCGGTGAATTTTATTACCTCTCAGATTCACTTCAACTAACTTACGTCACATTTTTCTCAAATCTTTTTGTTAGCAGAATTTTAGGTTAAGTTATTTTGTAAAGTAATTTATTTAATAATATGAGCCCGCTGTATAATCTGATAGTAATAGAATCGGGAAGGTGTGCAGGGTAATATTATGTTACTTTCAGCTAAGAAGGTTGTATTTATTATCTTATAACGAGATGGAACGGTGTAGGTAAAGAATGTTCTTTTGTTATATTGTTGAGATAAATAAAGGATTTACTAGTTTATATTCTTTTATATAATGGGTTATAAGTGTAGTTCTATTGTAGTAGTAGTAACTATAGAATAGAACAAGGCCGTTCTAGTGCAGATTTCGCTTAGGTAGGGCGGCCTTGGCTAATCGGTGACAAGAAGTTATTCGGTGATAGTTTCTTATCATCTTATAGTAATTTGGTACATTATAAAATATAATCAGAAGTTAAGAATTGGTAGACAAATTCATGAATTTTTACTTAGTTCTTACTTCAAACACAATTTAATCTATAGGTAATTTATTGTTACCTATATTGTCAATAAACCTAACTATCACCGATTATCCAAGATTTTAAATATATATATTTTTTAAGATTTATTTTTTCAATTTTTTTTTACAATCATTCCTTAGTATGTGATCAGTATAAAAAAAATCCCGCCTTAACAAAACTTATAAATCACGAGTGAAATAATATTGTAGCAACAGTCCCATATGCCATAAGAGTAGAGAAAACAAGTATTGCGATTTCTGACAGATTCAATTTCTAATTGATAGGTAATTATGTTTTAGAACTCGTCGTAACGTTCATCGCGTGGTTAGGAGTGAGCGTAAGTAGCACCCTGCTTATTCAAGCATACAAGTAGAAGATACAACAGAAGGCATCATACTCTGCTAGCGACCGCAAGACGTTCGCATAATATGGCACATCCCCGCAACGGATCACGAACGCTTGAATTTACTATAAGATTACGCTTAGCTGAATATAGGTACTGCTGTGCTGTTGCAACTTAACGTATTAAGTATAATGAATTTTGTATTGCTTTATATTTTTACCTAAACATAATTATCATCTTTACCGGCTAGGCAGAAACTTAACGAGAAATGGCCAGTTGAAATATTTAGGTACAGACGGCAGCAGGTCAAGCTATCCAAAACTGTCAAATTTTCCCAATTGATAATGAACCTTATTGTATTGTATTAAAGTTGAAAATCTTTCAAAGAAATTTGACATATTGTGGTAGCTTGATGTGCGGGCCTCTGTACATATTTTAGCGATATTTATGGAACGCAATAAAATTTATTTGATTTGATATTATTTACGTTGTTTCATCTCACGATATGCGACGAGTCCAAATAATGGAAGGATATATTGTTTATATTAGAATTTTAAAATTATAATAATTATTACGTGTCATCACACTACCCTAACAAATTAACATACAATTCAAATCGGTCAATAAAATTCCCATTAATTCCCATTAATTACTGAAGTATAACTTTTTATGATCGAATATCAAATTGATACCGATCAAAGATAGTTAGGGTCCTGTCAGTGACATGGCGTTGAATATTTTTATTGAAAATGTCTCGGTTCGTTTAATTGAGCTGTCTATTGGAGTGTTATCACAACTGCAATTATAAAAATTAATTTCTTTTAATGACCTAACGTCCGAATAACCTTTGAGATGTTAGAGGAAATTTTTCAAGAACATTTTAACGTATTACTAGCTAAGCCCGACCACGCTCAGCTGTGGTGGACCACAGCTAAGTGTTTTAAATAATATAAATGAAACGTTGTGTAAAAAATATTAATATTCATCATACGAATATTATATTATGATAAATATTTAATTATATATATATATATGAATGGAATATTTTAAGAGGTTTACCACATGAAATATGTATGTTGTTCTTAGGTTTCAATCATCATCAACTCAATCAACCCAAGCTCAACAGGTCGGTCTCTATGACTTAAATAATTCTGAGTCATGTAAGGTCACCATGAGAAGCATGAGGTTAGCCACGGACAATACAATACACAACCTAATCATTATCAGTTTTTCCTACACACTAAGGCCCTTTTATGCTACTCAGCCTTACTATAACCTTATTAGGTTTCTTTTTGATTAATAAAAACAGAATAATTAATCTTTAATAAAAGTATCCTCGTTATCTGTGGATCATGACCACTTTAGAACAGTCACATTTAATTTGACAGTAACTAAAATTATTTTGAGAAAAATCTACAGAATAGGATACATGAAAAAGATAAAAATAAAAGACTCGCTAAATGTCGCTTTAAAGCGAAAACGTTTTGACATTTCAATTAGCATCAGCGGCAATGGCTCAGCCATTGTCGCTGATGCGCTGGTCCGGTCGGTTATGGAATTTACATATTTAATCGATTTATTGATGTTTTGACATCTCAACGTTAAACGATTGCAAATACGATAGCTGACATAATGAAAGTTGATTTTATTTAATCCTTCTATTTACAATCTAAAGAGTTCATTTGAATCTGTTTTTGTTTCAATATTAGCAATAACGAGCTTCCTCATGCGACTTTGTAGTCAAGTCACATTTAACAAGTATTTCGTGAAATACATTTTTTGCGAAGAGGATCTTCAAAAATCTAAGACACCGGAGGGTTGGATTTTTGACCTCCTCAGTGGCCATATTTAGCACAATATTGGAGGCTTCTTATTTAGGACCGTTCCACGCAATACCTATTATCTTATCGAGCGCCAGTCCTGCGCAATTATTTTCAAGTAATTTGTTCATGACAACACTTCTAAGCTTTAGTTGCATGAGTTAGTGGTCCAAAGAGCAAACTGTTAAATTACCGTAGCGTTGTGCCGTATGTACTACGGGTGTACACTACCGGCGCTTTACGAGTTCAAGTATAGGTTCTAGTGCTTGTGTTATGAGTACCTAACCTGAACAGGTCTCCTCATAGAATAAGAGACGCTAGGCTTTCGCCCGTGATGGACTCACTGGCCTAGTGCGGGTTCGAAGACTTAATACGCCGTTGGGTAAATTTATCACATTTTTTTCTGGTTTCCTTGCGATGTTTTCTTTTACGTGTAAGCTAGTGCCTGATTTTGAAAGGTGAGCGACTTGAATTTTAACTCGAGATCTGTAATTTGGCAGTTCACGGTTATATCATTGTGTAGTCAGTGTTTTTAATAAAGAACCCATAATTAAATCCCACCCATTCACCACCACCATAAATTAGAAGTTTTATTTATTTTAAGTACCTAGTATACCTACCTTCAACCTACACTCGCCTAACTAAACTAGACGAACAATAATTTATTATACGGAACATAAATTTAAAGTTTTAGGCTTATAGATCAATGGACTGTATAATAAATCCTACTCCAATTCAATTCATTTATATTGTGTGTGTTACAAGCAGCTATAACTTTAAGATCACTAAGCTTTATGGATAGTGTGAATAACTAATTTATTCTAAGTGAGTATTATTATAGACATCGTTCTCATAATAGAAACGAGCCGTTGTCTGCGCGGGTTCCCACTTAATAAATATTTACTTAATATTGAACTTGATACCGTTAATAAATCATAAAGCAATTTACCGAGAAGCACCGATAATGGTTTATGGGGGTATATTACGGTTAATTTAATATGTGACAATTTTGAAACAATAGGGTAATTAATTGTAAGTGATATATTCATATTACATGCTTATAAAGACGAAGACGAAGGTACATCAGAAAGGTTAGAGACGTTTGTAATGTGGTGCTGGAGAAGTATGAGGAAGATAAGTTAAACAATAAGAAAACAAACGACAAACAGTTACTAATTATGAACGAGAAAAAATATATAGAACAGAAGGAGAACGATGCTTGGGTATGTTGTCATCGTGTATCAAATACACCATGATAACATCTTTATGACAATATTAAATGGGAAAACGAAAAACGGAAAGCTATAAAGTGAAGATTTAATGAAGCTTTACACAACATGTGAATTGTGAGGTCAAAGACAAGACATGGGACAATGGCATGGAATACTTTAAAGATCATAGTTGTAAGAATTGTTATTATATTATATGCCTTTTTTTAAATAGTTAGTTATTTTGGTTTAAATTGCTCGTTTGTAAAAAGTCTGCAGATACAAAATTGCATACCAATAGTTTGAGAAGTTGTTGTCGCGAGAGATCGGATGGTTAGGAACCCCATTTGTTAAAGTGATTTAGATACTATAGAAGAATGCGTACCACCCAATCGAATCCATGACGACACGACCCTTCCATTGCTTCTGATGATCTGATCTAGTTGAAAATACGTGAATATTTTAGTCAGTGGGTATTTTTTTACAATGTGTTCTCCACGATTGTGTGTTTGACGGATCAATTCACATTGTGGTTGAGTGATTGGCTTTAATAATATACACGATGGCTTTGCGATTTTCATTAAAATATTATGTCTGTTATGTTGTTTTCAGTCTGAGTATTAATGTATTTAACTTTTGCCTGTATTCGCATCCGTAGTAAATCAAGATATTCCAAATTTTTTTTATAGAATATTTGTAATTTAGAAACTAAACATGAGACACTAAAACATTACTGACTAGACTGGTTGTATTGGCAGGTGCTAAACCATTATTTTCAATTGGGGAACCTAATCTTACTCATTGTGAGCGCGGAGACTCAAGGCAATTTATGTCACTTTTGTTGGTTGTTCCTTGTGCCAAACACCTTTTTTTATAGTACGGATAATTCTCATGGATCGTTGGATGTCGGAGATGTACCAACTAAAACCGCATATTGGTTCACTTATAGCCCCATGGTCCGTAGTATCTGTGAAATTCATACCTCCAGCATGTGCTGCGCCGTGTCCTTGGGGCAGTTTACGCAATGGGTTACCGGGCGTTGGTTCCCAGCGTATGCGATACCGTTATTCCTGACGGCTGACGCAAAGCCGGATACTGATGGTGTCGTGCCGCCTCTCCAACCAATCCACCATGACAAGCCTTACCGACACTGTCGTGGCGTGACTTGTGCCCAAACACCTGCACTAGGAATCTCCACGCGCCCATATCTATCGCCATTGAGGTGGGCTATATTATTCGAAAATTGTTTAATTGATAAGAAGAAATCATATCAATATTATGAAATAAAACTCGAGTCTACCCGTGACCACGGACACTGTAAAAGGTCCGAAATGTCGGGATTAATGGGGGTCACCGACTAGTCAACATTCAAGTTTGTAGGCTTTGTAGCTTCTGAGGTTTCATGATTAATCTGGTAGACAGCAGTATTTCGCTTTTATATTATTATGATTAGATAAATATAATAACTTTAATTATACAAACTTCCATTGATAGTTGGTCTAATTGTCACAAATATAGCTGGACGTGAAACGAGAGAAATATATTGCGTACAGTTCCCAGCTTGGGCAAAGTATTGTTAGCTCGCCTTGCGTATTAATTACGTCACTGACAAACTTTGTGTATACAATAATAATATTATAATCTTTAGTAAAACAAGCATATACTGTTTATTATCTGGCTAGGAATATAGGTGTGATGTCTATTTCTTTTTTTAATCGAAAGTATTAAAAAAAATATTATATGCTTCGGGTTGACGGAAAATAGGTACTCTAATATACATAGTTTATTGAAAATTCTATCCATAACTTTCGTTATTTTATTTCCACGGTCACTACTTTCGCAATATCTAAGACCAATATTTTGTACTCCACAGTATTATCCTCTATGCATAAAATTTTCTAAAATTCTTGCACTAGCGTTCGAACGTTATTTGCATCCATTATAATTTCATATTTTGTCCTTTTATTCCCCGGAGAAAATTCTTTTGTGTTTCCTATTCTTTGTCATTGTCAGTTTTCTTCACTTCTTCTATAAAGAATTTATTTCCTAAAAATGTATGTATGTAAAATTTAACAAATGAATAGGTAGAATACTTGTGTTTGTCAGTGTTTCCCTACTTTACTTTCCAACTTTTATCTTAAATGTGTAATTTTATTGTTATTCTGAACTTTTATTTGCTTTTTATTGAATATTTTTTTGAGTTTTTAAAATTTCTGCTTCCTCTGCAATATTTAACGCCAAATTTGTTGGTTGTTGTAATTTTGGGATTTTATCTGATGTTTATTTTATGATAAATGTTAATAAATGATATTTATTTCTGTAAATAGATCTTTTAAGGACACTTTTACAAGTCAATATTTTTCATTTTTGGCTCCGGCATTTCCTAGCTGACGACCTCTGAGAAGATACGCCGATACAAACTCAGAGAATCATAGTCTCTTTTAAAGTCCAGGCATAGAATAGTAACAAATATGTGAGCCTTTTGAAGAAAGAGCCATAGCGGCTTTGAGTAAACCAGTCCCGATCAGAGGAACATTTCAGTAATGTCTGCTAATATCAAATTAATATAAATGATTGTTATGTCAAACTTTTGATTTTGTTATTAAGGAAGAAAGTGTGGAAATTAATTCCTTAGGTGTTCTGTGAAGTTGTAACGTCTAATATGAAACTGAATATTAATAGCAGCTGTTAACAGTAGTTCAGTTGCTCGCGGCTATATACGTCTCAAGCGAGATTTCTAAGCTTGTGCAAACATCTGTATGAGTACATGGCCCGTAGCTTTGTTTTAATACATAAGTATAACTGTTTTCCGTGATTTCAATTTAAAGAAAACCTGCAGGGCTGAAGATTTGCTCAATTTCACTATTTCTCATTTTCTTACTCGTACTCTCGACTCGTTTAGTTTCCTGTGGTTTCACTCGCATTCCAAAAGAGACTACAAGACACAAGGTAGAGACTGTCCTTCTCCAAGTTGCAAAGTATCTTTATACTAATATTTATCAAAATTAGTTCAGCAATTTAGGCGTGATAATGTAATATAGACAGATATAATATATTCGTATTTATAATATTAGTTTGGATTTACGCAAAAAATATTTTATCGTTATCCTCATCAATATATAATAGTCAGCTATGGCGTTAATCCCACTTAATGGTGCTACACGGGTCTAGTTTATTATGAAAATAAGGCCGTTGGGACGCCACATTAGCATTCGTAGTTTGTACAAACGAACGTACACTCGTACACATGTCGTGAATCGTAAAGGAATATTCTGGGAGTTTTGCCTTTACAGGATTTACGAACAGAGGTCGTAGAAAACAGATTCCTGCTCGATTTTCGCTCTCGTATTTGCTTTATGCAGAATGAATATTTAATAGGCAATATTTTTTTTTTTAATAATATTTATTTTTTCTTTATTTATGTTCGAAAAAATTGCTCAGTATTGACGTACATATTATAAGTGATGAATGTTAAAAATAATGTAAAGATGTATCGTCGAAATGAAATTAATTTTTTCCTTCTTTTTTACTGTCTCCTTTTCATAATAATAAAATGTTGTTATATAATTTCAGTATATATTTACAAAACAAATAGTATGGAAGTATTATATTCATCGTCTATTACCCATAGTACAAGCTCTAATTAGTTTGGGACTAGACGGTGTTGTGTAAAACTATCCAGGAATACTTATTTGTTAATTTATTATACTAATTAAAGTTTTAGAAAGGTAAAGGGTGAGCGAGATCAGGGTCGTTTTAAAAAAAACAAGCATCTATGTCACTTGCAGTTTCATTGGTCTAGTAGTCCCTAACGAGAGTGTTCAGCTACAGAGTTCGATATAAATATATGACATTTAGGCGACGTTGAAATAAAACAACTCTACGGATTTGAACCTGCGTCTTCTGTTTAAATACACCAGACGCTAAGACCACTAAGCCACTACGAGTCCCACTTGCCAGGTTGAAAATATTTTTTTTCCTTCGTTAAAATAACTTTAAAATGTTAACATGGAAAACGCAAAAAAAAATAATTACAAAAGATACCAGCTCTTTACGGATTTTATCAATATTTACGGGATTCATAATATCAATATACGCGGTAAAATCCGTAAAAAACTGTTTTATTTCAATACAGAGTTCGATTCTCAGGTCGAGTAGTGTTATTGGATTTAAAAATTGTCAGCGGTGGCTCCGAATTTGGATTAGTGCCCTGCAATAGACTATAAAACCACTGTGGGTGTATATCCTCTGTCTAACCTTTCGTGGAGAGGCACAGTGGTATGTTTTTTATAATTATGTTACACATAGAAATACCATAAAGGAAAAAAAAAGAAAAGAAAGAGGCTGGGCTTAATGTATTGCGGAATGCAGTTGGCAGCGACTGGATGGGAAAAGCCGAGGATGGGGCTCTGTGGCGTTCACTAGGAGAGGCCTACGTCCAGCAGTGGACGCATACGAGCTGATGATTTAAGTGTGTCTTTTGGTTTTTTGGTTTAAATAATCGCGCTAATTTAAATCTGACATCAACAAAATATTTATTTGCATGAAATAGCTAGCTTTAGGTAAAGGAAATACCCCAGTGAAAAGCATTATATGATCTAAACACTTTTTTACTAAACCATATTTTTATTCTGGACAGCAACTATTTGCACCTATTTTTAGTACGTCGTAATGTATATCGATCTTCATTTAGGTTGAGCCTTACGAGGCTATAGAGGACTGAATTTTTAATGTAGATAAATTTATTTATAGGAATCAAGTGTCGAAATTACAGTGACACTATTGCTTTGAACTTTATGTCGCGTTTACTATTTAATTCCAGGTTGCAATAACTTGAAATATCCGTGCATCCATTTGGTAACAGTAATAATACACAATAACGTGTAGCATCAAAAGACGTGCGAGAACATTCAGACACCTTTGATATCGCTCTGGTGGCCCGTCGGTCGTATAAACCTTTGTCGCAAGCAAACTGCATTTTGAAATATCAGATTCTATTACGAGGTGGGATTCTTTCAGTGACGTCATGGTAAGAGCTGTGCCAGTTTTGTTCTGAAATGAATGGTAAAGATAATATGGAGAAGATACTAGTAAATCGAGTTTTCATAAGTTTGTTTTTATTTAATCGAGATTCAGAAACTTTCAACCTCCGTGCTGACAAATTTTATGGTTGATAGCAAAAAAAAATCCATTTTATTCCACTTAGGATTTTATGGAATACTAACTCATTCACTATCACTGTTAACACATTAAACGCCATGGGGGACAACATATGGGCCTCACTTAAGTAGTCGATAGAGCCAGGTCAAAAATAACAAGTTTATAAAATTTCATGTATAAGTTTTTATTGTTTGAGGGGTTATAAAATGTGGTAAATAACCTATAAAACATCGAATAAATGTAATTTGTGACTTAATTTATCTAAAATACTAGTGTCACTCATTAGTTGGCCCCCGTGGCGTACGCGGTAAATAATTCGCATGTCCGTTAGCGGGGGCCGCGGGGGTCAGGGTGTCGGCTATCCCCGCTCGTGCCCGCGCGCCGCGCCGCCTGCTTGTCGCGATTCCCGTCTTCCCGAGCGCTTATTATGTGTTAGTGAACACTGGAAGCACGTTGTTTTTTATTATTTATCTCGCAAGTAATTACTTTATTTTCTTGTTTATGTAAAAATAATATTGTTTACTTATAATGGATTTTTTCGGAGAATTCGAGATAACAGGATGATTTATCACAAATAGAAGAATTAGAAATTAATTTGTTAAATAATAGTTTCCATATAAGCTCCGATGAAGACGACATAAATATCCACCCGATTCCACGCAAACGTCGTCGTATAATGGTGATCGAAAGTGAAGAAAGTGAGTCAGAAGAGCGTCCATATCCAGATACCTTGGGACAAACAACACAGTTTATACGTACATGGACACCGCCTACAGGTAACCAACGTCAAATAATACCTTTCACAGAAATTCCTGGCTTGCCTACCTACCTTCGTTTAGCAATGACTAACAAAACACCTGCTGATTTTTACTGCTTTTTGGTTCCTGATGAAGTTTTTCAGAAGATAGTTGACGATACGAATCAGTTCGCTATTAACAGAATTGCCACGTGCCAAGCTTCAAGGGCAGCACGAATTCGTAACTGGTCACCTACTAATTTGCACGAGATGAAAAGCTTTTTTGCACTAATTATGTTTATGGGATTGGTAAAACTTCCTAAGTTGTCAGATTATTGGTCTAAGGACGAAATAACAGGCCATCGTTTTGCTGCAACGATTATGCCTCGTAATCGCTTTGAGTTGCTTCTCCAAATGCTTCATTTTTCCCAACATGACGATGCTCACAAATCTAATAGATTACACCGTATTAGATCCTTACTGGATGTAATGAATACCAATTTTGCAAAGCATTATACTCCTGCCGAAGATCTATGTATCGACGAAAGTGTTGTGCCGTTCCGCGGCAGACTCATTTTTCGTCAATATAACAAGCAGAAGCGCCACAAATATGGCATAAAAGAATTTAAATTATGTACACTACCCGGATATACATATAAGATCAACGTTTATGCTGGAAAAGAAAACGACCAAGTCAACACAACGCCAGCAAATGTCGTCATGTCCCTTTGCAGTGGCTTGTTAAACAAAGGTCACACCCTGTACACTGATAATTGGTACACGAGTATTGATTTAGCAAGAGATCTCGTAAAAAATGAAACCCATCTCGTAGGTACCATTAGGAAGAACAGAAGACATATCCCAAAAGTAGTTACAGATGCTAAACTGAAAAGAGGTGAATATATTGCCAGAGAGAGCGAAGATGGAATTACAGTCATGAAGTGGAAGGATAAGAGAGATGTACTGGTTCTATCTACAAAACATTCCGACCGATTTCAGACAATCACAAAGCGGGGAAAAACTGTTCTGAAACCGAAAATCGTTCTAGATTATAACAGAGCAAAAGGAGCAGTTGATTTGTCTGACCAAATGGCGGCATATTCCACGCCATTAAGGAAATCGGTCAAATGGTATAAAAAAGTTGGTATAAACTTGCTGTTAAATACTGCACTTGTCAATGCATTAATAATATATCAGACAGTAACTGGAAAGAAAATCCAAATAGTTGAGTTTAGGAAACAGGTGTTGAAGGGATTGTTAATGAGAAGTGAACAAACCTCAAACGAGATTTCAAGACCAAGAAGAATGAAACATAAGCTTACAAAGAAAGATGGTACTAACAAAAATAATCGGCGAACATGTCAGCAGTGCTATAAAGAAAATAAAAAAGTAATGGGGCGAGTTCTAGCCAAAAACAAGACTAAGAAGATTGTTACCTTTTGTGAAACCTGTCCTAATAAACCATTTCTTTGTTTTGAGTGTTTCCATAAAATTCATTAAATTATTTACTTACTAAGATACCATTGATCTCAATCTGAAGTCTGATTTATTTGTTTTCTAATTGTTAATAACTTTCAATAAAAAGTCACGTTTTTTATTTACACATGTGGTTTCACTTATCAAACTACTCCCGAATGAGTAAAACTACTTATATTACTGTGTTTATACTAATTTATAGTAGAACCTTAATATTTTGGCTAGTTATGTTTAAAAAGCACAATAACTATTACATTATTTAAATAAAATTATATAATAATAATACACGATCTCATATTGAAATTCTTGTCCCATTACATGTTGTGACATTATATGACATATTTTTACATCACATTTATGCCCGACGGCTCAAACGAAACGCTTAAAGTCGCCTCTAGCTCGCGGTCACATGGTGTCCCCCGCGGCTCTAACGGAACAATCGCATGTCGACTACATGGTGTCCCCCATGGCCCAATCAGAAAAACTCAAAAATCAAGGCGGCGTTTAACGTGTTAATCAAGTCCAGACTAATGTGGCAATAATATATATAGCACTAAAACTCCGGATAATACCTCATAGGACTAAATTTAATCAAACTAAAAGTGAATTTACCACTACATTCGGTAACAGAGTTTAGTCGCTACCTACATCTAAACCATTACATCAGGCTATTAGACCTAATGCTATGCCGGCCGCATACTAATAAGCCAAAACCTATTTTTTATCAATCGTAGAAAGTACTAAGAATAAATTCGGATTTATACGTATTTTATGCTAAAGCAGTTTATTGCGGTTTGTTTAACACTGAAAGATACAGATTATTATGTTTTTGTCCAAATTAAACCAGGGAAGACTGTGACAGTCTTAGATGATGTGTATACCTAAAAACACAAGAAACCTACATGTCATGCCAATATAAAGTTTCTAGGCTTTATAATTACTTTGAAATTACTGTTTTGATATATCTGGCAGTTTTTTATGAAGTAAATTCGGTGTTTAAATATTTACAGATGGTGATTATAAGGCCTAGCATCCGAATTTAAACGTTTGAATATTTTTAATACATTTCTTTACGTTATGATGATGAAAACATCTATTAAAATAATTCATAAATATCTCGTAACTTTGTTCGTAAAACGAATTTATAAAAAACTCCAAGTATATTAAAACAGTATTTACAGATACATAACAACCTATAGGTTAAAGACTGTAGGTTGCTTTTACGTTTACTTTAGAATATTATTCTCAAAAAGCAAAAAAAATATGTATATTTTCAATCGTAGAGTATGTGATTAAAAGTTCATTTAATCTTCAAAGCTACAACCTACAAAGTTCAGTGTACATTAATTAAAAAAATAACAAGCTCAAACAAATTCTGGAACGGATATAATTCGACATAACCGACTCTTAACGGAACGTTAAACCACTGTAGGGCTTATTCCGCATCCACCCATTGTCGGTTTTTGGTGAAAAGCTCAGCCATTTGTTAACTACCCTACCTAATAAAATATAGCTTCAAAATTAATGGGATCATGTAAACCAAACTTGAAAATACCGGCTTGAATTAAAACTTGGTTTTGTATTTCAGGCGAAGATTGTCTGAATATTAATCACGGTAAGATGGTTGACACAATTCAAGTTAATTAGATGTGTCATGTGTCATGAACAAGGACGCGTTGTGAAATTATGTAACTTATTACATATTATATAATATTAGTAACTTATATATATCACGCACGAGTCGCGAATGTCATGTAATATCTAGTGGAGTAGGTAGGTAGAGTTTTCTTTATGTTAGGTTGACACATAATCTACCTTTACGGATTGACATGGCACGTTATTCACATATTCTAGACGTAACCTATAATGTTCTGCTTTAGCCTATGTTAGGTTTTTTATACCTACATCATAAACAATGTTCTAAATGAGCTGTCTGAAAAATGTCTTATGCAATACCATCTCGCTTGTATTCCCCAAAAAGGTTAGGCAAAGGTGTACTAATGTACACCCACAAATCACCGATAATTATATTTAGTAATTGACTTATCGGTTCCTCTTTTTAAGAGATCTACCTATTGAAAAAGGCGATTAACGAATCTCAAATGGTTGGTGTCATTTATGCTCTTCGTGTGCTCATCATAACTTACAGTCCGAGGCCCATGCATAGGCACTATGTGTCCAAAAAATATATAACCGATTTTATCTTATTTAAATCAATTCCGCATCAATATTGAGCGATTGGCGTCTGCACACGGTTTCAATTCACCAGTTGTTTTAAAATCCAGAAGAGGTGAACCTATTATTCTATATGGTGGTTATGAACACACACATGTTCAATCATTTGGAGATGGGTGAACAGAAAGTGCCGTGGTGGTATGGTAACAGTTCAAAAGATGCACACGTAGTTTATCAAAAAAAGATATTATTAAGGAGGAATTAATATTATTGGAGTCGATACCCCGTTTTTTTTCTGCTGTGGGTAGTTGTAAGGTTCACATAAGAAAAAGTCACTATCCTTAATTTAAAATAATTCTAATTTAATTTATTATATTTTTATGACATTTTTAATTAACTAATATAATAAACCTGCTGGTAAAGTGTTATCATCTCCACAATTTATAATCTACTCATAATTTCACCATGGACTCACTAAAGAACACTTTGACTGAGATCACGGAATTGTTCCATGCGCGGATGTCAGAGTTTGAAGAGGAACTACAGAAAACTCCCTCTGTAACCCAGCACCACCTCGAGCTTGGCAACTCAGTTCTCCTTGTTCCGACGTTTCATCACCCAAGCGGTCAGCAGCCTCCAACAGCAAGTTGAAATTCTTGCTCAAAGTGTTGACACTATGGAGATGAACAGCCGAAGGAAGATCCTCCTGCTTCACGGTGTTACTGAAGAGCAGAAGGAGGACACCGCCAAAGTCATCGCAGAAGTGGTCCGTAATAGGTTGAAGCTGAGTGACTTTCAAGAAACCGACATTAGTCGTTGTCACCGGATGGGTCGAGCAGTACCTAATAAATGCAGACCTATACTCTTCAAGCTTCCAAGTCTTGCTCTCCGAGATAAGATTTGGTTTTCTAAATCAAAATTAAAGGGATCGGGCGTCACGGCATCGGAGTTCCTAACTAAGGGCCGGCATGATGTTCTCCTGGCAGCGAGGGAGAAGTATGGCGTGGCTAAAAAAGCTGGACCAAGGCTGGCTGTGTCTTTGTGCTCGAGCCAGATAGAAGGCAACATCGCCTTGAATCGCTTGCTGAATTAAGCAAGATTGCACATGATTCTATTGAGCCTAATACAAAACCGGCCGCTTCAGTGAAGACAACCACGACAACGAAAGCTAAGCGTGCTGCAACATTGAAAAAGTGATGTTACTTCCACTTTCGTTACTCAAGGCAATGTTCGGGTAATTTATTAATTTCGTTCTTTCGTATCCGTATACCGCCACTTTCTTATTTTTACTTATTATTTTCCATCAACATCTTTTCTTTTCTCTCTCTTTCTCTATGGCAATTGATGCCGATGTCGACAATTCTGCCAATGTCAAAGTGGTTAGGAAAAACGTGTGTATGGGAAAGGAAAACAAAAGGAGGTGGTGAAAAGGAAATATTTAAAATAATGGAAAGGACGTAATTTAGATTAAGGAATTGTTGACAGGATTAGAACCCTGAAATGAAAACAAAAAATAAATAAAACAATAATATTGTAAGTAAGAAACGCAAAACACCGTATTGCACACAAAACAAGTTAGCCGAGACGATTACAATTTGATGTTACTGCTACTAATAAACTTCAACATCAATTGTAATTTTAATTTTGTTTTTATTTGATTGACATTGACAATACTTAATTTAATTGTCAGTGTTGGTACGTTTGACACTGACATTCCATTGACCACAGATTTTATTGATTCAATCATCTAGTCCCTTGAAGTCACTCATTGTCTTTGTAATTTTTTCATGTCATGTCATAGTATACGTTTCTGGTTTAACGGATATTAGGGAATTATTTACTTAATTTTTGTTTTGTTTTTACCCGAACTACGTTTTGGTAATAATCACATAATAGTATAGTTCCAATTAAGTAGATAAAATATTTTAAAGGCTCATGGTAACACAAACGGTAGGTGGGCAATTTTTATTTGTTATTTTAACGCATCTACAAGGTCATTATTAGTATATGCGAAACCTGAATATAGTTTGTTCAGAATCAGTAACTGAATCGATTCCAATAATTTTTAAATCATGTTATATTTTGTCCCAAAAATATTTAAAAAATGTTACAAGTAGGACACCGAGCGACACTAAGTACCTATCCGCAATCATATGCGCGGAACACAGGTCACGCGGCATGCCACGGTCGAAGCAGGACTGGGCGGCCGCGGGCGCACGCGGGGCAGGGGCTAATCCATCCCTTTAGTCGCCCGGATGCTACAGGTCACTGCGCACGTATCGTGCTCCTGTTCAGTTAGGTACCTACTTATCGCGAGCGCGCGTCCGGATAGTTGTGTTTCGGTTGATCGTGTGTAACTGTGTACAAAACGTGAGTAAAAAGTGTCGTGTGTACAAAACGTGAGTAAAAAGTGTCGTGTAACAATGTTTTTCTCATACACAAACATTGATAAGTACCTAAGATATTGTAAACATTGTTGAACACTATTTACAATCAAGTCAATTAGGTATTATCTTTTTGTATTTTTTTATATTTTCCATGCTAAGATTTTAAAGATATTTCAACAAAAAAAAATTTACGTCCGCGGTGGCTTAGTGGTCATAGCGTCTGGTGTACCTAACCAAAAGACGTAGAGACGTAGGTTCGAATCCTGCCCGAGGTCGGATTTTTGCTTCGCTAAAATTAAATTCGGTTAAATGTAGAAAGTTGTTATTTACACCTACAGCCTGCTGTGGTTAAGTAATGCGATGTTTAACACTTTTCATCCACTTTGAACTTTAAGTGGTTGGCATAAGGTGCACTAATCGCATTGACTACATTTTATCACTTACGGTCGTATTTACGAATAAAGTACATAATAATATCTACTTACACAACCATTGCGGTAGTCCAAAGCCTGCAAGTATGATGAAAAATGTTATCACCAGTTAATTGCAATACAATCGCCGTATGGTTAGGTACTACTGCCAAATTATTTCTTTCAATGAGCACAAGACGACGCGGGGCGCGAGCGGCAGCGGATGGTGCGGGCGGCGGCGCGTGGGCGCCTCGTGCCGCGTGGTGCCCATGTTTTTGCATGGACAACGAGGTAACATAACATGCTTATAACTTTGTGATTTTGATATAAAATAATCAATGACGTTTTCAAAATTTACACAATAGATAGACGTAAACACGCCCACATTTCATTTCAAGCTTCAGCAAGTAAACATTTTGAACAGAATTATCATAGTACTGTACTTGTCTTGGTCAATGCGGCCGGTGGAGCGTGCAACTAGGTCGTTTCTAGTTCAGGTTAGCTCAGCTAAACTAACATGAGTTAATTTTCTCGTTACGTTGCACCGCTTACCTCGTTGTTATTTAAGTACAGAGGCCAGCACATCAAGCTACCACAATATGTCAAATTTCTTTAATTGATTTTCAACTTTAGAAAAATCAATATGGTTCATATTCAATTGGGAAAATTTGGCAGTTTTGGATAGCTTGACCTACGTCTGTACTATAACCATAGTACAGATTAGAAATCTTAATAAAATCAGCCTATATATAGCTAGAATGTTGTTCTCGATTTGAACCTTTCATATTTTGACCCTATACAAGATGTAACATAAAAACGAATTCCCATTAACGTTATAAGAATTTCACTTCTGCTTAATTTCATTAATTTTATTTATTGATTATTTCTTGTTATGTGGTGAAACCTTACTGTGTCCTACTAAATGTATGTTGTTTTGGCTACGTTTTATCCCATCCAAAATGGAGAACGAAAGATGAAAAATAAATTTATAAAAACCACACTTTGAATATCACGTGCAACAGAATAACAGCGATACGGAATAACCTCCTAACTCTAAAGCTCATTAGGCAAGAGACTAGAGTGGGGCAGTCCCACTGTATTGGATGGGTACCTATAATAATTTTAAAATGACATTAGCTTATAAATCTTTACTAAGCGCGTTGGAATAAGTAAGATCCAACATTGCTAAAAATAGACCAGCCTCCGCTCAGAGCGTTCCCCAGAAATGAGTATCAATCAATACCATTTTAATTAAAATACAGAATAGCTTTTGTATTGAACTATTTATACAGTGAAATTGAAAGGTATTAATAATTTTACCAGGTATGGTGTCAAAAAGTGACCTATTTTTCATTTTAGGAAACGTATGACATTTTAGGGCAAATATACTCGTACATCATTTTCTTGGCCTATTCGCAACTATGTTGGGGTCGCCTATAAATATCAGTATCAGTAATCGATATCGCCAATATCAGTATTTTAATCAAAATAATTCGATAGTTAGAAATGTTTTACTAGGCCTTGGTCACTATTAAAGCATTTGTATTTATTTAAGTAACATTAATTAGACTAATCAATGATTATAATTAATAATTAATTCATTTTACGGCCTAGTAACACACTGCAAACAAAAAAATCTGTTCTACACATAAACAATAACGATTACTTAGTATTTGTTACACCCATAAGAATAACAAACGACAATTTGTAAATTACTAAGTAGAAACATAATATGAGCCTGTTGTGGCTTGTTGTGACGTGGTAGAAGTTTAACAATATAATAATAATATAATATAATAATAATATAATATAATAATAATATAATATAGTAATAATAATAAGCCTATATAATTAGCCCTGAACCCCCTCAGCACCCTGCTGGAGGGTACAGGGCTGGGCTATCCGTTGCGGAGAGGGAGTCAGGTAATATCCCACCTGCTTTATATGGATGATTTAAAACTGTTTGCCTCCACCAAATTGCAACTGATGGAGTTACTAAAGGCAACTGAAACTTTTAGTAATTCCATCAGGATGGAATTTGGTGTAGATAAATGTGCAGTCATGCATGTAAGGCGGGGCGGGATTGTGGAATCTGAGGGACTACAACTCTCAGATTCTATAAACCTGAGATCACTCTCCTCAACTGATACCTACAAATACCTGGGTATGTCAGAGGGGTTAGGCATTAACGGGGCTGACATGAAACAAGCGTTAAAGGAGCGCTTCTTCGGCCGCCTGAAAAAGGTACTTAATAGTTCTTTGTCAGGCGGCAACAAGGTGCGCGCCTTTAACGGTTGGGTCATGCCGGTCCTGATGTACTCCTTTGGTATACTCAAGTGGACCCAAACGGAGTTGGACGCCTTGGATAGGAGAGTCCGGTCGCTGTTGACCGCAAACCGGATGCATCATCCACGTTCGTCTGTCATGAGGCTGTACATCCCGCGGAAGTGCGGGGGTCGAGGTTTTTTAAATGCTAAGACCCTCCACAACCGCGAGGTGTGCAGTCTCAGAGAATATTTTCTTAAGGCTGACGTGGGTATGCACCGAGATGTGGTCGCAGTGGACAAGGGACTCACCCCGCTATCTTTGGCTAAAGAGAACTGGCGCAAACCTGTGGTGCTTAGTATCAATGACCGCAAGGCAGTATGGCAGAGCAAGGAGCTTCACGGACGTTTTTTCCGTGCCCTTCATGGGCCCGACGTAGATTTCTTAGCGTCCGTGGCCTGGCTACGCTTCGGTGACCTCTTCGGGGAAACCGAGGGTTCGGTCTGTGCAATTATGGATGAAGTTATGCTGACGAACAACTACCGGAAGTATATCATGAAAGACGGGACGATCGACATATGTCGGGCATGCCATTGTCCCGGTGAGTCTATCAGGCATATTATTTCTGGTTGTTCTCGTTTGGCTAACGGCGAGTATTTGCACAGGCATAACCAAGTGGCCAGGATTATCCACCAGCAACTTGCTTTAAAATACGGCCTTGTGGATTCTGAGGTACCGTATTACAGATATGCGCCCGACCCAGTTCTCGAGAATGACCATGTCACGTTGTACTGGGATCGATCTGTTATCACTGACAGGACTATTGTAGCCAATAAGCCTGATATAGTGGTAATAGATCGATCAGCGCGCCGCACATTGATTATCGATGTCACCATCCCGCATGACGAGAACCTCGTGAAGGCTGAGAAAGAGAAACAGCTAAAATATCTCGACTTAGCTCACGAGGTGGTCGCCATGTGGGATGTGGACTCGGCCATCATTGTGCCTATAGTCGTTACGGTCAATGGACTTATCGCCAAGAGCCTCGACCAACACCTCAGGAGGCTCGAGTTGGGTGGCTGGGTTAAGGGCCTGATTCAGAAGGCAGTACTCCTTGATACGGCGCGTATTGTGAGGAGGTTCCTGTCTCTGGGGCCCTAACCACCGGTAGCTTGGACCCTGTTCCCGATATCGGTGGTCTGACTATTTTTTTATATTTTTAAATGTTTTTGTTTTCTTTTTTTGTAAAAATATTTAAAAATATAATGTAAATAAGAAATTAAATAAATACGAGACATATAATATAATAATAATATAATATAATAAGTCCCAAACAAAGCAGAGCTTGTACTATGGGTACTAGACAATGGATATAATACTTATATACTTTTTTTTTTGTAAATACATACTTATAGTACATAAGAAACACCTAGACAAACACAAATACTCATGTTTTATCCACACAAATATTTGTGTCCTGTGGGAATCGAACCCACGACCCCATGATCAGCAGTCCGGCACTCGAACCGCTAGATCACAGAGGTCGTCAAGTTTGATGTGTCTCTATTTCTTTATGCAAAATGTTGTGGTCCTGATTAATGTTTCGAGTGACAGCGTAGTTAAATCACGGCGTAGGAGAACATTATGAGGAAGCCTGCATGGCTGTAAGACTTTCTCGACAGGGTGTGAAGCATGTGAAGCGCCCTCTCATTGTACGCCACAACACTCCAGTGTGTTCCCATCTTTACTGTTGTTTCGCTTAATGCATCTCGATTAAATAATTTATATTCCAATGTGTTCTCTAAGAGATATCTTTAGGGACTTACTTGTTTCTGGTAGGCGATGTATGGAATAAACTACTGCTTCATGCACCTCTGGGAGGCTGGCGGGAGTGGTTCGTATCCTCTCCTCTTCAGCACTCTTCTCTAAGCTTTGCAGGTATATGGAGTATATGCTCGCTGTGCACCGTATCTAAACAAAAAATTATCGATGGTATGTCGATCTTATTTATAAATCCCTATCACAAATATCACGTAGACAGAACAAATGTGATTTATTAGAATTTTTTACAAATAAGAATGTATACCATTGCGGAACGCTTCCTCTATCCTGTAGGCGTATGCTACAAAATGATAGATCATCAGAGTACTACGTCACTCTAGTGAACGCTACAGAGCCCGATCTTGGGGTTACCTTATCCAGTCATGCCATGTAAAAAGAAAGAGAAAATTAATCTATTCCTTGAGAAAACAATGAGACTGCCGAACATAAAAAAATAGATAAAGGAAGGAAAAGGGGCGCGCTCAGTGTTTACCGTCTGGACTATAGCCTAATCCCTCTCAATATGGGAGAAGAAGGGAGGGTCAGTATATGGGATGATGAAGCTCAGCGTTTTGCCGATCTCCTTCACAAAATGCTTGCAACACAGTGCAGCGTTGATTTTCGATGCCAACCTAAAAAGGTCAGACATGATATTTCATATCGTGGTAAAAAGATTAGCAAGTCAGTAGGTTGATATTGAAGCTGACAAGCTCAGGGTGCACCGGGCGATTATTCATTTAGTGTCATTCGTGGAGTGTTACGTTTGTTTTACTTGTGGCAGCTTTGGCTTTTTGTATTCATCTGGGGACTATCAATTGATCATAGGCATGTTTGGATGTAACCAAGGAGCCTTCATCTATAGTCTATTTCATTTTTACTATAGTATGAAGGTAGCATACACACGACAACAAGCTATACAGTTGCTCTATAAAAATCACTGCTATTGCGACGAAGGGCAAACTTATAACTTGATATGTCGCTCTGGGTACAGGCTAAATAATGCTGAATAACTTCTAATTAGATCAATACTTATTTAGTATTCAAGTTGTATTGTTACCTACAAAATAAAGGTTAAGTTTAATGTATTTATGAGCGCATGAGATAATAATATGTTGTTATACAGGCTTGGTCAAATAAGCTCTGTTATGTAGGTAAAATGTAACCTGTGATTTTAAGCTAGATATTATGGTACATGAAAACAACAGCACGTTATATTCCACGAAGTCTAAGCAATGCCTCATTACAGCCCCTATGTTGCACTAAAATAGTAGGCTTCTTGTAAAACTAGAGGGAATTTATCAGATATAGTCGTTTTCGAACTTTTAAGCTGAAATAGCTAAAGTTTCCTCAGACCGAAGGTAAACTGCATAAATATATGCCTTCGTCATTTACTGTTACGTAATCTATACGTAACAGTAAATGACGAAATGAGGGATAATTCTGTACCTAAAAACATGTTATGTAACATATATTTTAGTCCGGTTTAGGCGTCATAAACATCACAAATTCAATAAAAATATAAATATTGGAATCAATCAATATATCAATAAAAATATAATCAATCAATAAAAATATTGGATCTCAAGTCACTAATTTCTTCGCATTTGACGATTACGAAACTGATTGTCATCATCATATCAGCCAAAAGAGTTTCTGCACTGTTGAATGAAGACCTTTATTCAACGAAACATTCTTTAACACATTGAACGCCGTGGTGGTCACCGGTGACCACCACTATACTTTTCATATGGGCTGACGCCGATTTTCGATTTCGACAAATTTTACACATTATATTTTATTGGCTCATACGGTTCAAAATAGTCAAAAACCCCACTCTAAATAATAATTTCTTATTACTATTCAAAGAATTAACATAATAATTGCTGTCGCGCACCGGTGACCACCACGGCGCACGCCGTTGGAAATCTGCATTTCATTCGCGCGGGGCCGCGGGGGTCGCGGCGCCGGACACACCCCGCGCCCTTCCAGGATTCCCGGACGAACTACGCGCGGTCGCGCGCTTGACACGCGCCATTAGAGAGTTAATAATCGCACGCAAGGTCATGCGCATTGTTTACCTGTCATATTATATATTTTATTGTTTTAGTGAGTTTTACCCTGGTTATAAGTGAATAAACTGTGTTCTGCCTGACTGTAAGGAAAAGTGTGGTGTAAATCATGGATGAGTTTGAAGACTTTGAAATTACAAATGACGATTTGACGCAGATTGAAAATATAGAAATTTCCTTGCTCAATAGTAGCTTTCAGCTAAGTTCGGAGTCCGAGGAAGAATATAACTTACAACCACCTTTACGAAAGCGGCGTCGACGAGTTCTGTCTATTAGTGACACGAGCGATATTGAATTTGAAAATACCGTGCCAAGTACTTCTGGTCACACCGCGTCGCTAACTGCATCATCTACCGTGTGGCACCAACCAAAAGGTAATCAGCGTCGTATTATCCCCTACACTGAATTCCCAGGATTAGATACACGAGTTGTAAGAGAAATGATCGATAAGAGCCCGGCAGATTTCTACCATTTTTTAGTACCAGACGAAGTATTTGAAATGGTGGCCGATTATACGAATAGCTTTGCTATAAAAAAAGTCACAGGGTCTAACGCAGCATCTAAAGCTGCGCGGATTCGCCAGTGGAAACCTACATCCGCAGCAGAGATGAAACGATTTTTCGGACTGATTATTTTCATGGGGATTGTAAAATTACCCAAAATATCCTACTACTGGTCTAAAAATCCTGTACTTGGACAGAATTTTCCACCAAAAATAATGAGTCGAAACAGATTTGAGCTGCTGTTGCAAATGCTGCACTTTTCTCAGCAAGACGAAGACAATAAATCTAATAGATTACACAGAATTGAAAAATTACTCGAAGTTGTGAACAGGAACTTCCAAAGAAACTACACCCCATCCGAAGAGATCTGCATAGATGAAAGCGTGGTGCCTTTTCGCGGTCGAATCATTTTTCGACAATACAATAAACAAAAAAGGCATAAATATGGCATAAAAGAATTCAAGTTATGTACCATTCCTGGATATACTTATAAAATTAATGTATACGCAGGAAAGAATAACGATGACATCAATACAACACCATTGAACGTCGTTATGTCTCTATGCAGCGATCTTCTATACAAGGGACATACGCTAGTGACCGACAACTGGTATACCAGTATAGATCTTGCCAAAAAACTTCTGGATGCAGAGACTCATCTCGTAGGCACGATTCGGAAGAACCGGAAGCATCTGCCAAAGGATGTAGTAAATGCTAAACTGAAGCGAGGACAATTCATGGCGAAGGAAAGCAGTGAGGGCATAACTGTAATGAAGTGGAAGGATAAAAGGGACGTACTTTTGCTGTCCACAAAGCACTCGGTGCGATTCCAAAATGTCCGAAAACGCAACAAAACGATTTCCAAACCGAAAATAGTCATTGACTATAACGGTGCTAAAGGAGCTGTAGATATGTCCGATCAGATGGCAGCTTATTCAACTCCACTTAGGAAATCGGTAAAATGGTACAAGAAGTATGCAATCAACCTTCTCCTGAACACAGCAGTGGTCAATGCACTGATCTTGTATCAAAGCGTCACTGGCAAGAAAATACAAATGGCAGACTTCCGACTAGAATTACTGAAGTCGTTTTGCAGACAACAAGATGTTCCAGTTGCACGACCTAGAAGAATGGCACACAAACTGCAACAAAAAGAAGGGCAAGCCAGAACAAGCAGGCGAGCATGTGTGAACTGCTACAAAAATAACGCAGCTGCTTACGGCAGAAAATTGGCTAAAAACAAAACTAAAAAGGTGAGAACGTTTTGTCCACAATGCCCGGAGAAGCCTTTTCTTTGCATATCTTGCTTCAATGTGCTTCATCATTGACCAATTTTTTACCCGATTGCACGACGAAAAGAAGGGAAATGTGTTTATTTTGTTGTTAAGACTGATTTCATTTATTTGCCAAATATTCATAATAAAGTTTAATTTCTAATAAAACATAATTTTTAAATAATTTCTAATAAAACATATATTTTGTAAACCTTTTATTTTATTTAAAACCACATTACATATATTTAGCTAAAAAATCAACAGTCTTTTTTTATACCTAGTGTCGAAACGAGCTAGTATGCGTAAACTGTTCTCCAGGGCCGCGCCGGGCACGCGGAATATAGTTTTGTACCGGCACTGTGTCCTCCAGCGAGAAAATTGAGTTCAAACACGAGCCCGTCGCGCGGACACCGGTGAGCCCCACGGCCTGAACGGGTAGTACTGCTGTCGCTCACCGGTGAGCCCCACGGCCCAAACGGAACAGTCACTAAATTTAAGTCGGCGTTTAATGTGTTAATAATATGATTTCAGTAAGAATCTTAGAGAAGAGTATTTTGGAAGTTATTAATATCACTAATTTTCATATAACGTCAGCGACTAAAATATAATAACCTAATTCCTACTTAATAAAAATGACCATGAACAAAGAAATTTCTATAACTAATAATGAAACCAATAATGATGTCCATAATAATTGAATATGGACCACGGCAACCTAATATGGGTATAATTAATGGTGATTTACATTATTAATGTATAAATGTCACAAAAATATAAATGTTTGCCTTATAAGTATAAGTATTATGCTACTTGAGGTAACAATAACCATAAAAAATATTTTCCACCGTGCACGGCACATAATGTACCAGGCTCACAAAAATTGTAAACACTCATTTTCAACCGACGAAAAACAAAAAACGGAGGAGGTTCTCAATTCGACGTGTATATTTAATTTAGTAAACCTAAGAAATTTTTAGTCGGCGCCAATTTTTTTGGAATTTTAATGTTCATCGCTGGAGATTTCACGTTTCATTGTTAATTTGATTTGGCTATTTCTTTAAATTTAAAGTAATTTAGTGATCTTTGTTCATCGATTGTTTGGCGCCGACTTAAAATTTCTTAGGTTTACTTTATTATAGTTAAATAAGAAACGTTTATTATTTTCTGCTTTTCAGTTTTTCGGCGGTTTAATTTTTTTGTTAAAAAGTTTTATAATACTACAGGTACGTATAAGATGATTCCATTCTATTGTTTGTGTATATAAGTATCAAAAAAAGGAGAAAACGTATATGTCCCAAGAACTAGTAGGTACATAATTAACTAATATTCATATACAAATGTATTGTAATAACCATGTTCATGTGGCCATTTAACCGCTTCAAATATGCAATAACAAAAAGTTATTTCCGGTTCGTAATAACACATAATTGGGTCAAATAAGAGACCACCGAGTCGCCTCGTCTACCCTCGTGATTAAATCGTATACACAAACAAAACACGATTTCAAACATGAATTAATAATAATAGGAAAAAATACTGAAATTATAGCTTAGAATGTTAAATTTTAATAGTCGTCAGGAATACATAGCTTACTCGTGCCTCAAGTGGATTAAGAAATTCAATTTATTGATTTGGTACCTTGGTTAATCAGTACATTTATATTTAACTACAAGTGATAAGGAACTATATCCGGGTAATATATACCTATCGTTGCGCTAGGCGACTTACGCCAAAAACCAATCAGATTTACATTTCATTGGTTATAATTTCATTTACATAGCAACGGAAAATTAAATCTTATATTTCTTTTGACTACATTTCTATAGCTATCGGTAATAAAAATGAGATTACAACTCACCTTAATTTTTCCTCTGACAAAATGGTGTTTTTGTACGACGAACTGTATGGTGCTATATGCGGTCATTGGCCCACCTACTGTTTCACCATCCACTCGATGCAGGACATGCTGACTCAGGGCCTACGAAGATAACATTACGAGGTGTTAACTCACGGGTTGCGTGACAGAATAGATAAGAAACGCTGGCACTATGGGGAAAACTTTTATTTTAACTTCTAAGGTAAAACCAATATGGGCCGTAGTAATAAAGAACAGCAAATATAATTATTATAATTCAAGGGAAGCCTGCTATCTTTTGGTTAATGTTAATGTAGTTTTAACGTCTTTGTTCTTTCGTTCTTAGTTCTAACGTTGTCTTTAGGATTTAAGAAGCGGTGACACGGCAACCTTAGAGCATTAAGCTTGAAGTCTAGTTCTTTTCAAAATTATTTGATGCGGTTGGAAGTTTGATGTAAAAATCGCGACTTCAATATTTCTGATTTTTAAACGACTTCTAAAAAGGAGGAGGTTCTACATTCTACTGCATGGTTCTATTCGACTGCATGTTTTTTTTTTAATGTATGTTCACCGATTTCACCCCCATTTGTGGATCGATTCTCATTTATTTGAAAGAATATACTCCTGAGGTGGTCCCATTGGCACCAAGTCAGGATCTGATGATGGAATCCCATGGAAATCGAGGGCAACCCTCAAAATATGTTATAAATATCAACAATGTTTTTCATATATTTTCTAAAGCTATTGAGACATTTGCGGATGGTCATAATAATCTCATGACGCTGAGCTGATGAAGGAAGGTACAACTCTTTAACGGTTAGGAGTTAGGAGATTTCTTGTTCTAGAATAATGTATGGAGACTTGTCGGTATCGATAATTGATTTCTCTGGAGACAACAGAGTGAGTGCTAGAAACTAGAAGTATTAATAATTTTAACTTACTCTAAGAAAATAATGAGGAGGTTGTCAATTCGACTCGTATTTTTTAGTTGTGTTTGTGAGTTTGTAAGGAGACACCTCTAGATCGAATTAACCGATTTTTAAAATTCTTTCACCATTAGAATCCTACTTTATCCCTGATGAACATAGGCTACTTTTAGAATGTTGGTCTCGTATGACATTTAAACGATATTCGCTCTGCTCGGGAGTCTTGTTAGCCAGTCGGTTTCGTATTATCCTTAGACGATGCTCGCGCTGTTGAGATGACTCGCCACTCAAACACTCATGGATACGACTGAGTCGACGGGTCCTATCACTTTGCGATTCCTGTGGTAATTGAGAATGCATGTAATTTGTCATCTGAGATAATCTAGCATGAAGTGTCAATGGTGATCCTCGCGAACGAGATATGGCATTCCGTTTGTAATTTTTGGATAAACGTTCTTTATTTGCTTCAAACAATTACTTATCTCTCTTTTCACCTTTAGTTGGTTTACCCATGATTCTATAAATTAACTAAAAATAAAAATAAATACTTAAAAATAAGTAAAACCGACTTCAAAAAAAAACATCAGCACTAAAAAGCGAAAAATAAACTTAATGAAACATTTAATTCACAAGATAGAAATGTGTAACAATTCTCTTTTACAGATTTCCAATTTCGTTTAAAATAGCTAACCTACGTAAATACTAAATTATACCTGCTAGGTATCTACTGATCTGTTTGAAGTCGGTGTGAAGCAAAATAGGCTCGATAAGCCCTGCGTGTAATACGCGTGAGAAGGAGGGAGCTCGTGCCGAGCGATACAACCCTATTATATTTGGGCTTGGCACCGACTTCAAACAGATCAGTAGATACCTAGGAGGTATAATTTAGTATTTACGTAGGTAATTTATTTTAAACGAAATTGGAAATCTGTAAAAGAGAATTGTTACACATTTCTATCCTGTGAATTATATTTGCAGATAACCGAATAATCGTCTCATTTTCATAAATCCGAAGATTTACAAGTAAAACCTAGTATTATTTGTCTTTAATTATTATATATCAAATTGATTCAAAGTTTCGAAATCCCGTGTTTTAGAAATTATTACATTTTCAATTCCCTTTAAATCTTTTTGTTTATGGTTTATTTACTTTCATTCGTCTATTTCAGACGAGGTCTGTGGTCTAGTACTTCGAGTGTTGGACTACTTGCTAATCACGATTGCGGGTTCGATTCTCATAGGACAAATATTTATGTAATAATAATAATAATAAAATATTTTATTGACATAAAAATGAGAGGATACAGTATTTTTGAAACCCTGACTCCTGAGCTAGGTAACAACCTGTGTTACAAGAGTCAGTGTCTTCCCCGCTTGTGGAACATTAACATTGTTATGCAATAAAAACAAACAAAAATAGGTAAATGCATACTGCTCTTGAGTGTGTACTTGCTATAATTTGTACTGTGTAGGTGTGTGTGTATATGTGTATTTGTGTGTGTATATGTGTATGTGTGTGTGTGTGTTCGTGCGTGTGCGTTTGTGGGGGGTATATGTCTGTATGTGTTTGTGTGTGTGCGCACTCGTGCGTGTATGCGTATTCGCTTATTATGTTAATAGGGTTCTTTCAGTAGATTTTCCGTCTGTGCATAATCTAGTGTTTGAAGCCATGTGCTAATTTTTGTCATAGCTCGTGTTCTTGTAAGAGGATTTATGTGAAGGGTCTTATTTACTTTATTATAGATATATGTAGCTAGGTACAGGCGTTGCCGTCTAGCAGATGCGGTCTTACATCTGATTGGTGTGGTTATGTTTGTGATTGTCCTCTTACATTTGGTTGCGTGATTTACTGGTGTGATTTCATGTTGCTTCAGTGTGAGATTAAGGATGTATAATTGCCTGACTGTTAGTACCTTACAATTTTCATAAAGGATTCTTGTAGGAAACCGGTATGGTTTAAAAGTCATGACTTTTAATAGGGATCTCTGGGCTCTTTCCAGATGAATCATTGATGATTTGCAAGCTCCTCCCCATGCTGTGACACAGTAGCTCATGATCGACTGAGCAAGTGCAAGATAAACCGTACGGAGTAGCTTAAAGTCGGCCACGTGGCGAAGTTTCTTGAAAGCCCATATAAGTTTTCTAACCCGGGAGGTGGTTAGTTCAATATGGGGACGCCAGCTAAGTCTTTCATCTAAAATTATACCCAGATACTTCACTGTCTGTTTTTGTGAAATTGAAAGACATGGGCATGGAATATTATTGCTGGAATGACCACATGAGTGTGCCTTGAGACTTACTACCTCGGGTTTGGTTTTTGAAAAAGTAAACTGTATATAAGAGGTCTTCGATATATTAAAAGTTAGAAGGTTTACTTCTAGCCAGTGAATTATTTTACTTAAGCCCACCTCCGCAGATTGCTGCGCTACGTCCCAACTCTCTCCGTGAAATATGAGTACCGTATCGTCTGCATAACAGAATATTTTACCCTTTGTGAGTGACTGCTGGCATAGGTCATTGACATATATCAAGAAAAGACTTGGGGATAGGCAGCTGCCTTGTGGGACACCATAATCCACATT
This sequence comes from Acronicta alni, assembly GCA_964056405.1. Classification (NCBI taxonomy): domain Eukaryota; kingdom Metazoa; phylum Arthropoda; class Insecta; order Lepidoptera; family Noctuidae; genus Acronicta; species Acronicta alni. Next base: position 13,011,163 of record OZ043919.1, read on the forward strand.
GACTTCATTGCTAAGCACATCACCAATTTTTACTTTTTGTGTCCGGTCAATAAGAAAATCTGTAAAAATGTTAAGAGCTCTTCCACGAATTCCAGCATAGTCCAGCTTATTCGCAAGGGTCGAAATACAGACAGTATCGAACGCCTTGGATAAGTCAAGGAAAATTCCTAGACATTTTTGCTTTGCATCGACTTTCCGAGTAACATAATCAACAAGTTGATTAACGGCGTCTTCAGTACTTCTCCCAGACCTAAAACCGAACTGTGCGTCCGATACTATTTTATTGTGCTCCAGATATTTTGTAAGTCTACGATTTAATATCTTTTCCAATACTTTTGAGAGTGCAGACAATACAGAAATTGGTCTATAATTTTTAACATCATCCTGGCTACCTCCTTTGTGCACAGGTGTTATTAAAGATTTCTTGAAGATCCGGGGGAAAATTCCCTGCTCAAAACAAATTCCAATGAGTTTTGTTAGTGGTGGAACTAGTACTGCTTTACCAAGTTTGAGGAGTTTAGCCGAGACAGAGTCCCAACCGGTGGCACAATCATTTCTTAAGTTATTAATCACTGACTCTACTTCGGTCTCGTCAGGAAAATATGTGATGAACATAAAATGAGTTTGTGTTAAAACATAAACTAACACACATGAGTTTGAGTTTGTCTGGGTGTTTCTTAAACACACCATCACGCCTGTATTCCCCGAAGGGTTAGGCAGAGGTATACTAATGTACACCCACATTTAGCCGGTATTTTTAGGTCCCATGTAATAGGGGGCGAGGCTATTGCCATTAACCGGGCACAAATCCAGACTCCGAGCTGCAACTGAGAATTTCATAGAAAAACTCAATAACACTTTGCTCGACCTGGGGATCGAACCCAGGACCTCTAGCGTAGCAGTCGCACTTAGGACCACTAGACTAATGAGGCAGTTTCTTATTATATATTATATGTAATACGTATTTACAAAAAAGAAGTATAAAGTATTATATCCATTGTCTAGTACCCATAGTACTCTTAATTTAGGACTAGATCGTGTGTGAAGAGTCTTAAATATTAATCAATTATTAAGTAATTGATTAATATTTAAGAAGAAAAAAGTTTGTATTTAATAATTATTTTCTATTCAAACAAATCATTCGAATGTAAGTCCTTGACTATAAAGAACTGTCCATAGAGGTTAAACAGCCTTCGGTAAATAAACAAGTGAATAATAAAACAGAATTTTATTCTCTTTCAAACAACTAGCTAGTAATTTATTCATGAGGCATTATAGACTACCTCAAAGTGATATTACTTGGAACAGTGACGTACTTAAATACGTATGGCCTTGAACATTCTGTTGTGTTTCCGTACATCGTACAACATTGGCGAAATTGAATTCTTGGTTTAATTACAATTTCATTGAAATAAAACTAAAATGCTCGTGAGCATAACAGTGAAACAAGTAGGTACCTAGCGTGCTAGATACTTATTTCACTCTTTCAACACAAAAGCTATGTCAACATTTAATTAATTAAAGTTATTTAGCGAAGGAAAAATTCGACCGCGGGCAGGATTCGAACCTGCGTCTTCTTGTGGTTAGGTACACCAGACGCTATGACCTATGGCTATGAATATGATATATTCGCTAAATAACTTTAAAATATTAGCATGGAAAATGCCAAAAAAATACAAAAAGATAGTTAGTAGGTAAGGTAGCATCGTTCGACATTGAACTAACTGTAAAGTAAGTTGTGTCGGTTGAAAAGCAAGCTTTTCAATAGGTGTTACTGACGTCACCATAAAAACGTAAATTCTGAATGTGAAGGCAAAATTCGTCATGGCGGGTGGGACTCGCAGTGGCTTAGCGGTCACACGTCTGGCGCACCTAACCAGAAGACGCAGGTTCGAATCCTGCCCGCGGTCGAATTTTTCCTTCGCTAAATAACTTTAAAATATTAGCATGGAAAATGCCAAAAAAATACAAAAGATATTTAATTAATAGATTATATTTGGCCTGGTGATCAGTACCAATCATATTAATTTTCATAGTTTTAGCGACGTTCATGCTGCAGAAAGTTACTTGTCTAGGCTGTAGACTATTTATAGATATACCTTAAAGAAGGGTGCAAATATTGTCTGAGTTCCGTGAAACCTTTGTGGCTTAATTAAGAGCTTTCAGATCGATTGCTACCCTTTTCACTTAATTCAAGTTTGTTTCGACATGTCTAATGGTAAACTTGTAATTGAATTAATAGTTCGATACTGATTAATCCTTGACACCCCATACATGATACCCCTAGTGTTGGAAGCGTCTATAGGCTACGGTATACGCTTATTATCAGTTTTTTGTTATTGCGACGTTTATATTTTATTTTGAATTCAGCAGCTGAATGTGATTGATATCGGTTTTCGTAAATATTGCGTAAAAATCGAGTTTATCCATAAAGTTATAGGTATATATTTTGAGACCATAATAAGCGATACTATTTGTCATCAAACATACCGGATAACGAAGTACTGAGACGATGAAAGGCCGTCAAAACATCATACCGAAATTCGCACCAGTAAATAGTTCAAGTTAATTAATCCAACAGGCCGACATCTAATGAACCTCTAACTTAATTGGTTGATGAAACTAATCACTAATCAATACCCTCTTCATAGGCATTACTAGGCACACCAAAACAATAGACACATAGAGAATATGTATGGGCTCTATGGTAGATTCGTTCGCGTGAGCATTTCTTAGTATTTTCTATTGCTATCTACTCTCTCTCTCAGGGATGACACATTAAATATTATCGTCAGTATTAATTATCATTGGCAATATTATTCACTTAAAAAGTGTCAACTATACATATACCCATTCTATGTAATGTTAGCAATTTTTTTATAAAAGATTTAAAAAAGTTGTTTTGAGTGTGTTAACAGACAAAAAATAATTACATAATTTGATTAGTATTAGGTTTTTTATTTTATTTCGTGTTAAATTTAATTTTGTGTAAGTGAAAGTTTAAAGTACCGATTTTACAATTTGATACATGCTGTGACCACCTTAAAATTTTGTGCATTTACTTCTATAATGGTAATTATATTTTAGATGTAAGAATCAATGTAATATCTACTGGTTGCAAATACATAAAAAAGGTAAAGGTAACCGTTGTTATAGTTATAGGATCCTTCTTCCAATTTTTGCAATTAAAAAATACAGCATATTTGTATATAATTATTACAAAAGATAAGATTTTAACATCAGTGTCCAAAACTTCTGACAGTATTAATGACAGTAATAGCAAATTTATATTTTACGGGCATGTAAATATTCTGTATCTCAAAATCGCCATTTATATGTTTTATGCTTCCATAATCGTTGGTCCAAGCGTATATAAATGTGTGTAAAAGATAGGGCGTACATTTATCATGTAAGGACAATAAAAAAACGGCTAAACTGCGTATTACGAATATCAAAAGCTCACTGGGACGTCGGGTGAAATTTTGAATCACCTTTTTCAGGATAATGCGAAGAATTATAGGTCTATTTATCGTTCGATTATGTTAAAGTCAACAGCATAGCCCTATTTACTGGGTGGTGTATTGCTTTAGCATTTTTTACGACTCCGATGAGTGAATCATCCTGGTAAAATATTGCTAGTACACGAGGAAAAGCCGTCTAATTTAAATTCTAGAAGCGTACAGAACGTTTTCTATTTTAGTCATTTGGTGTAGTAGAAAATAAAAATCGCGGCCTACAGTTGTGTGGCAATTTCAATAACATAGGCTCGTTGTGTGAGCTACATAAAGATACAGCTAGGTATTGAAAAAATAACTCGCACTTCAAAACACGGTAAATAAAAAAAATCATATTAATTTTTTTTTCAGCATGCTTTCCTTCTCTATTTATTTTTATTTATTTATTAATACTTTATGCACAGTTGGTACAAAGGCGGTCTTAATGCCATACGCATTGGCGCACGGCATTTTACTTTAAAAGAAAGGCGACTGTTTGCCATCCTGATTTCAGATGGGAGACCATTCCATAATAGGATTGACTGAATGAAGAATGTAGAGTGGACAAAAACAGAACTATGAGAGGGACATTGAAGGAGGCGATTATTAGTAGACCGCAAGTACTTTATATTGTGATTGGTACTCTATCATTTTGAACAGCACAACATTCATAAAAATGTTTTATTAAATTCAGATGTCCGTCTCAAATTCGAATAATTCAATAAAGTTAAATTAAAACAATCAATAATTAATATCACAATGTTTTTTTTATTTTTTTAGGTATAGACTGGACTTTTTGATGTTACTATTATGGACTATATAAATTAAATGTAAAGTGATTGTACTTAAAAAAATGTAATCAAATAAAATCAAAAATAGATTGTAAAAGAAAACTCATGGATTGTCGCACCTGGGGACTAAAAACCGCACTTGGGCTATAGTCATGGCCATTGGGATCCACACACAGGCTGCGGTCCAGCAGTCGCTCAATCACCGAGGCCTTCCCTTGCATCTTAATCAAAGGCATGCGTGAAGAAAACATTATATGCTGCCTACTAACGCCATTATCTAGTCGGATGGCGGAATCCCCAGTTCAGCCGCCAACAGGCTACAGCTCATGGAGGTCGGAGGTCTGCCAGCGCCCTCCGACGCCCAGTGCGTTGACTACGGATGTTTCTCTTTCTTTTTTCACCGCGTCTTTTGCAAGCATAACTTGCTCGCAGTAAGAGGTGGCAGCTACCCATGTACTTTCGCTCTCGACCATGAACTGAATTACGGCAGGAAGCGGGAGGTCACCACCCACTGCCGCCCGGCTTTGATCCTGCGTGCTCTGGTTGACCAGAGGCAAGCTACATATAAACTACTTTCTAAATTTATAATTTGATTTTTAAAATGCTGCATGTGTTAATACAAATAAACTTCGTTATTTTTAAAGTTCGTAAAAGCCTTACACCGTAGATCCAACAGAAAATGAATGATACCAAAATGTCTAAAACATCTGTTGATTAAGCTTTACGACCGCACGCAACTACCCTCTGAGCGCTTTCCTATACTCTTGGTAACTTCCCAGTAATTTCAAGGGCTCATCAAAAATACCAAGCAGTCGCACCAGTCATTAATTATTTAACAAGCTCTTCAGCACAGTAACTAAAATATAATTCGAATTGATTTTTCAACTTTCTCATCTCGGGGCGTCTTATAAGTTAAGTATAATTAAAATTTTAGAATCGATTCGACTTTTCAAAAGCACTCGATTTATCGAAGTTTTTGAAGTATCGAAACGGTAAGAATTCAAATTAAATTCTCTAATTTTAGTTTCTTACTTTTCTTAGTTTAAAGTAAAACTACACGTTGAAATTTTTTCAACGTGTAGTCTTACTGATAGAATATTAATTTTCAAATTACGAAGAATCCTAATCCTTTTTTTGTCACTATTTAAAAGTTATATTTTATGTGTAAATCGTGTACTTTTATTTTGGGAAATAAATCATTTATTATTTAATTACAAAATCTCTCTTTGATTCGTGCCGGCAAGTTTGGTTTTGCATCCAGCCATGTCTTGTCGTGTTATCTTTAATTTTACTTAGTTATCTTATAATGTAAGTAGGTAATCTTTTTATGTAGAAGCATTTCATAATTTGGTAATTTAAAAATGTTGTTTGAAACATTTTTCAAAGCATTTCTTTTGTTTATTTTCTTCACTTGTAAAATACAATAAATAAATTTTTTGATGTCTTTGGTCTAATGGTTCGAGTATCGGATTGCTATTTAGGAGGTTCGATTCCTATAGGACAAAAATATTTATGTGATGAGATTGGCACCGTATTTTGGCCTCACACGCTGTTTTCTTTTATGCTTTTTGTTTTTTAATTATTTATTAGGTACAAAATAAAAGCTTTATCTTTCTTTATTTCCATTCGTTGCGATTCGTTCGTTGATTCTCATATAAGAAACAAATGATCTGGGCTCCTACTACTACTAGGAAATATATTCTATTGTGATTAAACATATTCGCCGATCGGCGCTGACGGTCAGCTCAATTGTAAAATCAGCGATTATAATATCTGTAGGTGTGTCCAAATTTGTCGTGTCACGATTTTAATTCGCACCATCAAAATTCAGTTTAATACTGCTAAATGTATTGACGGCTTAACAAGTTAAGGTTGAATTTCCCGTAGTCAACCGCGCCTCATTTAAGTTCGGCTGTTCGCTGAGCGCTGATGAATGAGACAATCAATTGCCTTTGACTTTTATACGCAAAGATTAATTAATAACAAGAATTTAATCGTATATCTTTATTAAGGGAAAATAATGAGGGTTTCAATAGTGATTAACTATTAAACTGAAAGGTCACTCTCGTTAATATAAACAATAAATATTTATATAGTAAACTAGCTGCCCCCGCAAACGTTGTTTTGCCATAAAAAAAAAAATTAGGGGTATGAAAAATAGATGTTGGCCTATTCTCAGACCTCCCCGATAAGCACATTTCATCAAAATCGGTCAAGCCGTTTCGGAGGAGTATGGCAACGAAAACTGTGACACGAGAATTTTATATATTAGATATCATGGTTTACCCTGGCAAATTAAGAGATGATGATGACCTTCTTTACGTAAATAAATACACATTAAAAAGTGTTTTTTTTTTAATGAGTTTATATCTAATTACTACCGTGGCTCTAAAATATTTGACGAAGAAAATGTGCTTTGTTTTTATTTTGATGTATTTATTAGCCATGAAACCATCGCAACTTTTCAAAAATAATTGATTGTTTGTTAAGATTTGTCAAACAAATCAAAAAATCTTAGTTCACTTTCCGAAATACACAATACCTGCTACTTTTATCAAAATCTGTGTTAAAAATATTCATATCATAGAGAGTATTGAAAGGGTTTCTTGGAAAACATGCATTTAATATTCGACCTCATTCACCATCATTATCATATCTCATAAATAAGTAAATGTTTCCTGAGTATAACCATGGTATAATATTATGCTTACACCAGGTATTCTTTTCCTAGTAGCGAAATAAATTTCTTTCTTTCTTTCTTTCTTTTTTTCTTTCATTCTTTCTTTCTTTCTTTCTTTCTTTCTTTCTTTCTTTCCCACGTTGGTTCGCGGTGATATCATGAATTTCACGATCAGTGAATAGAATATAATCTTTTATCTGTGAATGTTGTCGTTACTTGATATTATGTTCAATACAATTAAAGCGATTTATAAGTCAAAATAATTTTAAAATAAATTGGTTAGTAGCCCATATTAAATTTTTATTTCGTGTTTCTCATCTATTTAGTAAAAGAAGTGAACTGTATACAAACACAACTACCATTTCAACTGGCCTCTTACTTAAGAAGCTCGAAGCTGCGGGTATAAGAGGTACTCCGCTTGACTGGTTCAAAAGTTATCTCTCCGACCGTAGACAATTCGTTAATATAGGTACACATAAAAGTAGCCCTCTCACTATCAAGTTTGGCATTCCGCAAGGCAGCACACTCGGCCCAAGTCTATTTTCACTTTATATGAATGATATCATAAATCTTTCGCTGCCCAATGCAGAAATAATAGCCTATGCAGATGATACCGCATTCATCTTCCATGGTAAAACCTGGGAGGAAGTGTACAGCCATGCAAAGCAGGGACTTACAAAGGTTGCCAGGGCACTTGACGAGAACCTACTAACACTAAATATTTCAAAACTAAGATTATGACCTTTTTCAAAACTCATGCTTCAAGCCCACCCCCCACACCTGACCCTCAAATTTCACACATGTTCCCGAAACAATAATTCCCAAAACAATGACTGCACCTGTATCTCCATAAATCGCGTCAGCTCCATAAGGTATTTAGGTATCACTCTAGACGAGAATCTATCCTACAAACCTCACATACACGCAGTTTGCGGTCGAGTTAGAAAATTAATCCACGTAATGAAAAAATTACGTGATTGCAACCTATAAAAGTACTCCACACTGTCTATTTTGCCCTGTGTCAGTCTGTACTTCAATACTGCATTTCCATCTGGGGTGGTGCTGGGAAAACAACATTCATTGACGTGGAAAGAGTGCAAAGAGCAGTAATCAAAGTCATGCTTAAGAAGCCAATCAGGTACCCGACTGATATGCTATACAGCGACTTCCCGGTACTTTGATCACCCATAAAAATATTAAAAAGCGGCAAGACTATCATTCATTAATCTCAAAGCGAACCTTCAAAATTCCCCTCCCCGTAGTTGGCCTGGCCAGTTACGAAATCATCACTTATTTCTTTAGAAAAAAAAAAACACTGAACAAATACGTCCCCGGGACCCAAGTTACCACAAGGTTTTACAATACTACATTTTCGGATACAAAATGTATATGGCAACTGATGACCGTTCCCGGTAGCAATTACAGTAATTGATCGCAACAGAATGTTGTACACGAGGAAGCAAAGTTCACCGCTGGTTACTTGGCCATATCGATCGTTATTAGTGTCTTAATTAGTCTATAACTATTTGTTCATTTGTTAGAGGTTAGTAGCTAAGAAGTAACTACGTTGATCAAGCAGTTATTCTGTGGATGGTTATAACACATCGAGACTCCTCCGTGCCTCAGAAGAGGAAGCTGTCGGTCCGGTTGTCATACTAACACTTTTGATTAGTGATATCGTAAATATCATAGACGCTGTAAAGGGTCCGAAACGTCGGGATTAATAATATCAATATAACGCGATAAAATACGTAAAAGTAGTTTTATTTCAATGTATAATATTCGCGTAAATGTCAGAAATCAATCGTGAATATCGTTAGTGATTGTCAGAAGCTCAAAAAGCCAGATGAAGAAATTGGTTGCCGAGGTCTGATGACAGTCGCTTCATGTAAAATACTGATATTCAGCCGCAACTGTTTAGATTGGATGCCGGAAAAAGTCTCGGAGGATGAGGATATATGAGTCTCTCTATCCAATAAAATAATATACTTGTATTACTTGCTAAAATAAATAAATGATAGTCAAGGTCACACACACATACATTTTACACAATATGGGTTTTACACACTATCGGTAAATGTGTATTTATGATGATTAACCAAATACATATTTTTTGTTTGAATTGGCATTAAATCTAATATAAGTATTTACGTGATAACATTATTTATATAATGATATCGTGTTGTATCAAGCGTCATGTTTATAAACTTAATTAATATGAAGGTACGTTAACTTTCTTGCGGTATCGTTATATTAAAGTAACTAGTGACAGCTACACTGCCGGCCAAAATAATAACTACACAAAAATAATTATACATAATTATATTTTTTGTTTTACGTTACGTAGGTATTACACTAAAGTTATTTTAAGTTTTTTAAAAAACGTTGCCTATTCTACGTAAGGATTTTCTCTTGTATTATGCGTGCGTTTACAAGCATAAAGTTCGACATACGAACACCCAGATTCGGAACAATTACTAGTATATATAAATATTTGATCCGTGCAGAGATCGAACCCGCAAGAAGGCTGAAGCTTTTCACTCAGCCACTACGCTAAATGTGACGTCAAATCTACTGATTTTTTACGTATATTTTTTATTCTAGAACAGTTAATGTAAAAACGTGCTTATATTGTTATTGAACTCATGGTTAAGTGTACACCATCATCAATCTTTACACAACCTCTCAGGTTATCCAACTAATACCAAACGTAACCTAAACACCTCAGGAACAGATCATACGTACAGAGCACGTTAAATCTTCTGTCCCGCCCGTCATATGAATACTAAATGACAGTCGTTACGGGGAGGCAGAAGCCTGGTATCCAAAAATATCTGGTAATTTGGTATTGGGTAATAATTCAGTGGCAACAGTTAAATGACAGGCTTTCTATATTAAATTAATTTTATTTATTTGTATCTGGTTACACTGGAATCTCATCATGGTAGTTCGGAAAAGCTGTAGATTATGTTGACCTTAATAACGAACATGTATGTACGAAAGGTGCAGATAAAATAAATGCGAACTATGGCTATATTAGCTCGCTTTTTTGTGGTATTATACTTAATTCCATTTCGTTGTTCAAGGAGTTAATAGTGAGCTGCGCAGGCAGTGCGGGTGATTATTTAAATAATTTAATATGTCAGTACGATTGGTTTTTTGGTAGTCGACTGACCGGCTTCTGCGCCATAATTTGGGAGTCCGATTTCCGCATAGAACAAATATATAATAGGTAATAGTTGTTACAGAGTAGGGAACATTTGTGATAGCAAATGGACCTACAATACCTACGAGTACATGAGAAAATCTTAGTTTGGGATGTAATTTTTTTTTTTCATCATAATCTTTTCACAGAGGTATATTTAGTAATATAATTTTGTCCCACTTAAAGGTTTGTTGATTGAAAAACAAGATCAGGCCATTGTCGCAAGAGGTCGTAGAGTGAAGCTGTCAAAGTTTTGACAGATGACTTTTTAATTTAATATGATAGTCTACCTGGAAAACAGCTAATTGATCCGAAAAAAATGAATGTGGTAGAAATCCGAACTAAAAATCGAGTTCCATGTAACGATACGTATGTAAACTCACACCTGTAAACTTATACGTCGGTGTTGTAAACTATAGACTAGTTTATAAGTGTGCGTAAATATATCTTGCGGTGAGCATTCCTTAAATTTTGCTGGTTAGGGTATGTCGACGGTATTTACCCTTACACTAAGCACTTGTCACAAGTATGGCAGTGGTATGGGTCTGAAAACCGCTTCACCAGCAAATTCTCTTTACAAGTACATAATATAAAAACGAAGATCTCTAAGAACATTGCCGAAATCATCTTTGCAATGGAAATAAGCCTAGGTACATACTTTTTACAGTTTTTTTATTGATATCGATATAACGCGATAAAATCCGTAGAAAGTAGTTTTATTTCAATTATGAGCTACCTATTTTTTTGTTTTGATGATCAGATTCATTGGTTGCTTCGATTGTTGCGAGCCGCAGCATTATGCTGGCTTGTAATATTTTCTCTATTTATCTATCTCAGAAATTATAAGACCTAGACAATTAAAACTTAGCAGATAAGTGTCCTATAAGATGGAAGCATTCGGTAAGAAAGGATTTTTGTAATTTCCGTCAGGATTGATATTTACGAGACGCACGCCAGTCACTATGTAGTGTTTATATATACCCAGGTAATTCGTAAAAAATAAATTTATTTAAACAGTAAATACCTATTTTGTGTCAAATAAACATACTTAAGTGCAATTTATTTTATAACTTATTATAAAATAAATTGCATTAAAATATTAAAAATGAAATTGCAATTAAAATATTTGAACATTCCATTATTTTGCACGCCAGTTTATTTATATTAGGGTTGTAAGAACATTTATTATTATATATTATATGAGAGTAATTCCAAAGTGGGAGTAACATTCCACTTAAATTGGAGCTGCCCGACTGGGGAAGTACCTCCGCCTGGCAGAAAATGGAAGTAAAATAACACTGCTTTGAGCTGTGTTTTGTTTCTTACGGTGAGCAAGATTGCTCACGAGGAAACGTTGGCAGTGGGAGGACTTTCATCCATATACTGCCAAATCAACTATTTCTCTTTCGTTTTACAGGGTCGGCAACGCGCAAGTGATACCCCTTACAAGCGTCAATAGGCTACGGTAACCACTTACCATCAGGTGGGCCGTATGCCTGTTTGCCACCTTAGTAGTATAAAAAAAAATATTATCAGGCAGACCCCTGAACAATAAAAATTGATCTTATTTTTATTATTATTTTACAATCATTGTTTCCTTTGGATTGTTATCAGCCATATCTGATAAGATTGGACTCGAATCAAAATAGTAGTGAAATATATAACCTGCTCGATACTTTAGACGATTTTGATAATTTTGATTAATATTACTACTAGTTATTAAAATAAATGTTATACCAAGACCAATAAAAAATGGTGTGAAGAAAATATGTGAGTATGATTTTGACCAACCCTGAATTTGTACTTACAGTGTAAATATACGGTTATCTGATTACCATCTTTAATGTTTGTTGGAAATGTTAAGCAAGTCAAGAACTGATGTATGATTTAATAGTACACGTTGTTATTTAGTTCCGTGAGTCGTGAATAAAGTTAGTTACTAAGTACACAATGGCGGCTGAAATTGTTAAAAGTGGTAAAAACGGGAAAGGCAATCCCTACATGCAATGGTTGGTCGCAATGCTGGGTATGTAGACATTAAAATAAAACATCATGTAAAGAATCTAATCTTTTATTTTTTTAATTTTCTTTGGTTTAATACCTACATAATGCTTACAGTTCTCCCAATGTATCCAAATTCTTCAAAGTATATACGTGTATTTTGTAAATAATTATGTCAATACTGACGTAATTATTTACACAATACACGTATATATACTTGTAGGCTCAGGATGGCCTCTATCAGTGTCTTCCATAGTTCACTTTGATTTAAAAGGTTAGATTTAATTAAAATATCACTTGCTTTAACAAAATAATCGTATATTCCACTATAATAGGCTACTAGCAATCAAATTCACAAATAATTAATTGAAATATCCCTAGGATTGAGTCGGATTTAAACGATTCGCCGTAAACGTGGTGCGCGGGCGCTCTCCAAATCAAAAGTGAAGCTGACGCCTCGCTACCACAGATGCGACGCTCCGTTAGAGTGACAGCTTGGCAAATGTCACTCTAATCCGACGTATATGACAGCGAATGTCATGTGTCACTTCGTGATGCGCTGTCACGGCCGGACTGACATTCGACCGTCCTCGGGCGTAATCTGTTAACGTTGTCCTGAAAAGATCAAAGTACGAATCACAAATTATCTGCTCGTCCAACCTGACGAACCACTACATGAAACATTTATAGCCCAATGAAAGCATGTATCCCTTCGACCATCGTAACTGATGGACCGGATTACATCTTTCTCTCATCTTTCATTCACTCAACAACCTGGACCGGACGAGTGTGTCCCTTCGACCAGCCCTAAAAAAAGCGGCTTGGACCGGACGGCACTGTCCCTTCGACCAGTTGTACAAGAGAGGATTACAAACGTGGACCGGACGAGCGCATCCCTTCAACCACCCACACGGGGCTGGCTCGGACGACACTGTCCTTTCGACCAACGGCAAAGTAACATAGACGAGTGCATCCCTTCAACCACCCACACGGGGCTGGCTCGGATGACACTGTCCTTTCAACCGAAGGCTAAGTAACACGGACGAGTGCATCCCTTCAACCACCCACACGGGGTTGGCTCGGACGACACTGTCCTTTCCGTTAACTCCAACGTAACACATTCAAAACTACACGTTAAACGCAACTAAATGAATAAGTATGACACATACCCATAACTTACGGACAATCTTGCTCATTATGGACTTCGACTTCACATTCGACTTCTAAAGTATCGGGGTCTGAGTACACGCTGAGTGTATCTGATCCAGCGGTAAGAGTTTCAGAATTAGCAGAAATGGTGTCCGTGTCTACACGTGACATTTCATCATCTCTGATACTTAAGTCAACGTACTCATCGCCTTGATCGTTTTGACCTTGCAACACATTTTCCGGCGCCGTATCGGCCTCCTCTTCATTCAATAGACTAGCGGTAACTTCGAGTAAACCGGTATGTCCCTGAGGTACTGAACGCAAGTTCTCGTGTGCATATTTATAAACGCGATGTGAACCATTGAGACTCTTTAGTTCGTAGCGATCATTTTCTAATATGGACGTTATAACAAAGGGTCCTCTAAACTTTCTATCTAACTTAGTCTGATTACGTTCACTATTTTTAATAAAAACGAAATCACCCTTAGCAAATGGTTTGATATTGGCTCGACCACGATTAAAACGTTGGGTATCTGCTGCTGCTGATTTTTTAATATTATTTGAAGCACTTTCTCTAATGGACTCTAAGTCTAATTGATTGTTCTGCTCGTGAGAATGTGATATAGTAATTTTGGCCATACCTAATGATTGTGCACGAATACCGAACATCAGTTCTGTTGGTGAATATTTAGTAACCGTAGATTTCGTACTATTAATTGCTAACTGTATATTGCCTAACTCGTCGCGCCACGTCTTGTTTCGCTCGTTTTCGACTATTGTGAGTAGACTCTTTAAGGTCCGCATAACACGCTCAACCTGCCCATTTGCCCTACTTGAACCGGTTGCTATAAGGTGTAGGTCGATTGTATGATCCTTACAGAAATTTTTAAATTCAGTACTAATATAGCATCGACCCTGGTCAGCAATAACCCGCTTAGGTGCACCAAAAAGACATACGGCTTTTTCTATAGCTTGCACTGCACTGGTAGCATCGAGTGATAATGTGTGCTCTAGCAAAACGTATTTGGTAAACGCATCTATGATAACTGAGCAGTATTCTTTGCGATCACTCTTACCACTTAGTTTCCCTGTAAAATCTATGTGGATTGTGTGCCACGGCACAGACACTTTTGGGATTGAGTGCAACTGGACCGGTTGTGCTCCTGATGGTCCTTTTGACGCTTTACAAACTATACAAGAATCTATATATTTTCGCACGCATTTAGACATTTGGGGAAACCAGTATTGTTCATAGAGTTTGTCTAATGTTTTATCGGCACCAAGGTGTTGTATTTCGTTGTGGACGTGGTTAATGAGAGTCCAAATTAGTGAGCGGGGAACGACCGGTAACCATGAAATAGTTTTGTTCCGTACAACTTTTCTATATAAAATACCATCCCTAACGTCATATGTGTGCCCTACTGAATCTGGAAAATCATTGTTATCGTGTTTAGATATTAGGTCTTGAATTTCGCTATCTCGTTTTTGTTCGACGGAGAGCCAACCATGATGTAACTCGACAAATTGGACATGTTTTGTCGTAGGGGTTTTGGACGATGACGCACCTACGCTAGCATGAAGATTACGGGAGAAATAATCAGCATGCTCCATTGCGCGACCTTCACGATAAATAATGTCAAAATCATAGGCTTGCAGAATAGCCCACCAGCGATGTACACGTGGGGTAAGGTCCACCTTAGATTTTGACGCCTTTAGTGAATTGCAATCCGTGTAAACTGTGAAACGTCGTCCGTACACATAATGTCGAAAGTGTTCCACCGCTCGTACGACTGCTAAAGTTTCCAGTTCGTACGAATGGTAGCGAGATTCTATTTCAGATGTACGCCGGCTAAAATATTCCACAACATGAGGCAAATTATTTTTCTTTTGTATAAGGATTGCTCCATACCCCTCAGCACTCGCATCGGTGTGCAGTTCAACGGGCAGTTCTGGGTCAAAGATAGTCAGGACTGGTTCCGAAGTTAGTACCTTAACTATCCTCTTACGGATTTCGTCATGTCTGTCAGTCCATTTAATTGGTCCTTTTAATTTAGTTAACGGGTATAAGGGGCCAATGATATTCGTAAAACCAGGTATAAATTTTCTGAAGTAGGATGCAAGACCAATAAATTGGCGAACCTGCGTACCTGTGCTCGGTGAGGGTGCGTCAACTAATGCCTGAATTTTACGAGAGTTTGGTCTAATTTCGCCTGACTGTAATGAATAACCTAGGTAATCTATTTTTAATTTCATGAATTTACATTTTCGGAGGTTAAATGAAAATCCAGCTATGGTAAGAGCATGTAGTGCGTCATCTAAGCGTTGCAGGCCTTGCGGAATGTCAGAAGAAAAGCAGAGAACGTCATCCATGTAGATTAAAGGCTTATCGTTAAGATCATGCAGTGCCTTTGTGATGCATCTCTGGTAAACGGAAGGGGCATTACGCAAACCGAAAGGCATAGCAAGATATTCATACTGCCCTTCCGGGGTTACGAATGCCGTCATTTCAACTGAGTCTGGGTGAATCAAGATTTGGTGAAAGCCGCTGGCCATATCTAAAGATGAAAAAAAGTTAGCTCCGCTGAGTTGATCTATCTGTTCCTCAATGCGAGGTAATGGGTAGTGTTCGGGTCGTGTGTTTGAATTGAGTTCACGATAGTCTATGCACATTCTATCCGTATTATCCTTTTTTTTTACTAGAAGTATAGGACTGGCGAAGGGAGAGGAACTTTCGCGGATTATTCCTGCGTCCAAGAGTTCTTGTACCTTTTCGCGAACTATCTCTTTTTCTATAGGTGCCAGTCGATAGGGTGACCTGTGTACTACTTTATGAGGATCTATCAATTTAATCTCTAACATCCCTGTTTTAACGCGCCTAGTAGGCACGCCGTCTATGAAATAATCTGAATACTTATTTAATATTTTTAAAAGTGTTTCTCTATCCGCACTTACTAAGTCAGTATCAATTTGAGAAAAGTCGGGCGCACTTGATTTGATTTCACAAAAGTTTGCTTGCTTTTTAGCGCTAAATACGAGTTGGTCATCATCGATTGTGACGCAAAAACCTTTATCCAAAATATCCCTACCTATAATCACGGGCACAGAAATTGCAGAATCAGGAACTACATGGAAGGTTACCTCTACTAAACTCTCACCAATTTTTACCGTGCTTAAAATTTGAGAAGAGCATCGTACGTCATTACCTCCGATACCCTTAAGATAAACAAGACTATTGCGCACAGTACCCAGAAACTTTTTGCAAAGACTTTCAGTCAAAAGTGAGCAAGACGATCCGCTATCGAATAGAAAAGGGAACTGCTCACCGGAAGACGTCTCCAAGGAGGATCTGGAGAGGCGGTGGTCGCAGAGGTTGACCTCCTTGTTCGCGGTCCCACCACTGTTCTTCTTATCCGGACAGGCTGTTGACACGTGACCAGCTTTTCCACACGTATAGCAGGTAACAGGTGTCTTGTCTTGGTTGCCTGTAAAACTTGAATGTTCATGAGGCTTCGATGAACTGGAGCCTTCCTTCCGCTTCCTGCAGTCAATCTGTCGGTGACCGGTCAAGCCACACCAATGGCACTTTCCGGGGAACCTGGCGTCTGTAGTCCGTGGTCGCTTCGAGTCAGGTTCCTGATTTCCGTCAGTGGCGTCGTTCCGACGCTTAAGTGAGATGCTACCAAGGATCCGAAATAATTGAGCGCGGGTAGTTATCACATGAGCAGTCAACTCTCTACGTATCAAGTTGTCCGTTCGGCATAGCACGGATATAACGAATCCAGTGGTCACTTCTTCAGACAGGTCGGTTTTTGGTATGCGCTCGATCAAGTTCCACAGCCGCATCGCAGACTCTGTCGCGGATTCTTTGATTCCGATTTGAAATCGTAAGATGTCGTCAAAGTGATCTTGAATTAGCTTGGGTTTAGAGAATCTAGCCAAGAGTGCTTGTTTGACGGCACCCCAGGTTAATTCTTTAAGGTTTAGTTTGGTCAGGCAAGTAGCAGCGCGACCCTTCAGTGCTCTTGTAAGTGCCATTAGCAGGTCAACACCTTCAAGGCATTTCTTCTGCACTATGATCTCTGTGACGTCACACCAACCTTCAATATCAGCCTCTGTATCATCGGGATCGAATTGTATGAGCTTTGGTGTATTGGTACTCACGGTCGAGGTGGGTTGCGGTTGTGACATCGTAAACAGCCGGGATAGCAGCGCCTCCATATTCGTCAGTAATTTTGTTGCAGAGTCATTGTTCGAAGGTTGCGTCTCCTCTGCATGACGTTCGTTCGATCCCACTTCTGATGTAGGCTCAGGATGGCCTCTATCAGTGTCTTCCATAGTTCACTTTGATTTAAAAGGTTAGATTTAATTAAAATATCACTTGCTTTAACAAAATAATCGTATATTCCACTATAATAGGCTACTAGCAATCAAATTCACAAATAATTAATTGAAATATCCCTAGGATTGAGTCGGATTTAAACGATTCGCCGTAAACGTGGTGCGCGGGCGCTCTCCAAATCAAAAGTGAAGCTGACGCCTCGCTACCACAGATGCGACGCTCCGTTAGAGTGACAGCTTGGCAAATGTCACTCTAATCCGACGTATATGACAGCGAATGTCATGTGTCACTTCGTGATGCGCTGTCATACTTTTATATATTTTGATGTCTAAGTATTGTAAATCAAATAAATAATGTACAAACAAATATTTATTTATCATTGTAAATACATATGCTCGAAAAACATTACTTATTATATCCTGTTGTTAATTAGCATTTTTACTGTACCTATTACACTTTCTATCATACCAAAAAAAAAACAGTATTTATGAAATTTAAAATTTTCTTAAAGGTGAGATATGTGAAATTCGAGTGTTCGCTAACTTGCGTCCTCCAGTTTAGTTTACCGGTCGTCTTAGCCAGCTCAACTACCGAGGTCTATGACTGCGATCTCGAAAAAAAATAAAAACCACATTCATGTCCGTGTTCAGACGACGTCAATCGACAACAATCGATTAATTATTTAAATTAACCTTTCGAAGCGTTTGAGCGGCTAGGAATACTTAAAGGAAATACGTGTATAGCTACCTCAATTTCGGATCCGCGTTTATGTTACAAAATATATCATACAACGTGTAGGTATGCCAAGTTCTCGTTAATTCATGTATTCGAGTCCCATCACACAAACTCTCGATGACTAGCCTACTGATTTGATTTGACAACCATTTCACAGATAGGTACTTCTAGTGAACAATATATTATAGCTTGCATGGCATAATTGCTAACTATAGCAATTATGCCATGCAGTGAGCATTCTGCCTTATTTCAAATTTGCAGACAAGTGAAAAAGTCTCTCTTGTGATTTCCCGGTAACTAAGTAGGTAATATGATCAAAAAAGTGGTTATTACTGAAATTCCTTTTGGTATTTGGCTGAAATAATCCTTTCTCTTCCATTTTACTCTAATACATAAACAATACTAAACGGAAAGAAATGTAAAAAGTTTTGTTTGTATCACAAATAAAATAGAATTTGGAATTGAAAACAATAAAGATATTTGATGGTAGCTAGTATGTACTAAATGCACATACTAACTACCTAAATAAATATGTAACGACGTGTTATTACTTACAACATTGATACCTATAATTAGTAAGAGGATGTTCCTTATTTCATAAGGTAACAATTTCTTTTAAATAGTAAATTTTCTTTTGATCAATATTACTGGAACTGGAATTGACTGTACCTATATAGGAAGGAATGTTGATTAAAACAATGTTCAAAATCAATCATCAAGAACTAACCAAACTGTTTCATTTACAGCGAACACCACACTCCTAACATATGGCTTCCAAGCGGGGTGGGTGTCGCCAATGACAAAAGTTTTACAATCAAATACCTCGCCAGCTGGGTACCAGTTGTCTGACTATGACATATCATGGATAGCCAGTGCGCTTTGTATAGCGGCTACGTTCGGAGTATCTCTATTTGCTTACATCGTCGACTCGTATGGGAGAAAGGTTGCAATTTTAATAATGGCTGCACTGCAAGCGGTAAGGATTGTTTGCTTGATTTTTGGGATCTTCCTTTTTCGATCCAGCGCAAACATATTAAAACTCTTTAGTGACAAATAGATGCTTTTTAAAATATTGTTTTGATTTGCAATGAGTCGGGTAATCTTTTTTTACCTAAAGTTATTTTTGCTAGGAACCTATTTTTAAATGTTTACATTTAAAATTAGAATTGTGAAAGACGAAACACTTGGTACAAAAGTTATGTATTTTCTTAGAAAGAATCATTGTATTTAATGACTTTGCAAATTAAAGCAAAACTAAGTCTAGGTAAAATACTGCCCCTGTATTTTGTTAATAAACAAAACAATAAAAATCAAGTTTTACGTTTGTCTATTAACCTCGACCTGATGGTTGTCTGTATTGTTTAGAATTTTAAATTACCTTCAGAATCTTTTGCTGCTTTCGGCGTTAATGAAAAAAGATTTTCATTTTGTGCTTAAACTGATTATATTACATCACATATCACCACGACTGTATTCTCCGAAGTGTCAGGCAGAGGTACCTGGTATAGTTCCATATTATAGGGGCCGAGCCTATTGCCATTAACTGGACATAAAATAGTATTATTTATTATCAAATTACAACGAAAGTAGTTAATTTCGTGCCACTGAAAATATTTTTAAGATTTTTATGTAAATTGGTAAGTGAAAAGAGATTTTGTCTATGTATCTACTTAATTAAATTAAATATGGCTCAAATTCTCAGAACAACAGATCAGAATTTTCGCTTAATCTTTTTAGAATGTTTTACCTACAATTTGCACATAATCATAATGCAAGCTTTAATTACGATATCATTTAGCAAAAATATTTCAGTTTCTATGGAAACTTGAGCTCACGCGGCTAAAAAAATTATACTCTTGTGAAATTAATTAGTACTATATAATTGAAGCGATAATAGTACATTTTGGTACAAGTGTGTAATGTTGCTGATTATGACTGAGGCGCTATTGAAACTCGAGCCTGTTAGGTGAGGGTTTTAAGAGAGCCGAGGACGGTAATCATCAATACACACGTGTATCATACGACATTTTTCAACACCCTTGTGAAGAAAATAACTATTATTTCAACAGTGAAAACGAGTTGTGAAAAATTTTTCGCAATGGCGGGAAAAATTAATCAGTTTTCCTATGCGCGCGCATGTAACAATGGCGATCGGCCATAGACTAAAAGAATGAGGTTTTTTTTTTTTGGCTTTTAGCGAGAATTGAGAAATTCAAAGTTTTCTTTATTACAGAGAAAACAAAAGTTATATTTGAGTGAAAGTTTTATTTATTTTAAAACGTACAAGTTGAAATTATTTATTTAAATACGAAGTTGCATGAAATGATCAAGCAATAGCTACTTACATTAATGTATTTGTACTATTGAACACGATCTTTTTTGTATAGAAACTTTTTAAGAAGAAAGCATCTCAACCACTAAAATAAAAATAAAAACCTATAACTTGTGAATAATAGCAATTAAAAAGTCACAGTGTCATTACAGGTGTCATTATGTACCCAATTGCGGTGAAATTAGAGCCATTTTATCAGGAAGTGTGTTGGAAAAATAATTACCTATAAATATATTGTTATTTATTTTTCCTTATCCCGTTTCAGTTATGTTGGGTAATTAAGCTGTCGTCAGCAAACATAATCTGCTTAATAATAGCAAGGTTATGCTGCGGTCTCTCAGCCGGAGGTTGCTACAACGTGGTCCCAATGTACGTCAGAGAAATTAGCCAAGATGATATAAGAGGGGTCCTCGGATCCTTTATCATACTGTTCCAAAATATTGGTATACTGGCAATGTTTGCGATGGGATCGTACATAGATTATTATACTGTGTTGTGGATCGTTATATGGGTGCCTGTGCTGACTATGCTGCTGATGTTTAAGGCGCCAGAATCACCGGCTTATTCAGTGAAGATAGGGAAAATTGATGTAAGTTTCGTTGTACGGACACCAGCACCTCAAGCTATCCAAAACTGTTAAATTTTTGCAATTGAACATGAACCTTATTATTTTGTATTAAAGTTGAAAATCTATGAAGGAAATTTTGACTGATTAGGCTAGCTTGATGTGCGGGTCTCTGTACACTGTACCCGTCGAATTACTGTTTTATTAGTATCTTGAATTGTGTTTGTAAATGCACACTGAGCAAATTTTAAAGCTTTAATTTTCGACTTTTTTCGACTCGAACCTCCTACTCCTCAAAGCTGTTACCAGACGCTTTATCCTACTAAACTACCGCAATCTCTTCTCGAGACGAATTTCTCTTTCACATTATTCTAGATTCGTATCCTGTTTTTATCCTAATTTTACTTTTACAGAAATTACCTATGGTTTATTTACATTTATGTTTTCGTCCATGTTAAAACTTTCCTACGTTATTAAGTTGTTTCAAACACCCAGTATACCTCTTGGAAAACCGAATTGGAAAACATATCGGTCCCAACCCCCGGTGCCTATAAAAGAGAAATAACTTATTTATGTAAGTGTTTACAGAACATTTCGACGGAATTTTCTATTTACTTCTTTGTTCACCCATCAAACTAGAATTTCCTTTGTAATTTACTTAGAAATGTTTAATTTGTAATGAGTTAGCAGTTTCACTGAGTTTTTCGTTCCACCTACACGTCCTTACTTAAATTACACAACTCTTTTCGTTCTCGGTCCGTTAAAAATAGTTGATATTATTACCTTCTTAGTGATATATTCGCCCAACAAAGCGCCGGTAATGAAAGCAATTTACTAATCCATTATTAACAAAAAAGCATATCTCGACTAGATAAAATAAACAGTAGACATTCTATAAAAGAAACCTAACCGAAATAGTAGTGATTAGGCGGACGTAACTATGTGAAACTATCTCGTAAAAGCATAGCGAGGGTATATCAAAAGATATAAAGCAAGATTTTTATGATGCTTGACGTACTATGAATGAAATACGTCGACTACGATTCCTCCGCGGGGAAACTCAGGGAGCCAAGAGATATCTAATAGAAAATTGAAAGAAAAAGGGATCGCCCGCGCCGACCGTTCGGCGCTTAAGATCTGTAATGTATGAGTATGTACATAATTGATAGCAGGTGAACCAAAAGCTGTGTTCAGAAATGCTGCATTTTCCCCAGAGATAGTACTCTGCCAGAAAAGCAATACGAACAAATTTTATTTTAGAGAATAACGTGTGTGAGTAAAATGCGAATTTCGCGAATCTGAGCTATTTATTTTAAAAGGGATTTCTCTATTTTTTTGGCTGTTTATTAAAAATAAATCCTGTAACTAAAAAGAGTTTATCAATTATTCCGCATTGACAAATCCGCAAAATTAAGCGCGGACTTATATATGTATGTACGCGCACAATTTAAATAATTATAATACTTTGGTTTGTTACTTTTTTATCGCCAAATTTATTCACCACCATCACCTTATGATCCACTGGATATCCTAAGGATAAATTAGTTTTGGAGATTTTGATTAGTATTAACGATTATCATATTTATGTGTTCAAGGTAACCCAGGTTGCCATAGGAACTTACTCTACGAAGTGCGGAGCTATCGGAAAGCTTATGAATGAGTTCTATAATTATTTTTTTTGTAATTGGCTATCTTTTGATTAAATTATAGTTATCTAGTTTTTAATTAGCTCTAAGTTTTCCAAGCATTAATTAAATAAATAAATAAAAAATATTGAAACAGTTAATATACCGTTGCTTACAGGAAGCGGCCTCAACGTTGGCATTTCTCAGAAGATTGGATGTCAACGACAAAATAATACAGAACGAAATTGACTACATGAAAAATGAAGAACTCACTTATAAGTCACTGCCAAAGGTTTCTTTTAAAAGTATACGTAAGTTACAAAGTTTCTTTCATATCTGCAATACCTTTCTAATACCAGTTGGAAATAAAAGTATACAATATTTATCATGCCAGTTGGACATTATTATTGTGTGGGCGAATTATTTAAGTAGTATTCTATGGATAGGATTGGTTCACGGAATCCGTAAAATTCGCCACAACTATGACAGGCAATGTATAGGGCAAGTGAAGTGCGGTTTTACTAGGTAGGTACGGTACAGGTGGCAGATGATCCATGAGAATTTTCCGTTCTATAAAAAGGTGTAAATTACTAAAAGGTTTACTTAAAGGTGAATTTATGACTATTTCGATTTCTAATTTCAAGTAAAATTACATAACATATAAAATCTATTACTTTTATTATAAAGATATGGGACAACGAAATTAAAATGTCTTTATAGCTAAAGGTATTATAACACTCTTGAAAATGATAGCTGATGAAGGTGAATTCAATATGATTATAGAGAAAAAGTTTTGGCCCTTCTCGTTTGTTTTTTTAAACTTTTAAGAAGTATCTCTTTTCTACTTTTATTTTGTTATAAATAATAATGGTTGTCTTTTCTACCTATATAATAATTCAATACCCAGGCAAAATGTATGTACACTACTACACCCTCTCATTTATCATACCTCGGGCACTACTCTTACTTGGCTAGTACTCAAATACTAGGTATTACTGTATCTGTAATGTAGGTATACTAACTATACTATATACCCAGAGTATATGGTAAAATTAGTAGCATACTACCCGGAGTGAGATATACCCAACCCGAGCAAAAAATGTTTCTTCAGAAACAAGCTACCTTATATCCGAGTTCCCTAAGTGCAATTTTAAGACATTTAACGTTGGTGTAATGAAATCCATCAACTTTCTAAACGTGTTTCAACTTTTGAAACACTGTTAAAGGGTTGAAGGATTTGTAAGCCTTTTAGGTTGTCAAGATTTGTAATTCTGAAACTCGAGTAAGTCTTGAAATATAGGTCGTAGTTGACGAGAGATATGACTAACTCCTTGGTATTTGCGAATGTGTTTATATAAGCTTATTATTGTCTGAATATTATGATTAAGATTTTCTCCAATGAAGCCGTTATACTAAATTATATTTCAGAGTAAGGAGGACTTAACGACAAGGATGTTTCATTTTCATTTTTAATTCGAAGGAGGTAACTAACCATACAGTTCTTATTCTATGTTTGGCCACTGATATTATAATATGACCAAATTTTGACTAACACCTTCATTACGTGATGGTGACCTCACCTTTAAGACGTAAATTCAGAATGTGAAGGCAAATTAAGACTTGGTGGGTGGGACTCGCGGTGGTTTAGTTGGTTATAGCATTTGGTGTATTGAACTAGAACACGCAGGTTCGAATCAGTTCCTGCCCGCAGTCAACTTTTTCTACGCTAAAATAACTATACGCTAACAGTTCACAGGTGTAATTTAGGTCCCATGTGACATGGAACAAGCTGATTGCCATTTTACCAGGCATAAATTGAGCCACCGAACTATTACTGAGAATGTCCTAGTGGAATTACCACCAACGTTACTGTTTGACCTGGGATTCGAACCCACTATCTCGCGTTCTATATTCGTGCTTGTGACAAAAAGACCTCTTAATTATAGGGGGTCTTTTTAGGGTTCCGTAGCCAAATGGCAAATAACGGAACCCTTATGGATTCGTCATGTCTGTCTGTCCGTCCGTATGTCACAGCCACTTTTTCCGAAACTGTAAGAACTATACTGTTGAAACATGGTAAGTAGATGTATTCTGTGAACCGCATTAAGATTTTTACACAAAAATTGAAAAAAAAAACAATAAAATTTGGGGGTTCCCCATACTTAGAACTGAAACTCAAAAAATTTTTCATCAAACCCATACGCATCATTTTTTTTTAAACTGAATAGTTTGCGCGAGAGACAATTCCAAAGTGGTAAAATGTGTCCCCCCTCCCTCCTGTAACTTCTAAATTAAGAGAATGATAAAACTAAAAAAAATATATTATGTACATTACCATGCAAACTTCCAGCGAAAATTGGTTTGAACTAGATCTAGTAAGTAGTTTCTTTTATACGTCATACATCGTAAACCGCAATTTACCTTTTATTAAATCTACTCAAATAAAATAAAAAATCATAAACATAAACATTATGCATAAACCGTGAACCATTATTGTCTAATACTAAATCTGTAATAGGTGCCCTTTTAAATTATGTTACTTGCTGCTACGGAACCCTTCATGGGCGAGTCCGACTCGCACTTGGCCGCTTTTGTCATAAGCGCGGTTACACGCCAAGTATATTTTAACATACGTTTAATAAAACCCTTGTCACCTTTGAATAAAATACAACATTTAAAAAAAGTACTAGTAGTTATCTTTATAAGTATAAAAAGCTGGCATTACTTATCCCATATCATAGTATCGTTTAATATGAATTTCAGTGAAAAATAAAGCATGGCGCCGCGGGTGCCTGTTAAACATAGTCTTGGTGACGCTTCAAACGAACAGCGGAAACTATGCCATTTTGACGTACGCGCCGGCCATCTTGAAATCAGCCGGCGTCACATGGAATCCTGAGCTGCAGACTCTGAGCTTCCCCGCAGTTATGATCCTTGCTTCATTTATCTCAATGAGTTGTGTGGAAAAGTTCGGTCGGAAGGTAAGATGTTTTCCAAAGTAATTTTGATAAATGTGTTTGTTGGAGTCTAATCTTTATTTCTCATCGGATTACACGGGAAATCTCTCCCTCACTTTGCGTTTGAGCATTTTATTTGTACGCGTTTCTTGTTCTTTTTGAAGAATTTTACTTGGAATTGTTGACGGTTGTTCTTTCAATTAATTTTTAAGAAAAATGAAAAGGTTTTTTTTTTTTCAATATTAATCAGACTATGAATATCACAAATAATATCAAAATTACATAATTTGTCATAAATAGTACGTCTCATTCCCGCAAAGAAAAGTAGTGGCGCTCAGCAGTATTATGAAACTGCATTGCGAATGCAACACACACGTTTAACGGTTATATTTGGGCAGCTACGTATTTAAACAATATAACATTATACTAAAGGTTAGTATAGGTTACTAAAAAGAAGTAATCACAAATTCTCACATGCACAAACATCGAGAACTTGGAGGCCACGCAAACAATCGTGGTCGCTCTGAATCTCAAGAACCTATAGCCATGACTGTAGGGCCATTACAGGCTGTGACGTGCTGTTTTACTCCGACATATCTGGCTGCCTCCCCAGGTGTTAGAAGATCCATAAGAATCCTCATGAATCGTGTATCACCGCACACCGAAGAAGGCAATGCAAACATTTTGTTTCGTACCAGAATCGACCACGTGATCCATAGTGCAGAAGCCGTATACACCGCTGTTCGTGCTATTGTTAATAAAATATAAACAAAAGTAATTTCAATATAAATGTTGTGAGTAAAAAAACCTCAAATTAGCAAAGGCTAATAAACCTTATTTGTTGGTAGCTTTATATTCGTGTGCTTAATTCATTATTCATGATGTTTAATATTAAGATTTCATCTTTAATTTTCAGAAATATTTACACTATATTTTAATGGGCCACTAGAGACTATTACCAGGGTTTTGAATGTGAGAGACGAGAGATATTTACTGAACCTAGCTCTAAGCTTTTAGCACTTATAGCACTCTTTTATTTTTTCTTTTCTTTTACGCAATTTTATCATGCTAATTGTTATAACAAAACGTCGTTTATAACAATGAATGGTTTAGCCTAATGTGCAGTATCTATAAGTTTTCCGACCACTATTTGAGAACCTCTAGATAAGACCAGAAAGCAGAAATTTTCGTCATCCAGTAAGCTATAATTACATACTTAAAATCCAAACAATTCAAGTCTGTAGGTCATTTAGTTCCGAAGTTAAGCGAACTCAAAGTTTCGCATTTATGACACTCGCTCACTCACTCACTCACTCATGATCATCAAAATAGAACTAGTACTTCCCATAAACTCAGAGAGCTGAAATTTGGTACAGATTATAAAAACTAGGATAATCGAAGATCTGGAGTACCTGGTGACCCTGATTAGAAAACACAAGAGCCCAACCAAACTATTAGAGATATCGACATAGAATAAGCCCACGTTTCTACGAAAAGAAGTAAAATCCCATCAAAAACATTCTGTAAAAAACTAGCCAAGTCTCGATGGAGCTGCTTGTTTATCTCTAAAAAGTAATGAAATCTATCTAGACAAAGTCGTGCCAAGTCTAAGGTTCCTTACTGCGATTTATTTATTATTTATAGTTAATGTTGTGTGACTTGGCCGTTGACTTGTACCCACTAACGTATAAAGAATGTTCAAATTGTATTTTCAACGAACATTCATACTACGTAATCCTCTGTGTACAAGGAATGACAATTTACAACATGGGATTCTATTAAATTTATATTTGCACCAGTGTCTTTCCCGGCTGCATTAAAAGCTGTCTCGTTAATTCCGTATTTTCCGTCTTTCAGAAAGAATTTAACATTTTTGATTAAATTCGTTGAGAACTCAAAGACAACTTCATTTTCTGCCGGACTAGCAGCTGCGTCTCTGGTTTTTAATGATTAAGTAGTGTACATTTAATTTACACTGAAAAGATTGCTTACATCTCATTAACCTATTAATGAGTGCCTTTTTCGTCGCCATTTAGATCCACTAAGAAATAAAATAGCCAGGTAAATGTCTAAATTATAGGATTGCCTTATTGGACCTTCAACCTTAAATAGCTTTGACATTCAAAGGTTCAATTCAATGCCTCTGGGTCGATTACCGTCGAGGACAAAATTTATCTACATTCAGGAAAATAATATCTTGAAGTTGTAAGCTGTTTTGTATATCAGTGTAGTATAAATATCAATTGAATCTTACATTACTCTTCACTAAATTCCAGAATCATTACCCTGTTTTTCGATTGTGTTCCGTGTATTAATTCTATAGAGCTCAACATTAGGTAGTCAAGTGATACATTGGAAGTTTTAATTCCAGCCCCAACAATGCACAACAAGAATAATTTGCTAATATATTATTAGATGAGTACGAGTAGTTAAGTTAAAAACTTAGAAAAATCCGATCGTGCTCTTTGTCCTCCCAACTTGTATCAACTGAGAAAAGTCTGTCCATCTTCTTGGCACTGGGCCAGCATTTACCACAGTTGAACCCGATGTTTTATTTTTACTCCAATTTCTAAAGTCGATAAGAGCGGTTTTTGGGTGAGACGGTAATTTTAGGCTTGATTTATCTAATGTTTTTCTTGAAAGTAAGATGAAATGTCTGCCAAACTATCCTGTCAAGTCTTAAATCCTTTTTTGGTGTATTGCAATTAATAGGTATTTGATGACTAAAGGTGGAGGTAAATGAAGTCATTTGCCTGCAACTTTAGTCGACGAAATTGGTTTTATATTACCAAATACCTATATACATTTATTTTGTATATCCATATTTGAAGAAGTAGTGGTGAGAGGTAATTATCTGCCGCTCTTGTTGCACTTATTTTTGTCTTGATTGATCAACTTGTATGTAGGTAAATAATATTAAATCTATTGATTATATTTTATAATGTACTACTATTTACATACCTATTGTTCGGTTTTACAAACTAAGATATTTATTCGAACCGTGGATTTAAGTGGTCGTTTGGGACTAATATTACCTCCGTCTCAAGTGAAACGTATTACGGTTCTTCATCCGACTGCCAAAATCTAGGATTACACAAAAGGTATTCTAATGTTATAGACTTTGTGAATTTAAAATGTAAGACCAGTATTCCAATGTGTGTCCTACGGTTTAGCATGATTATGGCGTCGCCGGATTCTTACACAAAATTATGTGATAACAGAACAAATATTAATAAAGTAAACTTAAAATTTTGGTTTAAAAAACACTAAAATCACCATACAATTTAAAATAAATCGTTTGAATTTAAAAATATATATATGTAATGTAATGTATGGCTTCGATGTGAAGTACCATTCTAATCTGAACAGGTCTCTAGAGGGGTCCATATCGAAAGTTCAAGAGGCATTAACGATTACGAACCGTTGTGTACTTATCCATTTCAGTGAAGAGGGAGGAGGGTTGGTAACATTTTTTACGTAAATTATTGTTATGTTGCATGTTTGTCTATATTCATGTGTATCTGTAAAGTTTAAATCCCATTAATATTAAAACAAAAATGCAAAGTCTCGCACGGCAGTTCTTCAACCGCAAAAAGTTGCGAGATCTACAATATTGTAAAACCAAGTTATCGGTCCTACATTCTATAGTGACCGCATCAATATTAGACATCTTTATTTCTTTACAGCTCAACGGATGATGATTTTGAAATTCTTATGTATATAACTATTTCAAATATACATACATTATATACATCAGCACATTCCAAAAGGCGATCAATTTGGGTAAAATATAAAAAACTCAGGAAAGACTGAAAGGCGAATTTAATTTTAAGAATACGTTGTCGAAGAAGTTTCAAATATATTTTATTCACGCCACTAATACGTACTAATCATATTAGCCGTGATATATTTAAATACTTGTTATTAAAATGAACTTGTATATTTTTTCATAAGATTATACGAAATAGTTTGTTTATTAGTCTTAGTGTATCTAAGCAATCTCAACGCAATATCTTATCAATTTTTAAACAATTTCTTTAGTGTAAATTAAATCCCATCAAAAACATTCTGTAAAAAACTAGCCAAGTCTCGATGGAGCTGCTTGTTTATCTCTAAAAAGTAATGAAATCTAGACAAAGTTGTGCCAAGTCTAAGGTTCCTTACTGCGATTTCTTTATTATTTATAGTTAATGTTGTGTGACTTGGCCGTTGACTTGGCGCAGATAATGAAAGAATCAGAGAGGTAGCTGCTGCTCCGGCAGAAAATTAAATGTAAGGTAGAAAATACGGAATTAAGGAGACAGCGCTTGACACAGCTGAGAAAGAGACTGGTGCAAATGTAAATTTAATAGAATTCATTATGTGTTTTATGAGCAATTTTTTTCAATGTACTGTTAAACCATAATATACATTATACGATGTGGTTTAATACTGAATGAAATAAAGATTTTTAAATTATGTTTATGCAAATCTTTATGATAATTTAATAATATAACGAACTCACGACCTCGTAATCAGCAGTCCGACACTCGAACCATTAGACCACAGAGGTCGCCATAATAATATATTTATATATATTTATTTATATATACTTTATTGTACACCATAATAATAGATACAATTAAAGTACTTGATGCAATAAAAAAACATACAATGGGTGGCCTTATCGCTAATTGCAATTTCTTCCAGGCAACCTTAGGATGGACATAAACGAATGAACTTAAAACTGTGGGTTGACCACGGTGCACATCCCTACATAGATAAATAATGACTATATATATATACATATATAAATTTATATATATAAATTATATATACTAATACATACTATTATACTATAACAAATTAAAAATATATGCAACAAGATCTGTATAGAATTTGCGACGGTGAGGTAAGTATTAAAATTACAGCGATAAGTAATGTTCCTTCACTAACCTTTTAAACACAGGGAGTGATTGAGCACGCCTGATTGATACTGGCAACGCATTCCACAACCGAGCAGCCTGAACTGAAAAGGATTTATCAAAAAATGTTGTGGAATGCATTGGCATTTTAAGTTTCAAGTTATCCGATGATCTCAAGAATAGTGTGTGGGTATCGCATAAAAACTCAAAACGTTTTTTTAGGTAGAAGGGGGTAGAGGGAAGGAAAAGTATATTATAAAGCAGTGAAAGAATATGAGCATTCCGGCGAAGTCGGATTGGTAACCACTTGAGCTTAACACGAAATTCAGAAACATGGTCATATTTGCGTAAACCAAATATGAACCTTATGCAAAAGTTTTGAAGGCGCTCAAGTTTGTCAAGTTGGTCTTCTGTAAGGTCAAGATAGCTGACATCAGCATAATCAAGGATGGGAAGAAGAAGTGATTGAGCAAGCGCAACTTTGGTCGCAGTTGGCAGGAAGTTGCGTAGTCTTTTCAGACCCGCAGCAGAGGCAAAAAGTTTGCGGCTCACTTCCTGTAACTGAGCCGTCCAAGAAAGATTTCGATCAATAAATACTCCCAAGTTCTTAACTTTATCACTAAAAGGTATAATAATATTGTCAAAAGAAACTTGGGGAAGAGCCGACCAGTCAATCCTGGAGATGGTTCTGGAGCTCCCAACGACAATAACCTGCGTCTTTGTGGGGTTGACCGTAAGTCCATATTTCTTACTCCAGTTGCAGATACAAGCCAGATCTCGATTTACAGTATGGACCGCGTGCGACAAATTCCCGAGAGGAGCTCGACAGTAAATCTGCAAATCGTCTGCATAAAGATGGTAGGAAGAAAGTAATCGTTCGGAAATAGAGTTTATAAAAACTGCGAAGAGTAGAGGAGATAAAACGCCACCCTGTGGTACACCGGCTGAGGTATTACACCAAGAAGACGAAGCTTCTTCAATGCAGATACGTTGCCGGCGACCGAACAGGTAACTATGAAACCAGTCAATCACCGATGGAGATAGGTTAAGAGAGCGTAGTATGCCAAGCAAAATATCGAAATCAACAGCATTAAAAGCATTACTAAAATCTAGTAATGCCATTACCGTAAGATTACCGATTTCCATGCCTGACCTGATATCATCCGTAATATGCACAAGAGCTGTAGTTGTGCTGTGACCTGGACGAAAGCCCGACTGGTAGGAATTGAGAAGATTGTTTTTAGAGAGGAAAGTACTCAATTGATCGTAAATCAGTCGTTCCAGAACTTTAGATAGGAAGGGTAAAATGGATATGGGGCGATATTCGGAAAAGGATACAGGATTACATTTTTTTGGTAGTGGGATAACTTTGGCGTCTTTCCACGCACATGGAAAGACGCCGCTGGATATGGAATAGTTAAGGATATGACAGATGACAGGAAGAATTATGTCAAGCACAGGGAGAATCATTTTACGGCTGATACAGTCACTACCAACTGCGTTGGAAGTTATTGATACTACACTCTTTTTAACATCACATGCGGAGAATAGACTAAACGAAAATGGGGAATAACCGGGAGTTGGAAGATTAGAAAGATAGTGCAAGGTATTATATTTTGTTGTCCGATCAAAATTAGACGAAGCAGTAAAATGAAGATTAAGCGAGTTGATATCTAAATCTTTAGGGACAGTTTCTTGGCGCGATTTTCCAATTCCCATTGATCTAAGAAATTTCCAGACTTTTGCTGGATCTCCGTTTTGAACTGAGTTATGGATGTGTTGGCGTTGAGCTTTCCTACATACTTTATTGCAGTGATTACGGATCGAGACGTATTTTTCCCTGTTAAAATCCGACGCTCGACTCTTGTATTTGGATTTTGCTGTCGCTTTTCGATGCATCAGCGCTTTTATATCTTCTGTAAGCCATGGGGATGGTAGATGTTTAACTTTGACCGCCCGAACAGGTGCATGGCGGTCATACAGATCCACGAGCATAGTCGTGAAAAGTTCGACTTGTTCATTAACAGAAGCAGAGGTAAGGAGTGGAGACCAGTCTATAGCATTGGCATCCTCACAAAGATCATTTGTGTTGATTGCGGCAAAGTTGCGCTGCATGAGAATTTTAGGTTTTGCCTTAGGAGGACGAATTTTATAAGAAAGGAAGATTAGATCATGATACGAAAACGCATCGGCTGAGTATTGACCATGTTTGACAACGTGATCAAGAGAAGAAATAAAAATAAGGTCAAGAAGTGAAGGAGTAGAGTTAGGAAAGTGGTGAGTAGCATTTAACGGAAGAATGGTGAGATTGATAGAATCTAATAAAGAACGCAAACAAGATGAACGATAGTCTTGTTTTAGAAGACAGGTGTTAAAGTCACCCATGATTATGCTGTGACTGTAATTAGGGACTAGCAATTCTAAAATGTTTTCAAAGGAAGAGAAGAAGTTTACGCGTAAGGAGGGACAGTAGTACACACCGAGAAGAACTTTGGCATGGTTTAATTCAACTTCAATAAAAATATGTTCGCCACCATTTGACGGAGGCGGCTGCGCTGACACATTGATAATAGAGAAAGGAATATACGTGCGAAGATATATGGCAACACCACCACCACCGCCAATCG
Source organism: Acronicta alni (assembly GCA_964056405.1). Classification (NCBI taxonomy): domain Eukaryota; kingdom Metazoa; phylum Arthropoda; class Insecta; order Lepidoptera; family Noctuidae; genus Acronicta; species Acronicta alni. The sequence continues at coordinate 13,044,567 of OZ043919.1, forward strand.
TGCGGTCATTTCTGATAAGTTGGAAGCCAGGTAAAGAATAGTTAGATGAAGGTAGACAGGGTTTAAGCCATGACTCGGAAACGAGAATAGCATGAATGTTTTTACAGTCAAAGCTTGCCAGCATATCAGGGAAATGGGCCGGAATACTCTGAGCATTAATATGAACAACGTTTAGATTCCTAGGAACATCGGAGAACTGTGCTGTGAGAGTGTCGGCAAGTGAGGGAATACTTGTGTAACTAGTGTCGTCACTTGTAAAAGAATAGAAACTTTCAGTGTCGCTGTTAAAATCTATAGACATAAATAATATAAATAGGTAATATAAAATACAAAAAAAATAATAATAATAAAAATATATATATGCGTTAAAATAACAAATAAAAATTGCCCACCTGCCGGTTGTGTTAACATGAGCCTTTAAAATATTTTATCTACTTAATTGGAACTATACTAATATGTGATTATTACCAAAACGTAGTTCGGGTAAAAACAAAACAAAAATTAAGTAAATAATACCCTAATATCCGTTAAACCAGAAACGTATACTATGACATGACATGAAAAAAATTACAATGAGTGCTTTCAAGGGACAGACGATTGAATCATTAGTCTGTGGTTAATGGAATGTCAGTGTCAAACGTACCAACACTGACAATTAAATTAAGTATTGTCAATGTCAATCAAATAAAAACAAAATTAAAATTACAATTTACAAGTGATGGTGATGGAAAATAATAAGTTAAAATATGAAAGTGGCGGTATACGGATACGAAAGAACGAAATTAATAAATTACCCGAACATTGCCTTGAGTAACGAAAGTGGAGGTGACATCACTTTTTCAATGTTGCAGCACGCTTAGCTTTCGTTGTCGTGGTTGTCTTCACTGAAGCGGCCGGTTTTGTATTAGGCTCAACAGAATCATGTGCAATCTTGCTTAATTCAGCAAGCGATTCAAGGCGATGTTGCCTTCCATCTGGCCCGAGAACAAAGACACAGCCAGCCTTGGTCCAGCTTTTAGCCACGCCATACTTCTCCCTCGCTGCCAGGAGAACATCATGCCGGCCCTTAGTTAGGAACTCCGATGCCGTGACGCCCGATCCCTTTAATTTTGATTTAGAAAACCAAATCTTATCTCGGAGACCAAGACTTCGAAGCTTGAAGAGTATTGGTCTGCATTTATTAGGTACTGCTCGACCCATCCGGTGACAACGGCTAATGTCAGTTTCTTGAAAGTCACTCAGCTTCAACCTATTACGGACCACTTCTGCGATGACTTTGGCGGTGTCCTCCTTCTGCTCTTCAGTAACACCGTGAAGCAGGAGGATCTTCCTTCGGCTGCGCATCTCCATAGTGTCAACACTTTGAGCAAGAATTTCAACTTGCTGTTGGAGGCTGCTGACTGCTTGGGTGATGAAACGTCGGAACAAGGAGAACTCAGTTGCCAAGCTCGAGGTGGTGCTGGGTACAGAGGGAGTTTTCTGTAGTTCCTCTTCAAACTCTGACATCCGTGCATGGAACAATTCTGTGATCTCAGTCAAAGCGTTCTTTAGTGAGTCCATGTTGAAATAATAATTATGAGTAGATTATAAATTGTGGAGATATTGTGATGATAACACTTTACCAGCAGGTTTAGTATATTAGTTAATTAAAAATGTCATATAAATATAATAAATTAAATTAGAATTATTTTTAATTAAATTTTAAAAGGATAGTGACTTTTTCTTATGTGAACCTTACAACTACCCACAGCAGAAAAAAAAGTATATTCATTGTTTCATTTTGGAGGAATGTTTTTTTTTGTGCAAAGTGAGTGCACTTCTAAAATTGTCTTTCATAAATTTCAAACGATGATTGAATCCTACACTACTGGTCCTGATGACTGAATCCTACCTGGTGTCCTGCACCACTTAATGTTTGAAGTCCTCTTTTTTTTCGGGTGAAAATGCGCCTTATGCATGCCGCCGGGACGCGGGATGGTTATGTCGGGCTCTCCAGCCAGGTGGCCAACATACCGATAAAACCACCACCTTCCGCATAGATCACGGGAATCGCTCACACATGATCCGCGATCTCACCACGGACGACCAATGTGGGCCCTCCGCGAGGGCCAAGTGCAATGGCCGACCGATGACCCTGATTCCGCCGCCCAAGGCCCTCTTTGCGGAGGGACAGGTGTCCGTGGCCCCGCCGTCCATACTTCTGCCGCAGAGGGTAGGGAGAGCTGCGCATAGTAATACCAATACTCCTCTCCCCCTGCGGCCCCACTGTGTCCGCAGTCTTGCGGCTACGACCCCGCCGAGGCCGCGGAAGGCAGGGAGAGCGGCGCTTCGTTATACCGGTACTCCTCTCCCGCTACAGCTCCGTAAACCTCCAGCCGCAGTGTCGACAACGCGACCCGCCTCAGTTGCGGTGCCTCACTATTTGACGTAAAAATAATAATCATAATCGCTAAAAAGCCAATAAAATCCTCCCCTATTCTCGCACGGTGAGATTAACTAAATAATTTGACAAGCACCGAGATTTTTTATATAAAAAATGTGGTGTGGCTTTATTGGAATATGTTAGTGTGGGATACCTATAATCAGCTATAAATATTTACGACCCGATATAGCAATATTCTGTCTATAATCATTTTGATAAGGTTAGTCGAGATAATGGTCTTCTTCATGGTCATGAAGAAGACGATAAACTTCACTAAATAAATAGTAAGCTGAACTACGTGTGGTTGTAGTAAATTTGTTTTTAAATTTATAAAGCTTTGCTTTTAAAGTCTACAATATAAAAGTAAATTGATACCCGATAAAATAAAATCAGCGGGTTTTAAGATTTGTCAGTCACGTCATTCGATTTTCTGAGAAATATGGTACGTAACATTATAAGAGTGAGCTTGGAGATGGCATAGACCTATTTTCAGAGGAGAAAATATTCGCAGGGTCTAATGTAAAAAAAAACTGCAATTTGTGGTGTATTATTCAGAACCAATGGTCAGACATCATTATTAGTTATTACTTATCGATGTTTGTTTTAGTTTAGGTAAACAACAAAGTTACCCCAGAACCAACATTAAAAAAATATTGGCAAATCTAGAATTTTCTGTTTTTACCGACGTTAAAACGAGTCACTCAAACAGCTGATACCAATCTTATTTTGCATTAATTAACATCTATGCAAACTACGGGCAAAAAAAATTTTTGAATACCGATAAATTTATTTTTTTCTTTTTCCAGCCACTCATAACAATAGCATTCTCGGTAGCAGTTGTTTCACACGCTGCCTTGGCAACTATCATGTTAATCATAGATCGAGGAGGTTCTACGCCTGGATGGGTGCCCGTGATGGCAATCGTATTGTTTGCCTGCGTATATGCAGGTGGCATATCTCCGATGCCGTATATAATTATGGCTGAGATGTTCAACTTCCAAGTAAGTACTACAATAATGTTTTTATTGATATATTTTGTCCTGGATTTAAGCTTGTGTGTTCGTCAGAGAAGCCTTTAAATTGTAAATAAAATGCGAGCATTTGACTTCTGAAATCATATATAGCGTATTTATAATTATTCCGTTGTTAATCCAAGACGAGTGTTAACCATTCACTACCACGAAATTTTAATGAGTTTGTGACCTGATATCCTAGGGGTTCAAAATAAATAGAACTGTAATTGTGCCTATTTATTAATAATCGCAATCATGATATATTTTCTCAACGGCGCAGCGTATCAAGCTTCCTAATTCACACTAGTCTAGCGTGGGAGACTATATAGCCGACCTCTTCTTCTACTACCTATATACTAAAAGGGGAAACCTTTAAAGTTATCACAACTACAGTAAGTAATTCCTACAGTTTCGAGCTTTCGATATTGCTCACTATATAATTGGGGTGCGCAGAATTCGGATTGTAGCTACTTCGTGTAAAACTGATATTCAGCCGCATTTGGTTTGACCAGTCGACCCCAATACAGTGGGGAAAAGACTAGCATAATGATATTCACAAAACCTAGAATATAATCTATGCTAGACACGAAATGTCGAGAATAATATTATTGTCATTAGCTTAGTATATGCTAAAGTCATTATGTAAGGAGAAATTGTGAAGCCATAAGGTGTCTCACTTCCAGGAAGTAACCATCTAACTATTATTCATGCGAGTATCTACGATGTCGTAAACCGCAATATACTAGTGTACTAAGTAGCATAGTATTGCGAAGCATACTATTATTATAAGGAACAATCGGCGTACGACCGCATAACATCACATCTCTAGGGACTGTACCAAACTTTGAAATTAAGGATCTTGCATATACGTTTATTACATAAAGGTGTGTATGTCAAGTGTAACGTAATAGCGTAGTGGACTAACTTGTCTCTTTCTGAGAAGAGACCCGTCCGCACACTGCTTAGGCTGTGTCACGCACGTCCACACACGGCTAGACTCGTAACACGCACTCTTGCCGATGCTCGCATCAACTTTCTGTCGTGGCCTGCTCCATCGCCAGACCTCAACCTAATTGAGCACGCATAAATTGAGAACAACTTTTTAACTTGTTATAAAGAACGTGGGCGGCCAAATCGCTGTGATTGTGTGATTCGTGTCAATGGTAGAAATATAGTTTTATTTATCTTTACAATAAAAACTGTAAGAATCCGCATTTTAGTTAATTTCCCACAATTTGCTAAAATTTAATTTTTTCTTAATTTTTACAAAATATTGGCATAAGTTGTTTGTTGTTGCTTAAACATAGGAAATAAGGTAAGAAGTCAGTTTAGGATACAAAATTTAGTAAATATTAATTGGATTTTTTTTATAGTTAAAAATGTACCTACATGTCCCTAGACACTTTTCATGTGTGTTTTTAATTCTAGCCGTGTTTTGTCTACGCTTTAGCTGAAACACGCCCAGTCTATTCCCTTTGCTATTTATAGCTCCGATCCACTCGATATCACATTTCTCAATAGGCACTGAAAAAGTTAAAATCTGGCTGTGATTTCGCTACATTCTAGTAAAAATCTTCGAATAAGATATCTGGATTTTTACGAGTGACTTTCAAATCTTATCTATAAAAAAATAAAAAATAATTGATCCAGGTGTCAGTCGGCGGATAGCAAAAGTTTACAAATTCAGAAATAGAGATTTTATTTATCTTTATCATCAACAACTCATATACGAGTACTGTCCTACTGTCACACTGTTATTAATAGAGAATTTGTATTTAAAAAATCCTTTTTAATGTGGAATGGGCTCATAACAAAACAATAACGAAAAAGAACTCTATTTTATATAACATATTAATTTGATTGTGGCCACACAAGAGAACTTGCGTCACTGCGTCGTGATTTTATTCTTTGTGTTCTTGTTAAATTATTGTTCTGTCAGTTGACGCATTGCGTGGCTTTAGAATTTCAAAAACACATTCAGCCGCAATTTGTTTTTCGATTCAGTACGTTAATCTCGTAACGTTTAATTCTATTTAAGTATTTTGAATGTGTTTGAACTTTTAAAATATATCGACAAAATTATTATTGTAGCATATTTAACATCAATCGAAAACTTACTTTTAAAATCCTAGGTTACGTAGTACGTCTTGGGGTTATTAGAACCTATAAAGACACAATCAAGGGTTATTCGGTTAAGAGTTCGCCAAAGTTGTAAGAACCTAATATGTGCACGCGTGGTATAATCTACATAAATAAACATAGCTTTCTCAAACTGAAGATTAGACTAAACTTTTGTAGTAACTCACGGGGCTATGCCTTGCTGCATTTTGCTATTTTTATTTATAGGGTGGCAAACAACAATACGGCCCACCTGATGGTAAGCGGTTATCGTAGCCTATAGACGCTTGCAATACCAGAGGTATCAATTGCGTTTTGCCAACCCTGTAAAAATCTTTTCCGACCCTGCTTGTAAAACTCCATGCTATAGTCTCTCGGGAAAATATGGGCCAGGAGCTAATTATAAAGTAATGAAATACAACAACAGCAGTACAATCCATACTAATATTATAAATGCGAAAATAACTTTGTTTGTCTGTTACCTTTTCACGTCTAAACCGCTGAACTGATTTCGAGACATTTGAGACAGGTTAACATTCCTCTCAAAAAAAATTGTAAGTAAGTATTCCTATTGTTATCCGAGTGAAACCGCGGGAAATAGCTAATAACTCATTTCACTGTCTAAGTCATTTTATATTTTAAGTCTTTGTTATATTTTCTTCTCCCTAGAGTTATGTCGATCCTTAGTAATGGAGAACGTGTATGGACGCAGTATCAACACTAAATTAAAATGAGATTACTTTGGATTGTACCGGGGTGCACTTTACTTTGCATTTCTCGACGTCCGCAGCATGTTATCAGTAGCAATGGGTAACTGAAAATATAAATGTAAAAATGTAGTAGTCTTACAGACAGGACACAAGTAAACCTTTTCATAAAGCAGTCGAAGACAATTTCGGTTAGAATATAAAAAAAATAAGTATTTAAATATTTTGGTATGTGGACGTTACTACGTCCACTTTTTGTAAAATAGTGTTCTACGGTCTGCTGCAGACATTATTGGACAATGCAGTAATTTATTAGCCTTAAACATCTGATTGCGCGAGCTCAATCGATGAGACCGCCAATTATTGTACTCATGTAAAGTTTTTATTATTTTCACTGCATCCTTTGGTGTACAATAAAGAATACTCTATCTATTTATCTAAGTAAAATATAGTGTTAATTATATGAATTTGAGAGGTCAGACGTGTCCCGGATCAACCACGCCCATGGGACGCTATAACACTATGTCTACTGATCAAGTGAGGTTAAATAAATGTTTGCCATCTTCAGAATGATATTAATTTAAATTAGACAACCCAAAAATTAATTACTGAAATGCTATAGTACTCGTTAATATAAACGCAGAATAATAACAATATTACAACTTCTAACCTAAACGCATTGTCATAATCGGGGAAAGCAAAGTTTGTACCTAATTAAGTTTCAAAACTACACCGGCTGAGTTCTGGCCAATTTACATGTCTGCCACCGGGAATTTGAATTTAGAACTGCGCTAGTTGGAAGCTTTTTCTATCTTACCTAAAATGGCGGCTCGACGCGACGCCGAATTTCAAATTAGGTATATGCTTTCAGTGCTTCCAAATTTTTTCGGGTTTCGCTCACGTACTTACAGATTGGGCTTAAATTATGGTTGACTCGTGTGATAGGTTCACTTTATATTTAAAATATTCGTATTTATTTCTGAAATGATGTAAAGTTTAAAGATGTGCAGTGAAAACGTTACGTAACGTACCCAATATTATGATAGTTTAAATATAAACTAAAAACATGCTTTTATATTTTACTATGTCTGGTGATTTATGTAAGTGAAATATAAACTCTTAAATAATAACTAGTCCATAATTATTGGGAGTCTAACATATTTCGTTTAGAGTGAAGTAATTTTATTTTTCTTATTATTCTCAGCAAACCCTTTCATTTAACACCCGTGATTATTATGATAGTAATAAGGAAAAAATATCCACCATCTTGGGGCGTCCGCCATATAAAATTTAGTGTAACGTTTTATTTTTCGTATTCTTTTTAGCAGTCTTTCATTTAATAGGTGCATAAAAAATAACTAGTGCGTTAGGAGTGGGAGTCCGCCATATTGGATTCAGAATGGCTTCACTTAGCTAACCATGCATTATAATCCAAACTAAATGTGTATGCTAATATGGTTATGCTATGCTGTCGGTCACATTTAACTTCCAAGACTTTCTTACACAGTTTACAGATGAAACTAATAAAAGTATGTTAAAATTACTTTGATTAAATCAGTGCCGTATGTTGATTACGTGTGCAAACATCACTTCCATAAAAAAAAGCTTTTGCCCAACCAGAACTCGGATGCTTCTATTAGGTCTACGTTATTATTGCTTTAGGTTATTAACATCGTAAACCGTACAATCAGTCATCAGATCAAACTTACAATTTATCTAAATTATACTGTCAACTGTGCCATTAGGTAATTATTATTTACATTCAAAATGGTAAACTAGAAGAAAGATTTTTTTAATATTGTCAAAGCTAATAATTTTAATTAATGTTCCATGTAATTATTGAAGAAAGTGTGTCAGTAAAAGTAGACTTAAACTAAAATAAAATTTAAAATTAAGTAAATTATTAATCATTAAAATGACAATGATAGTTTTTTAGAAGGATAAAAAACTCACTACCTCATTCCTCGTTTTTATGCAAAATTATTATATAAAAATAAGCAACTGTTGACTATTTTTTTAAATCCTTTGAACGAGTCATCAATAAGCGTCGGCTTAGCTCACAAAGGGGCTCCGGAGCTGGAGCAATATTTGAACACGAATTGTCTTGAAAAAAAAACGGTAATATTATTCTGATTTGTATTTTTTTTTGCTATATTATAGAATGGTTTTTAGTACCGTTTTATTTAAACTAAATAAGTATATTAATAAGTATATTAAAATTTTATTGTATTATCTGTACTATGATTTCATCTACCAAAGAATGGTTTCAGCTTTAAACAGGACAAATCCTTTTTTCTTTATGCGCAAAATTCTCATCGATCACCCCAGGAGAGCAAGCAAGCATGTCGGATTAAATATCGTACCGACTATAAACCACAATTTCCTTACTTTGCCTTGACTTCTCATTCGTCACGATAAAACCCGGTCGTTTTTAAGGTAGGTTTGGTACGTAATCCTACATCAAAAACAATCGTATGTCCCATCTTGACCGACTTTTTTGACCAGTACGTCGATTAAGGCCAATCAAGCTGAGGGCGTGGGCATTTGAACTAATAAGTTGTCTGACGTGTAGATATATAATGAGCAAATTACACATAATACATAAGGCCCTTTTAAGGAAAACAAGGCTATAATCTTAATCTTTTTCACTGCCACTTTTGATAGTATAAGTGTATTCAATTGTGATGACTGTAATAATTCCTTCACACTTGTGAAGGTTGTTTGGTATCACAGTGGCTGTAAAGCTGTGGCTGTAAAACTAAGTGATCATAATAAAAAACTAGGTAGTCCTCCTACTTAGTCCTATTATGTAGTAGTCTAGACTCCTACTAAGTCACAGTATCACCTAGCTTAGGAGACCCTTATCTGTGTACCTTAACTGATTTTGTATTTCAATATCTTTAAGGGCATTTTGTATCAATAAAGAATATTATTAATTTACCATCGTAGCCTTTTCCCGAGGATGGTGGGCTTCCAGTACAATTAGATGCGAAGTAACTACCATCAGACCGTTACAGAAAAAATTGTGTAAAACCAAAAAATATCCTAAGGATAAACTGTGTCTCAGGCCTTTTCATGGTTTTGATTACCATTAGTGATCGGCATAGATGTTCGTATTGCAACCACAACCAACGGCTAAACATCCTATTAAGACATGAAGGAGTCTCGATGAGCTAGGAATGATCCCCAATCAATAAACAGACCTCGGCAAGCACAGTTTTACCTTATAGATCGTTTCTTCTTTTTCTTTTCGTGTCGATGGTAAATACATTATTTTTATTACTTGAGCCCAGTAGGTGGCCACGTTAATTGCGGCTTCAGTGGCATTCTTTAGGTCCTCAAAAGTACAAGTGTACGGGCATTTTTGGGCACTCCAGCAAGTGTAGCTTGGTCTGTTCAGGGGCACCGGATTCGCACTCTGTAACGCCCGGATATATGATCTCCCATTTTGCCAAGTTGTGTTTGCATCGGTTGACTTGAGTGCGCAGCCGGTTGAATGCTCTCCATAGAGTCCACTGCAGATCACGTCCAGATGGCAGGTGTTCCATGGGTTGAACATAGTCATGTGGTGGTGGATACTGTACTTTCCACAACGTACTCCTTACATTTGGTGGCTGGTCCTGAATGACGTTTGTGCAGCGAAGAAAATTCTTCCAGTTAAGTCTACCCAGGGCTATGGTATAGTTGTAGAGGGATAGATAGATTGACCAGCCAAGTTATTATTTAGAACGAGCCCCTGCTATAAATGAATAAAACATATTTTTGGGACATTTTTACACAGCAACATTCATTCCCAAACAAAGCAGAGATTTACATGTAGTATTTTTTTAAACTCATTGTGTTCAATATGTAACGCATGAATGTAAACATATTAATATGTGTTACCATCTACATAATCAGCCTAAAGCATTGAGTAACGTGTATTGTTCAGTTCATGCTAATAATCAATCCTGGTTCGTTTTACATTAACTGTAATATTTGATACAGAGTAAACTTTCCTATGTTTTCTATGGGTATTTATACCGTTACCCATAAAAGCCATTATTCTATTTGCAAATAAATTGTTTTGTGATGTAGAATAAATTGCAATAGTATTGTTCTTCTAATAGCGAACTTAATGAATACAATTTTATTATTCTATTGTATCAAAACCGCGGCAGCTTAAAGCGTTTTCCTTTGAGATCATTTCTTGACAAGTTTTATTTACTTAACGATAATAAGATATCCTTAACGAAACGTATAAACGTTCCCAAGAAGGTTCCTTATAAATTTGGTTTGTGCCTGACGACAGAATCTAAAGATAAACTATTTTTTAATGAGTTTGGTGTAGCGGTTAATGAAGTCGCCTCAATACTCATACAACCCATAACACTCAACAATATTGTAGGATCGAGTCCTACAATATTGTTGAGTGTTATGGGTTTGATTCTCACTCGATACAAATAGTTACGTGACCTAAAAATTATGTTGTTTGTGGAGTCCCTCGCAACACTGGGCTGTATTATTCTTTTTCTGAAAGGTTAATTATTTATTTCAGATACGAGCAAAGGTAATGGGATGTTTCGTGACACACGCATGGTTCATGTCATTTCTCCAGTTGGCCTGTTTCCCCGCAGTAGCAAACTTTCTTGGAACTTACAGTGTATTCTATTGTTACGCCGGAATCAATCTCTGTGGCGCCTTTGTTAGCCTGGTATTTTTGCCGGAGACAAAAGGGAAAACTGTTGACCAAATCGAAATGGATTTAAAAGGAAAATAATGTAACACAAATTGCTTAATTAATCTTGATTAAGCAATATAGATTAAGATATGTTGTCCAAGCTCGTTTCTAATATTACAGTCGATTTTGATAAAGTAGGTATATTTTGTGAGTATCGACCTGTCTGTTATTTTATATATAGTATGTAAGTGCTTTGTGTTATTAGTTCATAATCAAGGTTAAATGTACATACTCGTAAGATCATTCTTATTTAAGGTTAAATAATTATATCTCCCAACGGTAATAAACTACTCTCTTCCGCTTCATTAATAGTTCACTATGACATATATCTCTTAACCAAATACAAATGTAAAACCACAGTCACAACATATCTGAAAACCCTGGACTACCATGAAACCGAAAAATTGCTGATCCCTCTCAAATAACTAATAACTGGACAAACATCGCTTTCCATCTCCCCTGCTGCTTTTACTGCTCCTACCATCACAGTGTCACACACCACACTCGCACCACACTCTTACTTACATACACACACACACTGGTCACCCATACATTGGTAAAACCATAAATAACTATTTCTTAAACTTTTTTTATTTAAAATTTTATTTATTTCTCGTTTCTTAATATACATTAGTAAGTTTTTCTACTTATGTTATATACCAAGAACATTGCACTTTTATCTTAATATGTATCATCAGATAGGTAGGACATAATAGGAATTAAGCCGCTGAGGGCCCTAGTGACCTGTAATACAGGCTTCTGTCGAAACCTACTTCAGGCACCAGTCTCTCACAAAGTTATCCTTGTTTGTGCACTATTGTTAAGCATTAAGTTATTTGTGAAGAGAAAATAAACGTATTTATTATTATTATATTATTACTATAAATATGTAAATACAGATAGGTAGGTATAATTCATGGCAATGCTTTTGGTTTCAAAAAGTCCTAGGGAGGTGAGTGGAACCGCAGGCAACATCCATAATATTCTAATATATGAATGGTTTTCTACAGCACAAAGGACACAAGCAGTTTCGCGGTTAAACAAAATCACAACTACTTCAGTAAATGAATGAACGTGTTCGCAGCAAAAATATACTCTAGCGAAGTGAATAAAAAAAATCAACTTTAACCTCTATAAAACGCTGTTTTTTGGTTACTCTTTTCCAAACGTATAATTTTGGGTACTTGAAACTTGTACTTACAGCAAATGCTTATCAACTTGTACGTCCCAACTAGTTCCAAAAAGCTCGTTAAAAAGTCAAACATTTTCATAACGATTCTCTGTTTGTACTTTACCAGCAAGTTCAACACACAGAATACAGCGTAATCCAACCTTTTTATTCATGGCAAACGTTTGAACTACATTTGATTATAGTAAGAAATGAATTTACTAATGGCAACTCGGCCCAATTGTTCTTAAAAGTTATACTATTTATAAAAATAATTATAGAAAACAGCGGACATTAAATTTTTTATCTTCTATTACTTTGGTCTTTTGAAGTTCTGACCAGCAACTCCATAGCGTGAGACGTCGAGAGTCGTATTTTATCACGTATTATTTATCTACGTATTAGCAATGCCGAGGTGTACACCCACAGTTCACCGGTATGTTTAGGTGCCATGTAATAGAGGACCAGCCTATTTCCACTAAGCCATAAATCCGAACTACGAACGTCTACTGAGAATTTCATAAAAAATACCAATAAAACTTTGTTCGACTTCAGAATTGAACACGGGACCTCTAGCGTAGCAGTCGGCCTTACAATCACTAGATTAATGAGAAAGTTAAAACAGAACTGTTGTTAAAAAATATATTCATATTAAAAAAACGATATTAATAATAATTATGTTTGGCTCTTGACTAAGTTATATATAATTACGCTGATATATCCATTTGGAAGGTTAAGCTGTGCTTGCCGCGGTCAGTCTGTGTTTGGGTGAACATTCTAAGCACAATCATCGAGACCTCTGCACGTCCTGGAGAGCATGACGAAAAGTCGTGAGGGTATTCCGTACACCAAAAAATAGGCATAGTTTAATAGTTAGGCACGCTGCTGATTAACCAGGGTACTCCAGATCTTTTAACGTTCCACTGAGTTAAGATCACACATCACAAGTCTGAAATAATGTATATAATCTTATTATTCTCCAAAATCTGTAATAATAAGTTCGGCAGGCGTACAAAGTTTCCTAAAACATTTGTTCAGTTTAAATTAGGATTAAAATAATATTAGGATAACGCTTTGTGCACTAAGCTTATGTGTTTAGGCGGTGTTTAGTTTTTGTAGTATTTAATTCTATTCGGTACCAATTCAGGTGGAAAGTTTGACAATTGGTCTAATTTTAGCAATTGTAGAAATTAGACAATTACTAGTACAAGTAGCTAGAAGATGTCTTCTGTCATCATGTGATTATAATTTTGGAAAAACAAATTTAAAGAAATAGTAATTTACCCGCTTTACCTACGGTTTTATGGTTTTAAAGATTAGATTTTGTTGTAAGGCTGATTTACATTACATTTATTTACGTTTCTGAACGAGTTTCGGTGTAGCATACATGGACCATGCATAGTGTAAATTAAATTATTTATTTTATTGAATGACATACAAAAAAATAACATAGAAATATAATTTATATATTATATATACATACATATATACATCTCTTGGTATATGAAAATGTTTATATTATTTACAATAGATTTATCAATATAATACTTGTATATTAACAAAATATACATTTAACTAAAAAAGGAAACCCCTACTAAGCGTGAGTCCACAAAATGTAATATAGGTATATGCTTGCGTAGTTTAAGAGATTTTGTTTTAATAAACCTATGTATATATGTACAGACGCCAGCAGTTCAACCTATACAAAACTGACAAATTTTCCCAATTTAATATGAACCTTATTGTTTTATATTAAAGTTGAAATTCAATCAAAGAAATTTGACAGATTGTGGTAGCTTGATGTGCTGGCCTCTGTACCTACCTATATTAAAACAAAATCTCTTAAACTACTAACCTAACCTAACAATATTGTTAGGTATTATTATTATAAAAAACATTACTATTTTCAGCATGTATTCGTAATGCGCGTACAAACAACTGAGTGAGAGCGAGAATCGTAACGTTGCCATTTTTACCGTGGGAGAGCCATGTTTCGGCACGAATGGGCCGGCTCGACCGGACTTGATACCACGGCCTCACAGAAAACCGGCGTGAAATAACGTTTTCGTTGTGTTTCGTCGAGTGAGTGAGGATACCGGACGCCCAAACCCTTTAAAAGGGCGGCAACGCACCTGAAACTCCTCTGGTGTTGCGGGTGTCCATGGGCGGCGGTAATCGCTTACCATCAGGTGATCCGTATGCTCGTTTGCCCACCCTATCACATAAAAAAAAAAAAAATCCGACGACTAGGGTTGGGCTTACATGAACAATCGAGCGGGGATACGTCGCGTCGAGTTCGAGAGATGCGCGGAGTTGTAATCGGAGACCGCGATATATATTTTGTTATACAACCATTATAATAACTAAATTCATATTGGAAACTGTAGCAATTTTCATTGTTTCATTTAAAGTGATCTTCTAACCTTGCAGGTGTTCAGACAATATCGCGATAGATTAATTAATTTATAATCAAATTTGATATCGATCTTGTAAAATTAATCTTTCGTGTTACAGTAATAAAGCTTCAAATTATGAAGCAAGCCTGTACTAAATGGGATTGGTATTGAAACTGAGACCAGCATGACAATGATAAATGACTGACGAAACTAAACTTGCGGAGATTAAAATGTTTACATCACCATTATTATCATTGTTCAACTAACCTGCTCAATACCTATATTTGAAACTGACATGAAATTGGTTCACCTATTTATCAGTAGAACTCAACTACATAATTATTATAACTTACTAATTATAGCAATGCCGAGGAATACGTTGAAGTTTAGGCTTGGCCTATTTTTTTTTAATATGTACCGAATTTATGTAAAAAGTGTTAATATTTCGGTCCTGCTAAAATATCTATAACGAAGAACTTGTTTGAAACAAATATTTCAGAGAAACATTCATGTAGGTACCTAGAAGATATTTTATACAGCATTTTTAGGGTTCATCTGTGCATGTTTTATTTGTATAGGTACTAGCTATTGCCCACGGTTTCACTCGCATATCAAAGGATCTTTGAGGCACTATCACTGTATCAAAATTCATTGAAATTGATTTAGTGGTTTAAGCGTAATAACGGTATATTATTTATTATATTTTTTAAATCATTCTTTTGGCAACTATACACACCCACAAGTACTACCCTAATACTTACCGCATCGTTGTTAATAAAGAAGGACAGGTTAGCAGCCGGCAGCGAGTGGCGGCTGATGCACTCCACTTTTAGCTTCATGCCGGGCCGGTATCGGCGCTTCAGGCCGTGCATTGACGGTCCAGACTTAGGCAGGACTGTGGACCAAAATAATGTTATTAGTATAGTTTGGTCAGAAATTGAACCTAAGAATGAGTTTACGATATATAACTAAATCAGATTTCAGATTTCAGAAAAAGTAGCTGAGAGATATTTAGAAAAGGAAAAATATGACCGCGGGCAGGATACGAACCTGCGTCTTCTGGTTCGGTACACCAGACGCTATGACCACTAAGCCACCGCGATACCTACCCGTCATGTCGAATTTTTCCTTCACATATTGAATTTACGTCTTTATGGTGACGTCAGTAACACCTATTGAAATGCAAGTTTTTGCTTTTCAACCGACACAACTTACTTTACAGTTAGTTCAATGCCGAACGATGCCACCTTACCTTCTAACTATCTTTTTGTATATTTTTGGCATTTTCCATGCTAAGATTTTAAAGTTATTTAGAAAAGGAAAAATAATCCTGCCCGCGGTCGTATTTTTCCTTTTCTAAATAACTTTAAAATCTTAGCATGGAAAATGCCAAAAAGATAGCTGAGAGATAAACAAAATTGCAAGTAAATTTACTTAATTTTGTCATTGTCTCCATCACTCAAGCACTAATCAATATACTTCTAAGGTACTTCTAGCAGACGCTATAAGAATAGTGAAGCTTGTATATCTATACAAGCTTCAAATTTTGAATACAATTATTGTTTAGCCTATAAAACAAAGTAAAACTAAAACATACCGTAATTTCAATCCCGTTTTCTAGATATATGAACAGCATAAATAATCCTATATAGACTGAAGCGATGACAAAGTAACTTTTGCAGTTCATATATATTTTGTTATTATTATTACAAGCTTTTATTATAATTATAGCCATTAAAAATGATTGTCATTCTATTTGTTGATGTCTAATAATGATACGCACTATAAAATGTAAGACCGCGAACTTGGTTTTACATTAGATTTCGCAACTTTTTGCGGTAAGATAAGTGACATTTTTGTACATGTTCCGTATACGACAAGCACAGCTTGACCTTGCAGATCGGTTGATCACCATAATTATTACTTAGCCACGAGCCCTTAAGCAATTTTAATGGTAATATAATCAATAATCATCAACCCATATACAGTCCCACTGATGGGCATTGGTCTCCTCGCAGATTGAGAAGGATTAGGCTATAGTCCACCACGCTGGCCTGGTGCGGGTTGGCAGACTTCACACACCGTCGAGAAAAAATTCTAAGGCATGCAAGATTCCTCACGATGTTTTCGTCGACTGTTTAAGCGAGTGATAACTAATTATTAATATGCATAAGAATTCGAAAAGGGGTGCGTGACCTTTGTCTTGGCAGTCCAGTGGTCACATCACTAGGATATCACTGCTCATATAATATGCTAATATCATAGTTCATTCATCATCATCATCATATCAGCCACAGGAAGTCCACTGCTGAACAAAGGCCTCCCCCATAGACTTTCACAAGGACCGGTTACAAGCCGTCTGCATCCAACGACTTCCAGCGACCTTTACCAGGTCGTCCGTCCATCTCGTTGGAGGCCGCCCCACGCTGCGCTTTCCGGTTGATCACGTAGGGAAATACCAAGCATAGCCATAGTTCATTAATTACATATTATTATAATACTGTTATCCAAAGGGATAACAGTGCCTTTCACAAGGGATTTCAGTATTTTATATTGAAAGCAATATAATATCAGTTCTGTATGATAGCTCCCGACAAACGCATTTAATACTCCAATATCCCGCTGAGATTTCTCAAAAGCTATGCGCAGCTCTAAAAGCTATAAGCTATAGTTTATAATAGCAGTGCTTGAACTAGAAGCCGCGTTTAACTATGCATCATTATAATGGCAACAGTATTAGAACCTTGATCTTTATTGAGAACCAAATAAGTACGTAGTGGGTAGTGTTGCTATTTCTGTTGCGTGTTTAAACAGGCTATTACTTTAGTATATTTATAAAAATTGATACATGATGAATGATATTTATTTTTGTAAATAGATTCAGAACACTTTACAAGTCAATAATTAATTAATAATACTAGATGGCGCCGGCATTTCTTGACGCTGCCGATTAGCTGACGACCTCTGAGAAGAAATGCCGAAACAAACTCAGAAAATCATGGTCTCTCTTAAAGTCAAGACAGTAACAGTATTCAGTGCGTATACATGTATGCGTTTTACAATGTAGGGAAATCTGAAGTAGCCTTTTGAAGAAAGAGCCATAGCAGCTTTGAGTTGACCAGTCCTTACTGACGACACGCATACATCAGCCATCGTGTAACTCAACTATAGAAATCTATTTCAAACGCCCACTGTGCCCGGTTAATGGCAATTGGGTCGCCCCTTATTACATGGGACCTTAAACATACCGGTGAAATGTGGATTTACATTAGTATACCTCTGCCTAACCCTTCGGGGAATACAGGCGTGATGGTATGTTTAACTATAAACTCATTTTAGTGGAGGAAATAATTGAATTCGGACAGGATTCGAACCTGTGTCTGGTTCAATAAGCTAGAAGAAGAGACTTGGTTTTCAATAGATGCCACTGACGTCACCTTAAAGATGTAAATTCATAATTTGAAGAAAAATTTGGACCTGGCGGGTGGGCCTCTGATGTATTAAAACCAGAAGACAGGTTCGAATCTTGCCCGCAGTCGTTCTTAAATAATAAAAACATAAAGTAAAACAAGATATCAACACGCCTGTCCTCAAAGGGATAGGCAGAGGTTTTCTAATACACCTACCAGTTCGCCGATATTATGTTTAGTTCCCATGTCTATTTTCTATTACATGGGACCTAAACATACCGGCGAACTGTTGGCGAACCTTCATTAGCAATCAATTAATCGGGTACACATCCAAACTCCGAGCTGCTACTGAGAACAATAACACTTTGCCTGACTTGGGAAACGAATCCAGGACTGCAAGCATAGCAGTTGCGCTTGCAACCACTAGTTTTTTCTGGTAATAATACAAAAATAACAAAAAAAATAGGTTCATCTTCTTTTTATAGTATAAAACAAAGTCGCTCCCGCTGGGCAAGGCACAAGCCTTAGGTATGCTTAGATATTTTAAAGTACGCAACATATTTTAATGCGGTATGAAAATAGGTTACAAGAAAAAGTAGTAGAAAATATAATGAGAATATTTTGTTTTTGTAACATCGCATAAGCCGATTGATGTTCCCATTTCTGGGAATCAAGCCTCCTCTCTCTGAGTAACGAATTGGGACCATAATCAACACACGAGCCTAGAGCGGATTAGTGAACGCCACGTTTTTTGACATTTCTGTTGGTTCTGGAATATTCCGATTTGTCTTTGAAGTAAATAGGAACTATTTTAAGTAGCATTATATATGCTAGGCTCATGGTACCGTTGTTATAGTCAATGCTATCATATAAAGCATTCAATCATTGGGTCAGTAACCATGTATTGGACGCTCACGGTGAAGCGAAGTAGAGCTCCAAAGGGGGGGCTGCTTCTGCGGGCTTGGGCCAGGTATACCGCACTGGAGCGGCCACTGTAGTTTGCGTTGTTGTATGGGAGGTACCGCAACTCAGGTGGGCACGCGCCGCGCGTCGCGGGTTATGCGTTATGATTATTATAAGAGATTACCATTTGCCCCCCCCCCCCCACCACTATGCGGAAGGTGGTAGTGGTGGTGGTTTTAGTCGGTATGCTGACCACCGAGCGGGGGTAAAAGGGACTAGATGTAACCCGTGCAAATACTATGCACCGATCTAAAATGTATTATTATAGGTCGCAACGCCAAGTTATAATGTGGCGCCATCTAGTACTGATCGGTGGAATGTTGGAAACGTCAAGTATAACGTGGTTGGACTGACAACTGACATTGAAAATTGGTTTTAGAGGTTATGAAAGTCGATGAGCGTGGGGGCTGGTAGACGGAGAGACATTCTCTATCGCGACACGGCACGGAACGGAAATAGCCATTAGCCACGTGGTATTGAACTCGCCGTGTTTCCCTAGTTGCATTAATTTAAATCAAACTGTACCTATGCGATTAGCTGTCATAAGAGATATCTACGCCCATATTATGTTCGACAGTGAAGATTCTACCTACGTTTTCCCTTCTGTTCCGACATATAATTGGAAATTAACTAAAACTTATTTTTCGTCATCAGACAAAAAAATAATCGTTTATCAGTGAAGTTGTCCCGTGACTACAAAAATGGAGATTTGTAGATAGTAAAGTTTATTTTTAACCGACACAAAAAAATAGGTTTAGTTAATTCGTCTGTTAGTGTTTTTTTCTGTATCATATTAATTTCTTAATAGGTATTTAAGTAATTCGTTACTATTTTTGGTGTATGATTCCACTGTGTACACTATGTACACCAAAAAATAGTGCTCACCTACAGGTAAGTATCAATTTTAAATAATAATTCCTAAAACTTATTTTTCTTCGTACAAAGATCACAACTCAGGAACCTATTTTATGCCCCCAGTTTACGGTTAAACTGCTCTCGAAAACAGCATACGAATGCCTGCTAAAAGCCTGATTCAAATAATTAAATTCAGCTTCAACGAACGCAAAACGTCCAAAGTTAATAACATATGGCCAACAGCAAAAAGGATTTATCTCACTCATTTAAGAGCACAGAAGATAATTTCCGGATTATCGTGAACAGGGGTCGGATTTAAGCTTACACATTAAAATGGATATTGTTCATCGCTGATAGGTGCCCATGTTCCATCCCTTTATTATGCAAATAGGAGTAAGATACTTCGTTGCGATATTGAAAGCGTAATAACAAACAAGGGCACTAGTTTAGATTTATTCGGAAAGTTAAACAAAAACACAAACACGTTTGCATATTGGGTCATTCTGCTCGATACAGTGCATGAAAACTATAGCGACATCAGATAAAATAAACTTGTGGTTTATGTATCATTTTTGAGAGAAATATACAAGCTTTGTTTTACTTACATTGAAACAACAAGCTTTAGAGACATTTTTAGATGTACAGTCGCCAGCAGGTCAAGATATCCAAAATTGTCAAATTTATCCAATTGATAATGAACCTTATTGTTTTGTGTTAAAGTTGAAAATCTATCAAAGAAATTTGACAGATTGTGGTAGCTTGATGTGCTGGCCTCTGTACATTTGTAACTAAAACATTTTCGATTGATAACGTTAACCAATGTTCAACGTTATTATTTAGTTTGTAAATTAGTCAAGTGATTAACCGCCAATATACTTGAATGTACAGAGGCTAGCACATCAACCTACCCCAATCTGTCAAATTTCTTTGATAGATTTTCTACTTTAATACAGAATAATAAGATTCATGTTTAATTGAGAAAATTTGACAGTTTTGTATAGTTTGACCTGCTGCCGTCTGTAAACTGCACATGACTGGTGCGTTTATTAATATCAATCAATAATTGTTATTGATTAGGATCTATTAGTATTTATGATTTGTTTGTTCCGGAACAAGATTGCTCAGTTTAGGCAAGTAAATTGCTCAAAGAGTAGTGTTTATCGCAGTGGCGCTCAATAATAGTAATGTTCATTCATAATGCATCATTTCATTCTTTTGTTACATTTCCAGCGTCCCTTTGACTAAGTTCTTTAACAGTCACATCCAAGTCAAACCCGTGAATCGTGTGATAAAATCAATCAATCTAACCTTGCTGCCTGTACTAAAATTATCACAATAACTAAAATTATAACAATTATCTAATTAGTTTTTATGATGGTAGAACTCAGTAACACAGTTTGCACAGCATTGCCAAATATTCCACATCAAAGCAATAATGTCCTGGCAATATAACATTGCAGTTATGGTTTGAAGTGAACTGTAATTATGAAGCCAGTGAAATGATTCTGCAAATAAGACTTCATTACAGAAATATTAAGATGACAACGCGCGTGTGATAACATTGGTGTTGTTGCTTTCTAGTAATGCAGTTCATGCTTACCATCAGGTGGTACCCGTATACTGTTTTGTTATCTTCAGTCGTCGACTTGGTTAACCAAATATTTTTTTCTGTCATGTCTGCATAATATCGAGCTCAGACCGCGTCTTAAGACGATAATTCAACAAAAAATAATATGGTCTTAATCACTCTAAGAACCATGCTGAATATTTCGTTACCTCACCAAGCCATTGTTGCCATTTGAACTTTCAACGAAACAATAGCAAAAATACACCTAGCGGCTTCATAAACATTTGTAAAAGTGTATGAAGCAGTTGGAAGTATATTTCTATACAATATTTTTCCTTGAATTTCTAAGGAAACATTGCAAAAGTAACTTGAAATCAACTCGTACAAAAAGATTTAAAAAAGGATCTAAATACTTGTTTGTTTTTCTTTCTTTCATTCTTAAGTTATATGTTTTCTGAGAGTTCTATATTATTATGTTACTGTCTGGAAAACTTACAATTAAAAAAAAAAAAAAATCTCAGCAGTTTCATTGTCTTAAACTGTAAACATTATCCAACATACAAGTATTTTGAAAAAGTATTTCTTTTTATTAAATGTGTTCCTTTCTACGAACCCCAAAATGGTGGACATAGGTATACACTTATTTCCCTCGATTTTATAGGTAAAAGTATATCGTGCTATAAATACGCAGCCCAGACATTCTCAGCGCACTGCTCGCGTAAAACAATGTCAACCCTAAGATACTTTACTACGCTATAAGACCCTTAGATTCAGTAGTCTATAAAGTGTCACTTTTGAAAGGGTTGATTGGGAGACAGTTTTATCGCCTTGTGTATCGAAAGGAGTTTTAAAAGGAAAGGAAATATATATTGAGCACTTTACCTTTGCGGATGGGATGGATGGGGTCGCAGTGGTTTGATGATAAAGTTCGTAAATTATACCTGCTCCTTTTCTAGCTATATTTATGCTTTACACAATGCAATATTGTTCTGTCACTAAACAAAACACTTATATACACCTGCCTGTCTGAAACTCTTGGACATTAGTACACAAACAGTGCGTCGGTATGTTTAAGTCCTGGGTAAGCTGGTTGTCGGTTGGGCACAAACCCAAACTTCGAGCTGCTACTGAATTTATATAACAAATGAAAAAAAAACAATAATTCTTTGCTTTACTTGGGTATCAAACTCAGGACCTCTAGCATAGCAGCCGCGTTTACGACTAGTCTAATGAGACAGTTATGAGCATATACGGTAAACTTCATATCTGGGTGCACGGCAGTGCACCCCCCAAGACGAGCGCGAAGCAAACACTGCCGTACCATTTTTTACTGGAACCATTTCGCCGCATTTTCAGGCCTATTTGAGAACCTCTGGATAAGACCAGAACGCAGAAATTTTCATCATCCAGTAAGCTATAATCACATACTTAAAATCCAAAATTGCAAGTCTGTAGGTCATAGTCAACGGCCAAGTCACACAACATTAAGTATAAATAATAAAGAAATTGCAGTAAGAAATCTTAGACTTGGCACGACTTTGTCTAGATTTCATTACTTTTGAGAGATAAACAAGCAGCTCAATCGAGACTTGGCTAGTTTTTTACAGAATGTTTTTGATGGGATAATATATATACACTTTGTAAATGCTGTACATAGTTGTACGGGTAGATATTAATGTTTCAGCGACACCTGAAAACCGGAACTGCTTTCAGCAAACAATTCAACTGTCATATCTCATACAAAACTTTAGGGCTTCTGGACATAAAGCATTGAAAACTGAAATACTAGGTATAGGTTTATACCAAAATACTACTATACATATACGGCTTCTTCATCTAAGTATAGTGGTTACTATACTTAGCTGAAGAAGCCGTATATGAGAATTCCGGTGACTGGGACCGCAATTAACTCGCACCGCGGTCCCAGTCGCCGTATCTTATTAAAGTATTTTAATATTAAAGTACAGTCAAACAAAAAAATGTTCAAAGTAATAATTAAAGAAATACAATTCCTGCAATGATATACATATATGTTGGAACAGAAGGCAAATCGTAGGTAAAATCTTCACCGTCAGACATTATATGGGCGTAGATATTTCTTGTGACAGCTAATCGCACAGGTACAGTTTGATTTAAATTAACGAAAGAAACTAGGGAAACGCTGCGAGTTCAATACCACGTGGCTATGTCCGTTCCGTGCCGTGTCCCGATAGTCTCTCCGTCCCCACGCTCATCGACTTCACCTCCAAAACCAACTGTCAATGTCAGTTATCAGTTCAACCACGTGATATTGACTTCACCCAAGTGTACTATTTGACGTTTACTTCGATCGGCGTTGCGACATATAAATAGGTATATAAAAAAATTTAATATATGTATATATGTCGCAACGTCGATCGATGGAATCTATATGTTGATACTTATATGTATATAAAATATACATATAAGTATAACAGAATAGTAATAAACTGATCATATAGTCTATGATGTACTTATAAAAATGACAACTTACCGACGACGTACATATGCGTGTGCACTTGTGCGGTCTGGAACGAGGGTGCGTCGGCCGATACCTCGCAAGTGTAGCGACCGCTAGCGGTCTGTGTCGCCGCCTGGATTGTAAGGCGCTCAGCATCGCTTGTTTCTCTCTGCAGGAATATATTCATCTATATGAAATTCTGATCGACTTACAAACAACGCACAGTTTAAACCAATTTGTCTAAAGCATAATAATTTTCACAAGAGTTACATAAATACGTTGTTTAAAAATTGGGTTTTACTTTACTTCTGCAAAGTTCACAAACTATAAACTGTCATGCTTCAATAACAGTTCGCATGTTTGTATTTAATGTAAATAAACATCACGAGTTTGAATTTCAATTATATTTGATCGGAGGGTGTGATTAAGAATCTTAATGTTTGTATGCGTTTCTTTTCCTAACTTCCGTATTTTTCCTAACTTTCCAATTTTCTTATAAGTAGCATAAAAATAAGCACATCACGAAATTCTCAATAAATTCTTTGTGTCAAACTGCATAAAAGTATCTTTATCATATAAATATCTTTATCACTACTCTATTTAAAGTTGTGTAGGACGATATTTTAATATGAAATGTTTATACAAGAATAATAACAACATAACATACATTCACGCCTGTATTCCTGTGAGGTTTAGGCAGAAGTGTAATAATGCACCCTCACCATTGTCCCGTATGTTGAAGTCCCATGTAAATGACCTAATGTTTAAGGTCAGCCTATTACCAATAACATTGCTCGACCTGGGAATTACACCCTAGTACAGCAGTCGCGTTTAGGACACTAGACCAATGGGGCAGTTTAATAATAACAAAGACATAAAATAATACACACTACCGCAGTGTATGCAAATCAGTTTTAGCAAACGTGCGCAACGAAGCTATAGCCCAATTAAAATCCTGCAGTGAAGAGCGCACTCAACTGTTGCGCAAATTGAAAGGCGTTGAAGCGACCTGTCATTCCCCAACGTAATTTTATCAAAGTTAAGTCCATCACTTATTCCGAACATAGTTTCGAATGCCGAACACTAATTGTAATCTCTCTTAATCCGCGAGGGTTCATGGGTGTAGGAAAACATCTCGTTAAATTATCTTTCAGCAGCAGTTTATACCCTTCGCGTATGTATTTTAGTATACCTTATGTGTAATTATTATATTGTATACCCTCGTGAGGTTTGCAGGGAGTCGGTGGATGCGGTCTGCGCAAGCCGATTTTTGTGGCGATCATTGGGGGAGGCTTATGTTTAGCAGTGGACGTCTGTGGCTGATAGATAGTTATGTTAGAATTAAATGATATTATAATATCTAATATATAAAATTACCATGTCACAATGTTAGTTACCGTACTCTTCCGAAACGGCTGGACCGATTTGTATGAAATTTTGTGTGCATATCGGGGAGGTCTGATTATCGGCCAACATCTATTTATCATACCCCTAAACGATAAGGGTGACCCACCCCAATATTTATTTTATGGCAAAACAACGTTTGCGGGGTCAGCTAGTTTTCTATATAAAAAAATCAGCCTACGTATATCCATCCGTGCCCGAATCACTCAAAAAATAGTCCATCCATTGACTTGAAATTTTGACACAACGTTGCATTCGAATATGTACGTGTTTTTATAGAAAAATTAAATAAGATACAATTTAGTCTGAACCAGAGCGAAATGTGGGTATTATTGTCGAGAATAAAATATTTGTATGGCCGGTAGTTGTATCGAATATTTCTTTATATGAAAATTCATGTTTATAAACGCACGTAAGAAAATTCTAGTGAAATAAATTATTTATTTTAAAGAAAAAAAATATTTATAAAAGAAAAAAATAATAATGAAAATGTACTGCATTAATATAGAATGCATTACCATTCAATTGTCATTCAATCAAAGTTTCCTTTGAATTCGTCCTTAATGGGAGGACAAAACAAGTGATTGTGCAAATTGAACCTTGAATATGTATTCAGAACATCCATATTCAAGCTGGTACAATAGGCAATTAAGTAAATAGCTCGAGCCGAATAACTAGGTAACAGGTCAGGAGATAGAACTGAATTAACGATAAATATCAATTTTGTTTAAACTGTTTCGTTAATCATAAATATGGCTCTTAAAATCCTCAGCTAGAAGAAATTAACGTAACACACCAAACACTGTATAACGTGTGTATTTTCCTCTGGATTAGGCAGAGGTAAACAAATATAATATATAAACCACATATTAGCCACATTTCGTTGTTACGTTTAGATCTCAATATAATAGGCGGCAAGCTACTGCTGAAGGCACGCGTAACTCTATGCACGAGGAAAGGTCTCGGGTTCGGTAGTGGTGCTGGACCATAGCGTATCATGGTTGTTGTTAATATCACGGTTCCCATCGCAAGGAAAGGTCACTGCGGTTTTTGTCGGGAAGAGGTCAACGTACTTAACTTGCAACCCTGCCCAGGCCGCAGACGATTAATGAGAGAATATTCCATTTGAATATCCAAACAAAACGAGTCATGGGAGTCCAGCACAGTTTTGTTGGGTATTTTCTTCTAGGGCTTTTTTACATCTCGGCAGCAGAGGGTAGGAAAATCGGCGTATCGTAATACCGACATGCCTCTCCCCCTGCTGCCCCATCATGTCCGCAGTCCTGCGACCCCGCCGAAGCCACGGAAGACAGGGAGAGCACTCCTCTCCCGCCGCGGCCCCGTAAACCTTCAGCCGCAGTGTCGCCCATACAACACCGCGGCTCGCCTCTGTTGCGGTGCCTCCCATACGAGACCGCAACCTACAGTGGCTGCTCCAGTGCGGGCTTCCTGGTTTTGTTTTTGGGCCTGGAGCTCAGCATTTACGCGTATAGTCTCAGTGAGGAAATATTTTACGCAAAACAACTATCTTTTGAACCTGTTATAAAATAAAGACAACAAATCTGGACTATAACGCTGGAAACTAATGAAATCACGTAACTATGAACATAATATAATATAACTAGCTGACCCCGCAAACGTTGTTTTGGCATAAAAAAAAAATTGGGGTGGGTCACCCTTATCATTTAGGGGTATGATAAATAGATGTTGGCCGATTCTCAGACCTCCCCGATATGCACACAAAATTTCATACAAATCGGTCCAGCCGTTTCGGAGGAGTACGGTAACTAACATTGTGACATTGAAATTTTATATATTAGAAGATACAAGATAGACTATAAAACAATGTAATAATAATAAAATACAATATATAATAGACTTATAAAAACTAGGTACAAGTTTTGTTACGAGACTGAAAAAGGTAACAAAATCTAAACAATCCCAACTTACATAAGAATTTTCCTTTTTTTGTGCCAGTATTATTATATTACTAGTGTACTACCTAACCCATCCACTATACCAACCCCTGAGTCATCGCTATCACCAAAGCGAGGACGGAGGGGACGTAATAGTAACAATAGATTACCGCCCAGCTCATATCTATTGGAATTTACGGACTCCAAAATGGGAAACCTCTGCGAACATATAGAAACAAACGAAATTCAACTTGTCACATGATTATGTCTGTTGAGGAAAATGCTATTTGTGTCCGGGAAACGTGACTAATAGTTCAACCCTGCAAGCACCAGATCCGGAACGGATTAAACCTTTCATCCGGGTGGAGATATGACCCCATTCTATTACAGATGTGGCCTTTTGTAATTGCACAGACAAATTTTTCGTATGGTAAGCGATTACGTGAGACGTGGACTCTTTTGTGAATCAGATATCATCATACTCCTAACCTTTTAAGGCGTAGACTATAATGCAAAGAGACTTTATTTATAAAAACCCAACGGAATTATAAAAAATTACAAGTACAAACTTATTACTATTTTAAAAAACAAATATATTACCTACTAGTTTTGACAGCAGGACGAACAAATTCTACTGTCTTAATAATTATGCATAGTTACTTCAATCACTCGCATTTGAAAGTCTGTATACAATTAAGTAAAGACAAAATAATGATAATATAAAATTTATATTATAATATTATAATATATATTTTTACATTTCGACCGCCACGGACGTGTATAGACGTCAAATGAAAACTTGCTCATGACGCCAACGACGTTATTTTATTTTAACTATTATTAGATACTAGAATTTGTCGCTTGGCGTAGAGAACACGGATTTTCATGACGTGGAGGTCAAAAGGTAAAATCATTATGTTTAAGATTTCTAAAATGTTTGCATAGGTAGCAGATAGCAGATGATTTATGCATGTAGGTTGGAAATTCAAGGGACTTCATTTTGACGGTCGCATAGTGAAGAAACATGATGCAAGATTAGTTTGTTTTATCAAATATCTACATACCCAAATATATACATCTACTACCAAACAACGGGTGTATAATTTCCAATATAATAAAAAGATTATATTGATTTGATTTCCGAAAAAGGCAGCAATAGCCTAGTAATTATGACCAATGGACTGCCAAGTCAAAGGCGATTCGAATCCGAGTCACGCACCCCTAACTTTTCGAATTCACGTGCGTATTAATAATGAATTATCACTCGCTAAATCGGTGAAGGAAAACATCGTTAGGAAACCTGCATGCTTTAGAGATTTTCCTCAACGGCATGTGAAGTCTGCTAACCCGCTATACAATAGCCTAATCCCTCTCGATTTGAGAGGCGACCCGTACCCAGCTGTGGGACAGTATAAGAGTTGATGATGATTTGATTTACTAGTCCTGCCTTTTTTTTTGTTTACGGGGGAAACCTTCAAAAGGCTACCGGTCTACGGGGGTTAGACCAGGGAGTGTGGGATTCTTACCCACTAAAACCACCCCGGTGGCCACCATCAGCACATGGAGGGGTGAACTGGGTCCTCTTAATAGACCAGCCCAGAACCCCACTGTGCACCGCCTATTAATATAGGCGCAAATTTGATTATGGTCTGGATTGATATTCGGGTATTATGTGCAATATCGCTTAAACCATATTATTGTCTAACCAAACAACTCTATAATCTATATCAACAGCAATTTGACGTCATTAAACCTCACTAGAATTATGTTTCCCCATTATTCCGAGATTAATTACTTCACATAGTAATTTTAATGGAGTTGGGAGCAATATAATTTTGTAGATTACTAATATTTTATGATTCGGTTGAAGAATTGTATAACGAGATGATTATTATGATCACTCTGGTACGCAGGTCTGGTTCATAGTTCAGAAAACGATTTATGATTGATGAACTAAGTGTTTGTGTCTGTCTGGGTATTTGTTATGTATTATAAGTATGTATATACATAAAAAAAAAAATTAATAAGCTACCCAAAAATATCAAAGAGACAATTAATATAAATAAATTTAGAAAAATGCTCACAGATTTTTTACTTAAAAAAGCATATTATTCAGTTAAAGAATATTTGAATGATAAAATGTATGGACTATTGTAGTTAATACTGCAATTATTTATGTTTTTAAAAATGTACCTATATCTGTATGCCTTTAATGGTAAAACATAGTGATACTTTTGTAAGAACTTTTAATATTCCACCAAGTTTGTAACTTTTTACCTATGTTTAACAAATAAAATATTTGAATTTGAAAAAGTATACAAGTATTATATTATCTGGTACCCATAATACAAGCTCTGCTTAGTTTGGGGCTAGATGGTGCTGTGTAAAAATGTCCACAATATTTATTTATTTTACAAACTAAGAATACAAAACACTTATATTCTTAATACAGACACCACGTCCAGCTATCCAAAACTGACAAAATTTTCCCAATTTAATATGAACCTTATTGTTTTGTATTAAAGTTGAAAATCAATCAAAGAAATATGACAGATTGTGGTAGCTTGATGTGCTGGCCTCTGTACAAAGATATAACAACAGAAATTTCGTTCCGGATATCAGTATATATATATAGTCCTGAGTTCGATTCTCAAATTAGAACTTTTTAGGGTTCCGTACCCAAAAGGTAAAAACGGGACCCTATTACTAAGACTCTGCTGTCCGTCTGTCTATCTGTCCGTCCGTTAGTACACCTCTGACTAACTCTTTGGGGAACACAAGCGTGATGGTATGCTTTGTTTTGTTATGGACATTAGTGATTGACTTACGCAGGAACCAAGTAAGCTTATACCTAGTTGGTAGCAAAGGTTACACTCATTGGATCAAAGACTAGATCATCATAAAATAGGTGCATTTACCCAGTAATTCAACAAAATACCAGATTCAGAGATCTATAATTTGAATACTTGAACTAACTTCAGATAAATAATCTAAGCATTAAGCCCAATGTAAGTAATTGCGTAGACGTTCATAATAATTAAGTTATACAAACAAACTGTTTCAAAGAATAAGCAATTTAGAAAGCAGTTTGATATGTCTAATGTTTGTTATTATTTTTCGGATAAAGATAATAACATAGAATTGACTAATAAAATTAACCGTGTCGTTAATCTAGTGGTCCTAAGCGCGACAATAATGACTAACAAATTATAGCATTCAGCCGGCTGTATATACTGTGCTCTACTTACTGTGAGGAAATTTCTGACGAAAAATGTATGATCCTCGCCGGAAGGCTTTGTTTGTATATAATACTGTACTAGACACCGAGGACTGTCGGACTTACGATGGTTTGAGTGTCACGGTAAAATGGTTTTTACGTAGGTACGAATTATAAAACTAACAAGATTTAAGTTAACTTGTCAGTTTTATATTTCGTCTAGATTCTGATATTTTACATTTTTATTATTCAAAGGAATAATACTTAATAGTTGATCATATGAATAAGAAAAATAATAAAATAAATTAACTGGTCAACTCATCCTGCGGGCTCAGTTTAGAGCGGGATCAGTGGACCAAAGAGCCGAGTATATTGCTAACAACACTTGAATAGTTGTGAAAATTAAGATGATTACGCAAATTATTAAAGAAATGAAGTAATGTATTGATTTCTGACATTTACGCGAATATTATACATTGAAATAAAACTACTTTTTACCCTTTTTATACTTTTTTTTTTGTCTACCCGTGACCATGGACGCTGTAAAGGGTCCGAAACGTCGGGATTAATAATATCAATATACGCGATAAAATCCGTAAAAAGTAGTTTTATTTCAATGAAGTAATGGTTAATAAGTAGATTATTTAGATAATTTTATGTGTAGGTGCTACCTACATAAAATTCGTTAAGTAGGTAAATGTTGGTTCATGGCACTTCACATATTTTTGTAGGTTTGTTTTATTAAGAGCAAGTCATGCTTGCAAAGGAGGCGGCGGAAAGAGAGAGAGAATTGTCCACCTCTATCTCAATCCTTAGTAGACGCACCGGGCGCCGGAGGGCGCAGACAGACCTCCGGCCTCCATGAGTCGTGGCCTGCGGGCGGTTGAATTGGGGGATTCCACCGCCCGACCAGACAATGGCCCCAGTAGGCGGCACGCTTGTGGTGAACACGCTTGCCTTTAAGTGCAATGCGAGGAAAAGCCTCGCTAATTGATGGGGTCCGGCGACAGCTGGACAACAGCCTGTCATGGTCGTGGCGAATTTCGCGGATCCCATGGCCATGACAATAGGGCAGGTGAAGGCTAGTGCGGTTTTAGGTGGCGGAGGATCCATGAGGATTTTCCGTAGGTACTATAAAAAAAAAGGTTTGTTTTAATGCAATAAATAAACTAACCTAAATTAATATCCCAGTTCTTAATTGGCCCAAATATAATAAAGCAAAAATTAATATAGGTCTTTTAATCCAGCCCGCATGAAACTGAATTTCATCTCTTAGTTCGTTATGCTGTTCGTGACTCTGACTTGACACATTTCGTAATAAATTCATCTTTCTGAATATAGTGGGGTACGAATGAAAGGCATTCTGTATACCGGTCACGTAAAATAAAGACAACCGTCAAAAACAATGAAAAATATAATTATTAAAATTTGTAACAGCCGGTTATTTAAATTTGTATTTTATGTGTACTAGTCTAATATTCATTATTGGAAGCGCTGTGACTGAGTTTTCTTAGACAATACTTCACCGTAACCTAGACCACCTATCACCATTTTTTTTCATATATTTACACACGTCGTTTTTGGAAGATCTACCTACGTTAAACCTAAGACGACTTTATTTCGTTTTACTTTTCATATGTCATTATTTATTTTTTAATAACTGCCTAATTTGTCTTGTGGTCGTAAGCGCGACTCTAGAAGTCCTTGGTTTGATTTTTGGCTCAAAGAGTTATTTGGGTTTTTCTATAAAATTCCCAGTAGCAGCAAGGAGTTTCAAATTGTGCCCGGTCAAGGGTAATAAATGGGCTCACCCCTATCACACGGGACATAAACATACAGCCTTGCCCTTCGGGGAATACAGGCGTGATGGTATGTCATATTATGTTCAAGTAATTTATTGAATAAGTTTTTTCTCCTTTTGAGATCTTCATTCCTATTGAACAGTATATTTAATCTGGGAGAAATACCAAGCCATTGCTAAAGGACAGTGATAGAACCATTGTACTACCAAGTCAAAATTACCTATCTTGAGTTCCAAATTCAAAGCATCTATAAATTTATTTATTTTGAATTATCACACTCTTAAATGGCGAAGGACAACATTGTGAGGAAAAAATGCCTGAGATATTTTGTTTCATTGCCGCTTTTTAAAAACTAATGACGCATTAACAACCGTACAACTGTACGTCATTAAAAATATTTGTCTCATTCGATACTGCACTAATCTTGCCAGTGCTCTTTAGTTTCAAGTGCCTTCTGTCCCTTCCTTGTAACTTAATTGCCTCTAACGGCTCTCACGGGACGCAAACGGTTCCTTTCCGTGTTCAGTTACTATCCGGTACAGCTGGATAATTATGATAAATGATGAACCCTTGATAGAACAATTTATGGTTATTTTTAAGATATTCGACTTTTGTTTTGGTGTTTCTTAACATTGATGTTAGTTCTGTTTTTGAAAAAAAAAAATGTTTTGTGACTTATAATGTAATTACTTCAACATACATACCATCACGCCTGTATTCCCCGAAGTACACCAAAATTTCGCCGGTATGTTTAGGTCCCGTGTAATAGGAGCGTACCTACTACTACAAAATGAAAGCTCGTAGGAATCAGCTTCGCCACTGCTGCCTATACCTATGTATCTACTCTAATATTCTATATTTTCCATAATAATTAAGTCTCATAACGCACCACTTAAAACTGTTAAAATATTAATGCAAAAATACTTACGCTAAGTACCCTTTTAGCTTGAAGAGGTTGTGAAAGACGTGATGGGGCAATGAGATGACTTACGTGAAGAATTTATCGATATCACCACCAAATCGTATGTATCGAGTCGACACCAAAGCACGTTGACTCACCCACACTTACTCGTAATTACCCCATAACAGAAAGAGAGATCCGACTTATCCGAGAGTGGGACCGTACCCGTGTCGTGTGGGTTGATAATGATGACGTAACGAATGGCTATTTACAGATACTGTTGGTAAATGATGTTCTTTACCGGCTGAACAACACGATTATGGTTGATTCAGAGAAGTTGAACTTATTAATTTTATACTATGACTTGTTTAAATAAAGTCTTACAAATTGTACAATAACAATTTTACAAAATAAATTATTTTTGAAAAGCTTAAAGGCACTCTAAATGTTGTGTCACTGTTTTGACATCACTGTTATTATATTTTTAGTAAAGCTTCGCCACACAAAGCTACGTTAAAATATCGTAAAATATTAACGGTATAAATGTGTTTTTTTATTTTAAAAAGTCTGATTTGCGAAATTGAAATACGAAATGTAGCTTTTTATAAATATAACAAAAATACACTGAGCCCAGTCGAGGTTTCCAGATTTTTTCTTACCAAGTTAAGGATTTATCTAAACTAAACGAGATTTAGGAACTATTTAAAACTGTTCGGATCAAAAACTTGTAGAAATTTCCACAGCCGTTGAACAATTCAACCTTATTTTGTGCCGGAAAGGCTTACTCTGAGAAATCAAGGAGCCACTAAATTCAGGACAATAAAAAAAGAAAAACAAAGAGTTGGCAATCCCGTTCATTTTAATTAAATTCAGGATTACAACACTACATGCCCCACTGGTGTTGCCTACTTAGGTAAAATAGGGACAGGGATGCGAGAAAAGCTTGCATTATGGTGTCATACACTTAAACGTAGAGCGAACGTTCTTGAGTGAGCATAATAATTATAATAATGTTCAGGTCATAATTTATGTGTAAACGTAAATGCGTGAAATATTAACGTGTGCAGATAAAGCAGCAGTGCCTTGTTAAGTACGTTTCATGATTATAAAAGAAGTGATAGCCTGGTGATATGACCGTTGGTCAAAGGTCTCAAGTTCGAATACAAGATTGACCTGACTTTTGAAATCATGTGCGTATTAAAGTGAATTATCACTCACTTAAACGGCAAAAGGTTTGCCTTCCCAGTTTAATGATCGTGAGGAAACTTATTATTAATTTATATAATACAATTATTATTTCTTATCAATAATCATGGTACAGTCAACAGCACATCAAGTTATCATAAAATGTCAAATTTTCTTATTTGATTTTGAACTAAACCTTTATCATTTTAAGGTTTAAAATCATTTGGAGTAATTTTGCAGTTTTGTATAACCTGATGTGTACATGGATAAAATAAGATTATATTACAAATACAGGAACAGTTCTGGTGCTATGACCCGTCAAATTGGCATATAAATTATATACGTAAAGAAACGCATACATGTAATATAAATCACCTTAAAATTACAAAGCAACATTACTGACTTTACTAGGTAATTAAATTATTATCTTTGTTCTAGAATAACTGTTAATCAAAAGGGGTACCTTTGATTAAAAGTTATTCTAGAGTTGCTTTCATGAATATTTTAATCGTCTAAAAATATTTTGCCATTTTCGGTCTCAAATCGATCGTCGATCCGGTTTCATAGAAAAGTGATATTGAGTTTGCGGCAATAAGCTCGCTCTCATATTAGGTGTGATCTAAAAAACATAGTAATAAATTCGAGGTATACATCACTACACCTCTGGTAAGCTATAAATAGAAACCATGTTATAAAGACTGCATGTCTGGCGTAGTCTCCCCACTACCATTGCGCCAGGTGTTGTGGGTTTAGAAATAAGACTATTATACTGTACATAATCAAATGTGTTTGAAAATTAAGATAAATTGTTGTCTCATTGACAATTCTTATACAGAAAGATATTCCCCCTTTAAATGCACATACCAATTCCTTTCATTGACTTATATATCTCATTTGCACTCTGTCAACAAGCCCTTACCCAATCGAAATTCATAGCTCTGGCGAAAATATAAATTATACCCATTCAGCAATTCTATTCACCGTGAAGTACTATTTTTTCTCATCTACAACAAAAGTAGGCATCATTCAATTCTACCTATCGATTTGTCGTCGACAAATAAGCCTTCGTCAATAGAAATTGGAACCGCATGTAGACAATACGTTGTGATACAGAAATGAACTAACAAAACAAATGGATATCATGTTTCGGTGTAGACTCGCTGGGGCCAACTGTCAACGGCAAAATGTCGTTGATGAACTTAATATAACAGCTTTTAATTGCTTGAATGAGGTTGACTCCGTCTATGATTTGCTTCAGTTAGTATCTTCTTTACATTGGCAACACTAAGTAGTAGGTGCTTACACTAAGTATTGCTACGTAGTATTGCCAGTGTATTGAATTACTCACCATCCATCATCATATTTACCGAAAGGTGATACCGAGGTGTACCGATGTACAGACGCCAGCAGGTCAAGCTATCCAAAACTGTCAAATTTTCCCAATTGAATATGTACCTTGTTGTTTTGTATTAAAGTTGAAAATCAATCGAAGAAATTTGATAGATGTGCTGGGCTGTGTACACCCACAGTTCGTGATATGTTTTAGGTCCCATTTAATGCCTATTAGATGGGACCATTGTCCATGGGCCATTAACCAGGCACAAATCCAAACTGAGCTGCTACTCAAAATTTCATAGATAAACCCAAACTGCAAGCTAATCTAGCGTTGCAGTGGCGCTTAGGACCACTTGAGTAACGAGGCAGTTCTTCTTCTTCAATTTAAGAGCTCATTTTGTAAGTGGAGCAAAATTAGATCTCCTTGTGTGTGAGAATACCAGAGATACTGAGATGTGTGTGAGAATACCAGAGATACTGAGATGTGTGTGGGAATACAAAAGATACTGAGTTTGTTCTTAATCACTCTTGCATCCTGATATTGAACTACCGTAAAACAAGGGGAATATGGATTCCCCTTGTTTTACGGTAGTTCAATATCATCGCTTGGATTTCAAAAGGTCCTATACTAATAATAATATATATTTATTACTATATTTATTCTGTTCTCATAAAAGGTCTAGTGTTGAAGACGTTATTGGAATCCAGAGAAAGGTACCCAACATCCGGGAAAACAAATAAATATGTTACGAAAAATAGAAACTGAAACAATACCGTATTCTTAAGGCTTTTCTGGATTTCTGACCAAATTTTGCTTAACCCTGATGGATCATCGCCAATTTTCTATTACATGGGCGAAAATACCCAAAATCCGGGCTGTTATTTATAATTTCATAGAAAAATTTACTACAACTTTGCTCGACCTGGAAGTGGAATCCAGGATCCTGCGACTAGGTACAGAGGCAGCACATCAAGCTACCACAATCTGTCAAAATTCTTTGATTGATTTTCAACTTTAATACAAAACGATAAGGTTCAAATTCAATTGGGAAAATTTGTCAGTTTTGGATAGCTTGACTTGCTGGCGTCTGTACTAGACTACTTATGTTTCTAATGCATTATAAGTAGGTATATTTTAACAAAAAAAGGATTTATGTATTGTATCCATTGCCTAATACCCATAGTACAAGCTCTGCTTAGTTTGGGACTGATGGGAGATGGTGCTGTGTAAAATGTTTCAGGTATTTTTAGGACATACTAATTAGGTTTTTTTCTAATTACTATCATCGAAAGTATCTAACGATTTTTTATTTTTTAACAATTCAATATTTAATTTTATAGTTTCTTAGATAAGAAATAGATTGTTAAGTTTTGTATCATTATTAATAGTTTAGGATGTAAGTTTATACTTGTAAAAGCACGATGGGATTGACATCGTCACATTTGTGTACAAATCCCTAAAAATAAATGAGATTATAAAAAAAAAAAACAATTCAATACAATTGATTCCCACTACCAACCCGCACTAGGCTAGCGTGGTGGACTATAGCCTAATCCCTCTCAATATGAGAGGAGACCCGTGCCCAGCAGTGGGACAGTATATGGGTTGCTGATGCTGATTCCCACTAACAATAAGTCTTTCAAAATCATCTTTCCGTCTAGCTTTGTAGTTTCAAATATGCAGAGAGCAGCTTTATTGTGTCAAGATGTTCCATCTAGCAATGGCTATTGTTGTAATGGTTGTTGTTGCACTCTCTGGATATTCAACGTTTGTTACTTCGTATAACGTACATGTACACATACATTTTTAACATATTTGTGCTTCTATGGTTACAATTTGTGGAATTAAAAGTAAATTAAAGAAACTCCGCTTTTGACACAAACATTTCATTATCTTCCGAGCCTTTTCCAAACTATGTTGGGGTCGGCTTCCAGTCTAATCAGATGTGGCTGAATATCAGTATTTTACACGAAGCGACTGCCATCAGACCTCGGCAACCCAATTTCTGGGCAATAACGATAATTATCCTTAGGATAGATTGGTTGTTGGGCTTTTTGGAATTTTGACTACTACTAATGATAATGATGATCATAGGTGTTCGCATGACAACCAGGACTGATGGCTTTCTGTGCTCTCCGAGGCACGGAGGGTGAGGATGCCTCGGACTGACCGCGACTAATTCAGCTTAACCTTTTCAAATTTAAATCATAGTTAATCGTGCACTGAAACAAATAATTCATAACATAACATAGGCACCGTCACGCCTGTATTTCCCGAAGGGTTAAGCAGAGGTGTACTTAATGTATACCGGTTTGTTAAGGTTCCATGTAAGGGCGAGCCTATTGCCATTAACCAGGCACATACGAAAACCCCGAGCTACTACTGAGAATTTAATAGAAAAATCTAATAACACTTTCGTCGACCTGCGAATCGAATCCAGGACCTCTATCGTAGCAGTCACGCATAGGAGCACTAGACTAACGAGGCAGTCTAACGAAGTTCATGAAAAGAAAGAATCGAAACGAAAAGAATAACTAATAATAATTACATTAATAGCTAATTAATATTAATATTAGGTAGCTTGGACCCTGCTCCCGATGCCGGTGGGTTTCTAAATGTTTTTTTTATGTTATGTTACGACGAAATATTTAAAAATTAAAAATAATATGTAGAAGTATAAATAAAGGCAATAATAACATTAATTGTACTAAATAATTGTATCAGTATAAAATATGAATAAAGGTAGTTTCAAACATCGTAAGTGGCTTACATTGTCTAAACAAGTCATTACCCAGAATGTTCACTTTGCTGCTTGAGTACTAAAAGAGATTTACTTTAATTGCGAAGCTTGTAATAACTATATTGGTTCCACTACGTCGGAGTTTCTTAGAACTTAAGACATTTGATTCTTGTTAATGCTATATTATATTATTGTTCTGTTACAAAATACCGAGAAGTATCTCCTACTCAGTTTCTTGACGTTCATCATCAACCCACTGTCCAAATGCTGGGCACGGGTCTCCTCTCAAAATGATAGGGATTAGGCTGTAGTCCACCACGCTAGTCTACTGCGGGTTGGCAGACTTCACAAACCGTCGAGAAAAATCTCTAAGGTATGCAGGTTTCCTCACGATTGATAATGAATTATTAATACGCATATGAATTCGAAAGTGCGTGCCTTGGATTCGCACCTCGAGACCTTCGATTTGGCAGTCCAATGGTCATACCACTAGGCAATCTCTGCTAATTCATGAATTAGCATTTAATTCATGACTTATAAATTACTGTACACTTAACGTCATGACGTTAAGTGTACAGTAATTTATAAGTCATGTGAATGAAAATTTCAGTCAGGATTGAAATCCTGTTTCTGCGCTCAAATATAATATGGTTAGTATACCGTGACTGTATTCAATGCATGCAAAGCATGATATCTTATAGTTTCCTTTCTTGCCATGAAAAAAAATCGTTATTGTTCCAGTACAAAAAACCCATAAAAAGTAAAAAAAATCTAGGCCTGGTCCTTTAACTTTAATATTTAAATAATTAGTAATGTTTTGTGACTCAAGATTCGTCGCGTCGGGGGATCACACCGGACGACAGCCTTTTCTGTTATTAATTATCACTCGCTTAAACGGTGAAGGAAAACATCGTGAGGAAACCTGCAAAGGCATGCGCCTTAGAGATTTTCTCGACGGCATGTGAAGTATGCCAACCCTCACTAGACCAGCGCGCTGGCTTAGTGCGTGGTGAACTAAAGCCTAATACCTCTAATTCTGTGAACGGGTCTCCTACCCGTGCCCAGCAGTGGGACAGTATATGGGTTGATGATGATGATGATGTCTAACTACCGCTAGAAAACTACCGTTTTCATATAAAAAACCGCATCCAAATCGGTTCACCCTTTTATGAGCTACGGTGCCACAGATAGACACACATAGTGGTTTAACTTAAAACAAACAAACCTTAAAATTATGAATTGCGTAGTTATTTTAAATAGTACAACCATTTTTGTTTCCATAAAAAAACGTGGGAGTATTCGCCGTTAGCTCACGCATATTTTCAATTGCGTTTCGCCCATTATTCGCCTAAGTAGTTTAGGCATTCTTAGCAATACCAGGCCTTTCAATCCACAACTCCCATCCCACCTGAACCCACACAATGTATTGCGTGCGTATCTGTCTGCTACTAAAGGCTTTTCATAGGAGCTTAATAAAATGTAATTATAGTTGTATGGCATCCCGGAAAGGAAAACTGCGTTCTATAAAATTAAAAGTCTTCGATGAGCGTTTGAGTGATTCTATAAAGGATACATCTTAATATAAAATATTGGAAATTTCGTTATTTTTATACCGTCATCAAAAAAGAGCTTCTCAATTAGTCTGAATGTATAATACATTCTAGGTAATAATTTGTTTAGACAAAATATTTAAGTAAGTAGGTATATAAATTCATTATGTATGTTCGCATACACCTCTGAGATGGTATCGTTTATATTCAGTTGGTGTCTGAATATAATACCAGAAGTAGGAAGAGTAACACTACTGTAAACTGTATACTATTGCTATCAATATTTTTTCATGTTTTACGATTAATTACAATAATTTGGCATAAAAAACCAACTGACGCAAAACATAATGCAATTATACCTGGGATAATGCACCTCGCTCGTTATCCCCTTATTTAATTGTCAGTCGACGAAGCGATCCCTTATCGAACGATAGCCTTACACGATAAAAACTTTATTAATGCCGTTACAGAACATTCCTGTTATGGACATTAATGAGGATGCCAAACAGTTTTCAGTAATGAAGCCATGTTACGTCCCCGATAAAATTTAAGTGGCCCGCGCGGACATAAAATGAGTTGGTACTCGAATACATTTGGCATAACAATGGTGATACGAAATGACACCACGAATAGTGTCGGCAGCAAATAAAGATCATAATATCCCACATAGTTCGGCCACGCTCTCTATAGGCCCACATAAAAACGATTGGGCCGTAATTATGGTAACACGTGAAATTTCTTAACGTGAAAACCAGCGATAAATTATATAAATGTTTGCTCCGTTATCACACAGTGAACGCAACGTACACGCAATTATGCAGACATGATGATTTAAATGCTGGATACGACCCCTGCGTAATGTTGAGTTTGTGATAAGTTACGTTATTCAAACGCTCTGACAAATTGAATTTTTTCAGTGAAATAAAATAATCTGTGAAGTTTAGGTTCTTAAATTGGATTTGACGATCTTGAGGCTATATTTAACAATTTCCCTTGAAGAGTTATTATTATAGATGTGGTATTTTCTGTTATAAAAAGCACTTTTACATAAAACACATTGTGAGGTCAAGAACGTTACCCTGGAGTAACGAAATTAAAAGCTCAAACGAAGTGCCCTTTGAGGCTTTAATTTAGAGGGAAATTTTTAATTTGCTCAAAATGAAACGGTTATAATTTAATTTCCGCCGTATTTTTATTCATACCTCTATTACGGATCCTCAAATACGTGTAGGTAAAAAAATTACGTGTCTGCCACTCAGGAGGGTAATGAATTACATTTATACGAAAATGTAATACATGGCTTTGCTTAAAATTATAATTTCATCTCGACGAGCGTTTGTAAACTCAAGACGAGGACTTGAACAGCCACGGAAGAAATTTGCAAAACTTAATTTCATACTTGTTATAATTTGTCGTGTCGGGGTACTAGAGAAACGGCTGGGGAAATTTCATTTTCAAGCCAACAGAGTTGTGGGTATCAGTCAGACGGCCGGTGTCGTGTTGTGAATATAACCTGCTTCATTGCGGACTGTGTCTAAATATACGTAGTACTGCCTCCATGGGAACCGGCCACTAACTGTATTTGCTGGGGACTGCGACACGGCAAAAAAGGGTTACATTTTAATCTTACACACTTGTACAAAAAATAAATTGTAAAATAAAGTGAATTTCACTTGTTGGCTCGGGAATGCCAATGACAGCATGATTATCTGGTCCGTGACGTAATATAAATAGGTTTTTAAAACGCTCTGAACTATAAAATGTTTTAGATCAAATCATAAAAAATATCAGCAGATGCGAATGTGGATGCAGACGTGACCCATAGAGTAGGTAAATAATAATAATAATTAGGAGGCTCTCGTTAGGCGGCTAGGTCAAGGGCTTGATCCAGAAAGCAGTACTGCTGGACACGGCTCGTATTGTTAGGAGATTCCTTTCTCTGGAGCCCTGACCGCCGGTAGCTTGGACCCTGTTCCCGATACCAGTGGGCCTCTATTTTTTATATTTTTAAATGTTTTTGTTTTTATTTTATTTTATAAAAATATTTAAAAATATAGTTTATAAGAAAAAAGTTAAATAAAGGAAATAATAATAATACTCTTTCAGGTGTGCCGTGTTACTCTAAAATGCTAATACGACTGAAGGGTAAAGTCTACAAAACTGCAGTAAGATCACCTAAGATATACATCGCAGAATGCTGGGGCATCAAAAAACAGCGTGAACTTTTTAATGCACATTAATGAAATGAAAATGCTGCGATGTGTTGCAGGAGTTACAAGGCACAATAGAGTACGAAATGAGGTGAATATATGATTAACGGCTCCTTTAAGGTAGCACCCATTGTAGACAAGATGGTTTAAAGCCGTTTGCATTGGTATGGACATGTGATGAGGCGAGACGAAGAGCACGTTGTTAACAAAGCCCTAGCTATCTCCGAAAAGAAGAATGGCAGAGGACGCTCGCAAGCCACGTGGTGGACAACTGTTTCAAAAGATTTGGAACGGGCACAGATCAACGACCAGACAACCCAAGACTCTATCAGTCTTGGGTTGGACTTGGCGCCTTAGAACGAGAAGGGCCGACACCAAATGAAGTGGAAAAAGGTACAGCAGAAAAAGAAGACTATGTTTTGTGGTACTGTTTCTAAAAGATAGATCAAGCTTATTAATTAGGCTAGGTCTTAGATAAGGCGTGGTTCTTTCACCATAATAGTTACAGGTTGTATATTTATAATTGTCTTATTAGTTTTTTGTCGTGTAAGA
The DNA here is from genome assembly GCA_964056405.1 of Acronicta alni. Taxonomy (NCBI): domain Eukaryota; kingdom Metazoa; phylum Arthropoda; class Insecta; order Lepidoptera; family Noctuidae; genus Acronicta; species Acronicta alni. The sequence goes on from OZ043919.1 coordinate 13,087,198, forward strand.
CGTGTGAGACGGGTTTTAAACATACACATATTACATATTATATTGTGGCTACAAATATTTACGTATCGGTGTTGTTGACAAGCTCTGGCTGATTTGAATGTGAAAGCAATTTATAGTGTGGCTGGCAGCTGCTTACAGCTCTGAACATGATTATTTTTATTCCAATACTATAATATGAAACACAATTTTCAGCTAGTTTTTTTACGCCATTGAAATCGCCATTGAAATGTATATTTCGTAGTAAGGTTTCAGGGTTAGACGGTATTGAGCAATTCCACGTCTCGATTTCCAGGTGATTTGGTCGGAAGTCGTATTAATTGGTGTGGCTTGGGGAGATTTCTTAGGAGGAGCAGCCGGCCAGCTGAACATAAATTGAGAGATTATAAATGCTGTCGATTATAGCAAATATTCTTAATGTTGTTAAATTGATTTTTCTAGGGTGGTCAAAAAGGATTATTTTCGTTCATAGCTACTATTTTAAATTTAGTTTTAATTTTAAAAATCAGCTTCCGCACTAGGGAAGACCTGTGTTTCGGGGGACTTTACAAAAGTATATAATTATATTATTACTAACGGATACGAAATTATCTACAACTACCTTACCTTTTTTATAGTAAGGATACTTCTCACGGATCCTCCGCCACTCGGGAAGGTGGCAGGGTATGTTGGACTCGTACCGACTAAAAACCGCACTTGCTTTCACCTATAGTCAATGCCACGGGATCCGCGAAATTCGCCACGACCATCACATCTATATTACCTAGTCTGTATTGTCCCACTGCAGGGCAAAAGTTTCTCTTTCCCTTTTCCACGCTTCCCGGTTCTCGGCCAATGACAGCCAGTTCCGTCGGTAGGAGTTAAGCTAGTCCCTGCAACTTCGCCCTGATCTGCCGCACTGTCGCCTAACATTTAATAGGACCTGCTTGGTTCTTTTAGCCCATAGCTCATCTAACATGCGCCAGACTAGTCCGGCTTAGCTACCTTATGACCTACATTAGCCTATTTTAAACTCTGATCTTACAAAACAGAGATTAAAAAAAACTAATATTAATGAAGTACGCCAAAAACAGTGTCTACATTTTGGTTCGTCTTGATTGATAATAAGTTATCTGCTCATCCATCTTAACGCAAGGTTGGAACTCTAGAAGACCTTTATTAACGTTCTATGTTCAGGTATCAGACAATCGCCTTCCCAAAACTTTGATTGGGTTCAAACACTGTATAGTTAAAATAAAGTTTCCTAATTTGAAACACGAAAGCCTGCGATAACACTGCAACTTAAATTAACACTTAGCTAAAACTCCAAATCGTCTATGCGTTCAACTTTAAGGTTATCTTACAAGTTGTTACTTTGTAAAGATATTACAAACTCCATCAGAGGCCAGTGAGGAAATACAGCTTATCAGGACAAGTTAGATCCGTATCTAAGCGAAAACTTTAATTGTTGGGATCCTGAATCTTTCGATTATAACAAGAATTATAAGCTAGATGAGAATTACGGCTTTAGGTAAGACTGATTTCTCCAAAATTAACATAGGTATACCTAATGGAATTAAGCTCCCCTCTAAAGTATGGGACCCAAAATTTTATTTGCCTGGCCGGAAATCTGTGGCCGTTGGTGTACTTCATTACCTGATTCTTCAAGCAAGACAGGCTGCTATATTATGTTATTAAAAAGAAAGAAAAGATTTTTTGTTTATTTATGTTAATTGTCAGGGATGAATGGAACCTGCTAGGCGGTGCACGTGTGCTTTAGAAGAGAGAAGATGCCTCACCCTTTAAAGGGTTTCAGAAGCTGCACCACAACCTGTCACGGTCGTGGCGAATGTCACGAATCCCATGTCGTGACATATAGAGCTAGAGAAGGCAAGTGCGGTTTTTAGTCGTTAGGAGTCCGACATACCCTGCTACCTCCCAGGTAGTGGATAATCCATGAGGATTTTCCGTACGATAAAAAAAGGATGAATTGAAGAAAAGAACATACTGCACCGACCCCATAAAAATTTAGACAAAGACAGGATGATGATGATGATATTAATACAGTTGTCTCAGTACGTATCTTCTATATCCGTGAACTACTACTGCTATCAGCACCAAAATGGCGCATATCAAGCTTACCGAAAGTAATGAAGCTACCTACTCTTTCTCGCTGTTTTTCCTTATCCTTCCTTTTACTTTCCCTACCTTCTAATTTCCTTTAACCTTCCTCCATTCCTTTTACCTTCTAATTGACAGTAGCCTACATAGTATTTTACTTACTACTTATTATTGTCATCGTACAAAACTTTCAGTAATTAGTAAATTGGTCTACATTAATTAAGGTTTTTTACGTAATTTCCTATTTATTTCCTCAAGCTCATACTTAAAAGAAATACATAGTTACTAAGACGCCATCGCAATAAACTAGATGGTCTTAAGCTCCAAGTTTTAAATATTGGACCTTCGAGATTTAAACTTACGTCAACTTCTATGCCAGGTATCCGGAATATCTTGAGCGGGGGTACGTCCCGCGGGGAGTACCGACAGAACTCGCGGTCCCCGCGGTACCATTTGACGGAGTACAAGACCTCCTGCTCGAGGTCGTAGAGGCACTTCATCTCCACCTTGGAGCCTCTCTCCACCGCTTCTGGTACCACCACGTGCACATTGCGTAGGCATAGTGATCCTGCGAAAGAAGAATTGTAACTTATACTTTCCCGGTGATTCTAATGCGAAATGGCTGAAAACAATAAAACAACCGAAATGAACTGCTTTTATGAGCTAACAATACCTACTGGATAAGTTATCATTATCATAATCGTGGATCATTATTGTTAAATTTCAGACAGTCAATACCAACTAATCTGATGGACAAATGACAGATATATTATTCCGAGCTTGAATTTATTTTCTCTGTCATTTTAACTGAACCATTATTAAAATGAAGAAGCAGGGTATTAACTATTAGTATCTAGTATTTTATAAGTTTAATCTTTGTATTAGTTTGGTATTGGAGGGAAATTATTTCGTGGTGTGTTTGAATTTTCTCTACATTTATGTCGAGACAACTGCGGTAATCGATATTTCGTAGTCGTATAAAATAAAGAACGGCCACCCATCAAAGACGTAACCACGCTAACCTTAGTCTAACCTCGAAAACTGACCCCACATTTTCCTTTTGTAGGTGTGTCTAGCGGTTCATTAGGTACAGGTAAAATCTTTGTCTACTGACAAAGATTTTGTAACCAGCCCGGTATGTTATAACTTTTTTTTGTGTGAGGAGATACCTCATGAGTGGTCTGCTACCTGGGGAGCCGACAGGGTATGTCTGACTCGTACCTAGTAAAAACCGCACTTGCCTAGCCCTTTAGCCATGGGATTCGGGACATTCACCACAACCATGATGAGCTTATGGTCCGGCACAATCACAGAACTCCTTCAAAGGGCGAGGCTTCTCCTCGCTTCCTACTTGAAAGGGCGCATGCATGTAGCAAACTCGCACGCCACCTATAACTGCAGCCATTGTCTGGTCGAGCGGCCTCCACAGGTTAGTCACTCACAGACCAGAGCTCATGGCCGGAGGTCTGTCTGCGCCCTCCAGCGCCTACTACGGATCGTGAGACAGGTGGACACTTCCGTCTCACTTTTCGTATGTTGGTATGTATACCTAATACTTTCGAAATAGACAAAAAATCGGGGCTTAAAATTTTATTATCCTACTTCTTATCTCAGGATATAATGATTGGTGATGATTATGATGATGATGAAAAGATAAAGTTAACAGAATTTGGATCAGACACCAGCAGGTTAAGCTTTCCAAAACTATAATTTTTTCCAATTAAACATGAACCTTATTACTATGTATTAAAGTTGAAAATCTATCAAATAAATTTTATAAATTGGGGTAGCCTGACGTGCTGCCCTCTGTACATAAGTAAAGTTATGGCATAAATGGTCCATAATTAAGTAGTTCACATTAACAGAAAATGGTAACACTGAACTCAACTATGTCATACAACTGACATTCATCAAAATGGAAGCATTGCAAGCTTGTCGTATTATAAATAATATTATAATTATGTGAACAGTAAAAGTAAAGCACTTAAGTAAGTCAAAGATAAATAATGTGTCAAGTTACTCTTACATTGATATTCTGTATGTATTAAAAATAGTTTCTGTGTTTATTCTAAAAAAATTACGAGGGTGTTAGATGATACTTAGAATTATTTAAATTTACCGTAACGTAATTTAATACATTTTGCTGTCTATTACAGTACGTAACATAGGCAAAAATGTATTATGTAGTGAGAATCATCAATTTTTAAAGTGAGTGAAAAGTAACAAGTTCTTAAAAGCATCGAAGCACAATCAGTTAGTGCGTCAATACTAGTTCAAAGTTTATTTTCATATTTTTAATAACTTTAAGAGTTTAATTTTGATTAGTGGAACACTAACTGTCATATCTCAGTTCGAAACCCGATAAAAGCGACCCCGCCACAAATAAATCCATATTAAAATCAGTATTGAGGTCCCTAAATTATATGATCGAGCTACACTATGACTGTTGAATGCGTACCGTCAGCTGGGACTAGGCTACTCAAAGCCGCTATGGCTCTTGCTTCAGAAGGCCATTTCAGACATTGCCCTACATTTTAAGACTCGTATATTTGTTACTATTCTGTCTGGACTTTAAAAGAGACTATGGTTTTCTGAGTTTGTTTCGGCGTTTCTTCTCAGAGCCAGACGCCAGTCCTTACTGGCGACCTCTCACATATTTTTGCCATCTAGATTAAAAAAATATGTTAAACAATGAATTGTAAAAGTGTCTATAAAATTTTACTTTTGATCTATTTACAGAAATAAATATAATTTATCAGTTTCCTCAAACTGAAGTCAAATCTGAGATCAACAGCTGCTTAAAAACAACATTATTTATATCAAAACAAAACAATCACTTATTTTTAGTTATTAATTATAGAGGTTAACTTGATAAGCATATCATTTTATGTTAATTAACCAGAATTATTGAAACAACTACATTTATGACGTAACCGATATCTTATCATTTGTGCCTATTGTTTGACCAGCTGTGTATGTACACAGGGCTATTGTATAGGAAAGCTCAACGTTCCAAATTTAAATAGATCAATACGTTTTTATTAAGAAAACGTTGCTCCACGCTGGTATTTTCTGCTGCATTGTGTGTGCGTTCATAACTATTTTAGATACACAAACATCCAGACCCGGAGCAGCTACCGGGGATAGACCTACAGCCTGTGGCCCAGAATTGGATCGGTCAAACATGCCGTCAATTATACTTTAATGCTCGATTAAATATGTATTTAGTTATTGATACTTCGTTGTCAATATTGGTTTTGGAGTTTTAATGAGTATTGGGGTGTCAAGTGACCTACTTTTAATAAATAGTCAGGTCTTCGTGGATTATATTTAACAAGAAGATGGTTTTGTTTATGGTCCTCTTAATGTTACCTATTGTAATAAGTATGCTCTAGCCCAAGAGTGGACCGAAAAACAATGATAATAAATTGGTAATGCTACGTAATATATTAAAATATACCTATTTAACTAAAAAGAGGCCCGCTCTATAACCAAAGAGCGGTACTAGGATAATTTGCGTAGAAAAAAAATCTGGTTATACCAATATTCCCAGAATAGACTGGTTGTCAGGCTTTTTGGGCTTCTGACTACAACTAACAACAGTCATAGATGTTTTTTAACAACCAGGACCTACGACTTTACGTGCTCACCAAGGCAGGGAGGGATCTCGAAGTGTTAAGAACGGTCACCCATCCATAGACTGGTCGCAGGCCGCTGGGCACGACTAGCGCAGCTTATCCTTGCAGATTGGTTGATCAGCATAGTTTATTACTTAGCCACGAAGTTATACTAAAAAAAAGTATTTTAAGCAAAAGAATATAAGTAAAATAAATAAAAACCTATGTCACAAAAATTTAAGGCTATGTCTCGTTGACGCGTTTTTAATGTTCAAGACCCGTTTGATGTTTAGCTTGTTTGTATATTATTTTTTATGTTACGAAGAAGGCAGAAAATAAAGAGGCATTTCAAATTTAGCTTTCCAACTGCGGGTGCCATCGCATTTTTTAATTTAGGTAAGTAAACTGTCTCTTTCTACCGTTATGAGAATTCCTGTTAGCAGGTTTCATTTTTTATAAAGTTTTTCAGTTCAGGTTTATACATTTTTATATTAAAATTCTATGCAAAAGACGATACCTATAACTTGTGTTTAGATACATTTTACATTAATTTAACGAAAATATTCGGGTATTTTTTATTATGATTGATTAAAATTTTAATAAAAGACATAGTAAGCAAACAATTTGAATTTTGAAATTTACTTATAAACCGATATTACTTCAAGCTACTTTAAAAAAACATTTGATTTGAGGCAGGGTAATACGATCAGCTTACATATTTATAGATACAATATAAATTATAATTATTCAAACTTTTTGTCTAGTGGTTTTAAGCGCGACTGCTTACCTAGAGGCTCTTGGTTCGATTTCCAAGTCGAGCAAACTGTTATTGGGATTATTGTGAAATTCTCAGTGACAGCTTGGAGTTTATATTTGTGCCCAGTTAATGGCAATAAGCTCTCCCCCTATTACATAGAACCTACAGATACCGACGAACAGTGTGCCTAACCCTAGTAGTAGGTGTGATGGTATGTTAATTTTTCTTTTCAATTTTGCCGGGCAGGATTAATTTGCTTGTCATGCAAACTTTGCTTATTTATACCTGCAAAAAAAAAAAATGAAACACGAATTATATAATGCCAATTGCCAGTATACATTTTTAAAAAAAGTTCCTAGGTTTTGGATTAAAGTAATACTTATTTTCCTTTTTCAAAAAGCTATTCACAATGAACAAGACTGATTATAGTGTTGACACAACCCGTACAATATGCAGTATTTAAGTTCAAGCAGTTACCGATTGCATGTGGCGTTGAGCCAACGGCAACGTAGGTGCCCGAACTTTTTAGCACTTCTACTTCTAAACTTCTAGAAAAATATATAGTTAATCAAACTTCAAAAATCAATATTTTTGTAGCGCGGAAAATCATCACAGGTTGTCTGTTGTATGAAAGAAAGCGGTGCATGTGGGATTTGCGAAATATGTAGATAATACAATGATTATCCAGAGATGTAATATTAGTAGCGAAATATGCTTAAGGTACTGATGACTTAGATCAATCAATTAGTCTAGTCTCTCAAGTAGAATTATTAAATATTCTTAAAAAAAAAATATTGTGGGACATTTTTACACAGCACCATCTAGTCCCAAACTAAGCAGAGCTTGTACTATGGATACTAGACAATGGATATAATACTTATATACTTTTTTTTTGTAAATACATACTTATAATACATAAGTTTCTTATGTATTATAAGTATCTACCCAGACAAACACAAATACTCATGTTTTAACCACACAAATATTTGTGTCCTGTGGGAATCGAACCCACGACCCCATGATCAGCAGTCGCCCACTCGAACCACTAGACCACAGACGTTGTCAAATCCAAGTGGTTGTATTTATGTCGTACAACTGCGGGGCATTACTTCCATATCTTTCTTCTATGCTACGCGAATCAGTGCTATTCTGTTTAAAATACCTGCGACGTATTATTTGCACTCGAGAAATAATGTAAGAATGTTGTCACTATAATAAGACGAAATGAACAAAGCTAAGATATTAGTAATTTATTATTTACTATCTAGACATAATAATCCAATTATTCCATGTAAGTACAGACACGTCAACTTATATGATAGTAGCTATTATTGCCTAATATCTCTGTTTTTAAGGAATGGAATGAGATGTGTGCCAAATAAGTTGTGGAGAGGCGAGGTGTATTGCTCCCCCAACGAAAAAGGAGGATCCTCCTACCAGGCGGGTGTTGTGCCTGGCGGGCCACAGCCCGACGGTTGATGTCGGGCGGTTGTTCGTTGCGAATGTTGCTTGCGCGATTCAGGACTTCGTAGTTCTATGTAGCGCGGTAGATGTCGCTACAAAGTAATATGACAGACTATGGAAGTAATTTTATTAAGAAATCAGACGTCTTTCTTCCGGTAGCCAATCAACTGGATTTTTTATATCAAACATTAGTTTTAGTGGGTATTATGAAAGAAATAATATTATACGTAGGTATTGGAACATTTTCAGTAATATCAGTAGGTATAATAACATGACGTCGGAGTAGTGTCTAGAATGTATAGCTAGGTACCTAGTTGACCTACCTAATTCATCATAAATTTATAAAATTGTTAGTGACATTTGCTTATAGTATGTAATAAAGAATATTCTAATTGAAAGGTTGTACCTACACCCAAATTTTTCGCACCATTGCAAATATAGTCATAATAATCATACATATCCTTAGAAAAAATAATTTTAGAATCGTCGAAAATGGTATTTATTACAAAGACAAGCGATATTATGATACAGAACACATTAAATACTATAAAGTCTGTTAAAAATTCGTTCAACTTACTTAACTTACTCTTATGAAAATCGCTCCATCCATAAAATCATTTTACATTCACTGGAATATATAATGATTTTATGAAAGGAGTGAGCTCATTTTCTTAGCTTCTACTGAGTAGCATTTCATCAACTCTCATACACATAATGTCGTCATTATTATTGGATGTGGAAGTAGGTCGTTCGTGAATAATTGGCTCGTTCATATTATGCGTGAATTGTCCATTACGTCGCATAGGAAATACGACCAACCCGATCGTTTAGAACTCATTCGCAGAAATTTTTATGACTACCGAATATGAAATGTTTTCTCATATACATTCTAGCTAGTACCAATATGAGAATGGACATCATAGGTCGTTAAAATGAACGAATTTCCGTGTATTGAGCTTGCAAAGTGTTAGTGACGTTGATTGTGTAGCGAAGTTGATTTTTGTTTTGGTTGATAAAATTAAAAAAATAATAACTGACTGACTTAAACCTTCTACTACTCCAAAAAAGCCTTTCAAAGACCTAACCAACCGGGCACAAAATAAACTCCGAACTACTACTGAGAATTTTATAGAGAAACCCAATAATAAACTTGTTTCGACTTGGGAATCAAACCCAGGACCTCAAGCGTAGCAGTCGACGCTTACGACGACTACGCTGATGAGCAAGTCTTTAGTTTTTTAATTTTTTAGACAAAATATTTAAAACGTCGTTTTCCTTTAGAATATCCGCGGGTAAATATTTTATTGAAAAAACATACATAATTATATCATCTCCTAAGTCAATTAAAAGGTTATAAATAGACCGATTTCAAGATTTTCAGAAAACAAGACAACGATTGCAGTTTAATACCCTCACTAAACCTACAGCTGACGTATTGCTGTGAAGAAACGACCCATTACCTCTTTATCTGTTATGCGGGTCCCACTTATAATAGCTTTATCTATAACATACACTAATGTCCAGCATAACTATAACTCTAAATTTTAGTAGTCGTTTGGAAAACACCAGAGGCTCACATTCATGACAGCGTAGACTCGATAAAGGCATGGCATAGAGTTGGCTCGTAAAATCTAACGTGGGATAATGTTTGATGTAAATGAGCCTGATGTTATACACCCCAGTGTCAAAAGCGAGAGCTCCTAATATCGCGAAATGACGTGAACAATACTCACGGAGTAATTTCCTGAATCGTAAAATTCTATAGTTACTGCTATGCATTAAGTTCTGACGAACGTATAAAGAAATTCCACAAGTAACTTCAGCTATCTTGAATTTATTATTGTTTCACGAATCCATATTTTTATGTTCTCCGACATCAACTGTTCGTAGTCCTTAATTAATTGAATCTTGATCATAGTGCTCAAGTAGGAAATTTCGACGATGTTAAGCTGTGTCGACTTGATTCGAGGGGCTTTTGTTAATACTGTAATAGTACCCAACCGGTGTTAGTCAGTTTCAGTGACTATAGGATTATCAACAGTAGGTACTCCGAAACGCGCTGGCCGAAATATACTAATACTAAGAATAACTCACAACTGAATGACAAATGACAAATACCTATCATATAATATAATGACATGCTTTTAAATCATGCTTTCAAATTGATCAAGGGATTAGGCTATGCTTTTATGTAGGTAACTAGGCAATGTAATTCCAAATGTAAACAATTATATTAAAAAAGTCCGTAACACTCATAACAGCACTATTTTTGAAAACCAAATAAATAAATATGTTGAACACTTCAAATAAAAACTCTTTTTGTATTCTAGAAAGATTAAAAAGCTTTTTATTATAACTTTATTTAATAGAAAAAAAAAAAACTTATGATAAAACAGAATTTGTGTACCAAAAGGCGTCGATCACATATTATCTAACCCATTAGTATTCATGAGGCTATCTCTAAAACAAACAGCCTTTTCTATTTTGTTAATATTCGTTGCGTGTTTCTTTTCTAATCTTAATAAAATAACAACATCGTGTTTATAAGCAAGTTGTATTAACTCTTGTAAATTAATAAGCGTCGCGTGAGAATTGACAATTTTAATTTAATCAAATTTATAGAGCTATTTTATGGTATCGTTAGGATAGTTTTTTATTATTTTAGATAATCTGAAAAAGGGGTCCTACAAAAAACATTTTCATGTAAAATGTTATCTTGTCCAAGACAAGATCATTATTTGTCTCTATCTCGCTACTATTTGTGTTTTAAAATATATATATTATTTTTTATTTTATATAATTATAGCGACTACATTGGTGCTTCTGATTTGTTCTGTAAAAACGATTCTCGATAAATAAATAAATAAAATTTACGCGTTCGCACGAATACCATGAAAAACAAAATTGATGGATCAAAAATGCAACACTAATTCAATCGTGGGATGTCCATGATTCACGTCCTAAGCCTACATCATCCGGGCATCCATTTGTATTCTATATCCATTGCTCGCCCGAACGTCCGGATAATGCCATTATGCTATTGCAATTGCGTATAGTGTGACCAATAAAGTTTAGCGATCATTTGCAATACGTTTCAGTAATTCTAAATCCACGTGTATCTGATCGCACATGATTTATTCATTTACTTGTGCTGAAAGCCTGGTCGTAGGTACCACTGCTATGCTTGAGGTCCTGGATTCTATTCACATTCACAGGTCAAGCAAAGTAGGGTTAGGCAGAGGTGTACCAATGTACATCCACAGTTTGCCGATATGTTTGTTTACGTCCTATGTAACAGGGAGATTGGGTTTTTCGATGAATTAATACTTAATGTAGTAATGGTTCTGTGCTTGGATTTGGGCCCAGGTACTGGCAATAGGCTCGCCCCCTATGGTATGGAAACTAAATATACTATTGTGCAATTTAATGGTACACGCTTGAAATTTTCGGATCATATAATATAGGTATCTACATACACACTTGACTTTCCGAACACTGATTAAATTTAAATGTAGTCCAATTACATTGCGTTGATTCATCATTTGAAGTTAAGAAACTATTTTAATCTCTAATAATACTTTCATTTGCAAACGTAACGCAAACCAGACAAATATCATATTTTATATCAATACGAATCCAATTTCAATCTTTTATATCAAGTGCTTTCTGCGGCCCAGCTATGCAGCATTTTTCAAACATATTTTCGTTCAGCTGCATAGTGTATTTTGTCAACCGTAGTGGTCGAACTCCGAAAAATACCAAAATAAACAGAAAAAATAAACAAATATTCATTCAATTTAGCAACATTTTTAGATTTCCACCCAAAACGATTCGATTAGTGGTGATGTTTTGTTCGGCAATTGGAAAACTACTAGACCAATTGATCCGCCTAAATTGTATTTTTTCAAATCGGTCTCCATATAAAAAGGTTGTAATGTTTTATTTGAGATTTGAGAAATCTTTTAATTCGTCCTAGAAGAACAAAAATTGATTAAAAACGAATGACTTTTGTACTTCACTGTACAATAATGCCTTATACTTTCATTGTTGGTCGAGTTGACGAATTCAATATAATAAAAAATATGTTCACCGACTCGACCTCGTGGTTTGGCCGAGATGCATAATAATAATTAATATTGAAATAAAACTACTTTTTACGGATTCCCTTTACAGCGTCCATGGTCAGGACGCTGTAAAGGGTCCGAAACATCGGGATTAATAATATCAATATACGCGATAAAATCCGTAAAGAGTAGTTTTATTTCAATGTATAATATTCGCGTAAATGTCAGAAATCAATAATTAATATATTAATTTCCCAACTCGGCCAAGTGGACAAGATTCTCACGGTCGAATTAGTGAATAAGTCCTTGATAGTATCACTATTATTAAGGTAATGGATAACAAATAACAAAATTTAGTAGCGTTTACAACACACACGTATATAAACAAATCTTCCGTACTCAACTAACACTTTATGATCTTGATACAACGTCAACATTTATTAAAAGTAAATTTGTATGTTTATTCTTATAGCTCATTTTGGTGTAAGACTACAGAAATTTTTAGAAAATACAAAGCCTATAAATGACTAAAAAAACTAAATCAGTAATTATGATTAAAAGCATAAACTAACCTTAAACTGCCTAGAGATATACATACCTAAATAGGGTTCCGCGCGTAATTCGTATAATAGCATTCTTTTTAATGTATAGTTTATTATATAGTTATGAACATAATCTTTTTCACTGAGGATATTCGTTATAGGTATTATCTAGTCTTACATGAATAAATTAACATCTTCTAAATGAATAAATTATAAAAAATAAACAAACTGTTCGGAAAGTTAGTTTTTAATCGAAAATTAAAAATCTTTGGGCTCCTGTTACTTTTTTGATGTGTCATATTGTACATTTTATCGACTTTCATTGATGCTTTTTAGTAGAAGAAAACAAATACAAAAAATGTACTACAGCAACTTAGCTGGGCCACGCTCTGGTTAACTGCAAAGGAACAAAAAGTGAAAAAATATGAGGACCGCGGTAAGGTACCTACGAAATGTATAAAACGTATATTTAAAGTAATAAAAATGTTATCGCGGAAACCGTATTGTTACAAGCATACCAATTCACAACTTGTAAAAACAGTATGGAAATATATAAATGTGCAAATGAGACTGGGTTAGGAGAAAAGAAAACAGTAGCTATGTAGAATTGGTATGCATTTTATAGTATCATCAATATGTGATGTTTCTAGACATAAAAATTGCATTCACTTTTTGTTAATCATCCTGACCTTGATTTCCGGTTTATAGATTGAGATAAATTGAGCAGTGATAGCCTAGTGGTATGATCATTGGACTGCTAAGTCGAAGGTCTCGAGTTCGAACCCAAGGCACGCACCCCTGACTTTTCGAATTCATGTGCGTATCAATAATTAATTATCACTCGCTTAAACGGTGAAGGAAAACATCGTGAGGAAACCTGCATACCTTAGAGATGTTTCTGGATGGTTTATGAAGTCTGCCAACCCGCACTAGGCCAGCGTGGTGGACTATAGCCTAATCCCTCTCAATATGAGAGGATGAGGACCCGTGCCCAGCAGTGGACACAGTACCAATATGATGATGATTTGTATATCGAAGGTATCTACGAGTATGATAGGTAGGTATATAATACTTTAATTCGTCCTATTTGTCCTATATCCGCCGCCCATGAACATTTTCAACACCACAGGAGTCGCCAATGTTTTAGGAGACTTGGGCTTCCAGTTCTCTCACTTAACAGCAAAACGCAAATAGTGGCTACTTCAAGCTGTTGTACTGTGAGTGCTTGGCTTAACCACAAAAAAAAATCTGTTGTAAAAAACTTAATAGGTACTTACTTTATTAAATTTACTTTTATTTGATTATGTATTTAGGTATTTCTTATGTATTATAAGTATGCATTAAAAAATATATATAAGTGTTACCTATATCTTGTCTATTACCCATAGTACAAGCTCTGCTTAGTTTGGGACTAGACGGTGTAAAATTGTCCAAGAATATTATATTATTATTCATTAATACTTCATGCATAGTCGGTACTATGGCGGTTTGCCTCAATTCCATACGACATTTTCTGCCAGACAACCTTGGCGTGATGCAGAGACAATAAAAACACAATCTGCGCCTGTAGACAAGTGGCAATCTGACAATCGAATCGACGAACGAATAGAAACAAAAAGTATGGAAATAACATAAGCTTTCGACCAATCGGGCGATCATAGATGTCATTCTCATACATTTTGTTTCTATTCGTTCGTCGATTCGATTGTCAGATTGCCACTTGTCTAAGCCCCCAGGTAATTTAATGGAAATTAGATTAACAATATATGATATCTACTAAATTATATTCAATATAATTATTATTAAAAGTTAAGTTGTTAATTACAAACTTAAAATATACGTTTTCATTACCGTGATGAAGAGAGATAAATTGAAAGAAAAACTTTTTTTAAAACAAGCTTTTATTTAAATACGCTAAAAAGAATAAAAGTCCTTTCATTTGTTACCCATATTGTAGGAAAGCATAAAAAATAGCCGCCATCTTTAAAAGTCAGCCATATCAGATTTAGAGTGACGTCACTTTATTTTTCGAGTTGTTCTCAGCATGCCCTTTAATTTGAAACCCTTATTGTAGGAGTGCATCAAAAATAACTAGTCCCCCATTTTGGGTGTTCTGCCATGATGGACTTAGAATGACATAACACATTTTACCATAAATTATCATCGAAACTAAATGTGTATACAAAATTTCAACTCAATCGGTTAAAGACATCTGCTTCAAAATTGAGTAGCAAGATTCCACCCGAACAAACAGTAACATACATTGCAAGCTGATTTAAAGCTTGTAAATAATACTGAGAACAACAATTAATCCAGGATTAAATTCCACGTAATCTCTTTAACATAGGCACTTGCTTGCTGAGACCTAATAATTGAATTTATTCTACATTAAAATTTGTTGTAGATTTTAAGCTGAAATGCGAAACACTTTCGAATTTCATGATGGTAGCCAACGATACGACGTATAAAAAAGATAAAGACCTGGACTTTCCAGATCTACAAATAATAAAGACATCTTCTATAATTTTGTATTTCGGTAAGCACGTGCCCTTAGTTCCTAGTCAATTATAAGGTCGACCAAAAGTTTAATTGAGTTTTTCTGTTAGGATATCCCTGTGGCCAAAACCATATTACAATAAAACTTCTTCATTTTATTATATTAGGGTCTAATTACTTTGCGGACATTGCCGTAATGACCACGCTTAATAAACGAATTAATGGTTAGAGTTTTAGTTTGAAACACAAGTGGAAGCTGGGTTTGATCGCTTTCTGAGCGATTTCATGACCATGAAATCAAACTTAGGAACGAATAAAGAGATGTTTGCAATGTCACAAAATAATGTTACTCATGTTTTCGTAATGTTTAACAAGTAATGGTACGCGAGTAACGTTTAGAATAATATAACAAAGGCTTTTTTTTTGTCCCGGAAAGGTTATAGAGTAATGTTACACGAGTAATGTTTGTTTATCGCATAGTATTTAACGATTAATGTTACGCAAGTAATCATTATAATTTTCCGAGTAATATCACAGTGTATATGTAATATCACAAGTGATTATCATTTTGTATTTTTTTGGCATTTTCCATGCTAAGATTTTAAAGTTATTTAGCGAAGGAAAAATTCGACCGCGGGCAGGATTCGAACCTGCGTCTTCTGGTTAGGTACACCAGACGCTATGACCGCTAAGCCACCGCGAGTCCCACCCGCCATGACGAATTTTGCCTTCACATTCAGAATTTACGTCTTTATGGTGACGTCAGTAACACCTATTGAAAAGCTTGCTTTTTCAACCAACACAACTTACTTTACAGTTAGTTCAATGTCGAACGATGCTACCTTACCTACTAACTATCTTTTTGTATTTTTTGGCATTTTCCATGCTAAGATTTTAAAGTTATTTAGCTTTTAAATATAAAAAAGCAAGCTTTTCAATAGGTGTTACTGACGTCACCATAAAGACGTAAATTCTGAATGTGAAGGCAAAATTCGTCATGGCGGGTGGGACTCGCGGTGGCTTAGCGGTCATAGCGTCTGGTGTACCTAACTAGAAGACGCAGGTTCGAATCCTGCGCGCGGTCGAATTTTTCCTTCGCTAAATAACTTTAAAATCACAAGTGATGTTTGTTAGTCCCGTAATATGTAGCGAGTAATGTTTAGAATACTATCATAACGTGATTTTTTTTTATCGCCCTAAACAGTTGCTGCGGTTGTTCATTATCCTGTTTGTGATCACACAAATCATCGAATTTTTTAACTGACAAAATATGAAAGGAAATAATAGAAGTCGTAAGCTTTATTAAATTTGTTCTTTTTTGGTCTTGCTAGAATCATAATAGGTACATGAAATTTAGCTGAAATGTCGTAATATTAAGTTACTCATTATCGTTTGTCACCTAAAATCCCTCGCCTTGCTGTCTCACTAAGATGCGACGGGCCTAAGAGTAGGCTATTTAATTCTACGGAGATAATATAAATGACGTTTGGGGTAATGAGTTATTGTTTACAATGCACGCGTCATGTTTGAAGTAATGTTACTTGGTGATATTACACGCATCTCTTACCCATGTCTACATATAACTATCTAAAATTGAATCATGGTCCTTCCAACTGACCTTATAGTCGTCGAGGAAAATGTTCACTTTTTTACGACTGAGACACGGCTACGTGTAACGTTATTTTCGTGCCACTCTGTTAGCGTAGTAGCCCTCGTGTGGCGTGACATAGCCCAATTGGCTACAATTCAGTCATATTGAATCAAGTTCGACGCATCGTATAGATTGTGTTTTTAGATAGACAATGTTTCAAGGAAATTGATGTTATTGTATAGTAGGTATATGGATAATAGCTATATTATGTAAATAAATAATAATAAATAAATAAATTCTTTATTGAACAAAAACATACTATAACTATAACATTGGTTGCGGTAATACCTACATTAGTAATAATACTGTGTCGTAGGTATTAACGCCCACCTCAGGAAAGGACAATCGCGTTCTAGAATTTATACTAAATACAGGTTAACAAATAATGTGTGCGTGCGTGTGTGTGTGTGTGTGTGTGTGTGTATGTGTGTGTATGACGGAAGAGGTCGATATTGGAAAACAATTAAATCAGGGTTTGACTAAGCTCTCCATGTCTCCATGTCTCCATAGGTGAGGGTTTGAAGCCAATCGTCAGTGAGTTTCTTACAATCCCTATAACAACGAGAACAAATATGAAGTAAACTGTTAACCTTATTAAAATCATAATGTTGTGTTGTGTTGGTGATGTTTAAAATCCCTTTTTAAGCTGCAACTTATTATTCTACAAACGAATAGTCAAACCAGATCAGACTACAATATTAAATAAAATACTATAATATTAAAATACGAATACCTACAGTTTCTAGAGTAACTATGAACATTATGTAAATCCCTACTCATATTATAAAATAATGCGAAAGTAACTGTGTTTGTTTGTTACGCTTTTTCGCATAAACCGTAGTACCGATTAATGAAATTTTATAGATTAGACCTTAGAGAAGGACATGGGCTCTTTTTGTCTCAAAAAGCCTTTTGGCATGGTGGTGAAACTGCGGGCAACAGCTAGTAAAATTTAAAGGCGAGAACTTTTTTGATTTGTACACAAAATCAACATTCCCCACAATTTTATTTTATAGACAAACAAGAAACACAAAAACCTAATTCACAAACAATTGACGATCTCTGTGGTCTAGTGGTTCGAGTGCCGGACTGCTGATTATGGGGTCGTGGGTTCGATTTCCACAGGACACAAATATTTGTGTGTATAAAACATGAGTATTTGTGTTTGTCTGGGTGTTTCTTATGTATTATAAATAAGTATTTACAAAAAAAAAGTATCTATGTATTTTATCCATTGTCTAGTACCCATAGTACAAGCTCTGCTTAGTTTGGGACTAGATGGTGTTGTGTAAAAATGTCCCAAAAATATTATATTATATATTATTAGTATAAAATATTATATATTATAATCCAAAAATACTGAAAAATAAGTGTATGAAGCAGTTTTTTAACATACAAAATTAAAAGCAGTGAGGGCCTTGTTCACGAGTACTAACATAAAATATGGCATAAAAATTGAATTTCATGTTAAGTTGTGATTGCTGGGTAAATGGAGTCGGTAGGTACTGGCAGATTGCCAAGGTTGATGCAAACTGTTGGAAGCGCGCCTTGGAGCAGATACGAGGCGACAAGCAGGCGCGATCCATTCTCTACCTTTCTTCAGCCTTAAATAGATTACTAGGACTTTTCAGTGGAATGGCCTTTGCAATATTATTAGAAAAACCCCTTGCTTTTTTTATAAATACAAATGCGATGGTTCGCGTCTTTTTATAAAAATGCAAAGTAGGATATATAATTTTTAAAACTCATCATCAAAATGAGGTTAATCAGAAAAATATTTTTTATAAAAAAAAGCTTTTTAAGTAAATTTTTTTTTCGTCTATAGGAGAATTTTTCGTATATTTTATGATAATGTCCAAAATAACGGATAGTTATCCCAGAAACTTTGTTTTCAAAAGCTAGATAGAGCAGGCATATACCATTTTAATGACCACTTTAAAGTCTGCCAGTAGGAATAAATCTTTGATGTCGGATAACTCGCATAATATCCATGAAGATAATAGTGAGGGTAGTTCGTGACTATATTTTATTGTAATAGCTATTATGATAACATACAATGCAGTCAAACTTAAACTGTAACTCAAATAAAATATTTATACTATCATTATGAACCCATTTAGGTTTTCACTGTTTACCATGGCTGTTCTTTCAGAAATAGCGGTTTTGTGCCATAGCGCACTGGCCATAATGTTATACTTCAAAGACAGCTAACCATCAAACTTTTCCGAAAGTTAAAAAAATGTCCCAAATATTATTATTATTATTAAATATCTTGCTTAATAAGTTATGTGCTGCCTCTTAGTCCGTGGTGTGCAATAAAAATATCATTTCACTCTTTTTTATGTCGGGTGTTTGAGTTGAGTGTAGATCTTAACTAAATACTTGTTTAATTACAATGTAGTTTATAATTGAAAATATAATAAAGCACTTACTTACTCAAAGAACGCTTCATTAAATTGTTATGTGCCTTGGACGAAGTGCTTTTACACTCGGTTCTGGTAGTTAGGTATTGTCAGAAGCTGAATGAAGAGCTATACCTTATACAAATCAACACAATAGATGCTGACGTTTTTGCATCTTATTTGCATCTTAAGAACGTTAAAAGCAACCTTTTTGGCAAAATATGAAAGCAAGAAAGGATTTTTGATGATTTTTGCGATTCATGTTTGAACAAAAGGAACGGTTTTTTTTATGTTTCTTAATAATAACTATTAAACTTATTACTAGGGTTGTATACAGGATGTCCATGAAAGCGGGACACCTGCGGTATAGTAAAACGTGAATACATCTTGATGAATTGATTTTTCTAAGGTTAGGAAAGGATATTGTGCACAGCTGATAGTTCATGACCTAAATGTTTTATAAACATTGATAATGGAACGGCTATCAAAATGAGGTCAGGAAAGGAATAAAAAATATATTATTATTTTACAGGTTCCTACTGCTTTTACGCGAAATTATGGTGATTTCAAAAACTTTAAACAGATAGACGGTTTTTTTTTTTCAAAAATCTTTTTGTAATATTTATAATATTACTTCCAGATGTTCCATTTTTTGAACACATTGTATATTGGTATGATTGCTAAAAGTAAATGGTAGTGGTTGTTTTTGGTATTATTTTGTCGTAAATAAAATAGAATAGATTTTTTTACTGTATTTTAAGTGCGTTAACTAACACAAATTATTTGATATCTCTCATTTTATAAGTAGCTCGTGGGCCTGTAAAGGTTTAAATACAAAATTTGTCAAATTATAAAATTCGAAATATTAATATTCTCAATAATATTATTTCAGAATTGTATTCATGGATGACTTTTATCATCCCATAGTTTTCGCCTGTTGCTATGGCTTGATTAATGAATGTTACTTCCCATGATCTACTTATGATTAATTCCCCGCTTTCAATGGGCATTGAGAATAATGGATTCGTTCGTGTCTCCTTCAGAAATGCTGAATTAAGTAAATCTAAAATGTCAATGACTTTTTAATGACAATTAACGCAGATTCTTAAACCTTTTATGGGCTTATCTTTAAAAACCGTCGTCATACCAAATTTTTACTTGAAATTATTTAAATCTACGCACAATTGATATGTACAAACTTTTGTACTGGAATGAAATCTGTGTCATGATTCTGATTTCGCAATATGTTCTTGAAATACCAACGAAAAAATCTATACTGATATTACAAATTGTATACAGTGTGTTTGGGAAATAATGCTCAATTTTATCGACAAATGCACTTTTATATATACTCCTAACCCAACACCACGTGAATGGCAGCCATCTTATTAGATTAATAGATAAGCGTTGGCTATGGAATAATTAAACAATTTTTCCTGAATAATAAACAAAAAGGGTTAAAAATATATGTTAAATTACGAAATTTTACACAAAAAATACTTATAGTTTTTGCGTTTTCTACTCTAGCGCAAAAATAACCCCGATATGTTGCATATTTTTGTATGTTTAATCAAAAGTATTTGAGACAACCTACAAAATGGTTTCCCAAACATATTGTATAATAATATTAATTATAGATATTTAACAATATTTCTTTTTTATTCAGTCATTCCTTAAACTCACTCGATCACAATTTGATTTGCCTGGATATTTTGTTACAATGAATGTGTGTGAAACCTGAATGCAACCTTTGGTATCCCATTTTTTTATAAACGAATAATTGAATAAAGCCCGTCACTCTAGCAGTCTATTTATATTTTATATATTCATATATAAAAATGTAAGAATATACATCAGTTTTGCTATAAAAGTGGGATCCAATTCAAGTTTCACGCAGAGTTATTTATCTTTTATGTATCACTAGCGGCGGCGGCGGGCGGTAGCGAGGGGTTGAATCTTGATGCTTTACGCTATCTAAGCACATTGTAAATAGTCCTGTAAATTTTAAGGAACTTTTAGTTCTATTTATAGTTATTTCATCAACTGCCTTATTAGTACAGTGGTCGTAAGTACGACTGCTACGCTCTAGCAAACTATCTCTAGGTTCTAGGTATAGATCTCAGATACACAAGTGTAATTAGTTTTTTTTCTATAAAATTCTCAGCACGGAGTTTGGAAACGTGCCCGGTAAAAAACATGAGGCCCCTTTTTAAATGGACTCTAAACATACCGGTGAACTTTGTATGTACATTAGTACACTTCTGCTGACCTCTTCGGCATATACTGGAAAAATGAGACCTAATTTGGGTTTCTAGTAGAATTCAATTGATGATTCTAATTCTAAATGATTTAAACCGAATTCGATTCTTAAAATTTATCCAAATACGACTGAGGTACTGTAAACAACCTCGAACATAGATTAAGTAGTCTGTACGGTAAAATAAAAAGAACAACCTGACGAATACTACCACCATCATTTCCATGGATCCCAGCAAAATCATTAATTAACCGACAACGGCAGACACTACAGAGTGGCACAATGCCGCTCCCGTACAATGAATCAATTCAGCCTTAAGCCTGAAGCTTCGGCCCAAAGTTGGATGATATAATGCTAAACAGAAACAAATAAGGCAAAGAAGGTAATATTTCATGAACACAGAGCAAGCGGCTTTATTGCCACTTCGTAATTTATGTATAACACCTGATTATCTCAGAAATGACTTGGCTAAAAGAATAATATAAGTAATATGACCTTCGTCAGAGCTTTAAACTTGTGCTGTAATTTGTATGTACAAATTAGATTTTGAAACGAAAATACCATAGTGTCAGTACTCCAAGATGTACTTGACAAGTTTTTTAATCTGTAATTATTTATTTAAATATAAATTCTTGCGCTTCAAAATCTAGTTTCATGTTGGGCGCCAGTCTCCGATAGCATTTCAAATCGAGTCCTATGTTTGGTCCCACTCTCCAGTAACACTACAAATCTTGTCCCACGTTGGGCGCCAGTGTAAGAAAAGCTTGGTACGTCTAAGCCAAAATCTTCGGCCCAAAGTTGGATGATATAATGCTAAACAGCAACAAATATGGCAATATTTCGTGAGCGTAGAGCGGCTTTATTGCTACTCTGTAATTTATGTGTTACACCTGATTATCTCGGAAACGATTATGCTGGTCATAAAAAAAATAGACGGCTTTGCTCAGAGCTTAAAAATTGTTCCATAAATTAAGAGAACAGTTGAATGTGAGGCGACCTCACAACACTAAGCTGGTTGACAAAGTTTCTGCTCCTGAAAAATAAAAACCCGCATCCACCTCACAGCAGACAAAAATATCATTTCAACCAAACGTGTACTGTGTAAGCTCGATTCACCATAACTTACCATAACTTAACTATTCCATTACGAATATATCAGAGGCAGCGACGATCGTTCGTGCGGCAAGCATATCTTACGACTTTGATATGCTCACATAATTATTATTACATATGATATACATGTGCTTCTATAGAGGTAGAGTTATTAAGCACGATGTAGATTATTTATCTACAAAATTGGTGTTTTATATCAGATCAAATGGCATGTAAAGCAACTGTTTTCATACTGAACCTTAAGCACATAATATATACACTAGAATCAAACATAATCTTACAAATTGAATTGGTAATTTCTTGAGATGTTGTCAATAAGAATGTATAATCATAGATCACTGCCAGCTATTCAGCGTAAAGTCCTGTAGCCCGATTCACGTAATTAAAACCGTAGCAATGTCACAGCGACTTAATCGTTGAAACAGTTTTCCTATTCACATCCGTAATCGAATTGTTTTCAAATCGTTGAACTGTGTGATACAGTTCAGTATTAGTATTAGTTCAGTTATTTTTCAATAGGACGACTTATAAATCGCTCCGATTGACGGATTGTATAGGAAAACTGTTTCAACGATTAAGTCGCTGCGAAATCGTTACCGTTTTAATAACATGAATCGGGCTACTGGATTGGTTTCCCTTTACTTCTATTTTTTTAGAAGTTCTAATTAGCACAATTAGTACTTGAGAATTATGGTAACCTCAAAACGGTAGTCCTATTAAAACGAAACATTAATTTGTGGTTGCAGACTTGGGTGCAAACAAGGTGATATGAGGCGTGTCGTACTGGTACTGCGGTTGCCATGTGCTAATGTCCGTTTAATGGCAGTCTAAAACATACGAGCAAACTATGGATATACATAAGTACTTATCTGCTTAACCCTTCGGGAAATTTAGTGTTGATGTTTTATAGTAGGTACTCATGTTTTCGTCTTTATGAAATATCGATCATAAATGTTATCTCCAAACATCCTCTATGTTGACATTCTCTCCACCATGAAAAGTTCAATGCTCTTGGCTTCGCCCCAAATTTAAATATTCTATTGTATGAAACTAGAACAGACGACGGATTCAGATTTAGAATAAAAAGTTATCTGAGGACATATAATGTATATAAAATAAAATGAAATTCCCATTTAAGTACGAGCAAAAAGAAAGGTGTTCGTGAAGTCTATGAACATTCTGGAACTCGTTACATACGAATGATACGTATTACTCTCACGTATGCAAATAATTTTACGATTACACGTTTTTGTTAAAGTCTGGGTAATTCTTAGGAATTTCGGTAATCCTGGGATGAAGGCACTTCACAAATGCTTTTATACATTATTTTGTACAAATATTTCTAGGAATTAATGTCTTTTGTAGAACTTTGACATCAAGTTAGATTATTCCCGTGATATCTACACTACTATAAAAAGGAAATATTTATATTTTTGTGTGTATGTTTGTAATGAATAAACTCAAAAACTTCTGTGCCGATTACAAAAATTCTTCACCATTGGAAAGCTACATTCACCCTGAGTAACATAGGCTAATATATATTTATTGCTAGAAAAGATTAGGGAATCTTACGTCCACCCGTGCGAAGCCGGGACGGGCCGCTAGTTTGTTAATATTTTTAAGTAAAGCTTCATCATAAATCTGTCATAGTACAGACAACTGTTTAGGCATGCATACACAAACGTTTTTATAGAATTTGTTTAAAAAAAGTTAGAAAGAAATAAAAAAAGTATATATGGAAATAATGGGAGACATAAAACATGCTGAATTAAGTGAGTAGACACCACATCAGCTAGATTTCAAGCACAAATATTTACATACTTTTTTTCTTGGATTTTCACTTGGAACCTACTTTTTGGAGGTAAATCAGTTACTATGATAGATATCAGGTTATTCGTGGATCCTGCTGGAGAAGGAATTTTCAACCATTACAATATTTTTATGACAGTATATTAGGTAGTAGTTAGTAGTAGTTAAATTGCGACTGCGGATAGGATTCAAACCAGTGTCTTCTAGTTAAATACACCAGACGCTATGTCCAAATATCTTGCTCTACTTGGGAGGGTAAAAAGGCCAATATAAAAAAGTAAAGTTCAAGAGTTTGTTTGTTGGTTTTTTTCTTGATGCAGTAATCCCTCTGGGATTGGAAAATTAATTTGACTGTCTAATTCTTGAGGATACCTATCCTCAAGAGGCTATTTTATTTCACACTACAACCCCTAGGAGACAAGAAGAAATTAAATGGCGGGTGGAACCGCGGGCACAGCTACAATTTTAAGTTTTAACTTTCTAATATCAATCATATTATAATTCATCACAAGGGTCAATTTACTCCAGCTAAATTGAACAGTTACATAAATAAAAACACAGTAAAACTAATATTGTACATAGTACCGAGGGACCGGTTTCATTTTTTGATTATATATTGTTACGACGACCAGTTCAGCGATAGAAATAATACTTCCAATTACGTTCTAGTACTAAAAGGCAAATGTACTGCAAATACATACCTACCTATTTGTACCGTACACTGCTGGCAATAAAAGAAAACGATTACAGCTTCATACAGTGCCGCGAAGAACGAAATGAATATCATCGTGCATCGTTTCTACTAAATGAAACTTACGGAAAAACAGTTTGTTTGGCCCACCTAACTAAAAAAATAATTGTTTTTTGTAATTTGAATGTCTATGCGAAGACATTGCGTGATGTGACAGTTAAAAGTTATAACATACCATAACATAGTTAATCCTATCCTATCCTACTAATAATTATTATAAATGTCAAAATTTGTGACGATGGATGGATGATTGATAACTCTTTCACGCTAAAACCACTGAACGGATTTTGATGAAACTTAACAGTATTATTATTTATATACATCAGAATAAAATATAGGCTATAATTTATAATGATTTGGAGTTAATTAGCCTAATTACAACGCGGGCAGAAGCTAGTTATTAATACGGAATGTAACTAAAAACGGTTAAATAATAAATGTTTCTTTTTTATATCATCCTTTTGCTCCTCAATTATTTTTCGTAACGTAGCATTGATTAAAAGTAGCCATATTAAAGATTAGCCAAGTTCAACCCATAAATTGGATATGCCATATCTTTAATCGCATAGAACAATGTTTTAATGAAGTTCCAGGCAAATTGCAGGAGGATATTGAAAAAACTAATTCACTTTAAGTTATTCTTGTCTCAAATCATGGATTGTGTCAACTGAGTGTAAAGTTTATTAAATGTAGCTACGTAAATAGTAATGTACAGAGGCCAGCACACCAAGCTACCACAATCTGTCTAATTTCTTTGATAGATTCTCAACTTTAATACAACATATTAAGGTTCATTTTCAATTGGGAAAATTTTACAATCTTCAATAGCTTGACCTGCTGGCGTCTGTACGTAAGATAATTATGATAATAATAAAATTAAGTGCCGCGGTCATTATAATCCTCGTAGACTTCCGAGCCTTCTCGTAGACCTATATAAAATATATCAGTATTTTACAACCGCAATCCAATTTCTGACCGATATTTTAAATATATTATATTATAAGAATAATCACCCATCCAAAGACAGACCGCGACTATTATTACTCAGTTACGAACCTCTTCTAGACTAACCTAGTAATGACAAAAACGTTATCCATTACATGTAATATACATGTTATGTTGGTACCATCATGCAAGTCTATAGATCGATGCTTTATGTACACGCAAGTTTGATTTGAGCAAAAGAATAACAAGATTATTAGAATTCTATTGACATAGGGATCGTATCCAATATCGGAATTTACTGGCCGCGAAATTGAACTTGTTGGCTATAAAAATTGGTATCTTGTCAAAAAGTGGAATGTAAGAAGAAAATATCTTATAGAATACAATAATATTTATTCCTTAGTAGAACATTACCAGTTTTTATCTTCCCGTGACAGCTAGGTCACGTGATTGCTTCGCAATGACGTGTTACCAACGCATTACCAACAAACATAATCAGAATGTTATTGACAGACAAAAGAAATGCCGGACTTTTCCACTAACGTGAAATGTTTTAAATTATGTCCAACTCGCACTGTCGGTCCAACTCAAAATAATTAGATAAAGGATCACGTAAACTATAAATTTAATTATTATAGTAGGTATTTGTTTGTTTATAAAAGACTTATGGAGCGGACATTGGGAACATTTCATAGGGGACATCGACACGCTTACCATTACAAAAAAAATAATGTTTTTCATACATACGCAGGCCGTTTAGTTATTTAAAACTAGCTTTTACCCGCGACTTCGTACGCGTAGACTTAGTAACACAACTTTTGTAGGATTGATTTCATGGGATGAGAAGTACTCAATGTTAGGGAAATTTCCACTTTTTTCAGAGATTTGAAATATTCAATATAGCAGCGCTAGTCACTAACTATTAGTGTAAGTAGGTCCCAAAATTTCATTCAAATCCCGTAAATAGGTCTCCAACATAAGTTTTCTGGGAAATTCCCACATAATTTTGGGGTAAAATGTATCCTATTTGTTATTCCCGGTCACATACAGGTGTATGAAATTTCATTGAAATTCCGTAAGTAGTTTTCCTACATAAGTTTTCTGGGAAATTCCCACATAATTTTGGGGTAAAATGTATCCTATTTGTTATTCCCGGTCACGTACTATGTGTGTATGAAATTTCATTCAAATACCGTAAGTAGGTCTCCTACATAAGTTTTTGAGAAATTCCCACATAATTTTGGGATTAAATGGAGCCTCTTTGTTATTCCTAGTCACATACTATTAGTGTACAAAATTTCATGCAAATCGGTTCAGCTTGTTTTCCCTGATTGAGTAACAAACAAACAAACATCTAAACTTTCGCGTTTTTATAATAATAATAAGATTAATGTGTAATTAGGTCAACTAAATTTTTTAATCAATCTAATTTAGTCGATTTCTATAACATTTAGGCAAAAAATATTTTAGGAAGCCATTTACCTGCTTTTTAAACTGTGACGATGATAAAATTATGTTTGGGTAACATTTCTCATAGACCTAGACCGCTAATTCAATTTCTTAGATGAAAAAAATATTTATTAGTAACTACTGTAATTATTTGTATGATATTATCTGTGCATAATTATTATTTTGAGCTAAACATACCGAAAGTAATAAATACTTTTTTGTCTATGACAAAAGTCTGAGGCTGTCAAAATGACAGCAAAAAAAAAAGGTTGGCAAACGCGCTCCGCTGCATTTGGTTGTGCGCGGTAGGAAAAATAGAATTATTTTATTAGTGTTGCTTGTGTTTTTGAAAATATAACACTTCACTTAATTTTATAAAATTGCAAGCATTCAACCATAGTGTAGTGTAGGGTCGCTTTGTTTAAATCGGACCGCATCGTCAATAATTATCAAAAATGTGAGGTAGTTGTTAGTAATTTGTTAGGTACTACTCTCGGTTAATGGAATACCTCAGTCTCCTTTGTAAATTATTGTTACAGTCTGTCTGTGACAATGAACTCTGTAAAGGGTTTGAAATAAATTCACTGTAAATAATTTTGGTTGAATATTTAGTATCCAGAAAGCGTCAGACAAATTTAAATAATGGTATTATAATGTAACAAACGTTTTTTTTTGTGTCTGTGGTGCAGTGTTGTAGTGTGTGTGTTAATGTGAATAAATGAGTGATTGTAAAAAATAATATAATATTAATACAATTGTGAAGTATTTTGTCTTTGTGGAAAGTGGTTCGATCCGGTCAGTCAGCACAGGATGTAGTTTCCAGGTAAGTGATTCATATAAAATAATTATGAGTAAAGTCAACGTCATTATGGGTAATGTTTAACTACATTATTGGTGGTAAACCTGACTGTTACGCTAGATTCAGGGTTGAATTCCCAGGTCATGCTGTGTTGTTGGATTTTTCTGTGAAATTTCAAGTAACAGCTCGGAATTTGAATGTGTTCGGTGAATGCCAATTTTTCAAATTAATAATTAATTATCACTCGCTTAAACGGTGAAGGAAAACATCGTGAGGAAACTTCCATGACTTAGAGATTTTCTCGACGGCGTGTAAAGTCTGCCAACCCGCATTAGGCCAGCGTGGTGGACTATAGCCCTCATTCTCTCATTCTGTGAGAGGAGACCCATGCCCAACCCAGGACAGTATATGGGTTGAATACCAAAAGGCTTGCCTCGGACTAAAACATACAAGTGAACTATACATGTACATAAGTAGACCTCTGCCTAACTCTTCAGGGAATACGGTCAGAGAGAGCACTCAATAATTTATCTTTTACTTAAATGATAAATACTACAACACGACCATTAACCGCACCCAGACGGGCGAAGCACATTACTACTTCTTTCAATTGCTAAGAATAATAAAATAGAATGGCTCATAAAGATTTATGTTCGCCACATTTTTCTTTTAATTTCCAAAGAAATTAAGAAATGGATAAGATAATTATAGGTACGTTGGAGCTCCCGAAGTAATTTCTTCATTAAAAACTAAAGTTTCTTTCGCTAGGTATCTGCCCGCTTAATCCCAATTCTGTAATTCTAATTGGCTTGCCCATTAATACTAGTCCAGGACCCAATCAATAGTCGCCAAACTAGCTTACCATCTGTGCCCCTTAATAAATAATCCCTTTGACATGTAGACGCAATATATGTATATATTTTTGGATTATATTATACACTAGCTTTCCGCCCACGGCTTCGCCCGCTTGGTTTCTTGGCTTTTCTGTACTATAAATATATGAAGAACCGCTCGACCGATTTTGTGCAAACTTCACATTAAACCATCTACATATAGGATAGGTGAACCCGTTCTTGAGTTATAAAATTACAACGGAAAGTGGCATTGATTTTTATATATATTATAAATTTTCTTGTACCCGACCCTTCACAGTGTTTTGTGCGCTCAAGGTTATTCAGCGAGCAATGGAATGTCTGTTGTATTTTTTTTAATTTCAATGTTTTTGTTTGAAAAGATAAATTGAGGGCGATTTTGAATAGGAAATGTTGTGTTGTGAAGGAAATACGAACCACATGATCCTGCCCATTGGGTTTTTCCTAGTTTGAAAAGACTAGACACAAAGTAAACCTAGAATCGAAACAGATATCTGCGAAACGACCACTAGACTAATGACAGTCCAGAGGGTCTACTCCCTATCTCCGTCAACGAAGTTCCGAGCCGTTCGAAAGTTCTCCGAAACTTCGGAGTCCGATAAAACAAGTGTCAAATTCAATTTTTTTAAAACACATCGAGAGTAGGGACAACTCTCAAATTGTGTCGTCATTCATTCTTAGTTCGGGCCCCGAACGAATCATCCTTCCGTAGGTGATACGGAGTAGGAAACTCCCATAACGAAGGTCGAAACTACGAACTCCGTGCTTAGGGAGTAGACCCCTGAATCAACAATTTCAACGAAAGTGTGTTTATATTTTTGTTTCCATTTAGTTAAAGATACTGGTGCTGTAGCCATTTATAAAAATTGTCACTAGGTGGCACTCTATCGTATCTACTATAATTTTATTGACGCTAACGCGACCGAAGCAACGGTTAAATTGTTGTTAATTCTGTCGTTATATATGAGAGAAATTTATGACGACTTGTAGCTAATTTTGGCTTCGAGGGTTCCATTAGGTAGGGACAGTTCCAGTAGATAGGTACCAAATATTTTATGATTTAAAAGATGATCAAAGTCAGGGTATTTGGGTATAGTTTTCTGCTTATTTATGTTTGTAAACGTTTTGCCATTTTTTTAAACCATTGCTGAAATGTATATGTATCGGTATGTGAATCCCAGTAATTGATTTCACTTCTTAAAAGTATCTACTTATTGAATCCACGATTGAAAGAGTTAACGATGTTAATCCTTCTTAAGTCTGGCTGTTCTGATGTTTATCGATATATATTTTCTTTCTATTTGCGAATTATGCGATATTAAAATGAAAGTTATAAAAATAGTTTACAATCCTTTCGTTATAATATACTCGTAACTTCTATTTTCTATTTCATTTCTAACATACTATGACGACTGTATTTCCCTTCGGGGACGTCCAGTGAAATGTACACATACCAGTGAACTTTTTACTGGTATGTTTTGGTCCCATGTAACAGGGGGCGAGCCTATTACCATAACCCGGACACAAGTCCAAACTCCAAGCTACTGAGGATTTCATAGAAACACTTAAAAACACTGCTCGCTCTGGGAATCGAATTTTTCATGCCTATATAATAATAATAATATTTTTTGGGACATCTTTACACAACACCATCTAGTCCCAAACTTAGCAGAGCTTGTACTATGGGTACTAGACAATGGATATAATACTTAAATACTTTTTTTTTTGTAAATACATGTAAACGAAGGTCGTCCTACTTCGTTCAATTTGTCTTTGCCGTGTTTGACTGACATTGATTGTCAAGACGGAAAATTTATTAAAATAAATTAATTATGTAAATTGTGAAATAATAGCTTTAAATGTTGTTTCTCTAATTTCAGGTAGGTATTTATGTTTATTGTTTTTAAAATATGTTTATTGTGACCATAGAAACATTAGTGATAAATAAATTCCTCTAATTTCAGAGCAACACGATTGGGCCTTTATTTCAACATAATATAACATATTATACAACAACATTTAAACTTTCTTCCTGACTTTCATATGGTTCTAGTACAGGATTCCTGCTCAAACTATCCGCTTCCAAATTGTATTTTCCTGGTGAATATATTACTTCAAAATTATACTGAGATAAATAATATGTGAGGTCTCCTAGTTCTTCATCCGTTCTAGATTTTATATTCATTTTCTCTAGAGGCTTATGGTCAGAAAATTAATCAAAACATACAACTGAATAAAAACAAATTAAAACTGAAAAATACAGTTTACTATAAGAAGGTTGGAAAAAAGGAGAAGATTGTACTGACTGAGGCTTTCAGCAAAAAAATTATAGAAGATGTACATTATCATTACTGCCATATAGGAATACAACAAATGAAAAACAAAATTGTACCATTTTATACAGCGGAGAATTTAACATATAACATCCAAAAAATCTGTGAGAATTGTGAGATTTGTATAAAAAACAAATCAAGAAGAAAATGTAAATTTGGACTTATGTCTCACTTAGGTCCCGCTACTTACCCTTTTGAAATAGTATCTATAGATACCATTGGTGGATTTGGCGGTTCCCGTTCTACAAAGACTTATTTACACCTGTTGGTAGACCACTCATTTAGATTGCGCTTACGACACTTCCTTATAGAATCACAACGCAGGATAAACATGTTAAATATAAACACCTCAATTATTTGATAATAATAATGTGTGCCAAAATGTCGTACCTAGTGTAACAACTCGGATTTTTCAATTGAACCCTATTGTTTTTATTAATATTATTTTATTTGGAACCAAGCTTGATGAAAATAAACTAATAATTTATTGTTTACCACTTGATGCGATGAGAGATATTATGTATAATGGTGTTCTTACGAATGGATATATATATATGGTTATATATTATTTATTTATAGATATATTTTTATTTTGTATCATAATTTAGTAATAGAAAATTAAGCCTATGGCCTTTAATATTCATTTTGACATTAAATGTCATTGTGTACCGCAAAAATGGCATCCGGAGGTCACAAAAGGGTCTGGTTGAAAACCAGCGCCAGGCAAATGCCGGGCACATGCTGAACCAGATCCTATTTAGAGGAGCTTTGACCCACAAATTATTGCTCTGTTTATTTGTACTGACTTTTTATTTTATTTTTTTATATGTATTTGTGTGTCGCAATGGGTACCCTAAATAAATTGTTTTTCTTTCTTTCACTTTACTAGATATGCCTATATTTTGACCTCAAAAAATCAGAATTGGAGTGACTTTATAAAACTAGTTCAAAAAGTGACACAGTTATATAAAATTGGCATAATTCTATCAGATCAATATCCTGGTATCAATTCGAAAGATTTAAAAAAATTTATAGTTAAAGAGAACATACCCATAATCTTCACTGCAGTAAATGCACCATTTTCAAATGGTTTGAATGAGAGACTGAACCAAACATTAGTTAATAAAATTACATGTAAAATCAATGAAAATAAAAATAAATCGGCCTGGACTACTATTGCTCACGAATGTATCCAAAGGTATAGCGAGACTGAGCATACTGTGACAGGATTTTCGCCAAAATATTTATTGGCCGGTAAAAATATTGATTTTATACCAGATGCATTGAAAAAGGACAGAACATATAATGATTTAACAGAATATAGGAAAACGGCATTAGAAAACAGTATAAAATCCCACAACTATAATAAAAAACTATTTGACAAAAATAGGAAAGCATGTGATTTAAATGTAGGAGACTCCGTGTACGTTGAAAATGGAAATCGGCTAAATAGGAAAAAAATGGACGAATTAAAAATTGGTCCGTATAAAATTTTAGAAAAAAATTCTAAATCGGTCTACAAAATTAACACTGGACACAAGAAATGCGAATCAAAATTTTTCCACATAACTAAACTGGTTCCTGCACTAATATAAAAAATGGGGGGGGGGGAGATGTAAACGAAGGTCGTCCTACTTCGTTCAATTTGTCTTTGCCGTGTTTGACTGACATTGATTGTCAAGACGGAAAATTTATTAAAATAAACTTTGATTATATACTTGTCTAGATGCCACATTGACACGTACAGAACGGCCCAAATAAAGTCTACTAAAATTGGTAGACTCTCTTCTCACTTACGTCAGTGTCATTTGGATCACTTCAGGGTGTGGAGTTCTCGAAAAATAATTAATTATGTCGGTATGTGCTGTCAAATTGTGTCGCAATTATGTGGGAAAACCGTATAATTACACTAAGATCACATTACATCGGTAAGTTTTGTTATTTAACCTCTATTATTTATGAAAACATGATTTTTCAATTCGTTAATTTGTAGGTTCGACAGATTAGCCGGTGTTGTCAATTTATTACAAGGGAGATTTGGCGAAACTATGGGAGATAAAATGCAAATATCAGTCATCATCTTTCGATGAGAAAATTTTATTATTTTAATAATTACCTACATAATTTATTTGATCAGTAAATGATAACTTGCCTTCACAAAATAAATTAAGTCATTCACTAAATAGTATTTTTGTTAGTTCTTTCTAATATTTTGGGTTTCAGATTTCTTAAGACTGGAGAGACATTATACAGCGGACACGAAATGAAATATAAAAAAAAACTATTTCGAAAACAAATACAAAGAGATGGATTTTGATCTATAAATTGCTGTATATATTTTTTCATTGTATTTTTTGTTTTTATTAAAATAAATAAAACACTAATCTATAAAATAATTACTTTATTCAGCCTATTTCGTTTAACTGTCATCCCATTAAATAATGGAGAAAAGGTAAGTTAATAATTTGGAGCAGGCATCCCTAAACACGCACACCTTGACAGTTTGACTACAATAAGTACACAAGCGGTACTCACACATATCACGCAATTTGGCCCCAGTTTTCGCGTGTCGTTTGTTTGCATTGCTCCATCTAGACAAGTATATAATCAAAGAAAATAAATTAATTATGTAAATTGCGAAATAATAGCTTTAAATGTTGTTTCTCTAATTTCAGGTCGGTATTTATGTTTATTGTTTATAAAATATGTTTATTGTGACCATAGAAACATTAGTGATAAAAAAATTCCTCTAATTTCAGAGCAACACGATTGGGCCTTTATTTCAACATAATATAACACATTATATACATACTTATAATACATAAGAAACACCCAGACAAACACAAATACTCGTGTTTAATCCACACAAATATTTGTGTCCTGTGGTAATCGAACCCACGACCCCATGATCAGCAGTCCGGCACTCGAACCGCTAGATCACAGAGGTCGTCTATAATATCTGTACTATTTGTCCGTAGATGCAAATATTGAAAAATAAGGTAAGATTTGTAGGAGTAAAATTAAATTCTCATCTTTTAAAATCTTAGTATCCAAAGGCACCCTTTGAGTACTATGAGTTGCAGGTGTACTAGTACACACCCACTGGTCAATGTTTAAGGCCATTTAGTCCGGAGCAAGCCTACATCCCTTAACAAAGAACATATTAAAGGCATTCCGGTGAACTGTGGGAGTAAGTACATCAGGCTACGTTATGACGTAACAGAACGTAGCTGAACATCACATAGGCGTATGCTGCTATTTGTAGCACAATACAACTTTGTGATATCCTGTACTCGTATTTATTGGATAAGTAACATGTTTAGGACGTGGGCGGGACGGAGACGGAACGTGGTGAAATGAAAACTCGAACTTCATACGCACCGCGACAGTGATGCGAAACTAGGTGTTAGTGTGCTACTCACGACTGTGTATACACACATACACAGCAGAATCACGGATGGGACGGAGATGTGACGCGGGATGGGAAGTGCTAAGCATCTTCGCCGAAGATATTTTTCCCGTCTCGTCCCGTGACACGTTGCCATCCGGCCCGTCCGTACACCCATTAGTATACATCTATACAAAACGGTTTTCCAATCGAGCTGTCAATGTGTGTTATAAAAATGTTATGTTATATTTGCTGCATAGTAACCCTTGTTTTATTTTAGAACTTATTATTTCTTTACTTTTACCATACCACATCATTCCTCCATTCTATGATGGGACACGTACGTTATAGCTTTGTTAATTGCTAAACTTGTCTTATAATGCTAACTGTAATATTCTGTACCGTAATATTTAGTAAAACTTAAACGCGACTTCGCCTATGGACTCACGCGTAGGTAGTCCCAACGGACAACATCTTGTCTCAATAAAAAGTTAGAAGTACAGTCAACAAAGACAGTCGCCCAACTCACATAAATTTCGAAAACATTACAGCACCAAAACTTATCATTACATTCTAATTAAAGTAAATTATATAATTGTCCTATACTGCAGACTACTTAAATACTAACTTTTCGTTGCTTCTGGATAGTAAAGATGTCAAAACATTTTGAAGATTGCTGATTGAAGATTTTTGATTGTTCTGCGACTTTCGTTGCTAACTGTACCTTCTCCTAAAAGATTTTTTGAGGTCAATGTTTTCTTTATACCCTATGTTCATATATCACATGGAACTGAAACTAGGCCGGCTGGCCGTAGTGTTAGTACTACCGGCTAGTGTAGATCGACCGCGGGCAAGTGCAGTGATGACTTGTGGAGGTCTGCTGGCGGGACTGGATGAGGAAAGCAAAAGACTGAGCTCTACGGTGTTCACTAACAGAGGACAAATATAGACTGATGATGATATCATAACGTTCACGCTTGACATCCAGTCATTGTAAATAATAAAAAACATTCAGTAGGTAGATATGCTTACTAGAGATTGGTATGATCTTTTGACTTGATGTTGCTTGTACGCATTTTATGATTCTATATTGGGACCAGGACTCATAACCGTCGGATTGTAGCTAGTTCTAATTAAGCAAAATAACCTAGTTTAGCGGCAAACAAATCGAGTTGTCGCGTGAGTGTGTGAGAGACCAAATCGTTAATACAATAACTAATTTTTTGGGACAACACTCTTATATTACCAATGTGTTATTATCTAGATTGTGGTGCGACGTTTTGTATTTCTACCAAATAATTTACATTAAGGGATAGGGGGCAAACGAGCAGATGGATCGCCTGATGGTAAGCGATTTCCGCCGCCCATGGACACCCAGAGGAGTCACAAGCGCGTTGCCGGCCTTATAACGTACTATAAACATGTTAAAAATATTATATTATTAAATATTATATTATATTATTATTATTATATCTATTAACTATATTTGATCTAGTATCAGTGCTATAAGTGTTCTAACTACTTTAAAAGAAACAAATTAGTTATAATTGGGATTGAAAATTTAACCAAAGAACTTTTTTGACATTGAAATAAAACTACTTTTTACGGATTTTATCGCGTACCTATATTGATATTATTAATCCCGACGTTTCGGACCCTTTACAGCGTCCATGGTCACGGGTAGACTAAGGTGGTGGGCGTCTTGATGATATAATTACTGACAGCTACCCTAAATTTTTATGATGTGACATTTATTACTAATTATTAATTAAAACTAGATGGAGCCGACATTTCCTAGCTGACGACCTCTGAGAAGAAACGCCGAAACAAACTCAGAGAATAATGGTCTCTTTTAAAGTAACAATATTCAATGATCATGTTTTAGTTGTTAATAAAATTATTGTCAATCAGGTTTTTTGACATTTATCACAATGAAACTTTACCCAGATTATATTTCGAAAGAGTTTTAAGTACGAAAATTACCTTGATTTAATTTAAGCTTTTTTTAGCGTACGGATATGTCGGACACGTACCGACATACCCATGAGATCCGTGAAATTCGCCACGACCATACTGGTTAAAAACCGCATTTGCTTTCTCTAGACCTATTTGTAACGGTCATGGCATTCGTGACTTTTTCTACGACAGTGACAATGATTATATTTAACTTAACCATACATAAATGATGAACTGTATATTAGTAATGGTATTTTAATGTAAAAAAAATGTTATTAGCCATTTGTTTGGTCCTCAATGTAGAACAATATTCAGAGAAAACAAAGAATATTTAACATACAAAGCATTAATAGATAAGGTTTAGAATGCTATGTATGCTTTTCATATATTTTTCGAACTCCAATATATTTGAACGACTTTTATTACGACATCGTTGCACAACACAATATGCAAAATGCTGACTTCATGTTAGCAGCTGAAGAAAGTTCGCTCAGGCGGCGAAACTTAAATGGATGATGGCCGCGTATTCTAGCAGTTTGTAAAGTTAGTTGTAAAGAAAGGAGTAGTTCTGTTTGCTATTATATTGCTACTTATTTGTATGTAAGTACTTTGAACAGGTGAGGCTTTTATTTCACCTCGCGTTTGAAAGTGTACAGATTTTAATTTAAGGTTTCACTAAAAACTTTTTATATCAAATGGATCAGAAAATGCCTCACGTGTCATCGTATACCACTATAAAATATAAGCATAGTGATTATTAGATTATTATTACGTATTATGTTGTTTTTAATTGATGTTCTAATAAACTTGAGACGTTGGAATCCGTTGAGAAGCGCGCCAATAAGCTCATTGGGAATGACTCGCTTGTCTGGGCTAAGCTTCAGTGTCTGGAACATCGACGCAAATATGCTTGTTTGTTAGTTTTTTATCGGATGCATTTCGGAGAGTGTGCACCAGATCTTCACGATCTTATTCCCTCTTGAACTTTCTACTATCAGACGACCTGAAGTATGAAAAAGCGACATCGATTCGTGCTAGACATCCCAAAAACCGTAACGAAACGCTTAGTCTACTTTTACCATGCGTAGCGCTGAAATGTAGAATGAGCTTCCTGAGTGGGTCTTCCCCAATAACTATAATTTGGGTGTCTTTAAAATCTCGACTGAATCGGTCTCTTCTAGGCAAGCGCGCTCCACCGTAGTTCGCAGTGTCGCTTAACATCAGGCGAACTAGCGGTTAAGCGTACCTATCACGAATAAAAAAAACCAACAACAACTTGATTAATCAGAGACATGAATGATACTTACCGAGTTATTTTTTATTTTATAGCGTCCGAAACGTTGGTATTAATAATATCAATATAACACGATAAAATGCGTAAAAAGTAGTTTTATTTCAATTTATAATATCCGCGTAAATATCAGAAATTAATACTCACTGAGTTATTTGACTTTAATACAATACAATTCATTTAATACATTTCATTAAAAATAATTTTACATTTATTGTGACTTCAGGTAGATAATTAGTATTATTGATTTCATAGAAAGTAGTACCTATCACCTTCCGAAAACCTCTATCGTTATTAACCAGACATACAATTTGCGTGGGAAGCAACTGATACATATCAATACATGTACCTACGTATTATATTGAAATTAGTTTCCCTAATAATACTTTTAAACTGCGATTCGTAGCAATTATGTGTTATAAATTGTTGGTGTTATGGTGACAGTTTTTTTTATACCACTAAGGTGGCAAACAGGCATACTGCCCACCTGATGGTAAGCGGTTACCGTAACCTATTGACGCTTGTAATACTATCAATTGTAGGTTGCGGACCCTGTAAATCGAAAGTGGAATATTTGGGTTGGCAGTATATGGTGGTTATAAAAAGGTGTGACAGTGTATTAAGTATTTGCGGTGTAAAAAAAATTTCATTGATTTTCCGATGCAAAGAGGAGGCAACAGAATATTTCGGATTCATGCCATGTACTTAAGAACCAAAAACCAAACATGGCTTTACCTGGACTATGGTCGAGCCCGTGGAAAATGCCTTTCAGCACTTGGCCTGAAATAGTGGTACGGTTGGTGCTGCCGCACCGCAATTACGTACTCCATAAGTTAGGTAGGGCATAGTGGGAGTAATTCCACTCAAATCGAAGCTTTCCGACTGGGCACGGACCTTCGCCTTTCAGAAATTTGAAGTAAAATAACAGCTGTGAACTGTGTTGTTGTCCTAACCAGTTGTTGTCAGTTGCCAGTGCTGCGCGAGGAAACGTTGTGTTGGCAGTGGGAGGACTTTGACCCTAATAATGCCAACTCAACTGTTCCTCTTTCGTTTTACAGGACCTTCAACGCGCAGGTGTTACCCCTGGATTTGCAAGTTTTTATAGACTATGGTAACCGCATACCATTAGGTGGGCCGTATGCTTGTTTTCCACCTTTGTGGTATAAAAAAACGCGGAGGCACGTAAATTTTCGCTCTTAATGAGCTTAAGATCGCATCGGAGGTCTACCACTGCTGGGGTCACGGAGGAATGAAACCTCGGTCCTGTAACCCCAGCAAAAAGTGGCAAGGCGAACCCCCGTGTATTTTAGGTGGTAGGCCACCCTGCATGGGTAGAGTCACACCCCGTCACCCTTCCCCGGGTAACGGAAGTCCATGAGGATTTCCACGAGTATAAAAAAAATGTCGAGCCTATGGTACTCACCACCACGACCCCGACCCTAACTTTGCTTGACCTGGGTGGTTAAAGTGGCCGCTTTGATGTTTCACGGACTGCAAAACATGCTATATATTTCCAGTATAATCTGAGCTTGCATTTAATTAAGTTTTCGAACACTTAGAATTCAGCTTCTGCTGGAATTGTTGTGTTGCCGTGTGTCCGTAAATTATATTGTGATTCATCAAAAGTGGTCATTATAGCTCCTGGGATTAGACTAATGACGTAGATTCTAAAATGGTCTTAATCTATTCGTACGTAAAGACCATTTTAAAATGCAAATAGCAGCATTCAAACGCTGCAGCAATTATCTACATTCAGTTCTCTGAAAATGCTGAGTTCACATTATAGTCACACCAAACACTGCACAGTGGGCATAAATACTAAACAAGCTAAATTCGTGCTCTGTGTCTGACTAACGCATTCGAGTTAACTCCAAAACAAACACTCAGCTGCATAATTCGTCTAGGGCATTATGTTTGACCAGCTTGTTGTATAATTATTTCCATTCTACTGCACTTTTTATAACCTAGTTTAGAGAATACAAACAAATTACCTACCTCATTTTTCCAGTTTTAGAAAATCTGAATACCTCTTGGGTCTTGCAAGAGTGGCTGCTACGGATATTATACTCGTAAGTGTAACTTTTAAAGGATTTCATTCGTAAAAAAATTGCAAAAGAAAAAATATATTTTCCTTTTAAGAAGATTCTCAGAATCAGTCTGTAGTTTGGATTATTATATATCAAAAGGCTCGCTATCCCTGACATCAGGCATAGAAATGTCGGTACATTTTTCTTTCTTTCTATACATAATATTCCAGACATTTTCACCGGAAAATATCTGGTTTAGGTATAGAAAAAAAGAAAGTATAAAATCCCATGGAAATCAAGATGGCAGCAACAAGTCGATTTATTTTTTTAAAAGATCCAAGAGTATCTCAATTAAAGAGCATACATTTATATGTAATGTATGTCGGAACAGTAGGTAAATCGTTGGTAGAATCTTTACCGTTGGACATTATATGAGCGTAGATATTTCATATAACAGCTAATCGCACGGGTACAGTTTGATTTAAATTAACAAAAGCAACTAGGGAAACGCGGCGACTTAATACCACGTGGCTACATGCGTTCCGTGCCGTGTCCCAATATTGCCTCTCCGTCCCCGAGCCCCCACGCTCATCCACTTTCATAACCTCCAAAACCAACTGTCAATTTCAGTTGTCAGTTCAACCACGTGATATTGATTTCACCCAAGTGTACTACTTGATGTTTCCACCGATCAGTACTAGATGGCGCCACGTTGTAACTTGACGTTGCGGCATGTATGTAAATACGTAAACTAAATTATATTGTATGTATATCATGTACATGATGATGATGATGGCACGTATGACAATATGGGGGAGTCATCATTCTCAGACCCTTTTCCCAACTACGTTCGGTCAGCGGGTCGGCTTCCAATCACACCAGATGCGGCTGAATATCAGTATTTTACACGAAAGACTCCCATTCAACCTTCGCAACCCAATTCAGTAATACAATTGAGTAATACCGATATCCTAAGGATAGACTAGCTGCCAGGCTTTTTGGGCTTCTAACTACGACTAACGATTGTCATAGATGTAACCGGGACCGACGTTACGTGCTTTCCAAACACGAAAGGGATCTGTGTGTTTAGAATGGTCACCCATCCACAGACTGACCGCAGCTAGCGCAGCTTAACCTTGAAGATCGGTTGATCGCGCGAGCGTAGTATTTAGCTACAAGCGTAGAGACTAAAATAAATAATAAATCATAAGTATGTAAGTGGAAGGTAATTATGTTTAAGCGAATCAACATAATGACCATCCCTTCTAATTGTTAAATGCTCTCTTGAGGCACAGCTAGAATATTCCGAATTCTATCCTGATAATAATAATTGTACCCTAAAATAGTTCCTCTAAAGGCCAAAGGACTATAATCGTAGAGATGCAAGAAGCGATATTACACGCTCATTAATTTATTTAAAGTAGTTTCGCAGTTTATTACCGGTTCTTCTAAATGTGTAAAACTTGCGAGAATGTTCCTTTCTACTCGGTTTTCAGGCTAATAGAATAATGAAGGAACTATTAATATCTACTCAGTTAATTATAACCAGTCGCTAAAGTATAAACTAGGAAGTTTTCCAACAGGTGCAAAGTGTGGTGAATCTTCTTTATTATTCTCTTAGTTTTTAATGGATTGTGGAGAGGCGAGGTGTATTGCCCCTCCAGCTAAAGGGAGGATCCTCCAACCAGGCGGGTGTTTTGCCTGGCGGGCCACGGCCTGATGGTTGATGTCGAGCGGTTTTATACAGCGTGAAATTATAGTCGTTTTGGAACCGCAACGTGGTAACTTAGGATAATTAGTAGTACAAATAAAAAATATTAAGTTGACTGTACAGCTAATAATAAAAAAGTTGGCATTTCAAAAAAAAATTTCACTTGTTCGAGTTTGTTCGTAGTAGTGCACGAATATTTCATTCTTAAACCGCCTCAGTCTCAAGCTTGCCATTTATCAATGATGCGCGGCGGGCGGCGCGGCGCGGTACGAGTCAGCTCATCAGCTGGTCACCTACCTACAGCAACGGGAGCGACGGACGGTCGGATGATCCGTCTGAGTACCTACTACGCGTGATTTAATAGCTAGTAGCTAGACAAGTACATTTTATTATT
The DNA here is from genome assembly GCA_964056405.1 of Acronicta alni. Classification (NCBI taxonomy): domain Eukaryota; kingdom Metazoa; phylum Arthropoda; class Insecta; order Lepidoptera; family Noctuidae; genus Acronicta; species Acronicta alni. The sequence continues at coordinate 13,129,383 of OZ043919.1, forward strand.
AAAATAAATTGCATTACGATGCAGATAGCGACGTAATTTGATGTTAGGTAGGTACCTAGGATCACAGTTCAAATAGGACAAGTATGGCGCCCAGCGAATCAGCTGATACGGGACACGAACGTAATACCTACATTCTTACTAAAAAAATTAGAATAAGACTGTGTGTAGGTAGGTTTTATCGTAGTTCTTATTTAAGAAAAAAAACGTTGCCCAACACTAGGATTTTCTCCTGTGTCATGGGTGCATTTATAAACATAAATTTTCACATACACAAACACGCAAGCCCAGAACATTCACCCACAGATCATAAAAATTTGTTCCGAGCGAGGATCGAACCCGCGACAGGCGCAGCAGTCGCTCGCACAGCCGCTGCGCATCAACATTTTCACGCCAACTACGTAAATTGTACCTACTCCAATTTCTCGTTCATACTTTACACGGGCTTAGGACCGGCAGAAATACTTTATTTGAATTGAACTTATCTTTATTTTACTGTAGGTATCAATAATTAGAAACAGAGAGACAATGAACTGAGTAGGTACTTCAGGCGTTTGGATTTTTGGAATTTGAGCTATTTACAAAATAATTAACTTATGTACATAGCTAAGTACTTACCTATTAAAAGTTTATTTATAAATTGTTTACACTTCCCTGTACCGAAGCAAGTACACGAAATGGAGTCTGCCGCGTTCAATACACAAACGTGCCCGTTTTATGCTATTGTCTTTTAGCCTATCACTTTTCACTTTATCAAAGGCGTCCACTATCGCACTGCGTAACTCGTTAAGACTTTCATGTTCACGGGTATAAAGGAGTCTTTTTATTTCCGACCACAAGAAAAATCCAGGGGCGTTAAGTCTGGGCTCCGTGGTGGGCAAGCCACGGGACCGCCGCGCGACGTGGCCTATCCATCGATCACGGAACTGATTGTTTGGGTAAGCACGCACAACACTTGCATAACGAGCCGGGCAGCTGACATAGGGCAGTTCTTGCCGGTGCATCATTGTTGTTGATGACGTGAGCTCGACGGAACTTATAGGGATGTTAAGCCATTATTATTTAATGTTTTCCATACAAAGCATTAGCTAACATTAAATTCTTGTGCCGCCATTCTCGTGCTTCGCCGCGGAGCCCGCTCGAAGTACCTACTCCAGAATAGCGTCTTCGTTCTCCTGCGAGTCATTTAGGCGCCCTCGACCTTGCGCGTGAGCCGGCACACGGAATTGTCCATGATTGAGAAGGCGCTGGGTTGCAGCCAAGTTGGTAGGGGTTGAAGGTACTTGAGGACTTTCAATCCCTCGTAGCCGCAGCGCCTTTAAATGTTCTGGCCGGGAATACAACCGCTTGGCCTCAGCTTTGGCCTTCCAAATTGTAACTAGTAACAGTGTACAGCTGAACCATTGTCAAGTACCTACTCCGCGTTCGAATATTCATACTGAAGACTCATTTTCGCGTGGCTACGTAAAACGTAAAAAATGCAACCTTTATCGCGCGCGAGTTGCAACAAAACTGGCGGGTGCGGCCGTGCGGGGTGGTTAACGGGGAGCGGCGCGGGCGACGCGACGACGCGAGAGCGCTCGCCGCGCCGGCGCCGCGCATTCTGTTACTAGGGGTAGGTACATAATACATTACAGCTGTGTGCGTGGATTGTAGGCAGCGGGCGCCGCGCCGCATCCAATGGGCGGATAACGTGTCTAGGCATGTTTTACCGCTTAGTGTTGTGTGTGTAACATTGAATGACATCGATCGTAGTGATCGTAGTACGTAACATTGAGTGGAATTATCATGAGTTCTCATTTTTTGTTCGAATATGATATTACTTTTAATAATCAATAAAATAATATATTTTTATTTATTTTAAATTATATTTTAATAGGTTCTATTACTGATATAGAGTCTAAAATTTTCGGTTCCAAAACGACTACAAAATCATCGTGTATATGCAACTGGTGTTGCAAATGTTGCTTGCGCGATTCAGGATTTCGTAGTTCCATATAGCGCAGTAGATGTCGCTACAGGATGATGTGGTAGATTTATGAAGTGTGCCATGTTTCGTGGCTCAATAACCATGTTACCACGACCAGTTTGTAGGTATGTCAGTTTGTAGAATTTGGCTTAAAATATAAACATATGTAAGTACATTCCGAAGTATTAAATTATATTTACATGATAATTATAAAATATGATTACGTCTTTTTTACAAAATACTTAATGGTAAGTAGGTACTACAGACAGAGTCGTATTCCTTAAAAAGTGTTTATAATTTATTTCACATTTCAGGTTTTAAAACTAATCTTGGTCATTGCACCGTTGTGCCAAGACTTTGTAGGCAATATAATATGTTAACCAAAACGACAAAATGGGATATAAGTAAGTAGTTCTTTACCAAATTTTGTGAAAAGTTTAAATTAATTACTTGTATGATTTTTGACTACCTAATTTGTAAGTTCATTCCGCGTTATTTTTAACTCCATAAATTGTTTCAAACTTAAAAAAATAATTGTAATACATATTATTTAGCTTAGTTGTATTCCTTAATGTTATTGTGCATGCTGTGGTCTCCACTAATTGAGGGAGTATAAGTGATAGATATAATTTGCTTTGAAACTTGTTAATGTTTGTGTATATCCTTTGTACGAGATCCTTAATACTTAAATAAATACATGAAAGCTACAACTGATAAAATAATTTATTGTGCCCGTCGTGCATTTATACGACTTATGTCCGGCGTTAGAATAACCGCGGGAACCGTGAATTAAAGGGGTGACAAAGTGACCACTATGTTTAGCTTGTGGGGGAGTTTTAGATTGAACGAGGGTGGGTACTTCTCCCTTAGTGGATTTTATCTGACAGGCGGGCGCTGAGATAAGTGATTCATAGTCTACACGGCAAGAAATACATTACATATATCGCAGAAAAGTTAGGTCTGTATTCACTCTCGTATGTAAGCAAAGGTGTTAAATCCATACAGCCTGATTAACGACAGTGAAACAAATAAACATTTTTTCTGTCTTTCTTTGCTTTCACGTTCTCGCTGAAATACACACACACAATATTTATCTTAGTTTTGTTACGATATATCATAGAATTAGAAAAATAAAATATATTATAAATTGAAATAAAACTACTTTTTACGGATTTTATCGCGTTATATAGTATTGTTAATCCCGACATTTCGGACCCTTTACAGTGTCCATGGTCACGGGTAGACTGAGGTGGTGGGCGTCTTGATGATATAATTACTGACAGCTACCCTACATTTTTATTGTTACATGATCAATGACATTTATTACTAATTATTGGAACGAAGTTCCTTATCGCGCGTTGTGAAAGGGGGCTAGACGGAAAAAAATGTCAACGAAAAGTTGTCACGACACTTTTTGCTTGTCAACAATATTTGAATTTCGAATTATTGAGTAAATGACAATATTTGAATTTCGCGCGTTGTGAATTGTTGAGTGTATACAGGTTTTTTTATTTTTAATTATTAAATTTTAATGAAAGGAACTTCGTTCCATCCGGGTGTCCCTTGACACCTCTCAAGTTTTTATTATTATAATTAATACTAGATGGAGCGTAAAAAGTAGTTTTATTACAATATATAATGTTCGCGTAAATGTCAGAAATCAGAACAGAATTTGTGTCTAAAAGTGAGGGGCTCGTGGCTAAGGTGATAACTACACTAATTAACCGATCTGTAAGATTAAGCTGTCCTAGCCGCGGTCAGTCTGTGGATGGGTGACCATTTTAATACATCGACACCCCTCCATGCCTCGGTCAACACGTCCTTTCACGTCACGTGTCTTTGGTCCCGGTTGTCATGCGAATATCATGACAATCTTTAGTGATAGTCAGTAGCCCAAAAAGCCTGACAACCAGTCTATCCTCAGTATCGGTATTGCCCAGAAATTAAATGGCGTTGGTCTGATCAGGTCAGTCGCTAAATGCCGGTTAGCCGTGCAAAATACTGATATTCAGCCGTATCTGGTTAGACTGGGAATCGACCCCCAAATAGTTGGAAAAGGCTTGGAGGCTGATGATGATCCAGTACCTAGGATTGAATGATGATGGTAGAATTAGCAGATTATAATTTTCTATATAACATATATAGAAAATTATAATCAGGCATAACTTCACGCGTGTATTCCCCGAAGGGGTAGGCAGAGGTGTACTATTGTACACCCACATTTCGCGGGTGTTTAGGTCCCATGTAATAGGGGGCGAGCCTATTGACAATAACCGGACACAAATCCAGACTCCGAGCTGCTACTGAGAATTTCATAGAAAAACCCAGTAACACTTTGCTCGAGCTGGGGATTGAACTCGATAGCGCAGCAGTCGCGCGTAGGACCACTAGACTAATGAGGCAGTCAAAATATATTAAATTTAAATAAGAAGTTGCGAGTAGAATCTAATGAATATACGTATTCATTAAATTAAACGTTTACAAGATCCGCGGCTTAGCTTTTTCGACTTTTTCAATATTATACGTATCTATCTTTTACCTTTAGAGATCGAATTCAAACCATGGTAGAATGATAATCGCTTACGACACCTATACCTACCTTTATTTTTATAGTACGGAAAATCCTCGTGGACTATCAGCCACCTGGGGAGGAGGTAGTATGTCGGAATCATACAGACTAAAAACCTTAATTACCTTCCCGAGCATGTTACTTTAGGCACATGTATAGAATACACACGTGTCGCCTACTGGGGCTATTCACTGGTCATACGGCAGAATCGTCAATTCAGCCCACAGCCCATGGTCTGTCTGCGCCCTCCGACGCCCGTGCGTCTACTACGTATATGCCAGCTATACCTACCTTTCCCACTTTGGTACGCAGTGACGTCACGAATGTTACGATCAATGTTCCCGATGCTTAACATCTACAATATTTTCAAGGATATTTGAAATTCAAAATGTAAAATATATAACTTAATAGCCCACCTATTTTAATCTCGTGTTTTTTATCTATTTAATTTTGAAAGTACCTTTAGTTGACAATTACTAATTCAAAACTGCTTCATTATAGGAGCAAGCAAGTAAATTTTGAAATGCTCAGGTAAAAGAGAATACCTGCTTTTATTCTACCACGCTAAGAACTATGTCACCCATGCGATGGACCGACCAAATTAAATCTTGTATGGGCCCTTGCATCAGTGTATTACAATGTCGACTAACAGAAAACGATAGCGAGATATCGTGAGGCGTATAATATCTGCCCCCGATAATGCTACTATATGACGACTACGATCGATTTGCTAAGAGCTAAACGATATAGAAGAAGAAGAATCAGCTGTAAAAGGTGACAAAAGAGGTCGTAGACCGTCATATATACGAGAAACTTTATTCCCAAGAATTGGTTCAATAAATATGGTATGGTGGCATGTAACCTGTCATTGTGGAAGTCTATGGGGACGCCTTTTTCAGCAGTTGAAGATATTGTGACTGATATATTGATGGTGATGACGATGATACTGGTATTCATTAAAAAAAAATACAACTTATTCCACGACTGATAATAGGTATATTTTGTGGAATTTTGAGTAGTGACAACACACTAAAGTAATAACTTGAGAAACGTGCCTTTTGTTCCAAAGCCAGTGACTCACAAGTTCAAGACATAACTACCATATTGCTAATAGAACTATCTTTGAACTGGCACGCGTTCAAAACATATTCCCTTGCTTCTGTAGACAATGCCTAAAGTTTTCCACACTTTAGTGAACATTGACGGGTAAATTGATGGATCACTAATTTAATAGTTATTCAAATGGAACAAGGAGCCTTTATACATATATGACTATTACACATGCTGTCATATAAAATGGCACACCTGCTTAAATTGATGAAAGGGTATTCATACTCATATTACAAGAAGATTTATTGGAAAAAACCGATCCATTTTAGAGTTATAACCATAAGTGTATTCCCCGAAGGGTTAGGCAGATGTGTACCAAAGTACACCCACAGTTTACCGGTTGACCGGTTACCGGGGCGAGCCTAATGCCATTAACTGGGCGCAAATCCAAATTCCGAGTTGCTACTGAGAATTTTATAGAGAAATACAATACCACTTTGCTCTACCTGGGAGTCAAATCCAAGACCTCTAGCGTTGCAGTCGTGCTTAGGACCATGAGACGAGGCTGTTATGTATCAAATTATATCAATTTCGCATAAAAGCAGCCAGACACTGTAAAGTAAAAGAATTTTGATAGAACGTATTTTTATTCCTTCCGGAACTCATTTTGATAACCTCCCCTTAACAATTTTTAAAATCATTCGAGTCATGAACTGTCAGCTGTTCACACTATTCTTTTCTGACCTAGCAAAAATCAATTCATATTCATATAAAACAAGCAAATAACTCCACATCAAAAACGATATTAAAAAACTTTTTAGCAAAGATCCGTTGCATTGCATTGGATCATTGCTAAAGACATGTCTTACATATCCTCAACTTTTCCTACTCTGTCTTATAAGCCGTAACTGCGACGACTGTTTTCTAAACAATATAGACTTACATATATACTATAGACTTACATTTATATAGACTATTGCCCAAAACCTCAAACAGTACGCACACATTTCGTTCTGTCTTTTACTTCAGCGCCGGAAGACTTGCATGGCGCCATATCCTAAATTAGCTAACTTTTACCCGTTCCACTTCACTACTTTAAATGTCAATCCCAAAAAGACCCCTATCCCAATATATTGCCACCATATTTAAACAACGCAGCACTAGTATTCCGATTAAACCGTCCGTTTGTGTGATGGTACGGGCCGCTATGAGATAGATAAATAAAAGACCATTATCAACCCATATACTGACCCACTTCTGCGCACGGATCTTCTCTCACAGAACGACAGGGATTATATGTATAGTCCACCACGCTGGCCTAGTGCGGGTTGGCAGACTTCACACGCCGCCGTCGAGAAAACATCTAAGGAATACAAGGTTTCCTCACGATGTTTTCCTTCACCGTTTAAGCGAGTGATAATTATTAATACGCACATGATTTCGAAAAGTCAGAGGTGCATGCCCTGGGTTCAATCTCGAGACCTTCGACTTGGCAGTCCAATGGTCATACTACTACTGTTAAAAATAAAATAAAAGATCAAAATAACAACCTTTTTTCAAATGTTAAAAACAAAGTGGCCATCAAAATCCTCAAAGCATAGAGGTATGTACTACTTTTTGGCGTAATCATAAATCATTTCTAAATCCCGGTATTAACGGGAATACAGACTAGCCTCTCCCTACCGTCGTCTTCAAAACTAATGATGACATATGATAACTATTCAAAGATCCCCCTTATCATTCATAATAGATTGCTCCAACAATCACGGTTGCCTACAAATCCTACCTAGGCAAGCTAAACGCTCAAGATATTAAATCCTTACTTACTACATACACATCAGTCTCATCCGAACCTCTTAAAATATTTTCCAAGGATTAAGGAGTCTTACAAAAACCAAAATATTTCTTTATCGAGACCCTAAAATTGTTCAAACAACCTTCGACGCAATATAAAGCAGAAATGAATTAAGTTATTAGTGAAGAATTTAATTTCGTGGTTTTGCGTAGGTGTTTTTGTTTGTATTTTTTTGTGGTACTCTTTCCGAAATTACATCTTAATTTTCTTAAAAATACTATAATTATAATGGTTCTCCGCAAGTTCAATATAATACTAAAGAGAATGTTCACAATAATTTATTATCAAACCTTTTACGAAATTTTCAAACGAAAAATACTTGCTATCTTCGTGGAAATCATTCTATTAATTATATAATATTTTTTTTTGTTTCGTGAAAATCGATTCCCAGTATTGCCGAAGAAATATTTAATTATATCTAATGTAACGCAGATATTACAAAAAAAAAAAAAACTTACCTTGTGTTATTAATAGAAATATAAATATTCTAATCGCGATCCTTAAGTTGAACATTTTTACAAACAATTTTTGATTATAATAATTATAACTTCTTTAACAATAAACAACTTTCACTTTATATATATTTATATTATATGTCACACTTTTATTTTAAATTTACTATTATTTTTTACGTAGCACTGCACTGTCCGTAGCGTATTTATTCATTGCGTATTTTCGTAGCGCGTAGCTTTCGTAGCGGTGCGCGTAGCAGGCGTGCGCTAGCGGCCGGTCTACGATGAGACTGGCTATTATAATATGGGGCGCGCTTAAGCGCTGGCAGCTCTCGCGGGTTGATGAACGAGGTTACTCATCTGTTTGTTCTTTTCAAATGGAATCTCTAACAGGGCTCTTTTCACAGTCACCCAAGAGGGTAGCATGTTCCATTTTGAAGGTACTCTTATGTATCCGGTCATTATACTGTTTTAATACCATTTTAACTGTATTAAACATGGGTTGTTTTTGAGATCGTTTTCGTTTTAAATATTATATATACCCGGTCTTTCAAATAGATAACTGAAACTTTTATTGCGTTCATGTATACATAATTATTATTGTTAATTATTGTTTATAAATAGTACAACTTGATGCAATTTTTTAGTCTAGTTTTAGTTTAGTTTACCCTGTAGTTTTTTGTTTTTCTTTTTTACTTGATATTTAGGTATTAGTTAAATAATTAGGTTTAAGTTATGAATAATTTGTGAATAATTTTATGTGTTCCGTTTTCATTTTACTTGCAAACCTTACAGATTTTTCAGCTATTTCACCGGCTATTAATAAGAGTTTTATTTGCAGAAATACTCGTGAACCATAAAATTACGTTTTTCTGATTGAAAAATATACCACGAAACACAAAAATATTGGCATCTGTTTTATTATCTGTTTGGTTATATCTGTATTGGTTTGTTAGGAGCTACCACCGGTCTCGTTTATAAGACACATGGCTCATAAAAGGATATTGGTTCTTTTATTTATTTAGTAGCGTCTCGGAGTCCTGTTTGTACTTGAGACAAAATCGTATATTAAAATCAAGATAATAATATGTAGGGTATTTATATTTTTCCATAACCATGTATATTTACATTTTACTATTTATTTTTAAATATGTATAGCTGTGCCCGCGGTTTGCCCGCACCCGAAAGGGGTTTTTCAAACCATATTTTCTTTTCCAAGGTTTAATCTATCCCTGTACAAAATTTCACTAACGTTAGTTTAGGTGTGAAAGCTTTACAGACAGACAATTGCTTTCGCATTTATAATATTAGTAGAGATTAACTATAAGATATTTGTATAATAATTATATATTTATTTATTTAATTAATATGTAGATAATTGTTAAGGCAAACGATTGGATTAAATATTCTAAAGGCACTGACAGCTACTTAAAAAATATAAATGAATTTCGATTTCAAGTGCCTAAACTATATCTTGTACAAAAAGTTAGCTTTCTGGATCTTTTCCTAAGTATGATGAGATGGTTTTCCATTTAAACCCGATGCGGAGAGATATTCATTTACGTGACAGTCATTAAAATTTGACTGCCGCAATCCAATTAATGTCCTGACGCAAAACAGGGATGAATGGCGGAAAAGAGAGGAGTTTTATGCCCTGCAGTGTTATCCAATTAACTGGTAATGCCGATATTCTGAGATCAAATCAATATTTTAAAAGGGATAAAAAATATTTTGTAATACACATATCCTCAACAAATTTATCCGCTTAAAATTAATTTTGGTAAAAACAAATTTGACTGAGGATAAAACTTATCTGCGTTCTCTGGCTGACACAAGACACTTTATGCTCCGAAGAACCTAAGCTACCGAAGTCTCTGCCTACGATGTATAAAGTCAATTTCTCTTTCGCATTATACTCATTAAGATGACGACAGCAACATTTTAATTACGCATTACTATGTTCTTCAACCGCCATAACCTACATTACAGTTAGCTCAATACCGTGTAATATTCTCGATCCTTGAAATAATAATAAAATTAATCCTGAAGTTTTGGGCCCTTTACAGCGTCCATGGTCACGGGTAAGCTCTGCCCGGGAACGCCTACGGAGAGTCTATCCGAGACCATGGACGCTGTAAAGGGTCCGAAACGTCGGGATTAATAATATCAATATAACGTGATAATATCCGTAAAAAGTAGTTTTATTTCAATGTATAATATTCGCGTAAGTGTCAGAAATCAATATTTTCGATCCTGTTTAAAACCAGCTTACAGTTCGTTTTACCAGATATCTCAGCCGTAGGAGAATCCAGTCCCCCCCATATAAAGAACTTTCGAGATATCCCAATGAAACAAAGAACAAGTAAGTTCTACAGTTCTAATCTACAACTTATGTAAATTTTATTGTACAAGCTTTACAAGCTTCGTGGTTTCTTTCGCATATCAAATTATATAATATTATTATGTTACAGTCAAAACTCATGACCGGTTAAAATTAATGTTGATTGCGAAAATCAGTCAAAATTAAATTTAACCAGGTAAATTTGGGATAAAAAAAAATTAAATATTAGGTCAGGTTAGTACTGTGACAATACACAGAAGAAATAGAAGTTTTGAAATATTTTTGCAGTCAATATTAGTGTTGACCCGTTATGAGATTTGCCTGTAACATATAAGTTAAATAATATGAAAAACCATATGTATTCAGATACAATGTAGCTGCCTAGTTCCTGTAGGATTTAGTTAACAATCCTATGTGTATTTTTGATTTAGTCGTTTAATTTTCCATTGACAAGTTTGTTATTTCCATTTCAATCGCCTACAGCGGAAATGTAATGGATTTGTAGAATTTACTTTTTGAGTGGAATACTAAAAAAAACAACAATGGAGGAGGTATCTCGTTTCATATTACATAGTTACGTACATATCGTCACGCTTAAATTAATTTTGAACTCTTAATTTGCATTAAATAATCTGCTCATGCTTAGTCGTTAATTCTAAACCTTTTTTTAAGAAGTACGTAAGTAAGATTTCGAATTGAATATGATACGTTGGCCACTATAATAATATGACAAACAAGCATACGGATCGCCTAATGGGAAGCGTCAAACGCAGCCTATAAACCCTAAATTTGAGACCTCAATATCGTTAAGTCCAGTAATGCACTGGTTACACTGCCCTTTAAAGTTAGCACAATATTGCTTAGCGGCAGAATACTTAGCATACAGTGGTCCATTCCGGGTAAACTCTGCAGGCTCTACTTATGCAGACTTTGCTTGGGATGGTACCACCGCATTCAATTTTTTTTATACTACTAAGGTGGCAAACAAGCACACGGCCCACGTGATGGTAAGCGGTTACCGTAGCCTATAGACGCTTGCAACACCAGGGGTATCGCTTACGTGTTGCCGACCCTTTTAAAACGAAAGAGGAAATTGGGTTGAAAGTATAAGGGTCAAAGTCTCACTTCTTGCTTACCGTAAGAAACACAACACAGCTCAAAGCAGTGTTATTTCACTTCGATTTTCTGCAGGGCCTTGGTATGTTTTGTGTCGGTACGTTTATGTCATTTTGTCTATCCTCTCTACATTACCAATCAATGTTAACATAAAGAACGATCTTTTCCCAGTTCACTTTCATAAGTCTTTTTTCATGTTCGTTGTTTACCTTGATTATTTTGGATACACGTGTTACCGTTGATAACACCCACTATTCTTAAAACGATTGCTCATAAAAATCCACCCTAACTATCACAATACTGCCTGTATTTACCACCTACGCTAATACGACATATATTGTTTGTGAATTTTCTTTGATGTAATATAAATATCTGTTTTAATATTTTTGTATATTTTTTGGCATTTTCCATGCTAAGATTTTAAAGTTATTAAGCAAAGGAAAAATTCGAGCGCGGGCAGGATTCGAACCTGCGTCTTCTGGTTAGGTATACCAGACGCTATGACCACTAAGCCACCGCGATACCTACCCGCCATGTTGAATTTTGCCTTCGCTTTCTGAATTTACGTCTTTATGGTGACGTCAGGGACACCTATTGAAAAGCAAGTATTTTGCTCCTCAACCGACACGACTTACTTTACAGTTAGTTCCATGTCGAACGATGCCACCTTACCTACTAACTATCTATAACTATATATACATATGTTACTGTAAAAGCTCGAACTGCAGTAAATCTTAAGATATTCCAGTAAAATCTAAGATCTACCAATTACTAATGGTAAATGTCCCAAAAGGTTTGCGATTCGAACTTTTACCCCCATTCCGTTGGTAAATCTTAGGATTTACATTAATGCACGGTAAATGTTGAAAAACAAAACATGTCATAACGTGCTCAGCGCATGTAGACTTGTAGCTTGCCGCCCAAAACATTCAGATTTGGTTCTGGGACCCCGGGATAATAAATATAATTTATTTATTTATTTAAGACAATTCAATGTACAGATGCCACTTTGTATTAAAGTTAAATATCAATCAAAGAAATTTGACAGATTGTGGAAGCTTGCTTGCCTCTGTACTAGGAAAAAATTGTTATGATTGTTATTTGTATAAACTTTCTTATACTAGTGTCATTTTTTAAATAAATGGAAATTATATTTAACACCGACATTAAGCTAAGTAATAACTACGTTGTTCAACCGATCTAGAATTTTAAGTCGAACATCTTGTTGCGGTCAGTTTCTGGATGAGTGACCATTCTTCACACATCAAGTGCCGCGTAAACCCGTGCCGCGTAGAGCGCGTGAAATGGTCAGTCCGGGTTAACATGACAATCGTTAGTGATAGTTCGGTCAAAACGTCTGGGCCTTAGGATATCGGCATTTCCCAGAAATTGAGTTGCAGAGGTCTGATGGGAGTCGCTTCGTGTAAAATATGGATAATCATTCACTGATAAGATTGGAAGCAAACCCCAATATACTCGTACTCGTAGTTCGGCAAACAGCTGGGAGGATTATAATAATTATACTATTATTAGCACGAGGATGTAGAAGAAATATTAGGATTAATATTAATGATTCACTCTACACCACATATATCATCATCGTCAACCCATATACTCTCCCACTGGGCACGGGTCTCAGAATGAGAAGGATTAGATTAGATTATCTTTCTTTCTTTTCCTTAGTGCGTGTTGGCAGACTTCACACACCGTCTAGAAAAGTCTCTTAGGCATGCAGGTTTCCTCACGATGTCTTCTTACCGTTTAAGCGAATGATAATTAATTATTAATATGCACTGACTTTTAGAAATCATGTGCGTATTAATAATTAATTAAAGAAAATATCGAAAACAAATAATAATAATAAATAATATATTTTTGGGACATTTAACACAACACCATCTAGTCCCAAACTAAGCAGAGCATGTACTATGGGTACTAGATAATGGATATATCGCTTATATTTTTTTTTTGTTAATACATACATATCACTATCACTACATAGTATAAAACAAAGTCGCTTTCTCTGTCCCAATATCCCTAACTTAAGCTTAAATCTTTAAAACTACGCAACGGATTTTGATGCGGTTTTTTTAATAGATAGAGTGATTGAAGAGGAAGGTTTATATGTATATTGCACCCGTGCGAAGCGGGGGCGGGTCGCTAATAATACATATGATTCCAACGAAAAGAAAACAAAAAACTCACGTTCACAGTTTTATCGTCTCCCTAGCCCTTTTCAACTATGTTGCGGTCGGCTTCCAGTCTAACCAGATGCCGCTTACTATACTATTACTGAATATATTTATCCGCGTCTGGTTAGACTGAAATGTACTGATTTTAATCTTCAAAAATACTGATATTACACGAACCGTGTTGAGCGCCATCTGTTTGCAGGGGCGCGCGGTTGTTTAGCGGTGTTGCGCGCGTTCTGCAGACAGATGACGCCACGAACTTTAAATTATTATTGATTTGTATAAAATCATGCATTCGCTATCTATATTATCTGTGGCAAGAAAAAGGCGCTCGGTCTCTCTCTCTTTGCCTTACAACCACGACACGAACAACGTCCTTATAATTTCATAACGAACATTTGTAACTTTTATTAATTTTTACGATTATACCTTTTAATAGAAGACGATCTTTAATTTACAAAACTACGAAACGAAAACAAACCGACTGCCATCAGACGTCGACACCTAATGTCTGGTTATTAATAACGATATCATAAGGATAAACTGGTTGTACCTCTAGCGATTGCGTAGTTTCTGAGGCACATTGAGACCCCTTCGTCTCATGCCCCGTACATAGACTTGCGGAGTTGGCAAATTTATCAGCGTAATTATTAACAGACCACAGTTTAATATTTAAACTTATGTTAGGATATTGAAATAAAACTCAGGGGTAGATTGTCTGGTGACCATGAACAATGTAAAGGGTCTGAATTTAATTTTAAAATAACGCGATAAAATGAGTAAAAAGTATTTTTATTTCAATCTCTAATATTCTCGTAAGCGTCAGAAATAATTATGTTGGATAGTAGGCCTATTCAAAATATCCGTTCCATGTAACAGAAAGTCTCAATTGAAACCCATCTACCATCTACCAATCTTACGAGTTCATACGTGATCGTTGGTTTTGGGTACGTTTTGAGAACGTCCGCAATTTGATTGTGGTACGGTCGCCGAGGTCGGTCTCTTTAAACAGTTCAATCCATCTTTTTGTATTTTTTTTTGCAATAATATTTAATATACAGACACGGAAAGTTAACGATTATATTTTATGATACCTATATCATTTTTAATATCTATACCTTTAAATGTATATCATAGTTTGAAAATGTCCACTACATCCATAAATCAGTTCGCAACCGTGTAACGTGGAAACGAACTAAAAAAAACAGTACGAAATACTCGTAAGTAGAGTCGAATTCAATATCCCATATTCGAATCCCACAGACAAAAAAAAAGAAAATCGCTTAGAGATTCATATGAAATCAAATATTGAACTTTGTGTGAGAATATTGAGCACGTGCAGATTAAAATAGATAGCCTTAGGACTAGTATATTTACAGGAAAAGTTTCAAAGGAACAGGATTGAACAAATAGCTACTTAGTACATTAATTTTACATGAAATGGTTGAAGTTGATATTTTAATGTAAAACATTTTATGAAAGGTGAAAGGTGAAAGATTAGACGTGAAAGCTTAGCGCGAAGCTTTATGGAAAAATATTCTAAGCTAGAGATTTCATAAAGTAGTACCTAGTTAAGTTTTGATGAAAAACAATCTTCAATACCTACCAAATCTTTAAAATATTAGCCATTACCTACGGTCTTGCGTACCTAGATTATATTTACCGTAGTCACGTTTCTCTAAAAATATGAGATTTCTCAAAAACTGTCTATACAATCATAACATACCCCCATATTCCCCGAAGGGCTAGGCAGAGGTGTACTAATGTACAACCGCAGTTTGCCGGTATGTTTTAGGTCTCATTATTATTATAAAGGGGCGAGTATATTGTCTGTCAGTCACCGGGTACAAATACTAGCTCCGAGCCGCTGACGATTCTTCTTTTGTTAAATAGCTTATACTCTCAAGATAAGTTGTAATGGCTATTCGTTGGAGAGCTCGGGCCCTTCTTATTTGTGTGGAAGCGTACATCGAGAGACTTAAGTCGTTTGAAGCCAACCACATATCGGGGGAGTTATATATATGAAGAATAATTTGTCCAAGGGTAATTGGTAATTTTTAAAAAGCAGTGATTGCTAAGTAATAATGACTATTGGACTGCCAAGTTTTAACCTTTTCATGATCTGTGCGAATTAATAATTCATCACGTTTCAACGGTGAAAGAAAATATCGTGAGGGAACTTATATGTCTGAGAGAAAACTATTTGACGGCGTGTGAAGTCTCCAACTCGCATTAGACCAGAGGAGGGGACTATAACCAATCTGAGAAGAGACCCGTGCCCAGCAGTGGGACAGTAAATGGTGACGATTTATTGTTATTTATTTATTATACAATTTAACTAGAACGGTCATAGACCAATTACACTAATTAAAATTACAATTACATATTACACTCACAAAATTCGATAACTACTTACATAAAATATAAAATTAAAATTAATTAATTAATGAATTGGTAATTTTTATAGAATTTATAGTGAAACGAGCTGAAAAAAAAAACGTTTTTTTGCCCTATAGTCTGGCTAATTTTGTAATAATATGCATGACAATTGACAACATTATGTAATATTATAAGTTGTACGCCCTAGTGTCAAAATATAGCGTGCTAAACCTACCATTATAACACTTGAGAACTTTATTTTACCTATGTTTAACAAGAATAAATGATTTGATTTGCTATGGGTTCCGTGAAATGCCACCATGGTAGGTTTAGAACGTTATAGTTTTAACTTACACTTTATCAAACATTATATGAAACATTATTTCATCGACAGAACATACAATAAATTTATACTTAGCAAATGAATTCCGTAGGATAATAATTTGTTATTAATACAATGCTAATGTAATTACATTCATTCATATTTTATGATCAGGAAGAGGGCGATGCCCACTGTGACGAAATGTTCGGATGTATATCGTCAATGAAACTGTGACGGAGGGAGCGAGATCAATACAGGAAACTGGGGTTGAGATGCATCTACATATACACAGATAGTGGTATTTTACTTATCACCCTAAAATAAATAAGAGCCTAGTAGTCTAGTCTAGTGGTCGTAACCGCAACTACTAAGCTAAAGGTCCTGGGATTCCCGCGTAAAGCAGTTTCGTGGGTTTTTCTGAGAAATTCCCAGTAGCAGCTCGGATTTTGGATTTGTGTTCGGTTGGTAATATAGGGTCGGCCCCGCGTTTTACATGGGTCGGACTGTGGGTTAACATTGCATGGAATCCATAATCTCTAGCGTAATAGTACCTACGCACTGAACTAATGAAGCAGCATATTTTTTGTTTTGGATAAAAATTAAAATAAAATTATTTCGCGGAACATCTCATCGTCTGCTCCCGATGTAAAGATTTTGATTTAAGTTTTATAATCTGCTCTACAAGATTATATAAATACCTACCCTTTTGGTGTCTAGACACAAAGATAGGTATCGGTCTTTGACCTTTGCTTTTGAGTTGGTTTCAGTGTTATTTTCTTAAGTTGATAATTAGATTGATCCTATCTACTGTCACCTCATCATGTATTTATTTCCAGATGGCTTAGGCAGAGGTGCACGTACAGAGGCTAGTACATCAAGCTACCCCAATCTGTCAAATTTCTGTGATAGATTTTCAACTTTAACACAAAACGATAAGGTTCATTTTCCAATGGGAAATTTTGACAGTTTTGGATAGCTTGACCTGCTGGCGTCTGTACATATAGTTTGCCAATTGTGTATTTTTCATGATTGAATTTAGTTTACTTAGCAATTAGTACTGCAGTGTTCATTATATACATATATATTATTATATTGTCCTCCTTTCCGCTATCGACGACGGTAAACCTTATTATTTCTTGTATTCATTATACCAAGAGCAAATCACTGAAGTGCAAAGATATTAATGATAGGACTACGAAATAGCGGTGTCAGAATACGCCCCCATGACGTCATAAGCCGCTTGAGACATATTCTAACAAAAACGAAATAGGTATTCGTAGATTTTGGTACATGAGACAATTTTAGGAGTTATTATCATTAAGATGTAGGGCGAATGTAAATACGCTAAGACTTTTTTGTTAAAAATCTGAAATTCATAGATCTTGGAACATGGGGAAGTTCTTGACATTATTAACACAGTAAAGATACTATAGCAATAAATCAAAAGTTGGCTTGAAGTCTGGAACATTTCTTTGGCAGTCATGGTGGCACTTTCAGTGTAGCGTCGGAATGAAAAACAATATTATGTAGAATACAATGGCTTATAGGCACTGGGCCAACCACCGATTTCTCTCTAGTGTAGCGGAATTTACATTTATTATTGTGGGTAGGCATTGAATCGATTCAGATTTGATAGGATTGCCTCGCTGGTCTATTCAGTATGAGATCCTGGCTTCAATTGTCGAGCATAATAGGTTAATAGGTTTTTCTGTAAACATTCAGTAGCAGCTTAGAAGCAGTAGCGGTTAATGGAAATAGGCTCGTTCCTTAGTGCATGGGTCCTAAACACATACATATGTAACTGAGCACATAAAAGTACCCCTTCCTAACCGTTTAAGGTGTTAGGTTTCATGGAGTAAGCCGTTTCTCTAATAAGGGGAATTTGCCTTTCTAAATTCTGGGTTACAAATTGTATAGAAAAACCACAAACACTACTCTACCTGGGAATTAAACCTAGAACTTGACGCTTAGTAGTCATGCTTGCGATTACGAGCCTAATAAGGCAGCTTATTCGAAATTATCATTACTTACACGTGTAACTTTTCTCTCTTTGCGGGCTGTAAAAACTCTGGGCTAACCCACATAAAAACAAAGCAGTATATGCCTACTGACTGACTGAACTGAAACCTCGAAGGAAAACCTACACAAATATAGTTACGTAGGTGTTAATTACCTTAATCATATTTGGTCGTGTTAAACATAATATCTGAAAACCCTACACGGTTTAATGTCAAGTGATCTTTAATTATTACCCAGCTTTAATAGTTAGGGGTGGGTCCCATTGTCAGAACTTACATGCATTTTGAACTATATGGTCACCACGGTTACATCGTGTGATAATTAATCAAATTTACCCTTAAAGTGCCCTTTGTTTTGGAATTTTGTGCAATTTGTGAAAACTAAGCTCGCTTTTTGTTTGCGGAGTGAACTTAGACTTTTAATTAATTAAATTATTCACATATAGCAAATCGTTTGAGGTAGCTCGCAAGGCACGGCTGGTTTTGTTACCTACACGTATGTAGGGAAGTGAATGCAGAAGAAACATGAAAGCAGAATAAAGCCTGTGATGATGCGTTCCTTTCGAAGTATGTGCCTACGTCCAGCAATCGAAAATTAAAGCCTGATGGTAATTATTATGAAGGGCTCCAACATCATTATCATCCTCCGAGTTTGTTCCCAACTATGTTGGGGTCGACTTCCAGTCTAACAAGATGCGGCTGAATATCAGTATTTTACACGAAGCGACTGCCATCAGACTTTAGCAACCCAGTTTCTGGGATTCGATATCCTGAGGAAAGACTCGTTGTTTTGCTTTAAGAGCTTCTGACTATAACTTGCGGTTGTCATAGATGTTCAAATGACAACCGGGACCGACGGCTTTACGTACCCTCCGAAGCACAGAGGGATCTCGATGAAGGGCTGCATCATAATAAAATAAAATTATTCACTATACTTCAATCAATCAATCACCAACACATACACCGTCCCACTGCTGGGCACTGGTCTCCTCTCAAATTGAGAGGGATTATTATAGTCCACCACGCTGGCCTAATGCGGGTTGGCATACTTCACACACCGTCGAGAAAAATCTCTAAGGCATTCAGGTTTCCCCACGATTTAACCTTTAACATTTAAGCGAGTGATTATGAATTATTAATACGCATATGAATTCGAAAAGTCAGATGTGCGTGCCTTGAACTCGAGACCTTTGATTTGGCAGTATTGGTATATCACTAGGCTAAATCTGCTCCTATTACGAAACTTACTAGTTCATAAATCAATACCAAATCAATCTACTCCGCACTCTCTACAAAAAATAATATCATAAAAATCACAAACCAAATCGGGGAAAACAAATTGTGGAATATTTTTTGTCCCTCAGCATAATCGCGGGCCCCTCCAAATATTCTTTACTACATAATAAATTGAATTGTGTCTTTATCGTATTGTATGAAAGACCAACGGCACGTGACTAACGAGCCTTGCCTACAAATAATTCCCTTTATAATGGTCGGCTTGAAGTGAACAGATTAATTGTATGTAGTTTCTCAGTATTGTCATTGAGATAAAGTAAGTCATTTTAAGCAAAATTTCGTTTGTTCCAAAAGTAGGGGCCGGAGTACTGTTTACTGTAGGTATATACTATAAATAAAAAAATTTGCTATGATAAATAATTTATATTAAACTTGTGGTTGTAAGCACGAATACTATTGTTTGCGAGTGTTATTTGGGCTTTTCTATGAAGTTCTTAGTTACAGCTCGGAGTTTGGATTTTCCAGATGAAATCGCAATAGATTATTACAGGAGCTTATTACATGTGACCTAAACATACCGGTGACCTGTGGGTGTATATTAAGTACAACTCTGCCATTCTTCGGAGAATATAGGCGTGATTATGATACCTATACTTATAAACTCCTCTGTCTTGGTCAACTTTGAAGAAATTAAATTAATATTATATTGAGAATTAATTGTAGATAATCTCTACAACGAAAAGATTGAGCACCTCGCGGTTTGTTCTCCGGTTAACAATAACTGAATGAGATTTAAGTTTCGGTCAAAGAGATAAACTGTGGTTAGGTAAGGCTGCCAAAGGCATTGATTTAATTAACCCCTATTTTAAGACAAACAGTTTCCAAAATTTACTTATAAATGCTATGTGGATAGACTTCAGAGAAACATACCCGTGAACAGTGGGTGTACGAGGACACCTCTGCCTAACCCTTCGGGAAATACAGGCGTGATGGTTTGTTATGTTCGATTTTAGAGCTTAAAATAAAATATAGGCAATATACGAGTTAGTCCCCCCATTGACAACACAACGTTTCCTCGCTGAGCAATGGCAACCTTGCTCACCGTAAGGAACACAACACAGCTGAAAGCAGTGCTATTTCACTTCGATTTTCTGGAAGGCGGAGCGCAGGGACTTCCCCAGCCGGTCAGCTCCAATTTGAGTGGAATTAGTCCCACTATGCCCTACCCCTCTTAAAACATTAATAAGTAGTACCTGCAGGGTTCATAGCGAAGGGGGTACATAGTTATAGATAAGTAGGTATGTGTGTATTTTTATTATTAAACTTTCATAATAACTTAAGACTCAATAAAGTCCCAGAAATCCGTTTTGACTGGTTGTCTGTGGGAACAGAAATACTTTTTAATTACATTACGTTACGTAAAAAGTAATACCACTAAAATTATAACGTAATAATAATACATTTAACATGAGTACCTAACATGTAGTCATTGAATGTAGTAACTTCTAGCAACTCCTAGCTTGTAGTAGCAACTCCTGTTATAGGCGGTAGCTAGTATTAATAATTATTCTTGAACCAAGTACTTACACAGAATTTCATATAAAACATTGTCTATAAAGAGTTGTCCCTCGCAGAGAAACGAACGGAATAACGCTCGATAGTCTAAAATTCTATTTAACAACACCTGGAATCATGTGAATCCGTTTTAACAATAAATTCTGGGAATCTGACTGTGGGTTATTACTTGATATGAGAAAGGAGTTTCGTAGCCACCGATTTCGGGTATTCCCATTTAAAATTTGGGTTTTTACTGACCCTAATCAAAATTTATAGACCCTTACCAATATTTCAAATATATAGAAGTGCCTAGCCAAATTGTGATACTAAATTAATTACTTACTGCAAAATTGCGTGCGGATTTCACGTAACTCTTGATAATTGAAGGCAATTTATTGAAATAATATGAAATGGATACTTACTGCATTTGTGAAGTTTAAGTGAGCAACACACATAGCGAATACGTTAACTAATTGCCTCGATGAAATTACCAATAGAATATCTCTCACAAATACCTATTTTACGTGAGGTATCTTCGCTAATATGAATATAAAGTCATTGTAAGTACTGTTATCTGTTATTATTTGGTTTTAGACATGTGTGTAGATGTAAAAGCAATCAAATTACCCAAAAAAATAAACCTAATCAAAGTTAATAAAAATTTAATCCTATTTGAAAGAATCAAATAACTAAATACCTTTAATTTATTTGCTAAATGCATGGTCTAAAAAATTGGTTCATCTCCGTCGTCAATCCATCAAAAATTCAATAGAAAAGTCTTATCCGACCTATAAAAACTCGTATGAGTAAACGTACATATATATATTATGTAACATGACTTTGTCGAAATCTGGAGTGTTCCACAAAGAAACATTTACGGACGCTAATTAATCTTTTATGTGAAATAAACGCCCTAATTCTTGTTTTTGTTTGTTCCAGGTACGCAACGAATTTATACATTTCATCCAACGAACCAGGGTTAAGTATTTTTTAATAACAACAACTAGAGTTTAAGGATTGGGGTACTGAGTTTGTTGTTTACAAGTTACCGTGAAAAAAATACGTCTACTTACGACAATAATCTATACAAATATAATATTACAAAGAGGAAAGATTTGTATGTAAGTATGTTTGTTACGAATTTGCTCAAAAAGTACTGGACCTATTTTAAAAATTCTTTCACCGTTTAAATGCTACAATATCACTGATTAATAAATCTATTTTAATTGCAAGAAAAAAATAAGCATCCCTACTAAAACTACAATAATTTAGTATAATTATAAACATCTTAGCCTTTTCAAAGTATAATTCAGTATAAAGGTACCATTTGATAATTTTTAATTTTTAAAAGTTATCATTAGTTATTTAGAAAAGGAAAAATTGGACCGCGGGCAGGATTCGAACCTGCGTCGTCTGGTTAGGTACACTAGACGCTATGACCACGTCTTCGTCTTGCAAGGTAGTAGTAGTGTCACCACCTCCTTCTGCAAGCAAGTTATGCTTGCAAAAGAACGGTGGAAAGCGTGAGATAATTGTCCACCTTTCTCCCAATCCGCAGTAGATGCACTGGACACCGGAGCCATGAGCTGGGCGATTTTTTTTATAGTATGGAAATTTCTAATTGATTATCTCTCACTTTCTAACTACCATATGGACCATCCCGTAAACTTTAGCCTTTGTGATCAGCAGGCGCGTGGGATACAAACTTTATCTATTGTCTATGTTACCTAATGTGGGGTTGTCCCTCTGACAACTTATATTTACATGTAGACATATTAACGTTGCGATTTAAAAGGTGTGTGCCAATAATTAAATTGTGCTGAGATACATAGTTCTTGAAAGGCCAAAAAGCGAATAAAAAAATGAGAGATTCTTTAAAAAGGTCAAATGTGTAGTAAGTACTCGTAACCGGCGTGTGTGACAAGATGTATGAATTTGGACGAAGCAATACAAGTATGCAAGAATCGTAGCAAGTGCTAATATTTAGTTTCTGCCTACTATGGGAAAAAAGCATGAGTGTATAATTATATTACGTTAGTAATAGTTTGGGAATTGATTAACAAAATATTATTCTCAATGTCTTCTTTCTTAATCCTTTAGAAAGACACCGACCATAATGGTTAGATTAGTCAAAAATTGTTAAGTGATGAAACTAAAATAAATTTTAATTGTTATTTGCATAATACCTACTTACAACACAAATCTGCTGTAATTTCTGCCTACACTAAATTATGTTTATTAATTAATTATGGCATGGAACCATTATGAGCGTTAAATGTTATTGCTTACTCTGTAAGGCTTATTGGGTACACCTACCTGTAATTTAGCAGGTGGGTTGATGAGTAAGTAAACAGGTAAATTAGCCAAAGGGGCGGAAATTAAATATGATGAGTCTTTGATATAATATAATTAATTGTGAGTTGTATTATAATATATTATAATATACTTGTGTGGTTTGAAGGGTAATCTAGCCGATGAAATTACTGGAAAAAGTGCAATGGATTTGGATAGAATCATTAATCGTATAAGGTCGTTTTCCCTTTAGACCTATCGCCCTGGTCATGGTTGAACGAGACAGATCGACGATATTTAATCTCATTGTAAATAATGGACAATATGTAGCTTATATACACAATGCGATGCAATGTTTCTTTGTAACCTGCATTATATAAATATTTCCATTCTTACAATTTCGTTCTCAAAGAGCGCGCGAAGCCTATTGTTGTCGTTTCATCCGCCTGTCTGGCAGATGCTAAGCTTTCAAGGGTTGGATATATTTTGAGGTTAGTAGTGACATTAGTTTGTACTTGCTGAAGGTCGTATACCAACATTTAAAACTAGAGATATTGCCGTAGTGGATGAGGGATACGGTACGGGTGCTGATAGGTTCAATCAATGGGGGAAAGTAGTTATTCCGGGTCAGCGTGTTTGTGTATTTAAGATTTGTATATGTAACCATAATTTATTAGAATTTTTTCTTGTGTGTAGCCGCACGCTAGAAATTTCTGCTTTCATTATCATTTAATTGAAAAATATGGGTGATACTTGTCTCACTAATAATTTCAAAAATATTTCTATAGTGACATTTTCTGCCTTGGTAGGAATCGGGATACTCTCTCGAACCAAAAATATTTTTTCTTTTTTTTTACTACAGGGCCTTGCTTGCTTGATAGATTTTATAGAAGGCGTATACATTCTACCAACCCGCATTAGGCCAGCGTGGTGGACTAGCCAAATCCCTCTCATTCTGAGAGGAGACCTGTTTCCTGCAGTGGGACAGTAGGTTAATAATGATCTTCTTAATTAATATATATATATATTAAACCTTTTTATTCAGATAACTAAGATCCAATGTATTAGTAATTACAATAATGACTTAGAAACTATTACCAATAAAATGACACAAATATTGGTGATTTATTATGACATTAATTTATCACCGTCCTCACCATCTGTTTTAAAATTGGAGAGATAATATCCTCCCTTATTATTTTGAGGATACTGTTGCTAGGTTCTCGTACTCTGCTTAGTAGAGATGCAGTTTTTTTGCGAATAGCCTCATGAAAGCCATCGGTTCATTCTGCATTAATGAAGTACTACAAAAACGAGGCCTTCAATTAATGATTAAACAATTTGCGTAGTAATATAAGGCCACCTGGTTAGGCGTGGCCGTATAGAGATCGATGATGATGACGATGTACAATAGTAGCACACAACACATACATCATGTATGGTGTTGTAGATCCCACGGGTATTTGTTTTAAGTCTAAGTGTACTTAGTGTCCGTTACTAATTGTGTTTGTGAACTCGGACCACGACGGGGCTTCTTTCCTAGTGTCTCGCACTAGTAAATAACATTCCGGAGCAAAAAAAACTCTACCAGTAAAATTTTAGGGTAATAAAAAGAAGAGTTAGAAAATCTCAACTGCCTTATTAGTCTTGTTGCCGTAAACCAGATTGTTACGCTTCAGGTCCTGGGTTCGATTCCTAGATCAAGCAAGTGTTATTGGGTTTTTATTATGAAACTCAGTAGTAGCTCGGATTTAGGATTGTGCCATGTAATGGGCGAACTGTAGGTGTACATTATTTAGTACAGCTCTGCCTAACCTAATTTGATATGATATTTATGTTATGTTAGAAATGTATGTTAGAAAGTGTATGACAATTAGAAAAAAATAAAAACATCATCCAGAATATAATAAATAGGTTTTATTACTGAAATTGCTCTTTCAGTTGAATAGATATTCAGTTGTTATATTTTCTTTTTCATTCATGAGAATCTCTCGTACGTGAATCCGATAACTGTTGATTTTTAACACAATTTTTTCTTTTATTACATGTCCTCCGACTACAGGGAAATTATTTTAACTAACTAGGGTATTGTTTTAGTTCAATTGTATTAAAAATCAGTGTAAACTACTGAATATGTTTTTCTTTTTGCATTGAGTTCGGAATAGCTCCAAGTTGGTTCCATATTAATTTTCTATTTGATTTTCAGAGGTTCGAATACCAATTTAAACTCCTCAAAATCGAATAGAAAATTGGAATAAAAATATTTTTTACTGATTTAATGCCTTGTTATATTGATATCATAAATTCCGACGTTTTGAACCCTTTACAGCGTTCATGGTCATAGGCAGACTCCTCAGTCTGCAATCAGCAAGACAATCACCTCTGATTGTCTTGCTGTTATGATTACTGACAGCTTCCCTACATTTTTGTTAATTAGTGGCAATCTGATTCATGCAGAACGAGGCCACCATATTCTTTGGTCCAGTGCTGTGGCGTTGTTTTCTAATGTCGCAGATTTTTGTTGAGATAGGGTCCTTTTTGGCCTCGTCCAGGGTTGCTGTAGACAATGTACAGAGTCTACTTGATTTCTGTACGAATTCAAATAAAGTTTTTTTTCTTTTTGGCCTTTTAAATATATACTGTTACTATATACCTTCCCAATTAACGATTAACAACAACACACTGCACATATTAAGACAATAGTATTCCCTTTAAACTTCTACTTTGTAGCTAGACTTCTTTCAGTACACTATAAATCTTAGACAAAGCTCGCCTGAAACTTCTACTTCGCGACGAAAGTATTTGTAGGTAACACGGAAGTCCGAATCACGAACTTTTAGAGTTCACTTAACTACATTGCTTTCTGAATACAGCGTCAACGAAAGTAAACGTAAATAACATACGGTTTCATTCATGTATAATATATACACACCTTTTTTCCCATGGGGGTAGGCAGAAACTAAATAACGCCACTTGCTACGATTATTGCATAGGTACTTTTTTCGCTTCGTCCACATTCATACAGTGACATACGGTTTCAACATTATTTACAAAAATGACTTCTTGAACAAATCAACTTATAATAATGATTAATAATATTATTAAATCCAGAATAGTACAGATTAATTTATAATCCTTAAATGTGGGTAGTGGTAGAATTTACTGCAATAAAATATTGAAGCGCGGAATTAACGTTTTCAAATGCATTTCTTCCAGTTCTCTAACTCATGTATAATTCCTAAAAAAAATAGCGAAAGGGAACCACTAATTTGTATTTGACGTACCTAATATTTTTTAGGTTTCACGTAGGGAATAAGATTATTTTTATTCAATTTTATCGAAGTGCTTCTATGAATTTTTGTTGTTACTTAAGTATATTCAACCGCATCTGCGCCTGTAGACAAGTTGCAACCGACAATCGAATCGACCAACGAATAGAAACAAAATGTATGGGAATGACATCTATGATCGCCCGATTTGTCGAAAGCTTATGTCATTTCCATACTTTTTGTTTCTATTCGTTCGTCGATTCGATTGTCAGATTGCAACTTGTCTAAGCCCGCTGTTTAGAAAGAAGGCCAACCCCAAAATAGTTGGTAAAAAACCCCAGGATGATGAATTATTATGAAGTATGTACTTGTTCAATGTTTAGACGAATATACATATTATCTCGACAGATACTAAAATGGAAAACACAATGAAGTAAAGTAATAAAACTATCTTCTTTGATAGAATCCACATTCAATAAAATTTATATCCTTGTTTCCACAGCGCACTTTTACATACGTTCGTAAAACACTTGTACTATATAAATCGATATAGAAACTGCGGATCTTCGATACGACGATGTCTATACAAACTGTAAAAGCGACGTTGCCAAATGCGCCATATTTGCAAAAACAAAAAATAAGATAATTTTATTACGTACAAAATTTATTACCACAAAGAGCTGAAGTTTGCGGTGAAATGAAATGAAATTCAATTGTTTTTGGTATACATTTTGGTCAGAATCGCATTAGGATTCTCTTTAGGAAAATTATTTGCGAACAAAATCGAGGCGGTATTAGTAACAAAATCCGAGGAATCCATTGTACGAAATAATCTCTCAAGCGACCTCCGTAACTTTTTCAATCCGTAAAACAACTTATATTAATGGGCGGGGAAAAGGTAAACCCAAATCAAAATCTTTCATGAAATTCTAAAAATTGATTGAGTAACTTTATACTTTAACATCGATACTACGGCTAAATTACTCGATAGAGTTACAACAATTATTGCGAATTTGTACATAATGAATATGTTTCAAATTTCTAAATAATTACTGATCATATTTTTATAGATATCTTTCAATTTCCCTTTTATCTCTGTTACTCTTAATAAGTCCCTTTTCTTACTCTCTCTTTTATTTGTATAAAGCATAGAAGACACCGATAAAGTTACAGTTAGTAAGTACCTAAGTTTTTTTTTTCGTCCAAGTTGCTGTATAAGTGCAAATAAGTTTGCATTAAATATTAATAATAAATAGTTGGGACATTTTACTAAGCACGATCTTATAACAAACTAAGTAGAGCTTGTACAATGGATGTAACACTTTTTTGTTTTTTAATACATTCTTCTAATAAATAACGAACATCCAGCCAAACACAAAAACGTTTTAGTATTTTTTTATTGAAATAATTTGGCATTAGCAATATTTAATTCAATTTTTTTTCTATTAAGTTAAAGTACTTAAACACTTAAACCACTTGTCCTTTTTGCGTATGTACCTTGTATATTATTATGGAATATAATAAACCGCGCATCAAAAATACTGATTGAGCGACAAAATTACTGATTGAGCAGCAAAATACAGATATCGGTTAGGTTAGGTTAGAACTGTGACCACACAACGAGTGCCAGAACCAAATCTGAATAATACCGAATCTGAAGACCAAGAAAGTGTATATAAGTAATAACAATTGATTTATTTGATGAGCAAATTTAGTGTGCAATTCAGTATTTTTGGTGCTAATTTCGAATATTTTGATTGATAAAAAGGGATTTACATATTAAATACCACCCTATTATTATTAATATAACGATCTATTAAGTAAGAACATAATTCAGTACAATAAATAAATAAGTGATAAAAGTTAGTGGGTACTGCATGTACCCACTAACTTTTAATAATTGATATTTTAATGCTGAAATATTAACTTATACTTAATTCATAATATTATTCATACATAACATAATTTAATAAATAAATACGAAATATTAATTAATATGTATAATGTATAGCCCTCTATATTGCAATGCTGTAAAAGGCCACTAAGTTCACTAAAATGTAATGTAACACCACAATATGTACACTTAGTAAGCAATAAATCTTTGAATCAGTAACGCATTCTAAGCATTTTTAAAGATATTAATTTTAGAGAAAGAAATAATCGATTTCCCTAGACGATGTGGAACAGAAATTTGACATCACCGACAGTGGTGTCAGTAGCTTAGTTGGATAAAGCGTCCGGTGTATTATAACCGGAGGAACAAAGGTTCAAACATTGCCTGAGATCGATTTTTTCTTCGATTTTTTCTTTCTCTAAAACTAAAATTTATGTTGATCACATATATTTGTGTCCTGGTGAGAATCAAAACTACGATCTTGTGATCAGCTGTCGGATACTTGAACCACAGACGTCGTTAAATAATAATTAATATAACGATTTTAATTATCCCTCGAAAACTATGTAAAAATGGTGAACAAAATTCCATGTCCTCTTCATCTTTCAGTTCTCTTTGGACAAGTTTCTCTCAGTAGTTAAGTTGTAAAAAGGCAATAAACAGACTAAAAAACTAGCCCGTAATAGCTTAAACTGAAAAACTAGCTCACCGGTTGTTGAGCTTACGGGATTATTATGCATGCATGACTTCGGCCGGGACTAGTCTACATAAAGCCGCCATGGCTCTTTCTTCAACGGGCCATTTCAGATAATACCCTGCTCTCACACACTTATTTGCTAACACTATCTGGGTTCCAAAATATACCACGATTTTATAAAGAACAATGGCAGCCGCCCATTATATTGTTTTATTTGAGATAAAATTCCTACGTCTTTCAATGAAAAATATTTTGATTGATTCAGCGTCCTCTTCTGAGCTAGTTTGTGCAGAATTTTTTTAGAGATAGCCAAGATTAATTGATATTCATTGATGAACTTTTGTAGGTATCTTTATGTCACTTCATATTATTCATTTCGCGAAAGTAAACATACAGTGACATCTAGTATTATGAACTGTACAAATTTGCTAGTGAAAATATCTTTAAAAGACATATTTACATAAATAAGTATAGTTTATCATTATACTTACTTTTTTAAGAGAGGTAAGGCATTAGAACTGCCCGACTGGGGAAGTACCTCCGTCTTGCAGAAAATCGAAGTAAAATAACACTGTTTTGAGCTGTGTTGTGTTTCTTACGGTGAGCAAGGTTGCCAGCGCTCCACGAGGAAACGTTGTGTAGGCAGTGGGGGCACTTTCCCCTTATTTTTTTTATGGAAGAGGGAGGCAAACGAGCAAGCGGGTCACCTGATGGTAAGTGATCACCGCCGCCCATTGACACCCACAACACCAGAGGAGTTGCCAGTGCGTTGCCGGCCTTTGAGATAAGAATAGGCTCGCTTTTTGAAGGTTGCCATGTCGTACCGGATCGGAAATACCTCCGCTGGTAATTGATTCCACAGAGCAGCCTTATACTGCCAAACCAACTATTCCTCTTTCGTTTGACAGGG
This sequence comes from Acronicta alni, assembly GCA_964056405.1. Classification (NCBI taxonomy): domain Eukaryota; kingdom Metazoa; phylum Arthropoda; class Insecta; order Lepidoptera; family Noctuidae; genus Acronicta; species Acronicta alni. Next base: position 13,159,498 of record OZ043919.1, read on the forward strand.
TCGGCAACGCGCAATTGATACCTCTGCAGCTCTGGTATTATAAGCGTATATAGGCTACGGTAACCGCTTACCGCCGTATGCTTGTTTGCCACCTTAGTAGTATAAAAAAAATACTATAGAAGGGTTGATGAACGCTGTTTCAAGTACCTAGAGGAAATTCTACTTAACCTTTTCCGAGAAGGCTATGTAGATGTTTGTATCTACATAATAGTGGATTATGATAATTGGTTGTGCTCCACGCGCATCGATCATTGGCCTCCCTACTAACGAGATGGATCCGACCCCCCATTGTACTCTCGCTGTAATCAATCATTTTGATTACCAAATACCAACTACATACATAACAAGTCATGTACACATTCGCTTTATAAATAAATATATTTCTCTCTAAATATCAACCGTTCGATATATTCACATCCATCGACATCTTTTGACAGTTTTGAAAGAAAAATGATCGATTTTGTTGCTCATCTTTCATTTCTAAATTATAATGATTGCGTGTAAGGTACTTTGACTTTGAAATGTGATAAATATTGCAAATAATTTGGCTAAATAATTGAATTGGTAGGATGGTTGGGGTTTTCCTAATTAAAGATCCAAGCCAAAACAAAACCAAAACAAACCTTATTAAAGCTATATTTCGAAAAAAAGAGCTTTTTTTAGCAGTACTAGTAAGTAAGTATATTCTATGTCAATAGAAGAAACGTAAATATACCAATCGAAATAAACCAATCTGATGGATAAATACATTGTTCATCATTACCCAGTGTTCTTCAAAATAATAAATGGTTTATTTAATTGCAAAACTTTTAAATTAAACTTAGTTCCTCTTAAACAGAAAACGGATATAGACTCAATTACAGCTGGGGCACGTCCATTCAATAGCAAAACAAACTCCAAGTCAAATTGAGTAGGACTCTTTAACCGGAAGTGTCAAAATATTTCGCCGGTGGTACCGGAATTTACGTCAAAGCCACTTGAGCCTTTGAACCTTTCATTGACACTATGAAACGAATACTCAACGAGTTTCAACCGCTAGTCGGCTTGTCTGTCATTTAATAATGAGCGAAACAGATTTCTGTCGGGCTTCGCTGGCTTAATCGGCTTTTCTCTAATAAATTTTAAAGTGACAGTGAAATATTTTGTATTGTGTCGGTTGCTATTATTATAATGATGTCCTAACGATATAGTTATTTTAGTAAATCTATATCTGAATTATGTTTATGATATATAATAAAGATCATTTATAGAGTTGACGTGTCATCGTGGATAAAAAACTGCTAAAATTTCCAAAAAACTGACATTAAAAAATAATAGTATAAGTGATCCTCATCCTCCCAGCCTTTTCCAAACTATGTTGGGGTTGGCTTTCAGTCTAACTAAATGCGGCTAAATATCAGTATTTTACACTGTCATCCGACCTCTGCAACCCAATTTCTGTGCAATATCGATATACTGAGGATAGATTGATTGTCAGGCTTTTTGGGCTTCTCACAACCACTAATGACTGTCATAGGTGTTCGTGTAACAACCGGAACCTATGGCTTATAGCAATGGTAGTATAAGTACTTGTGCAATTTAATTAAACTTCTTCAAAAGCTCTAAATTATACATCTACGAAAAAATTTTAGTTGTAAAATTTTATGGCTTCTCCTCGCAATAAATTCTAACGGGCGGGAATGTTTAAGGGTATTAAACAAAAAGGGGGATGCAACAGGCCTAGGGGAGGCTGGGGCGATACGGATCATAAGGGCGAAAAGAAAAACGGAGCAATCGGGACCTATCTCCCTGCGGTTGACAGTTTTAAAGCGTAACATTATCTGTGGCCACAGCTAATACATATCTACGCATAAGTACAAAGCAGTTATGCTAATTATACTGGCTGCCATTATTCAGTAAGCCAATGACCCCGTATATAACGGCGTAGCGTTTCAACAAGATCATTTATTACAACGATGACTACCAAGTTGCCCTTACAAATTCAGGATCCGCGAGGGCGCTTCCACGAATCTTCATGCCGCGTCATAACTCCACTCAATTTGTACAATCGCACTTAATGATACCATCTTAGGGATGATCATGTAAGCGACTCACGTCTTTACTGCGTTAGTAATATGGCATATAAATCTGTAACGTGCGCAGAGTGGTTAGCGCGTTGGGAATGCTCGTGGTAAGGCTATCGTTTCAAGTGGAAAGGTGGTTCAATTGTACGTGCCCATTAGGAATTACACATGACTTGATGGACAACGGTGAATCGAAGTTGCGATTCAGAATGTGAAGTATGGAATCGAAGGTGAAATTATAAGACGTTTTCAACGGAAAAATATGGAACTAATTGTTTGTTTGTTTGTTTGTAAGCAATCTTTATTTTTTATTTCAAAGTTACACTTGTATAAGAAAATACTACTAAGCAGGAAAACATCTTAATTAATAAGGTGACGTCATTAACATTTTTTGTACAACAATACATATTACATTCCCACAGAATTCAAATATTTATGTGTTCAACATAAGTGATTGTGTTTATGTGGGTGTTTCTTAAAATTAAAATTCTTATGTATTTACAAAAAAAGTATATTAAATTAGTATTATGGACATTGTCTACACCATAGTTGTATGTACAAGGTCTATTTGTTTAGAACTAAATGTAAAATGTCCCATTTTTTTATTATTTTATATTCTTCTTTCATAAAAAGTATAAGTTGACGACGTCTGCAGTCTAGAGATTCGAGTGTCGGACCCCTGATCTCGACGTCCTAATTATAAAATCTTTCTTTGATTCGTACCGGCAAAATTGGTTTTATATTCAACCATGTTCTCATTTCACCTTTCATTCTTATCTTTAATTTTACTTAGCTATGTTTCAGTGTAAGTAATACCTTTATGTAGATAATAATATGCACTTCATAATTTGCTAACTTAAGAAAGTTATGTATTAAAACATTTTTCCTCACTTATAAAATACAATAAATAAATTTGACGACATCTGTGGGTTAGATTCCCATAGAACACAAATATTTGGTGATGAACATAAATAAGTGTTTGCATTTGGCTGGAGGTTTCTTTTGTATTGGAGGTATGTAATAAAAAAAAAGTATTATATGGATGGTCTAGAGCCCATAGTATCTCAAGCTCTGTTTGATGTGGGAGTAGATGGCACTGTGTAAAATGTCCCAAATATTTTTGAAAGTAAATAAAAAAAAAACTAGATTACAAATTTTAATAAAAATGGAAATATGAGGATATTGAGATGGTTTATATGTATATATTTTTTAAAGCAAAAATGCAGTAAAAATCTTCATTCAACATCACGCCTGTACAAAGGGTTACGCAGAGGTGTACCAATGTACAATCACAGCCACAGCAGCTTCACCGTTATGTGTACGTCCCATGTCTCATGGCCGACCCTGGAAATTTCATAAAAAAACCCAATAACAATTTCCTCATCTTGGGAACCAAACTCAGAACCTCTAGAGTAGCAGTCACGTTTATGATCACTAGGGTAGTGAGGCAGTCTATAATAATTAATGTAATAATAGACTATTCAATGCAAAATAGAAACCCAATGGCAAAATCCAAAAATGACACAACATTCGAACATGAGGATTTGTAGTTCTTATAAGCGGTTAAGCGCATTAGAGTTATTTAGACCATAATGTAGGTCTCTCAATTGGAATAAGAAGATAATCCTATTTTAGTACTGCAAAATGTCTAGTATAGAGACGATGTAGATTATGCATAATGCCTATTGAATTTGCATAGTACATTTCCAATTCTACGAGGTTAATGGGACCGCTAACGGCCTCAAGCCTACTATTTTTAACTGATTTCAAAAAGGAGGAGCATTTATTTTTTGTTTCATTTTTGTGTGATAGATTCATAGACTTAGTTCCATATAAATATGATCGGTGTCGGACTATTGGTTTTAAAAATACAACACATAATATTTAATACTTGAAGTCGGTTCAAAGTCGGTGTCAAAAGCGATGACATCAACTATATCTATAATAACTGTTGTCCTCTATGGTGCCAATTGCATTCCAAGAGACTTTTTGGAAAATGAGGTCGCATACCTACCCTGCCTCAGGATGCAATCATGTATAATTTTTTTTAAATATCTTTTGCGGTTTAGGCGTGGAAGGTAACACAGTTACTTTTGCATTACTTTATAATAATGGATTAAGTCATTGGTCCAAATCATCATTCAGTGACTTTGGAATTGTTGATTTTCGATAGCCTACTAAACCTGTCAGTTCTCTTGTAATTTAGTGCTTTTAAAATATTTATGTACATATATTTACCGCAATATTTTTGTCATATACATGGATTGAGATATTTTCTCGACGGCGCGCGTGTGAAGTCTTCCAAGTCCACTCTCATTCTGAGAGGCGACCCGTGCCCATTTGTGGGACAATAAAATTAGATGAAACATTTACAATTTATAAAATTAAAGTATTATCTACACATTATATTTCGACTATCTTTTTCAAGTGTAGTGATATGACCATTGGATTACCAAGTCGAAGATCTCAAGTTCAAATCCAAGACACGTATCTCTAATTTATCGAAATCATGTGCTTAAAAATGATTCATTGTCACTCGCTTAAACAAAGAAACCTGCACGCCTTAGAGATTTTCTCGACGGTATGTGAAATCTGCCAAACCGCGATAGGCCAGCCTGGTGAACTATAGCCACATCTTTCTCATTCTGTGAGAGAGAACCCGTGCCCAGCTGTGGGACAGTGTATAGCTTGATGATAACGTTTAACCTTTTTCAACTCACTAGATATTTCCACATCTAAATTCGTAATATGTGTATATTAATAATAAAAACTTATTAAAACTTGGTCATTATTCAAAGATATAATGTGTAGTACAAAATTAGCATTTTCGTAATCTCAAAATCTATTGGACTTTCAAAGGTTTCCAAGAGTCGGGGAAGTGGGAAATTGTCTCAAGACGAAAGGATCGCGTATACATAATGAGGTTTACATTGAAGACAAATTGTCCGTTTGTGACACTCTTTTGTCTCCAACGATGTGATAAAGTAACGCTCAAAATGTTCTTGTTATAAATGAACATGTAATTTCGTCATTTACTATTGAAATATTAAATGAAATATTAAGGTTCGATTCTCAGGTGGAGAAGTGTTATTGGGTTTTTCTTAGAAATTCTCAGTAGCAGCTCAGAGTTCGAATTTGTGCCCGATTAATGGCAATAGCCTCACCACGTATTATTGTATGGGAGCTAAATATACCGGCGAACTTAATTCAGTAAACAAACGTGACCTTAATTATTGTTCCTTCACAGGTTCGTTGGCCACTTGACACGGTAATTTTTTCAGGACAATTCTTGAATTCAACGTTGAAAGAAAGCGAGAAAAGGGAAGAACTTGACCAAATGTTGTAGAACAGGTAAAAAAAAGTAGAAATCGAATCAGCAGGTCAAACGAGTGTCGTATCATGAGCTGAACTTTTCAATTATTGGAGAGAAAAGTCAATTGTACGGTTTCACTCGTATAATAGCAAAATGTATGGGCTGAATACCTTCTCATAAGCATTAGAATTTTCCGAGATACAGCCTATCATGAAATAATGATATAATCATGAAAAAACATATAAAATATAGCTATTGCTGATACCAAGAAAAAATATTTTGCGTGTTAATATTCCATGTAAACTTAGAATAGAATAGAATAATGTTTATTAACCATATAAAAATGTACATATTTGACTTAACCCATAAACAACTACTAGGTGTAATGCAAAATTCCTGTTACTGATAGGGTAACCCCTATTCACTGCAAATAAGCTCACGGAAACACGAAATATACAGACACCCGGAACGTTACCGGTATATTATTGGTTATATTACCAAAATCGATATCTATATGACATCGATATGATGAGTGTTGCAAGTTTGCAACGCTATTAAGAATCATTAGTGTTTAGTCAGATCCATTAGCTTTGAAATAACTAGTGTCAGTGACATTTAGTAGTTTATACGGTGGTACGTTCTACTCATGTTGCAGATTTCGCCTCTAAGCAATAACGTGTGCGCTAACCTTATTGTGTACGATCACAATAGACCGACCTCGGTCACAGTGATACTGTAGCCGCAAATAAATACCTAATAATAACATTGTGTTCCGATTTGAAAGCCAGTGAAATTATTGGCGTATTTAACAACTCAGTTTCCTCAACTTTCCTCCACGAGGAAACGTTGTGTTGGCAGTGGAGGGACTTTGACCCTTATACTGCTGACCCTATTCCTGTTTCGTTTTACAGGGTCGGCAACGCGCAAATGATACTCCTGGTGTTGCAAGCGTCTATAGGCTACTGTAACTGCTTACTATCAGGTGGGCCGTACGAGCCAGTGAAATTATTGGCGTATTTAACAACTCAGTTTCCTCAACTTTCCTCCACGAGGAAACGTTGTGTTGGCAGTGGAGGGACTTTGACCCTTATACTGCTGACCCAACTATTCCTGTTTCGTTTTACAGGGTCGGCAACGCGCAAGTCATACTCCTGGTGTGACAAGCGTCTATAGGCTACTGTAACTGCTTACCATCAGGTGGGCTGTACGCTTGTTTGCTATCTTAGTAGTATAAAAAAAGTTGACAACGCGAAAGTGACATCACTGGTGTTGCTGGCGCCTATCGGCTGCGGTTGCCGCTTATCATAAGGCCCGTTCATTATATGCTATGCGTACGCTTGTTATCTTATCACAATCATCCTACGAGCCTTTTTCCAACTATGTTGGGTTGGCTCCCAGTTTAGCTAGATGCAGCTGTATACACGTATTTTACACGACGCGACTGCCATCTTGTCGCAATAAAATAAAAACGTATTTATTATTCAAATACATATTTTCAGAGCTGTCGCCCATTGAGTTGTAGCGACACACTGATATACCATTTTTGCTCTAGGATCTGATCCGATGCATCCCAGTTTTCGCTTCATCTGCGTTTTTACTCAGGCACGATAGTCTGATTAGGATGCTATTAAGCTGGCCTTCTTTGCGAACGTCAGCAATTACATTATACTATCTATTCAATAATATTACACAGCTATTGGGAAACCATACAATTTTATATCTTTAAATACCTATTTAAAAACACATCGTGGTTACCTAACCACGAAGTAAATTAGTTTATACTTATACTAAAATGTTTTCCTCGATAAGAAAATCAAAACTAAGCGATCCCGCCCTTGACAGGTGAAGGACGCTAACACCTTAAGCACCCTTATTTCCCTTACTTAATGCTTAAAACTTGTACGGAACATTAAGCAGGGTAATGATGATGAGGGTTATTTTATGACCCTTGTAGACCACAGCTAAAAGTCTTCTGTCCATTGGTGAACAACTAATTTTATTTTACAAGTAGAAATCTTACGGACATACGCCAGCAGGTCAAGCTATCCAAAACGGTCGAATTTTTCGCAATAGAATATGAACCTTACTACTTTGCGTTAAAGTTGAAAATCAATCAAATAAATTTGACAACGGTTACATTTCGTCAATGTCCTGTTACTATCCTTTTACTCTGCCTTAAAAATTGGCTTTAGTTTTGTTTAGTCGTTTTCAAACGCATTTACAACTTATTTTACATGCTTTTGATGATTTGACATCTTCGAAATTATTAATTTCTATGCGATTAATTAGACATTTAGCTTCCAGAGTAAGGAATGTCTTAGAATCTTTTAATCTTTCACAACTAATTTTCTCAATATTGTACGAGTATAATTATCAATACTTTAGAAGAGATTTCCATGAAGTTTGGTCTCTATAGGATCAAGTCTTTGGTACGTGCACAATTCAATGCCATTTTCGCATTTGATATTTTTAAAAATAATTAGAGCATTCGTTCTTTTCTCGTCATACATTCTTGTTACCCAAAATTTTACTTTGTGTGGCAGAAATTCAAAAATTAAACAAATAAAGAGCATACAGTGACAAAGCATTCAAAAATATGAAACCTAATTAAATAACCAGCATTGTTGGACGATGTTTCTTTAGTTGGACCAGAGAGCATTTCACTCTAATTGTGTTTTGTGGACGCAGTGTGCTCACAGTTTCATAATTTTAATCTGAAATGTAATGCACCCGAACGCAGCTTAATTTTGAGACAGACTTGGGAACTGTACACATATTAAGCTATATTTCCAGCATAAGCTGACTCTTCTCGTACGAAAACCCTATAATACTGTCTCCACCGGTGACAAGTGATGCATAAACATTTACCACACTAAATATATCAATAACCAAAGTTTATTTCAATGTTCTCCGTTAAAGTAAGCGCTAATCAAGAACCAGTTTTTTTTTGCGGGTGGGGAAATAATCGAGAACCGCATTTTTTCAAGGTTCAATTGAACCTGTGAATTTGCTTTACAAGGTTTTTGTACCTGGCAATTAATTCAGATTGGGTTTTCACAAACTGAGTCCCAGCCCAAAGAAAGTTTCTTTTAATTAAAAATAACAACCTGAAAATGTTCGCCGCCGACGTATGTTTGTATATAAAATTAAGGCGTTATTTCAGGTACCGTGTTAGTTAAAAATATAACGATTTTGTGTTTATTTTAAAAGATTTCTGCTTGAAGCAGCTCAGAAGATTTTAAATATTTATGTTTGAAAACGAGGTTACAAGTTACAATTTAATTTTTAAGATATTATTATATTTTTATAAAGATTTAGATAACTGATCCCTAGATATCTAAATCAGTTTTTAATAGAATAGAGGTAAATATATGGCTATTGTAATTATGGTTAAAGTATACTTATTTTCATTATATAAAGCATTTTATTTAAATATTGTAATATTAACTGCTCAAATTCCTCTGAAAAAAATATTTTCGCTAATAACATTATATTTATATTTGTATTTATATTTCATTATTTGTATTTCAGAAAAGACCAGCACAGTGCATTTTTTGATTCACTACATAAAATAAATTAAATTCACTGTTTCTCCACTCATCCCCTTTGTTGAACTCGACTCTCATTCGTTTTTGTTCTACCGTTCTACGAATCAGGTTAATTATACCGTTATTATAAGTGGGACGAGTTACACTGGCATACCTTTTTCTCAAACGTGATTTGTTTTAGTTTGAGTAATCATACTAATATTATAAATGTGAATGTTTGGATGTTTGTTTGTTTATTTGTTACTCAATCACGTTAAAACGGCTGATCCAATAGTATGTGACCGGGAATAAAGTATAGGCTACTTTTTATCCCGGAAAAATGTGGGAATATCCCGGAAATCCCGCAAAAAAGGAATATCTTACGGGATTCGAATGAAATTTCATACACACATAGTATGTGACCGGGAATAACAAATAGAATATATTTTACCCCAGAGAAATGTGGGAATATCCCGGAAATCCCGAAAAACGAATAGCTTACGGGATTCGAATGAAATTTCATACACAGATAGTATGTGTCTAGAAATAACAAATAGGATATATTTTATCCCAGAAAAATGTGGGAATATCCCGGAAATCCCGAAAAACGAATAGCTTACAGGATTTGAATAAAATTTCATACACACATAGTATGTAACCGGGAATAACAAATAGAATATATTTTTCCCCAGAGAAATGTGGGAATATCCCGGAAATCCCGAAAAATGAATAGCTTACGAGATTTGAATGAAATTTCATACACACATAGTAAGTGACCGGGAATAACAAATAGGATATATTTTACCCCAGAAAAATGTGAGAATATCCCGGAAATCCCGAAAAATGAATAACTAACGGGATTTCAATGAAATTTCATACACACATAGTATGTGACCGGGAATAACAAATAGTACCTATATATTTTACCCCAGAAATATGTGGGAATATCCCGGAAATCCCGAAAGACTAATAATAGCTTACGGGATTTGAATGAAATTTCATACACACATAGTATGTGACCGGGATAACAAATAGAATATATTTTACCCCAGAAAAATGTGGGAATATCCCGGAAATCCCGGAAATACGAATAAAGGAGAACTACTTACGGGATTTGAATGAAATTTCATACAGACACAGTATGTGACTGAGAATAACAAATAGGATACATTTTACCCCAAAATTATGTGGGAATTTCCAGAAAACTTATGTAGGAGACCTACTTACGGGATTTAAATGAAATGTTTGTACTAATAGTTTGTGATTGGCGCTAGCATATTGAATACTTCTTTTTTCGGAACAAAGCGGGAATTTCCCTAACATCGAATACTTATCTTATCCCATGAATAAAATCCGACAGCAATTATGTTACTTAGTCTAGGCGTACGAAGTTGCGGGTAAAAGCTAGTAAGTAGATAATAAATAAAAATAATGGCGAGTGTAAGTTATTGTTATTTTTTTTTTGTTCATCTGAAAATATTTGTACAAATTATTTACAAATTAGCTAGTGTTTAAACTAGTAGCCGAGCAGAACTAGTAGCAGAATTCGAGTAGGGTGAATACTCTACTGTATTTGTCAATTGTTTATGGTGAGCAATATAGAATATTCTATTCCATTTAAAAATGAAAGGTGGTAAAAGGTCATGTTCTATGGGGAATGCTCCGAGGAATTGTTCGGATTGATCCCTGCTGCCACTTTCCGCCATCGTTCCACACGACAGCAGTTCCATCCACATTATCTAGATGGTTGGCAGTCCACTACTGTGCGTTTCTCTAAAAACTTTCTGCTTCGCACAACTAAACTGTGGAATGAACTGTCGCCTGCAGTATTTCTGGACCAATGTGACCTTCAAGAAAAGAGCGTACTCCCTTTTAAAGGCCGGCAATGCGCTTGTGACTCCTCTGGTGTTGCGGGTATCCATGGGTGGCGGAAATCGCTTACCATCAGGCAATCAATCTGCTCGTTTGCATATCCCATAAAAAAAAATTAAAAAGGTGACAATGACTCACATTAAGCCAATACCTTTCAGTCTCATGTGAATATAGCCTTATTGTATACAGTGCGTCCATTTTATAAACGTATGAACCTTTCTTTTTTGATTCATCACATGGCTCCAGAAACCTCAATACAAATCGTCACTCAACTGAACGTGTCGACGGGAGTCACGTCAAATCGAATCTTATTCTGTTCAAATGAAATACGGATACTCGATTATAAAGCCGTTTTATTGGAAACCATTTTATTATCTTCATTGAGCTTTGAAAAACACCTGTCGACTTTAATCTGGGACTCCCGAATTAAAGAATGTCTTTATCACGATTGCTTTTTCTTGACGTTTTGCTGAACCAAGCTTTTTTTAAAAGCGTCGTTTATAACCTTACCCATATTTTCTTCGCAAATAAACTTACAAATTTCTTAATCGACTCTATTAAAAAATTTGTAAATTCATTTGTGAAGAAAAGTAAACGAAAAAAAAATAGGTATTATAATTGTGTATGACTTTGCCTACTTAAAAAATTTATAAAATTGCTTTAAGTAAAACGAAATATGACTGCTCTATTAGCCTAACATTCGTAAGCTTGATTGCTACCCTATAGCCCCTGGGTCTGATTTCAGGGTCAAGCAGGTCAGGCAAAAAGTTGTTGGGTTTTTTATGAAATCCCCAGCAGCAATTCAGATTTTGGATTCGTGCCCTGTTAATGGCAAAAGGGGTGAACTTTTTACCTTAACATACCGGTGAACTGTACATTTAGTACACCTCTGTGTAACGCTTCATAGAACACAGGCGTGATAATAATTATGTAAAACGAAATAAAATAAAAAAATAAGTTAATCGGGAGTGTATTTCAATTGCCGGAATGCTTGGAAGTATAGGTACTAATTTCAGCATAAATTGTAACAATTAGTAATTAAACACATTAATACAATATCACCAACCAATTAAAAGTAATAAGGACATAATATGACGCGGAAATACGGAATGTACCCACCTAAGAGCTGGCAAGGAATTCTTAAAGGGAATTTCATTAAATTCCCTCAGCTCTTATTGATATGGGCGCTTGCCGCTCGAGGCCGGGTCGCACTTTATTAAGAAATCATATGAATGTTGGCGGGAATGGGTGTACGTGACGATACGCCATATTGCCGATGCCATACCATCGTCAAAGTACAGACGAGCACGATCCACTCCGATAAATTAGAAGTTTAATTCGTTAATTATTCAGAGATGTTATTTTTTCATTAGGCTGCCGACTCGAGTGATGATTCTTGTTAACTATGTTTGAACGGAGCATAATTGGTGCGGTGTCTCTATTATTTAAGACCACAATCATTTAGATTCGCAGAAATAGATCCGCTACTTTATACTATCCTGGTATTTATTTCATCCAATTTTAAAAAGGAGGAAGCATACTATATGCTTATTTTGTGATTGATACCTACCTATCCTTAAAAATTTCATTAATTTGGTTAGTTTATGATCACCAAAAAGACATGAAATTAGTTTTGTTTACGAAATAAATATTCACTTTTGTATTTATTTATTCTATAATAAACTGCCCAGCATCGCACAGATGCAGTGAATTGATAATTATGCATGTATCTATGATTACTTATGTTTACTTAGTACTGTAAAATGTTTGTATTTTGCTTTAGTAGACCCAATATTAATTTCCGCTATTGACTGTTTTCGACTGAAAGAAAGCACAGGCAGCACATTTTTTAGTTTCTGCCTACCCCTATGGGAAAAAGGGAGAATAAGCACAACAAATATAATTCCTAAATTTTTAATAAACTAAAAAAAAAAACTAAAAGTCCTTAAAGGCGATTACACGAAACTATATTATATTTGTATATTTATTCAGGTCTGTTTAAAAAGTTAGTATATATTACTCAAAAACAATTATAGCAGTTGGGAGCGTTACTCTAAAGTGTCGTATAAACATGACTCTAGGTCAATATCTGCGACCAAATTCGACTACCCCAAATTAGGTAATTATTACGATGACAGGACGCTTGGTAAACAAATTGAATACAAAAGATATTCGCTTTAAATCAAGTGTCATTCTCAATAGTTTTTCTGCAGATATTAGAAATAAAACCTAAAAGGTTATCAATCCTTATTAAAGTTCATCTAACAGCAAATAGGTATCTTGGTTAAAGTTATCGTAATTACAAGCATCGTGTAATTATGCTTGTAATTACAAGCATAATTGCACGATGTAATTATGCTTGTAATTACATCGTGTAATTACACGATATAGTATTACTATATTGTAATACTATATTATAGTATTATAATATAGTAATATATTATAATACTATAATATAGTAATATATTATAGTATTATAATATATTACTATAATATAATACTATAATATAGTAATATATTATAGTATTATAATATATTACTATATTATAATACTATAATATAGTATTACAATATAGTAATACTATATTGTAAGTAGTATAATACTACTTACAATATAGTATTACTATATAGTAATACTATATTACTATATAGTAATATACTATATTACTATATTACTATATAGTAATATAGTATTACTATATTACGGATAATATAGTAATACTATGTTATCCGTATAATATAGTATTACTATATTATACGGATAACATGTAATCCGTATAATATAGTAAAAACGGTTTCCATGTTGTGACAGCAAAACATTGCTGGAATAAAATAAAAACTAGGTTTGCATTATCCATATATAATTTCATTATGAAATTTCAAAAACACATTTACATGGTTTGATTAAAAAGTCCAATATTTCAAAGAATTTCATATACATATAATATAAAAAAGTTATATTTTACATAATACCTTTTAAGACGAAGGGTTGTTCCTAAAACTGCAAAAAAATAAAAGCCGCCACAAAATACAGTAAAACGATTTGATACTAATCAATATTTTTTTTACTATTTGTAAGCCTCACGTTTGAACAAATTCAATAAATAAAGATAAGCTTGGCCCACTCTAAAATACAATTCAATCACCACATCGTGATGTACAGAGGCCAGCACATCAAGCTACCCCAATCTGTCAAATTTATTTGATAGATTTTCAACTTTAATACAAAATAATAAGGTTCATTTCCAATTGGAAAAATTAGACAGTTTTGGATAACTTGACCTGCTGGCGTCTGTACGCAATACTGATATTCATGTCACAGTATAATTTCAAAGAACTAGTCTATCAAATGGGGTGAATCGGAATAAAACTTTGAAAGGGATTTTCAGGTTAAATTATTATAGTTTGATGTAAACAACTACTAATAATAACTACTGATATTTCAACCGCATCTGGTTATACTGAATGATGAACAGGAAAAAAATCGGAAGATGAAGATAATTATTGATGATGATAATGTTTGATGATACAAACAACTACGATGCGAACAACGGTCTTCTAATGGTGTTTATTTACGAACAATATTAGAATTCCTTTTTCTAACAAACTTATTAAATAATTCTTATAAAATACTTATTAAATAAACATTAATAATTAAAGCTGAAAATCAGTTCAGATTTAATTATCATACAAATTTACCCCTGCATCGCTATTCACCCCATTTGATTGTACTTACATAATTGCTCGCTAAGCGTAATATCATTTGCAACAAATGTGCCAGTAAGCCTACCAAAGTACCAAGTCAAAGCAAACATGATCTTCAACTGAAAAGGCAGATCTAGGGCTGAATAAATTACATTTATGTACTTACATACATTCGTCGCCAGTGTTAAATTTACATATTTTAGTATTATGATTAGAAAGGGCTTGGCGCTTAAGTCTACTAATTAAACAAAGATTTAAAGTATTGGAAAAATATTCCAACGCTTTTTGGGGATGAAAATATTACCGACGTTACGAGGTCAAGTACCGTGTTAATTTTGTCTAACAAAGCTTCAAAAGTATTCGAATGGAAGGGACAATTTTTTTTGTTAATTAAGCGAGTCAGTTATTGTGCAGATATCCCATCTGGGATGAGATACGAGAGGAATTTATTTATAATTAGAGATTTTTTCAAATTGATACAAAAAGCCCCCTATGAAAGCAGACAGACAGGCACAAACGGAGTTTTTAGTGGGTGCGAGCCCCACATAACCTCACCGTATCCCCGATGGTGTCTTATGCGCACAGGCATTTTCTACGCACAAAAAAAAAAGATACAGGGTATTTTCTAATCAGTGTAGACTTTTTTATATGTAATCCTGAGAAGTCATTCAGGAAAAACGTATTTTAAAGTAAATTACTAAAAAAATGAATGGACATTTGCCAAATATGTTGCTTTAAAACAGATTTTGAACGTGTGTTTTACAGCCGAGGCAACACAAACTGCCCCAATATTTAGTTTCATTAAAATTAAGATTGGGGCAGTTTTTTATTCAGAAAAAAGAGAGACAGCAAGAACCATTTATTCATCATTTATCTGCAAAGTATTGAGGTCGTCACGCAACCTTTTTTTCTACCACGACCGCCTTATATAGGTATGTCTATATAAAAAAGGTATGTCTAATATACCCATATTTAACAATTTACCCTTAACAACTTCGATAGAATAGTAGTTTTGGATTACTAGTACTTATGTTTAATCTAAAACTTGTTATTTAACAGTAAAACTCATTCAACCCTTCAATTAATAATTCCACGAAAAAGGAAGAAGGAATAAGTTTAAATAATAATCAGAATACAAGTGCTAATATTTTAGTAAAAAATCCAATTAAGTCCAATCCAATTAATTAAAGCATTGTATAAAATTAATTTGGCTGTCGTATTTGCCTATTAGTTTTATTAACCTAACCCCTTGGTCTCAGAATAGGGATTCAATTTTATTCTAACTCAGAATAAATATTTGTATAGCTATTTGCTTTAATTATGTTATAGGTAGCTTTTCTGGTTCTCGGTATTCTTTGCTGTTCTTTTTTATTATTCAGCGGTATGCATAATAAAATTATTTAGAGTTACATACACCAAGGGTTACGTGCAGGTTTATTAATATATGTATAGCCACGGTTTCCCGGTAAGTTTTATATCCCATGTATTAGGGGGTGAGGCACTTCGTTCGACACCGGAATCAAACTCAAGATCATGCTCAGCAGCAGCACTTGCGATCACTAGGGCAGCATCAGTTCAGAAGTCGTTTTAAATATGTAGTATAGGATAAACATATCATTAAAAAATTCTGTTTTATAAGGGAATTCTTCTTCGTGTCGATCCTACTAACCTATCCTACTTCCTACTAATATTATAATGTGAAAGTTTGTGATGACGGATGGATGTTTGTTACTCTTTCACGCTTAAACTAATGAACGGATTTTGATGAAAGTTTACAGTATTATTATTTATACTTCAGAATAACGTATAGAGTATAATTTATAACGATTTTGAGTTAATTACCCGAATTACAACGATAATTAAAAGTAACTTTTCCACGAAGATAGGAGCGAGTAAGAACATAATATTTTAAATACTGTTCGAAGAGAACATTGCCAGTTCAACAGCATCGTCAGTAGCAATTCTGTTATATGAAAAGAGCTTCCCCGAGCGCTCAGTAACGCATAGTCTAGGTAATCCTTTCCACACGACCGTTCGCGCCGGTCCTCGTAATGAGATAAACATAATTATTATACCTTTCCCAAAATCTTCAACACATTGAAACGGGTTTTAATCAACATAATTACATTAAGCCAACAAAATAATAAGGCATGTTTCCCTTTAATGATGAATTTTAATGAAGGAGGCCCCTGTAACCGCGGCGCGAACTTCAACGAACTTCCTAACAATGGAAGCATGAACTGATGTTATTATCGACTCAAACTCTGCCTACAGTAATCAGCATCTTTACGTAAGACATGTATTTGCGGGTTGTTTGTAAGTAAACGAAGAGTTTTGTTAAATTATAGATAAACAAATAAATAAATTTAAAAAAATGGAACATTTTATAGAGCACCATCTAGTCCCAAACTAATTAAAGCTTATGTGGTAGTACTCACAGTGCAAGCTATAATTAGTTTATACGTTGGGTACATTAAAGACAGTGGATATAATACTTCTTTTCTTTTTTTTTATATATATTACACTATGATCGAAAACGCTCATTGAACGAAAAAACAGCTCGCACGCGTTGTGGTCAATTAGAAAGTAGAAGTTTAGCTTTGTATTAATTGCCCGATGAAAACACTAAACAATCTAATTTAATATAATAATTATGTATAATTGTGAGACATATTGTGTTTTCATGCGACGGCCAAGTCAATCTATGCATTTAAAACGATGTTAAATGATAAAAGATTTTAAAGTTATTTAGAAAAGGAAAAATTGGACCGCGGGCAGGATTCGAACCTGCGTCTTCTGGTTAGGTACACCAGACGCTATGACCACTAAGCCACCGCGATACCTACCCGTCATGTCGAATTTTTCCTTCACATACTGAATTTACGTCTTTATGGTGACGTGATAAAAGATGTTTAATATTGATATGGTCACATATTGCAAGCGTCTATAGGCTACAGTAACCGCTTATGATCAGGTGGACCGTAGGCTTGTTTGCCACCTTAATGGTATAAAAAAAAACGGTAGAAGAACTGAGTTGCAAGACTTGTTTTTTTTACAAGTTATGTTTTTGATGACTACATAAGACAAATACCTACAAACATTTATTACGTAGTATGACACGAACCACTGGACCATAGATTAAGGTAAGGTAAAGTAACACTAAGCTAAGATTCTTGTTCCTCAGGATGCAATTCCCCTTGAAATTTTTTATTGATTTTTTTTTATCAGCAGTTTAGGCATGAAAGGTAACAGTCAAACAATTGAATTACTTACGTTTATATTATAGGTACAAGCCTAGTTGCTCGGGGTTTCAGTCACATTCCAAAAGACTGTTCCTTTTTTAAGATAACAAGACATAAGTTAACACACAAAACCTATGCCTTTCCTCTGGACAAATTCCTTAACAAATTTTATCGAAATCTGTTATGCAGTGTTACTTTTGCATTTTAATTATTTATTATGCGGCTGCTAAGCAATATAATGTACTAACATTATTGTGCTCTGGTTTGAAGGGAAATTTAATCAGTGAAATTACATAATGGGGATTTGAGACTTAACAACTGAGGTCTTTCTTTTTGTATTTTTTGGCATTTTCCATGCTAAGATTTTAAAGTTGTTTGGAGAAGGAAAAATTCTACTGCGGGCAGAATTCGAATCTGCATCTTTTGGTTAGGTTAACTGAGGTCTTATTAAACGTAAATATAATTAAACTCCTAAATCAGTTTCGTGTTAAAACCCTTAATCAATTTGAATACCCTCTAAATCATTTTTTTATAACCAAGTAGTCGATTTTCGTTTAATGTAAACAAATATTCTGTCATAAAATTCAAATAAGAGTAAACAAGCCGTGGTCACGCCAATCGTCTCCCGGTAAACTTACGACTTGCGACAGCTAAATCTGACTTGTTGAGTACAGATTACGTACAAATCTCTTCCTGATACCCTTAAGTAGATGCTTGAGTACCTTCACTTGGAGCACTTTACTTACAGAATTATTCAAAGTACACGAAAGAGCGCCATTTAAATTTTAAGCCATCTGAATAGGCTAATATAAGGGAGGATTACTTTGTATTGTTTTGTTGGAAAAAAAATTAATGTAGCATAAGAATATTCTGAGTTTGTAAGATACAAACACACGCTTTTAATTCTTGAAGGGTAGATAGAAGTCCAATTTATACATATAATATCTGTATACATAATACGCACCCATACATCAGGTGGGCCGTATGCTTGTTTGCCATCGTTGTGGTATAAAACAAAAGACTGACCGCGTCACACGTATCTTTGCCAAGTACATATTTTGATAAGCGTGGTAATTACATAGCAACCAGTCCCTCCACTTAACCAATGATGAAAATCATCCTCCGAGCCTTTTTACAACTGTGGGAAATGCTTCCGGTCTAAGGTGGACGCACACTTATCGGAGCGAACGCGCCGAACGAATCGAAGTCAACGTGGCAGCGCCGAAAGAATCGACCGCGACGAAGGAATCGACTGCGACGAAGAAATCGACCGCGCCGAAGGAATCGACCACGCCGAGGGAATCGACCGCGCCGAAGGAATCGACCGGGCCGAAAGAATCGACCGCGCCCAAGGAATCGACTGCGCCGAAGGAATCGACCGCGCCGAAATAATCGACCGCGTCGAAGAAATTAGAATGCGAGCACATCGGTCGAATCGACCGCATCTTCCGCGTCGAATCT
The DNA here is from genome assembly GCA_964056405.1 of Acronicta alni. Lineage (NCBI taxonomy): Eukaryota > Metazoa > Arthropoda > Insecta > Lepidoptera > Noctuidae > Acronicta > Acronicta alni. The sequence continues at coordinate 13,178,681 of OZ043919.1, forward strand.
CATGACGTCATCCGAATTCGTCTAGGATTTTTGGGCTTCTTCCAGATTCAGACGATTCGGCGCGGACAAGAGTGGGAGGTTTCATAGGATTTCATATAAAGAATTCTAAAATTCATTTCGTTCGGCGCGTTCGGCTCGGACACTTGCGCGTCCACCTCTAACCAGATGCGGCTGAACATTAGTATTTTACACGAAGTGACTGCCATCAGACCTCCGCAACCCAATTTCTGGGTAATACGGATATCCTGAAGATAGACTGGTGTTCAGGCTTTCTGCGCTTTTGACTCCCACTAATGATTGTCATAGGCGTTCGTATGACAACCGGAACGGGCTTTACTTGCTCTCCAAGGCACAAAGGGGCTTCGACGTGTTAAGAATGGTCACCTATCCACAGACTGACAGCGGCTAGCGTAGCTTAACCTTACAGATCGATTGATCAGAGTAATTATTACTTACCCACGAGCCCCTCCTGAAAACGATGATATAGTAAATAATTACAGAACCATATTATCGGATAGAAAATCGCCAGAATTGAGATATTGATTAGAAACTTAGTATCGATACCAATGAGTTGATTGAATATCACGTGCTTCTTGTCACGTGGCCATGTGGCGGGCCGGCCCAGGGCGACGACCTGCAAGTCTGACGTGCGCCACGAAATAATTTTGTCGCCGCTTATCTCGTTCTGTTAGTTTCAGAACGAGAAGGCTGGAGACGAAATAATGTGGCGACAAAATTATGTCGAGCCATGGACGCTAGCCCCGTTATTCAGCCAAAACAAACAATCCGAAGAGGGACTGTCAGCCTTTACATCGCTATATAGTTTTTTGGCCCAGCGTACAATTTTTCTTTCTTTGTCGATCAATTTATCTTGAAGATAGATTGAGATTTTAGTTTTTTATTTTATTTTAAGCAGCTTATTGAAAGCATATTGTGGTGTGCTACTTTAATAAGTACTGAAAAAGGTTTTACAATAATTGTTGTATTCCCAAAAGAGTTAAACAGAGGTGAAACTTTTGATTTATATTATCTCGCAGGTATGTTTTAAGGTCTTAGGTATTAGCGGGCGATCCTCCCATTATCCGGGCACAAATCCGAGTTACTCAGAATTACCTACATAGTAAAAACAATAACTAAAAGTGTTATTAATTAATAATAAATATTATTATTATTATTTACCAAAATACTCATAGTTACAATATATTAATATAACACAGCCATCTATTATTATTTTATCATGATTATTACTTAACGCTTTGCTCTATCCGGAGATCGAACAGGACCAGGAGCTCACAGTTAGCAGACCCTTGCAACCACTGGACCAATGTGGCAGTTGTCATTATGCAAACTAGTTAAGTTATTGCAGCCACAAAGTATTACAAAACAGAAAATATTCAATGTATGCAGAAACATTAAGCTTAACCCAAAACAACAACAATAAATTTTGTTAAACAGCGCTGTTTCCGCTGCAGCGGCTAGAAGGTGACGTCATGAAGGAAGGGTAGTTGGCGCCACTCAGTCGGCGTGGCGCGATCTTGTCGCTGGCACAGATCTACGCCACGCGACGCAGTGTATACCTAAACCGTCGTTCAACTCAAAACAATCTGTAATAGTTTCCTTCCTAATAGTAGTAGGAACATCCCGTGACCGACGTCTGGCGACGATTATAGGCCCCAGATGGGTTATGACAGGACTGTATAAAGAATTTAGTATGGATTTGATGAATGATTGAATTTGGATAATAATTATAATTTATCTTTAAATCCCCTTGTTTGCAGCAGTGCTAATACTCCGCATATACTTTCTGATTAAATTTTTACTCAACGCCAGAAACGGATAATAAATGGATCAAGATTAAGTTGATTGATCGTTCAACTTTTAATTATTTTTACCCAATATATTTTCATAACACTTTGATATTTACCGTATTGAAGTATATGCATACTTTGATTGGAAAACCTCAAATAAAATTAACTTGATGTAGGTGAAAGAAGAATAATAATTAAGTATACTGTTTAAGTACATGTCAAACAAGTACCGAGATTGTTAGTATTGCTTAGAGCGAAAATAATAATTATATTGATGCCTTCTGATGGTTTAATTTTTTTTGTTAAGTTCATTAAACTTTTCTGAGAAACCTAGTGCTAATAAAACAAAAAAAAAATAGTTTTTACGATTAATATCGAAATTGCAAGTATCAAAATAAGTTATTATCACCCTAGTTGTAATACTGATAATTCTGTACTATGGTCTATGCGTGTGCTGGGGTTGCACCGACTATCGATTCAGTTAAATGCAAACAAGCTCATGTGTGTATAGAACAAATCATGCATCTCCATCGAGGCGTAAGGTCTTAGCTTCTTTACTTCAATACATTCGAGACTGCCTGAGAGAAAACAAATACAATCAAGAACGATTGAATTTCTATCTGTTTATCTACAAACATTTTCTAGTAGAGCTTTTTGCATAAGTAAATAAATACTTAGCTAATTATAGATTGATTTTATTTCTTAGTACTTCAATTTACTTGGCCTCTCTCTTACCTAAATCAGGGATCACGCCCGGTCAACGACCTGGCTATTAGGAAATCTATAATCTACGTCTACGACGAAATTAATTTATAACGATAGATGGTAAATTGGTTTTGGTGAGGAGTGATATTGACAATAATTTTATTATTGCTGGATGTTGGTTTATGTTCAAAGTAATATAGCATGCCACCATAATGTAACATACATTCACGCCTGTATTCCCGGAAGGTTTAGGTAGAGGTATACTAATGTACAACCACAGTTCACCGGTATATTTGGGTCCTATGTAATAGCAGAGCATATTGCCAATAACCGGGTAAGTATACATCCAAACTCCGAGCTGCTACTTAGATTTTCATAGAAAACCTCAATAACATTTTGCTCGACCTGCGAATCTTGTATGGGAATCTGACCTAGAACCTCTAGGGGAGCAGTAGTGCTTAGGGCCACTCGAATAACGAGGCAGTTAATGAGTGAATGTTAGTGTATTATCATACTAATATTATAAATGTGAAAGTTTGTGAGGATGGATGGAGGGATGGAAGCTAGTATTTTAATCTGAATTTTCAGTAACTGCCAATTATATTCAAGTTCGAGATTCAGACTGCTGGTCATGAGGTCGTGGTTTCGGCTCCCATGAAACACATTTAAATGAATGAAAAAAGAAATGCTCTCTATGCGACCACGCCTCACGGTATTTAGGTGGCTTTATATTACTCGCAAATTGTTAAACCATTGACACGATAAAAAGAAGACGAACAAAAAAGTATAGAGATAAGTAGTACATCCATTGTCTAGTACCCATAGTACAAGTCTCTTAGTTTGGGACTAGATGATTCCGTGTATAAATGTCCCAAATACATAATATTTATTATTGTTATACCTGTGTGGCTGACATGCGTCGTCTTAATTTTTTCGTCAAATTATCTCATCCCCAGACATAGTTTCAGCTCTAGATAAATGACGAGAAAATTATTTCACGACGCATTGTAAGCCTAACTGAACAACGCAATATACCAAACGACAGCGAATTGATTACGGAGCATTGGACCCTTGCGTAATGTCTGCGAAACGACAACGGCCAGAATAATAAACTATGTAGATTAAAGTTCATTAAATTTATGTGTCGCAGGGAGATGATAAAAACAGAGATTTGACTAAATCCCTAAGGTAGATGGTCAATTCATAGATGTTAAAATAACAACTGTATACGGACATCCATATAGAATGTAAGTAATTTGACCAAACCCTTTTAATGTCTTAGTGAAAAGATAAAATAATATTGTTATAGATTTATGCATTTAATATTAAATGTAGGGCGATAATATAAAAATAGTAATTCAGAACACACATTATTTATTTTAAACTAATTAACAAAAGAAATAGTGACTTACTTTCTTTAGTAAAATCACTTCACAGTATTGTTATTTTAACATCTTCCGTGAATTTATTATATATTTTAGGTATTTGACCAAATCTCCTTTTTCATCACTTCCCCGCGGCTTGTGTAAAATTAATAATTTGGATAAATTTCCTTGGTATTTTATATTAAAGAAAACGTGAACAACGTAAATGTTGAAGATTTTAATAAAATTATATTCCTCAGGTCGAATCTTTTTTTTAACATCATTTTCAGGGGCCATAATCTCAATAACCTTTCCTAAGGTACAAGGCCTCAAAAATACTAATAATACAGATCGTAGGAGAGAACTCGTTGATTATTTATTATATAAAAAACATTATGAATATTTATAATAGTACAGACGCCAGCAGGTCAAGCTATCCAAAACTATCAAATTTTCCCAATTGAAAATGAACTTTATGAGGTTGTATTAAAGTTGAGAATCTATCAAAGAAATTTGACAGATTGTGGTAGCTTGATTTGCTGACCTCTGTACACCTACCTACTTCAGATGGTTATTGAAAAATTTTTTGAATGATTTTCAAATGCCTGAATTTAATATATATAATAAATAGGTCATATTATCTTATATTAGCAGCAGCTTGGAGTTTTGTATCTGGTTAATGGCAATAGGCTATCCATCTAGCATGAGATATAAACATACCGGTGAACTGCGGCTGTACTTTAGTACACCTCTGCCTAACCCTTTGGGGAATACAAGCGTGTTAGTATGTATGTTCTCTTCAAATCTTAGAACAACAGAAGGGTTATGCAAAGGAAGCGCAATTAAATCGGTATATTTATAGGATTTTTAAAATTTTAAAAATGTCTCTAATTTGGCTTCTATTTTATATCACTAGGTACTTCCATAAATTTACACTTTTTCTCTGCACTTTGTCGCACGACACGTTTGTATAAATACATGATTTATTACAGCATTTTATAATGACTATAATTTAAATGGTCAGCTTAATATTACAGTTGATTAGCAGAAAATAACTTTTTTGTCAACCTAACCCTATGATTTTGGTGACAAATAGTTTTGTTTTGTTTTCAACCGACGAAAAACAAAAAACGGAGAAGATTCTCAAGTCGACGTGTATATTTTTTATATTTTTTGTTATGTATGACCACGCATAACTTTGTCGTCCGATTTCGATAATTCTTTTTTTATTGGAAAGGGTATACCCCGAAGTTGGTCCCATATAAATTTAGAAAAAATATTCCAACTCTAAGGGTAGGAAAACAGGAGATGATTGATTGTTCACTTACTGATTGTAAGGTATGATCACGCATAACTTTATATAGAGTAGTCCGGATTTGATATATTTTTTTTAATTGGATAGGGTATACTTCGAACTCGATCCCATATAAATTTGTAAATAATCCTAATCTCTAAGCGTGGGAAAATAGGGGTGATTTATTGTTCACTCACAGATTTTAATGCTGAGTTGTGTATTACAAAAGTAATCATAAGTTAAGAATGTAGTAATTAGTAGATAGAGCCACAAAAAATTATAAATAAAAAACTATTTAACAAAAAAATTAAACCGCCGAAAAACTGGAACGCAAAAAATAATAAACGGTTCTTATTTAAGCTTTATAACTAAATTTTTAAACTAATGTAAGTACCTATACCCAGGTGGTCCGTATGCTTGTTTGGCACCTTAGTAGAATATAAAAAAAAATAAAAAAATGTAGTATAGTGTGTTGGGGTACGATCGGCGCTGGGGTAAGAACGTATAAATCAAAATTAAATCTACGTCTTATTCGGCTATCATTTTTAATGCTAGCCACATTGCGCGGTCGTCATGTTCCGCCCCGCGTACAATATGATATCTAGCTAGCATTAAAAGTTATAGCCAAATAATATGGAAATTTGGTTTATACGTATACCCCAGCGCCGATGTTACTCCAACACACCTTAGTGGAATTAGCTTAGTAGACTTAACAACTGTGGTCTCAAGATGACGACGCGTTACTGATACTGATGTTGCTGGCGTATATAGACTACGGCGCCGCTCTCCATCGGGCTGCGCGTAAGCTTACTTGTCACCTTATAAAAATGAAAAAAATGCTCTTTAAAATAATGTAATTGTATAAAAAACATTTTGTTTTCAAAACAAAATGCACAAGTTACATAACTCGAAATGGTTTAGAATTATTTTGTTCACAATAATATCACCATTATTTAAAGCACCGCAACATAAATAACATTGTGAAGCCTCCACTGAGTCCTATTCGCAGCGCACCGTGGTTGGAATCCAGTCTAAACTCTCATACAAAATGTATGCAAAAGCCAAAGAATCCCAACACGTGTGTACGAATTGCTACGTAGAAATAACAATAAACATATTATGAAAACCTTTATTGTTGTCGGGTTTTGTTTTGTGAAACAAAGGCCATTTTCTGTATTATATTAAATGGTGGCCTGTGGCCTCGAGTTAAGCGACGCAACTGGGAAGTGTTTACGTTTATAGAAATATAATGAGTTCCTATTTGAATACCGCACATGCTTGTGTCGCGGCTGTGTTGCTGTTTTCGTTTGTTGTCTATGTGAGGCCTGGAATATTATAGTACATATAAGCAATATTAACAATAGTTGTTATACCACTAAATTTCCAAATAATCATACGGCCCACCTGATGGTAAGAAGTTACCGTAGCCATAGACGCTTGCAACACCAGGGGTCTCACTTGCGCGTTGCCGATCCTGTAAAACGAAAGAAGAATAGTTAGGTAGGCAGTATTAGCCAATTTGAGTGAAATTATCATAACATTGTGCTTTTAGAATTATGGAATTAAAATTACATATAAAGTGAAAAATTTGGTACAGACAGGCCTATAAAATAACGTGGCCTCAGAGTAACCTCTATAGGTAGGTAGTACATTTTATTTTTAATAAACACTGCGGGGCGCATCGGGAGCAGACAGTTTTAGAACTTGTAACATAAGAATTCGTCTGAGGGTGAGGACCTAACCGTTTCTTTATTTAACAGAGGTATTATAATATCACGCCACTAAGGGCTAGCCAGAGGTGTATAGTACCTACACCCACACTTCACCGGTATTTTTAGGTCCCATTTTTTAAACAACTTTCCCACACATTGCTTTTGAAATACAAAATCTGGTAGTGTTTAAAAAACAAAAACAGTTTTAATTCTATCAGAAGTAATAATTACTTCTGATAGAATTAAAACTGTTTTTAATTTGTTCTGTAAGAACTCGAAATTCTTAGCAAAATTAATTTTAATACCTCAATATTTTAGTCGCATTGTTTAAAGCCCTAAACCACATAGTTACACTTGCGCGTTAGATATTTTATTATGTAGGATCACTACGTAATTGCGTGAACTGTGTACCTGAATGTAATATTAGGCCTAAATTAAAGAGTAACGTTTGTAATATATTGTATACAATATGCGCTTGATTTATTCATAGAGGTATTATACCAACCTGCATTAGGACCGCCTGTTGTGAGCACCGCACAGTGATAAGATTGGGAAGCGGACTTCCCGCACTCCTCGGCCTGCCCCCCAGCAGGCTGGCAGCCTTTTGAAGGTTTCCTCCTCTCAACAAAAAAAATAGGACCGCCTGTAATAGGGCTGCGTAATGGACTATACTATACTCCTCTTATTCTGAAAGGAAATCGGTACCCAACAGCTCAGGACAGTACTACAGTACTGTTCTGAGCTGTGATGGGTTGAAAACATTTCTGTTTAGTTGTAACAAATCCTTTATATAAAAATCCTTTATTTAAAATAGGTATAGCACTTACATGCAACTTCAGAATAGAAAAAGTTCATTTACATAAAATGTAGGTTACATTAAAGGTCAGACATTATAAGCAGTCCAGGATCCACCGAGAGTCGGTCACAGTATATTTCACATAAATGATTAAGTAAAATAATACATATTAATATACCTACTACAGCTGTAGGCTAGATGTAGGCGTTTAGGATAATGTATTGAATAAAATAAATTGCTTGAGTTCTATAAGGTCACTTTTGCAGTTAGCCCAGGCAAGGGCATGAGGTACCAGTCGACTAAATTAACAGTTTTCATCTGAAATTACTTTTACTTTACGTAATAGTAAAAGTATCGATCAATTTACTTAATTACAAAGTAAGTTTCAACGATTAGATTGTGTTAGATTTCTGCCCAAAGCCTTATTGAAAGGTATACTTATTTTAATCAAGTCTTTTAATCTTGAATGCGAAATAATCTCTGAATTAATCAATCTTAAAAGTATGAGACACACCTTTAACCAAAATTCAATAGACGAATGGAGGACAAGGGATCAATTACTGGACCGGCAGTGTTATTGGGATATTTATGTAATTTTCATTAACATTTTTTTTTAATAAGAGTCTCAATCTCACCTGATGGTAAGACTGATGGTATGGACTATGTGGTCTAAGATGTAGCAGCTCGGAATTCGGATTTGTGGCTGACTGATTCGACTTGCAACTGGACTCGTATATAGATATTTACACTTTAGTTTGCTCACGCAAGTTTTATGAACTTGCGACTCATGCAAGGCCTGTTACTGTTACCTCCCTTAGGAGCCTGCTAAAGGGTCTACCCTGACCCTAGTGGCTCACAACACACGTGACCACTGTGCTACCATATTTCATGAGATCACTCGATAGGCGGATGAAGTCCCCTTTCTGAGCACCCATAACTCGGGCTTAGACTCTAAGACAACAACAATAACAATCCTAATGACTGGACCTAAATCCTGAGAAAATTTCTCATGTTACGTCGCCTTTAAATAACTGGACCCTTAAATGAAGGTAAATTGGGGTGAATAAATACGAAAAGTAAACAGCCATCTTATTTTTATCAATTCTGAGATATGCATATTTTATTGCACTCATAAAAAGACCATGTGTTAGTTTACAGGAAACAGGAGGACGGACTGTTTTCATGAAAAATGGGCACGGGGTGTTTACATTTTATAGCTATGTATGAAATTTATCGGGAACTATATTTTTGATCTCGAATTTTGCAAAACCCTGCAGTGTTTTGACGTAGTATCGTATTTGTAAATGACAAATAGACGTGCTTCAAAAAGGTTATGTTAGGCGCGGTTTCTATTGATTTGAAAAAGTAGGTGAAGTTTCCGAACTGTTTACTAGATTGACAACAAGTATAATGAAATTGCAAATTGTATTATACCTTTGGGTCTTGTTTCAGTTATGTAGTAAATCTTAAATATCGGATAAATTGTTACTTTTAAACGGGTTCTAAAGTTTATAAAGTTATTTAGCAAAGGAAAAATTCGACCGTGGTACACGGTGGAGGTACACCAGACGCTATGGCCAAAACCCCATGAAAACAACACAAACTTTAAGATGCTACTGAAAATGTCTGAGCAAAACGCAATAATAATTTCATCATCATCATCATCATATCAGCCACAGGAAGTCCACTGCTGAACAAAGGCCTCCCCCATAGACTTCCACAAGGACCGGTTACAAGCCGTCTGCATCCAACGAATTCCAGCGACCTTTACCAGGTCGTCTGGCCATCTCGTTGGAGCCCGTCCCACGCTGCGCTTTCCGGTGCATAGTCTCCACTCTGTGTAGAACTGATGGCCGCTGAGGCAAAAAGGTTCTCCTTTTTGCCTCAGCGGCCATCAGTTCTACGAGCTATGTGCCCCGCCCATTGCCACTTAAGCTTGCTAAGTATACTTAGTAAATTTAATAAATACATAGATTTGTGAAGACGTGTTTCTTATACAATAAAAGTATTTATATCTCGTTGCGCTGAGTTTCGTGGGTGTGATTTTCACCCGAGGAAAATATTTGAGTTCCACGGATATTTTTGTTTGTTAGCTGTGTACTTTGTAGCCTTTTGTATGTTTGTGATGTTCCTCGTGACACTGAGCTTGTTCCGTAATACGGGAGCTGTCTTTTTGTAATAATAAAAAAATATTGTTGTATTTAGGTACTAGATTTATGAAACAGATCATAATACATAATAACAAAAACACTCCTGTCTACAAAACGATTTAAAAAATAATACGTAAACAAATGTAGAGACGTACCAATATGTCAACTGTAAAAGCCGAGGACACAATTTTATCCCACATTTGTGTAACAAGGTCACCCGATTCTGGCCTTTTTGGTTTGTATTGCTTTGGAGTATTTCTCAATAATACCTCCTAACAATACATGGGGCCGAAATCCGGAACTAATACCACTCCTGTTATTAGCTGTCAACTTGTCTACTGCTTGGAGACTTTGCTTCTAATAAATCTTAGTACACAATTTTCTCCTTCAGAAATTGTTGCGGAGTTTCGGTTATAATGAGGGGTTTTGTTTGATGTATTGTTTGTATTTAAGTTCGGTATTGGAAATATTTCCGCAGCGGAGTGTGAGAAGAACTTAAGAGGTGTTAATAAAAGAAGAAAAAAAGTTAATTAATAAAAACGAGTATTTTGAGTAGTCTAAAAATTAAAAATACTGCAATTAAGTAGGTACCCTTCAGCTGGTGAAGACCGGTGGATCCTGCGCGCGCAGATCTTCCGGAACTGGCCGGCCACTCCAGGGGGTCCCAGGATACTAGGGATAGATGCATTCCTGCTAAGATTTTTCTAAGAGTTCTGTTTTCTCGTACTTAAAAATAACGGCATTAGGTTTTAGGATAACATCAAGCAATCAATTTTTCTTATATTTTTATAAAAAAGCATTGCCTGACAGTAGAATTTTGTGAGTATGCTAACTTCTGGAAATACAATCTGTCATATATACAAATTTTTTACAGCCTGGTGTTTCAGCATTTCACCAAATATGACTTCAGCTGTTAGATTTTTCTACGTTATTTTTTTTAATTTATTTATTATTCCAAACAATTACAGCAAATTATGTCACAAAACTGCTTTTGGAAACCGTTATGGTTTATCTAAAGCAGCATCTCATATTACATTTGTATTTGTTTCCTTAACCTAGTATCTAAAGAAGATAATCATTAGGTACTCATCTGATTTAAAACATTGAATTAGGTAGACTGAGAAGGTCAAACAGTTAGTCCCTAATTATATAATTATGACATTCATTATGAGTGAGCCAGAAGCTCGAAAATTCGCAGGACGAGTTTAAGGCAAAGTGATTGGATCACGGAGGTCTATAGTCAAACGTTTCTTATATTACTTATTTACTGCTACATCTGGTTAGACCGGAAGCCAACTCCAACATGGAAAATTACTAGAATGGTAATAATTAAAAAAAATACAGTTCTTTGGTAATGTTACTACATGATGACTAATTTATGCTTTCTGTTTATTGGGATAGGTCAACTCAAACCTGCTATGGCCTCTAAAGGAGATAAGATATTGTCTAACAGGTTGATATTCCCTATATTTGACACTATAAATTATGTGTCGACTTTATAAGAGATCGTGATTCTCATCTCGTAGTTAGTTTGTTTTTCAGAAAATGACGGTGCTTTTTTTATTTATTTTAGGCATTTTTCCAATATAAATTACTGAAGAAATTACCTACATAATTACGAAAATTAATAGATAAAACATATTTTAAAATAAACTTATCTACACTAGGTACTTACTAACAAACTATAATTAAAAAAAAAAACAAAAAACTATGGATGGCAATGTGGATGAGTTTTTTGATGCTCTTTTTTAGTCTAGTTTTAGTTTAGTTTACCCTGTATTTTTTTTATTTTTTTTATTTGCGGCTATAGTATCATTTAGATTGCATTCGGTACTATATTATGATCGCCAATTGACGCTGGCGCCATTAGTAGGTACCTAGTAAACTTTAAACCGTTAACTTGTAAAAGTGAATTAAGATCTCTGAAATTACAGAAATGAATATATTATAGTTTTGCTGCAGCATGACAATAACATGCCTTAAAAAAACAACACTGATTTCTGTTGTGTCATCATAAAAATCAAAAGCAATGGTTTTAGTTTTCATAACTTTTTATAGTGCCTGCAGCGTACGTGCGAAAGTTTTTTCAATCAATCCCGACGACCCACTTGATATTCTGATGGTTATTGAGTGTGGTGAACTTTCCGTAGAGCAGGATCTGCAGATAGGTGGCCCACTAACTTGGGCTTTGAAATGTTTACTGAGTTTTTTATGCGAGTAAATACTTATGAGACGGCACACCGAAATTTCCTTTGCAAAATGGTTCGCGTAACTTTTTATTAGTATACTTACCTTCATGGTTGTATTAAAATTTACGAACCCTGAGATATAATATGGATGAAATCTCAAAATGTAGCCTTCAATAAAGCCTCGTATTTTTATGTATATGTTTAAAAAAAATCACAATAATCATGTTTTATGTTTGTTATTTAAATTTTCCATTTTAAGCAGATGAATTAAAAAGGAGAATCGTTCCATTCGTCTATTATTTTTTTTTGGATTTTTGGAACGAAGTTCCTTATCGCGCGTTGTGAAAGGGGGCTAGACGGAAAAAAATCTTACGAAAAGTTGTCACGACACTTTTTGCTTGTCAACAATATTTGAATTTCGAATTATTGAGTGAATGACAATATTTGAATTTCGCGCGTTGTGAATTGTTGAGTGTATACAGGTTTTTTTATTTTTAATTATTAAATTTTAATGAAAGGAACTTCGTTCCATCCGGGTGTCCCTTGACACCTGTCAAGTTTTTTTTGGATTTCTTACCTCATTTCTTCAAAGTTTCACAACCTATTTTAATATAATATGACATGATTATCGAGGTGATAAGACCCTCTTGCTGAGTTCGTCTGGGATTGTACCACTGAATTCCTAAATATTCTGTATTCTGCCGTTAAGCAATAATGTACTAACATTAATGATAGTATTTTTAAGAAATTTTGTCACGATCAGGTACAAGAAGTCCGTATGTGAAATGTAAACGTAGATCCCATGTAAATAAATATTTTTTTCAAATATTCTAGTGAGTTTGAATCATTGAATATTCTTTAGGTAGTTGTTTTGAGTGTGGGTATTTGTATAACTGAAGCTTTGTATACGCAGCTATATGAGATAAACATAAGGTAGGCGACATTTAAAAAAAATAAATTTTAAAAAGAAAAATCTCCAGCATATTCTATGTTACAATATTCTATGTTGATGTTTATTTGTCCAAAAAACCGGCTATAGGTATTCTTATTTTCAGAATAAATGTTATGCCAAACCCGGGTCTAAATTGTAAATACACGCAGAACTGCGTCATAAACGGTACGATGTGAATGTGAATAATTTAGTATTTTTTGTTAAGCTTTTTTTATTGTAGAAAGAGCAGTTTATTTAACTGTTAATGAATTATTTATTTTTGGAGCTTAAAACAAAAATATAACCTTATTTAGCATTTACCGTGTAGTAATAACCGTGGCCACGGTGAAGTGAAGTAGAACCTCAAGGTGGGGCTGCTCCTGCCGGCTTGGCCAGCAAGCCCAAAACTATTGTGGAATGCCCTGCCTCTTGAATTCAGAATGCTCAACAGTCAGCACTCCTTTAAAACCACAGTTCGCAATTATTTGTTTGACAAAACATTGGCGGATTCATCTCGACACTGATTTTTCCTTGTATATATTGTATATATGTATTGTATTATGTAGTATATTATGTATGTATTGTTTTTCTCTTAATATATATATATTAATGTAATTATTTTAAGTCAGTATATTGTATATTTATAGCATTTGGGCAATCAGTCATTACCTTTTATATCTCGCTCATATTTTATTTGTGCATCACCGTGTACGTCTCTGCATCACCCAAAGGTTGTCTGGTAGAAAATGCCTAATGGCATTAAGACCGCCATTGTACGCCTTTTTTGTACAGAAAGTATAAATAAATAAATAAGCCCGCACCGGAGCGGCCAATGTAGGTTGCGGTGTCGTATGGGAGGCACCGCAACTGAGGCGGGCCGCGGTGTTGTATGGGCGACACTGCGGCTGAAGGTTTCAAGGGCCGCAGTGGGAGAGGAGTGCCTGTATTACGGTGCACCGTTCTCTCTCTCGGCTCGGCTCTCTCTCAGCGGGGCCGCAGCCGCAGAACTGCGGACACGGTGGGGCCGCGGGGGGAGAGGAATGTCGGTATTACAATACGCCGCTTTCCTTACTCTCTGCGGCCGAGGTGTGGACGGCGGCGGGGCCACATATCTTTCCCGCCGCAAAGAGGACCTTGGGCGTCGGATTCGGGGTCGTCAGTCGCCCATTGCACTTGGCCCTCCGGGAACCCTCCCGGAGGGCCAAGTGCCGGCCAAGATGGACCTCCATCAATGGACGTCATCGGTGAGATCGCGGATCATGCGAGAGCGATTTCCGTGGTCCCACCACTGTGCGGAAGGTGGTGGTGGTGGTGGTTTTAGTCGGTATGCTGACCACTTGGCCGGAGAGCCCGACATAACCGTTCCGCATCTCCGAGCGGGGCGGCATGCATAAAGAGCATTTCCGATTAAAAAAAGCTAAACATTTATAAAAACATACATTTTAGCGACAGAAAAAACCGATCTCAGGCACGCATTAATCAGAGGGACTCAGGTTTGAACTGAATTGATGAAGTTTTATCAGTCTTGTTATTTTCTGACAAATTTTGGTACCTATAATGTCAATCTGTATAACTTTGGTATGATTGGTTTTGTATTTGTAACACGTTCCAATTGTAACAGATTAAGACCCCTCCGTGCCTCGAAGAGCATATAAACCCCATTATGCCCGCTGATGAGGCCAGGCACGGTCTGTGTAACGTAAAGCCATACGAACACCTGTGTCAATCGTTAGTTCCAAAACACCTTCAGTTCTTCAACTATGTGCCTCGTCCAGGACGTCGTCGTGTTTAAGATTAAGCTTGCAGAGCATGTCACTTGTGTTGAAAATTTCTGTCCTTCTACGGGTCTCCTTATTTCTGATTCGATTACGTGGAGAAGTACCAAGCATGGCTCTCCTTAGCTCACTGAGTGACCTTCACCTTTCTTCAATTAACCATAAAACAAATATAATTCTGATCAACTGTAATTTGCACTTAGTTTGTAAATACTCAGTTCGACCGTATTTCTGTAATAATTTTCTTAACTTATTTCGAGTTGTTAAAGTGTTGGCGGTTCTAAACGTTCACTGAATGAGAGATTTTCAACAAGTTCATTTAGTGCCTTCTCATCCTCTAATTAAGACTTTGAAAGTTATTAATTTCATAAGAATAAATTGGGACTTTTGACTTCGAAGTCAGATCATTGAAAACTTTTAAGTCTTTAATTAAATTACATCAAGAATTTAATTTTTATCCTTCGGTCATGAACGCTGATAATCAAAAATATTTGTAGGCGTAAAAGCTCGCACTATTTCAATGTGACTTTGAAGTGATCTTAATTATCTACATATTTTCAGGATTTGACACATAATTTAATTTTCTGCTGTAAGTAGTAACTAGGCGGGAATGTGTTTATTAAAAACGAGATTATCACTCATCTAAAATGTTAAATGTCTCATTGGAAATTATTTAAAAAAAATAGGTAAAAGGCAAAAAAACACGGCTGTCACATAAATAGCATCATATACTATTTTTGTACAGAGGACAGCACATCAAGCTACCCCAATCGTCAAATTTCTTCGAACTTTAATGAAAAGTATTAAGGTTCTTGTTCAATTAGGAAATTTTGTCAGTTTTGGATAGGTTGACCACCTGGCGTACTTATAAAATAACTTTAGCTTACTTAAACACATACTATAATGCCTGTATTCCTCGAAATGTTAGGCATAGGTGTACCACACCCACAGTTCGCCAGTATGTTAAAATTCCGTGGGCACCAATTCATCATTCAGCATTTTCAGGAATAAGCTCGCGGCTATTGCCACTAACCGGGAAAAACTCCGAGCTGCTACAGACAATGTCACCCAATAACACCAACCTCCAGTTTGGCTACAGGGCCTGACATTATATTGGCGTTAGCGTTTACAATAACACTGAAAATGTATGGAATTCAATTTACAAAAGCTTTGCCTATGGTCCCAGTTGTTGTTTGTCTATTTGTACGGGATCATACCGTTGATGTTCCGTGCGGGAATCTAACCCCTAATCCCTATCGCAGAAGTTACTGCGCGAATAGTGTTGCCGTGGAATGTCCATAGTCTAAAGGCAAATGATGTAATGATAAACTTAAAACTTAAAATTATTTAAAACAATTACATTGCAAAATCAATATTTATTTATTTCCCCAATAATTATGGCAAGAAGTTTTGAATCGACTCAAAATCGAACAATGCTACAAATTTTTACCACATTACAAACCACAACACCTAGTTTCCAAACGTAAAGTATTTTTATAAAAAAAAGAAACAACTCGCCACTAGAGTAATTCTCTATTAAATTTATAAAAACGTTTTGGTTTTTATTTATTACCCGTTTTACTGATTTTTCTTCCAATAACGCTGCACGCTGTTATAAAACAACAAAAACTACGAGGCTGCAGCTGCCGATACTCTAGAAAAAAAAAACAATGATTGGTCGAAGCAGGCTAATGGCGCTGAAGCAAACTCCTTTTTATTTTCTATAACTTTATTTTGGACTAGAATCGACTGGCTTGATTTTCAAGTGGAATTGCCAAGTGCTTGCACTATATAGCAGTTATTTTTACGTTGAACAATGTTATTAGTTAAAAAATGTTTTTATTTTCTAAAGTTATTAATTAGGTACGAGTAAATATATAATTAAGGACAATACACAGCGTATTCTTTCACATTATTTATTGCTTGCTTCTTATTATACCTAATTTTATTGTATCTTTTTGAGATAAATATTTTTTTATTATTATTATTGTAGTTTGTTTTTTTTTAAACTGACATACTCGTACATATTTTGCGGTATGCCCAACTAGTTCGATTCTACCTAGGCAATTTTAGTTTAGTTTGAAAATATTTACAAACACTTAAACTATGCCGGGAAAAAAACCTTAATTCTAATTACTTATTTTTAATAATTTGGGGAGGCCCTAGTTTAGCAGCGAACCTCTTGTGGCTGATATGATGATTTTGAATAAGTATTAATTAATATCATAATATAAGCATTATGTTATGACATTAATTATATATGACATAATAATATTACCTTTGTAAAATTATAACGAAGTAAGTAAATAATGAGGTTCATTTTCAATTGGGAAAATTTGAAAGTTTTGGATAGCTTGACCTTCTGGAGTCTGTACCTACGACTATGTCACAAAATTAATCCTGGCGTATTATCGTAATTAATAAAAAATGGTGATAAGATCGAGAAAATCTATTAAAGTAGACAATTATTAGGTATAATAGATACGTAGGCTTTTCTGTTAAATAATCTGGTTCCCTGACAAAATTTTTGGCTTTGATAATTAATTATATTTTTTACGGGGTATTTTGTAACACGTTGTATACGTGTGTATTTTTGTATATAACATCGTTGGTCTTAACACACTTTGTCGCAGTAAATATCTACTGTTAGTATGTTAATTTGTGAACGATTCTATAATACACTTTTCTGAAAAAAAAAAGTATTTTTTTAGAATTTTGCGTTGTATTTTCAGAACCAATATCCAGAAAATAATTAAATATTATATCGGTCTGCTTTTGAAGTAAAGTTACTTTAATATTACAAAAATAAAACAAAGTATAATATTGTTAGGTTTAAAAAATATATGTCGACCCATACGTCTCACTAGGATATTCTACTGCTGCTTTGGTGCATTTACATACACAGACACAAGTCATGTGCGATACATAAAAACCTCTCTTTTTAGATGTTGATTAAAAAAAGTAATAAGATAACAAACAGGCCGCCTGATGATAAATCGCAGTCTATAGTCGCCAGAAACACCAGTGGTATCACTGGAACACTTAGTAATTGTTGTCTCATATGCCCAATTATGTCACTGGCTACATTGCCTTCAAACAAGAACATAATAATGTTAGTTTGCTTGGCGGTAGAATAATGGCGGTAGGCAATGCGGTGGTACGCCAGACGACCTCTGCAACACGAACACAGCCTACCAACTAGCAAAATAGATCACTAAATTCTGTAAATCGTATTACTTATACAAGCGCAAACGTGTGCATAAGCGACTGTATATGCTTTTACATACATAACGGAACAGCTTAATCTAGCAGTCTTTGTTCTCAAGCGCAAGGAGACTCGTGTAACCTCGGCTTAACGCACACAATGGGTTAATCCTGAATATTCATTTAACACAACTAATAGGTAAATTGTAATAACACATTGTTGACTAAAATTGAAATTATGTTTCGTAAGTGAAGGTAGACAAAAGGGTGAAAGCTTGCTAAAATTTCGCGGAATAATGTCTAAGGATATGGTGAAATCCCTAATCAAATTATAATGTGATAGTAACCCTGTCTGTCTGTTACGTTCTCAAGCCTAAACCGCTGAACCGATTTTAATGAAATTTGGCAAGGAGATAGTTTAGACTTTGGAGAAGGACATAAGCTCGCATTTGTCTCAAAATATATTTTAGGATGCGAGTGAAACCGCAGCAAAACAGTTAGTGGTTTATAATCCTTAGTCACATTTTTATGAAAGTTACTCTGTTTGATGTTAACCGGTGAACAGATATCCATAAAATTTGGCAATTCTTATTTTCTGAGGAAGGACAGGGGGTACTTTTTTTGGCAAAAAGTTCTATGGGATGGGAGTGAATCCGAGGGCAATAGTATCTCTACTCTTACTACTACTATCTAATAGTATCTTACATATGCATAGTTTCAAGGGGGATAAATGACCAAAATGTTAGATTTAACCTAAGTTAGATTGCTGCCTGTCAGGGCTGGTCGGCTCTTACTGTCAGATCTTTTTATTTAAGGTCCTGGATTCATTATTGTTTACATCAAACTGTATTATTCTCAAAAACTATTCAGAACAAAATTTTAAACTAAGAATAATATTTATATTATGTATTTTTAAAAAAGAATCTACCCACTTTAAATAAATTGGGTCTACTACTAGCTTGTTTTGACTTTTCAAAAGTACCTATTTTAATGATCTTGATAAACCGGGTGGCAAACAAGCATACGGCCCACCAGCAAGCGGTTACCGTAGCCTATAGACGCTTGCAACTCCAGGGGTATCACTTGCGAATACCCGACCCTGTAAAAGAATAATAGTTTTGGCAGGGGTTGGCAGTATAAGGGTCAAAGCCACTGCCTACAAAACGGTTTAATTGAAATAAAACATTGGACTTTGACAGAATGAGCATACTATAGAACTGACCTATTATAATAAGGACTCCCAAGGTCATCGTCTGGAGCATCCCAATTTTCACTGAAACTGCCATGTTCGTCTCTTGGTCACGGCTGTTGAGCGTGAGTTACCGACTTCGGGAAGCGTTATTGGGTTTTATTGGAAGCATTTCCTTTATTTAAGGACTTCCTAGTATATTTCCTAAAGTCCTATTCGCGAAATTTGCAATTCGTAGAATTTTCTATTCTTTAGTGATCAGATTCGTAACAGACAGGTTTGTAATTGCTTTACAATCATAGGATACATTACAAATCTATTGTATTCAGAGAATCGATTTTGATTTTAAAATCAGATCTCCGCTGAGTGTTCTGTTCGTGTGAATGCTGAGAACTGCATAAACGGTGAATCCGGTATTTTTGATGAATCACCAACCTCTGAGCGTTTTCCCAACTACATTGGGGTCCTCTTCACTCTGAACAGATGCAGCTGAATATCAGGATTTCACACGAAGCTACTGTTATGAGATCATTAGAACCCAATTTCTGGGTAATACCGATATCCTTTTGAATCACAATACGATTCAAAATTATTACTTAGTGTATTTCCTACCACAGACTCCATATTTCATCACGAGCTTTCTTGCATATTCAGCTGATATTATTAAATAAGGTACGGAGCAAGTTCATTCAAACTTTGAAGCGTATTTCTATACAATATACCATTCAATTATGTATTACGAGTGTAGATAGTACAGAAGTTTCAGCTTAAAACTCCGTGGTTACATTATAGGCTACGGTTTATATTCAGAGACGATTTTTTGCGTATAATATAGGGCTTCTATTTTTGTATCTAGTAGGAAAAACTCTCATAGATCTATCTCTTACCTGGGGACGGGGCAGGGTATTTCGAAGTCCTACTGACTAAAATTCGTATTTGCTTTCAATAGTCTTTTAGACACTGTCATTAGATTCGTGACATTTGCTAAACGACCTCTTGGGCTGGCCTCGCTTCGTACTTAAAGGCGGTCGAGCGGCGGACAACGCAAGCCAGCCGCCCGCAGGCCACAATGTAGAGCTATTTACAATTAATTGCGGGAAGAATGGACACTAACCGCTCTTTTATAATGGAATGCTGATTCAGCATCTCCATTAAAAATGATATTATGTAATTAAGTTATTTATAATTCTCTAACGAATTTATGGAATATATAATTATACCTATTCTATTTTGTCTGTAATAAATTATTTTAATTGAATTATGTCAAAATTCAGTTACTAATTTGACATATTATGAAAGCGTAAATTAATGCTCAGATTCATCTCTGAATTAAAAAATCAGAAGAATACGAAGATGAATTTATATCTGTATAAATGTTTATAATTATATATTTTATTCAACTATATTTTCCACCAACTTTTGTGCACCTACTATCTTGCTTTGTCTCTGCATCACCCTAAGGTTGACTGGTAGAGAATGCCTAATGGCATTAAGTCCGCCTTTGTACAATAATTTTGTTTTGTGCATGAAGTATTAAAATAAATAAATAAAAATAATTTAGAATTAATAGCCCATAAAAGTTATCATACCATTATGTCTGTCTCAAAAGGTTCTGAAACGGTGTACAGTTTGCCGTATGTTTAGATCCTATGGAATAAATAGGAAGTGAGTGGATAACAATAATTATCTGCTGAAACTCTGCTACTGAGAATTGCATACAAGTAAAAGTTTTTTTTTTTTTTCATTGGACAAGGACAAGGGAATGGAAAACGCGTTCCTAATCGTGAGGTAGGACCTCGCGGTTAGGAACGAGCTACTAGAAAAATCACCTCTCCTGGAAAATCTATGAGCCGTTTCAGAGTGTAATGATGTTACTTTGAGTACAGCATAATGGCTGCTTTTTCTGTTAGTGATATTCCGCAATAAAATAAATTATAATACTATTTATGCGTGAACCAGAAAGTATTAACGACCTGGAAACTCTGTTTTCTACGTTCTTTTAAAAAATCTTTAGTTACGTAAACTACCTAAGTTTCTGAAAATGACTAAAGATTTTTGTGGCCTAACTTAATTTTCTACTCCTGAATTGTTAACTTAATTATTCGAAAACAAACATAAAACCTTACTTCTTTGCTAACGCAAAACATGTAACAAGCATAAATACACTACCTACTAATCATGCACATTTGCAAGAATATACAAAACATGCACGACTTGCAACAGACGGAGTTACATCAGACCTCATTAGTGAATTCCACAATGTTTGAAGATCAGTCTGCGACTATACACACACTACAGAACCGTGACTGAATCGCTTTTGGATCGCTTGTTTGAATTTTGCTGTTCATCTATAGATACTAGTTCGTGGCTCTAGTTGAAGAGGGTCTAGAATTCGAAATTAGAGAATCATAGTTTGAGAAAAAGAACTGATTCGCTGACGGTACCCTTTTTTAAATGGTATCAAAATAAAAGCTTACGGCTAAACTTTTCGTTTTAATACAAAATATTTTTGCGTTAATGTTGGTTGTTTTTATTTTATTTTATTAGGGATAACAAACAGCAGTGTACTAATAATTTAACAAAATGTAGTAACAATATGAACAGTAGGTAGTATCAAATACACTACTCATGACATTATCCACATTGTACACGTCATATTCATAAATGTATGATATCCTATTTTCTCAGGAAGTTATAGCACGAATATTTTGCTAGCTTTTTAATATAAAAAGGCTTCAATTTACACTATATTCATTCTAAACTCATTGATAACGTAATAAATATCTGATCAGTTCAAACAGCAGCGATGCATCGAAGGGACACATAGAGTACTTCTGCCTGCACTGGTCTGGATACATCATTCCGTGTTCGTAAGCCTCCTTGAAGACAGTATGAGCAGAGCTGTCATGCTCTGTAGGCTCTAACCTGTAACAAAATGTATAATTTACTCGCAGTACGGGGCTCTAAATCCATATTAGGCAACCTCTGGAATAATAATAATATATTTATTGCCACAAGAGTGACATATTGGGAGTCGAAATAAATGTAACTTAAAATAAAATGAACAAATTAATGTTCTTAATATGGGTATGACTACCTGTGCTATAATTACTAGCGACCTTCCAGTGTCATATTTTCATATTTCAAATTCACTCAATGTCATTTAAAAATGGATAAAGAAAGTGACGATAAAAGAAGTATCCTATCGAAACAGAAGCAAAACGTCATAGATTTTGAAAAAGAATTCGCTTTATGAAATAAAAATAGATTATTTTTCAAATTGGATTTAACTTGGTTAACATCTGTACTGACTAATTATATTGTAATCCACGAAGCATAGACATTGTAGATATTCCTTAATACCTCAGAAGCAAAAAACAATTATTATAATTATTTTATAGGGGTAAAATTGCGTGTTTACGTTAAATCCCAGTAGCATAGTTCCAGAGCAAATAGACTGTTCTAAACATATAAAATCCTCAAACTACCGAGAGTAATGCATTATGTGCTTCATATAGCCGTATTGAGTCTAGAATACCAAAAAAACATCTAAACATGATGTTAATATTACATAATATTTTTTCTATGTAAATACATTTATGGTATGTTAAATACATCTACTCTTTCATATACCCCAATAAAGGTATATAATATGAAGTTAAGCGAGACGTAAAAATGATGATAACCAGGAATAGCCCAGAGGGAGTTAACGATTTTATCTCAGTCATAATATTAATCGCTACATGTGAAGATTATGCAGTTACGGCGAAAGTTCTGTAGAAATTTCTAGAACAAGACGAAACTAAGTTTAGCAAAGTTATCTAATGCATGGAGTAGATAGTTACCTACAGAAATGTGCAATGAAGCTGGTAATATTGGGTTATGAATTAAATCTTATAATATAGACAGATATTAATCAATCTATCTACTAAAAGTTCCTAAAATTAACCATGTATTTAATCTAATAAGACATTTAATATGTAAATACAAAAAAAATATGATTGGCAGTGTAATGGTCACTTGTATCACTGAACTGTCACTGCTTAGTTGGGCAAAGAAAAACGAATTCTATTGAAGGTAACTTTAAGATTGATTTCTGTTAAAAATAATATAGATATCGTTCTTCTAATTCTCATTGGAAAGTAACCCCTATACACAGTACAACAGTGAAACGGTAAGATTAACCGGATTACATCGATCGCGCTAAGTTGGCTCGATGCACGTACTATCAATATTTGCTGCTTTGATTAAATTCCGATTCATAGGGCTCGAATTGATTCGCTTTGCACCAACACTGCGCCATTGCGATACTGTATAAATATTATTGTGAGGCTTTTCTGTTAAAGTGCGGATATTGAAGAATAATACGAATTGTTTTTTGAATATTCGATCACTCGGTGTGAGTAAAGATTATTATCATTTTGCTGAGGGATTAAATATTCAACAAAACTTATTATGCTAATTTTTAGCAATTAAGAATTATTGAAAAATTATTTTATGGCAATAAAATGTATCTTTCTTTTTTCTTTCATTATTAACTGCCTCATCAGCCTAGTGGTTCTAAGTGCAACTGCTACGCTAGAGGTCCTGGGTTCGATTCCTAACCCCGTGTAAATACAATAGATATTTGTGTCTATTATATGGGGCCGAAACATACAAACGAACTGTAGTTGTACATTAGTGCTGGCTGGCATTAGTCTGGCTAACCCTCCAGAGTATATAGGCGTGATGATATATATTTTGACAATAAACTGCTCTTTAATATAGCATTAATTATACAGAAAGTATAGCATTATCTACATACTAATCCAACACAAATACAAAAACTGTATAATCTACAAATATCTTCATAATTATATCGTTCAATAATAAAATTACTTGTAACGTTTTACGCCAAAGGATCCTATTTTAATATCACAATATTTTAATATGAAGGAAAAGAAAAACTCACAGATTTTAATTACGAATACAGAAGATGCTTTTGTTACGTCCTCAATATAAATATTTCTTGAAAAAATGAGGTATTTGAATAAAATAATTAAGTTTTGTTTGTATTAACGACGTCTAGTGGTTCGAGTACCGGACTGCTGATCATGGGGTCGTGGGATCGATTCCCACAGGACACAAATATTTGTGTGGGTAAAACATGAGTATTTGTGTTTGTCTGGGTGTTTCTTATGTATTATAAGTATATACTTATTTACAAAAAAACTATATAAGTATTATATTCATTGTCTAGTACCTATAGTACAAGCTCTGCTTAGTTTGGGACTAGATGGTGCTGTGTAAAAATGTCCCAAAATATTTATTTATTATTAATTTTATAACTGAACTTTAAAGGAGACTATGACTCTATGAGTTTATTTCGATGTTTCTTCTCAGAGGTCGTCATCTAGTATTAATTAAATATTGACTGTTTCAAAAGTGTCTTTAAAAGATCTATTAACAGAAATAAAATCATTTAACAAAAGAGCTGTTACCGTTGGTTTTTCTAACCTCCCAATGGACTTTATAAGATTTTTTCTTTATAGGGTTACTTGTGAAACACTTAACACAATCATCTTCTGTATTCGTAATTAAAGGACTATATCATAATAAACAACAACTTTTTAGTCGATACGGCACAGAGACGTGGTGCTCAATATGAGTCTCGTAAGGAAGCTCAAGGTCACTCAGCGAGCTATGGAGAGAGCTATGCTTGGTATTTCTCAACGCGATCAAATCAGAAGTGTGGAGATCCTTAGAAGAACAACAGTTGCCGACATAGTTGAAAGACTTAGCAAGCTTAAGTGGCAATGGGCGGGGCACGTAGCTCGTAGAACTGATGGCCACTGGGGCAAAAGGTTTCTCGAGTGGAGACCACGCACCGGAAAGCGTAGCGTGGGACGGCCTCCAACGAGATGGACGGACGACCTGGTAAAGGTTGGTGGCAGTCATTGGATGCAGGCGGCTTATAACCGGTGTTTGTGGAAGTCTATGGTGGAGGCCTTTGTTCAGCAGTGGACTCTCTGTGGCTGATATGATGATGATGATTGATGACTTAAACTTTTTATACGTGGTATTTTTATATGTAACCTTTTTAGATAGCCTTTCTGTTTATAAGCTAAGCCTTAATTTTTCCGAAGTGGAGGTCCCACTTCGGAAAAATTAAGGCATAGCTTATGTTGAACTTATCGACTGGAAACCACACTTTAATATACCTAAAAAAGGTAAAGTTCGAAAAATCTTCATGGGTCATTTACCACCTGGGAAGGCAGCCTCCCCAGGCTAACTAATTTACCTACAACTACCCACAATAAACTACACTCAAAGTCAAACTAAATTACTTTTAGAACAACACAATATTTTCCTTTATTCCCAACGCCGACGTTACGCCTCTGCATACACAAGCCGATGATGAAACAAAAACACAACAGTCAAGTTATATTAAATCGGGAGAGACATTCGCGTTTATGACAAACGAGTACCTATATTTTATATCGCGTGACTTGGTGGAATATTAAATTGCTAGTACTTGTGAGTAGTAGTGAAGCCGTGAGAGCGTATTATAGCGCTGATCTGCCATACCAAGTTCGAATCAAGCTGTAGGTGGAAATAAAACTATTATAACTTTATATCGCAGTACCTATATTGATACCTCTGCCCGTGACTTCGTCCGCGTGGAAAAGTTATTTTTAATTATCGTTGTAATTAGACTAATTAACTCAAAATCTAATATTAGTATAATTATTAAATCCCGACGATTTGGATCCTTTACAGGCGAGTTTTTCAATCTGTGGGTTGACACTCATAGCAGGCAAGGTTTTACTCGGGTCAAGTCGGGTGTAAAATAAAAAGCAAGGCTTAATAGGTCTTTACCCCATAATAAAAATAAAACATTGTCATGACATTATTTTGACTTGGGGATCATCTAGATACTTTGAAATAAAACTACATTTTACGGATTTTATCGCGTTATATTAATCCCGACGGGTAGACCAGTCTACCCGTCCGCAGTAAAGGGTCCGAACGTCGGGATTAATAATATCAATATAACGCGATAAAATCCGTAAAAAGTAATTTTATTTCAATTTATAATATTCGCGTAAATGTCAGAAATCAATAGATACTTTGACTTATAAAGGAGTTAAGTTTTCAAGAACCTAGAAAAACACTTCTTTACATCATCCATGGGCACGAGTAGATTGTCTACCCATAACAATGGATGCTGTGAAGTAGTTTTATTTATATGTGCTCCACGTGGAAACGTTGTGTTGGCAGTGGGTCGACTTTGACCCTTATACTGCCAACCCAACTATTCCGCTTTCGGTTTACAGGGTCGGCAACGCGCAAGTTTCACCCCTGGTGTCGCAAGCGTCCATAGGCTACGGTAACCGCTTACCATTAGGTGGGCCGTATGCTTGTTTGCCACCTTAACAGTATAAAAAAAGAATATATATACAATGTTCATGCGTGTACTGGGACGAGGGAGGTGCGGGCGGAACAGACCGCTGCGCCCTACTACTGCGACCCCACTACGAATATCGACAGCGACACAACGGCGCAAGCACACTGCCAACGCACACCGCGACCTCTTATTTATTTTTAACGAGAATTGCCTAGTATCAATCTTTTTATAAGGTCTACTCTTCATCTTTCTCCATCAAGCAGAGGATCCAACACTAATATTTGCGTATATGTTAGAAATTAGTACACCTCTATTTGAATACAAGTATTAAACATCGCGTATTTACTGTCATTTTATTTGATGATTAGCAGGGCAACGGTGTTCCATTTGCTTTTCTACTCTTGATAATCTTACGTAAGTTTAGGCCAATTCTTTTTGATTGAATCCAGGTGCCTTTTAGGCCAAACTCAAAGGGCATATGGCATCCTCTTTGCTTACTAACTTCTCTTTATTTAAGAACTTAGTTCTTATCAGTGTAGACTTGGCCATTGTTATTTGGCCATCTTTATCCTCTGCATTCCTTTTGTTATGACACTCGATTCCCACTTTTTCCTTCGCTTGTTCTAAGTCTTTGTCGAGGTCTTCCCTTTCCTCGGGTCTTTCAATTTTGCTTTCTAGAATTATCCATAAGAAATTGTCTATCCTATCAAGTAGCCAATCATTTTTCCTTTCCTGTTCTCTATGGTTCTTAACAACTGTTTTTTCACGGTCACAATAATTTGTTTGATAATACTTTGGATAAAATTACTTTGAACAACAATGTACCCATACGACACTATTTATAGGTTCGATCGATTTATCAGAAATTGTCAACCTGTCTCATTTCCTGTCAGTCGGTCGGATAAAACTGTGTGTGTGACTTGTGTTGTTTATCAGAAACACTTCCGGTTTATTTTCGATATTGTTGATATTTCTTGGTACTGAGGTTTCTCTCTTTCGTGAAGTAAGAGAAGAGTAAGAGTATTTTATTCGCACTTAGACATTTTTAGTATTTCTTAAATTCCAATTCCATATTATTTATATACAAGGTGGTCTCCGGGAGTTCGTGTTCCTTTCATAGTGAGATGTATCTACCTTTAGTCATTATATTTGTGACACTTTGGTTTTCGCGACTATGCTAAACTAATAAAACAAAATGAGGGATAAAGTGATGACGTTTTCCAATCATATGACCGGTTTTAAACAATATAGTTAGTAAAGTTACTTACGTCTTAGCGTCTTACAAACATACGAGGTATATTGGGTCATTATTGCTGCGTTGTTCAGTAATAATGACACTCACGTACAAAAAATCATCTTTAAGCTTCTTTATTAACCGCAGTTACTTGATCTTCTAATTGTTTTCCATAGTAATTCTCTGTTCCACGCAAAAAATATTCCTTTCCAGTTCAGTAACATTTGCTCAAAGAGCGATGCCGCTAGCAAAGTATTGCTTGTTGTTGAAGAAACCGCACGTCAGTTCCGCGTTTCTTACTAAATACTGCAGACCGCTTAATTGGTTTTCTGTTATAAAATATTTGCGCAAATGATTCTGCAGAGCGAGAGTGAAAAAATGAAAACATGCTGATAGTTATATTGAAATTATTAAGGTTACCTTTTTTATTGATGACCTACCTACTAAAACCAGACGGGTATTTCGCCTTGCCACTTTTCGCTGAGGTTACGGGAGCGAGTTTTCATTCTATCGACCCCAGCAGTGGTAAACCGCCGTTGCGGTCTCCGGCTTTATTTGGGGAACCATTCAAATCCTACACCTACCTATCCACACGAGTGGGGCGCAGCAACAGCAACCGCACCACTGTTAAGGTTTCCTAGGATAACTCTACTTAGCTATTTTTTCTATTGTATTTGTAATTTGACATTTCCAAAGATAATCATCATTTTTGAGTGAAATATTTGTTATATGTTGTGGTGGTATATTATGTTATGTTCATACCAACACGCCTGCATTCCCCGAAGGGTTAGGCACAGGTCTCATGTAACAGGGAGCGAGCCTATTGCCATTCATCATCATCACCCATATACTGTACCACTACTAGGCACGGGTCTACTTTCAGAATGAGAGGGATTAGGCTACCACGCCGGCTGGCCTAGTGCTGGTTGGCAGACTACACACACCGTGGAGAAACATCTCTTAAGCATGAAGGTTTCCTCACGGTGTTTTCTTCACCGTTAAACAAGTGAAAATTAATTATTAATACGCACATGAATTCGAAAAGTCGGGAGGTGCGTGCCTTGCATTTGAGCTTTGACTTGGCAGACCAATGTTCATATCATTAGGCTACCAGTACCAAATCTGAGGTAGGTACCTACACTTCGCTTGACGTGGTAATTGAACCCAAGACCTTAAGCGTAGCAGTCGCGCGTACGACTACTAATGCCTTAATAGCCTAATGGTCGTAAGTCGAAAGTCATTCAGTCAAATACTAGTATTAAGCATACACAAACTCATACAAATATGATTTCAACCTGCGTGTCTTGATATCGTTACGGGCGCAATAACGTCATAATTTAGAAGATAATCTAGTTGAAATTCACAGTAATAGTGAAAATATTTTAAATTAATGTTAGAACCTATTGTAATTCATGGTTATAACGTATGAAAATTATAAAAAGGTATGATGTATGAGAGGCATAATTATATTTTTATTGTTTGCGATTCTTGGTAAACTGAAATTCTTGAAAATTACTATAGCTTATTCTAGGTAAGCGTTTAATCCTAGACCATGTGCTTGTAAGATTGGATATAAAGGAAGTATATAATGATAAATAAGTACTATACAGACATTAGAATTTTTTAAACCAAAGTATATGTAACATATCCACGGCGGTTATTACTTTAATAATTATCTAGTTAGTTTCTTTAGCCATTTCACCAGTCAACCTTAGGGTGATACAGAGACGGTCATGGCAGATGCACCAAAGATTAGAGGTAAGATGCGAAACTACAAGAAACTATAAAATATTGCTCAAAAAGTATAAATTTACATGGACATTACACAAATATGTATATACATTATACATATAAATACAGATACAAATATATATAAATAAATATAGACAATAAATAATGTTATAGAAAAAAAGAAATCTGTGTCGAGAAGAATCTAATAAGGTTTTGTCCTGCAAGTATTTGCACACACAGGTTTTGAAGGATAGCCGACTTTTAAGCAATCTAATCAACAGGGAGAGCATTCCACAATAGAATAGATTGAACGAAGAAGGTAGAATGTACAAAGTCAGAGTAATGAGAGGGACATTGAAGAAGACGATATAATTACGTATATAATATTATGTATTATTATTAAGTTTATGTATAAGTCTTTCTAAATTTCTGCACCAAAGCTAACCCTATTTCTAGTTTTACTTCTTTTCTAGTCCTACTCAAGGTTGCTTGGCAGAAATCGCTGTTCGCGATTAGGCCGCCCATTGTATATTTTAAATTAAGTTGTGTCCTGATATACTGTATTTTTATCAGTGTTCATTAAAGTACCTATATATAAATAAATAATTAATTAGCTCTTAGCTAGACACAAATTTGAGTTATGCTGAGAATTTTAAAGAAAAACTCATTAATACTTTGCTCAAATCGTACTTATCCAATCGTACTTATCCAAAATTTTTATGATATAAACTTTTATTTTTTTATTTTATTAATACTTTCTGTACAAAAAAAAGCGTACAAAAGTGGTCTTAATGCCATTAGGCATTTTCTACCAGACAACCTTTGGGTGATGCAGAGACGTACAAGGTAGATTCACTAATAAAATATGAACGAAAGGTAAGAGGCAATGACTGAATGCCCAAATAGCTATAAATATACAATATACTTACTTAAAATTATTATATTTATATTAAAAAACTACATATACATACTACACATATAATATACAATACACATAATATATACAAGGAAAAATCAGTGTCAGTGAGTTTTAGGCTAAAGTTTTAAGCGCAAAGCCTCAATTACTAGCTAGACTTATCGATCGGATTTGAAAAGCGGTGGAGGCTTCATAGCGGAACTTTATACCACCAAATCCGGCACTAAAGTGTACTTACTATCTGCAAACGGACAATGAAGGGAGTTTTATGAGTTCTCTCTGTAACGTTCTCTTGAATTTACGTCCTGACGACTAATTTATTGGGCTTTAGCCAACGACATTTATGTAGGGACAACGTACTGGACTCGTTTCATCAAAAGCTACGATATAATAGTCGATTTATTCTAGGTTTTTAATATATAAAATATATTTTTTTAAAGTTGTTTTCAAATGTTGTGAAATAAAAAAAATATCACGGGTTGGAGTGGATCTCGGACTGATTTCATAATTATTATTATGACCAATGTTCCTACTTAACTGATAGAGTTGAATTTTTCTTGAGACATAATTAAATTTTTTCATATTTTTTTTTAACGCAGTGTTTAATTTAACATCATGACCTGACGAAAAATAATTCAATGATTTATTATAACTACTCCTAAAGTATAACTAGGTGTTTTAAATATGGCTCCAAAAATGATTATTAAACATAATACTCTTATGCACAGAACTGCATTCCTACTAATATTATAAGTGCGAAAGTAATTCTGTCTGTCTGTTACCCTTTTAAGCTTAAACCGCTGAATCGATTTTGATACAGAGACCTTTGACAAGGCAAACATAGGCACTCAAAAACTCTTTTGCGATACAAGAGAAACCGCGGGAAAGTAATATAATCATAATTATATTTGTATAACCTATATAAAAGGAACATAATATTAAAGGCACCTATCATAAGTATTACGAAAAAAAAACACCAACAAAGATGTATATAGAAAAAACTCTCTCGTTAACTTTGGCGTTGTTTTGACACACCCCGAACTTCTCTTATTCAAAGAATAATAATGGAATAGGTACGTGATAAATCTTCGAGAATTTATTTCGCCGCCCATTACACCCGCAAATGTGAGGTGAATTCGTTGAACATTAGATGGATTCGCGAGCGAGACCGTTGGTACCCGATTCAGTA
This sequence comes from Acronicta alni, assembly GCA_964056405.1. Taxonomy (NCBI): domain Eukaryota; kingdom Metazoa; phylum Arthropoda; class Insecta; order Lepidoptera; family Noctuidae; genus Acronicta; species Acronicta alni. Next base: position 13,210,255 of record OZ043919.1, read on the forward strand.
TGTTGATAAAAGCTTTCGTGATCATTTTATTGATTTAAGCCCGCTTTCAGTCCATCGCCAGGGTTCGAGATGGATTTTAGGGAAAAGACAAGCTGTTAGATAGTAATATCGAACAAAAAATATGTGACTACACGTTTGGCTTAGCGGCTGCACCACGGGTTGTTGGACTTGTGGGTCCGATCCCCACGGGAAATAAATATTTGTATAACCTACATGTTCCGGGTCTGGGTGTTTGTGTATTTGATAGTTTGTGTTTGTAAACGCACCCACGATACAGAAGAAAATCCTTGTGTGGGGCAAAGTTTAAATATCCTACTAATATTATAAAAAATAATAAAAAATATTGTGAAAGTTTGTGAGGATGGATGGATGTTTGTTACTCTTTCACGCTAAAACTACGGAACGGATTTTGATGAAAATTTACAGTACTATTACTTGTATATCAGAATAACATAGGCTAAAATTTATGACGATTTTAATTAGCCAAATTACAACGATAATTAAAAGTAAGTTTTCCTCGCAGAAGCTAGTAAAATAGGTATATATTTTGAGAAAATAATGGAATTGTTTTAGAAAGCTTCAGGATTTCAATTGATGTATAATGACGGAACATTTTTGAAGTTACTTCAAAGCCTCAATGCGATTGCGGGACTTCCATTTGTGTTTATATTTCCATAGAAGGATCTATTGATAGCAATGTCAAAAGAATGTTGTTAAGCTATCGGACCCAGATGTCATACTAACCTATTAAAATACTAGCTTTTTTCCACAGTTTCACTCACATTTCATCCCATCCCGCTTTTTGAGACAAACGCTTATTTCCTTCTCCAGGGTCTTATCTATCTCTGTACTAAATTTCATCAAAATTGGTTCAGAGGTTTAGATGTGAAAGCGTAATAGACAGAAATACAGAGTTGCTTTCGCAATCATAGGAATAGTAGGGATAGTGGAAATCAGAAGCCAAAAAGGATTGACAATCAGTCCATGTTTAGGATTGTCTAGAGGCCGTACCACCAACTATTATTGCGATCGTTTTCCAACTGAGTGTGAAAGGGATATCGCTCTATAAATTAAATAGCGCGATCCCTTTCTCACAACCTAAAAATGTTCGCAATAACACGTTGTGGTATGGCCCCAGAAATTTTGTTGAGGTGGTTGATTGGCAGTCGTTTTGTGTAAAATACTGAAGCTCAACCAAACCCAATACCAGCATAGTTGGGAAAAATGATGATACCCTTTAAACCCTCTGATTTAAATTTAATACCTTGTGAAATATTACTGCTTCGTTAGTTTAGTGGTCTTCAATGCGACTGCTATGAGGTTTTGGGTTCTATTCTCAGGTCAAGCGAAGTGTCATCGAGTTTTCCTATGAAATTCTCAGTGGCAGCTGGTAAATTATATTTATCATCTATGTTTTTTTCTATTTCAAGAACCAATTATTTAATAAGTAAACATATAGTTTATAATAGGGACTAGAACTACAAAATAAAAAATTAAGCATCATTGGTTATTAATACTGTCTACCCGACCCTCCGATTTCTTTAACATGCAGAAATCTAAAAAAATGCGGAAACTGATAGAAAGTAATTTGGGTCAAATGTTCTTTGGGTCAGATTGTAAAAACCCACTCGTGGAGAAGACGTTATTCGAGTGAATAATACAAAGCTGTTTTCTCTTTTCAAAGGAATTCATCTTTTCAACTTTTTGACATGGTTTAAGTATTGAATAGCTTTTATGAAGGCGATATTAAGCTTTTATTGAGTTAGTCTAGGTAGCGCAGTGTTCAACCCGATGTCTCCCTAGAACCATCTAGGGAGACATCGGGTCCTTATGGACAACCACCAGGTTGTCCATAAGGATTTCCATAGAGGAAAAAAAAAACAGGTCGAGCAGACTGTTATCGGATTTTTCTATGAAATTGTCAGTAGTAGCTCGAAATTCACCCACTATTACATGGGGCTAATACCCGTAAACCGTGGGTATGCTTTAGTGTACCCCTGCTAAACCCTTCTGGGAACACGGGTGTAATGGTATGTTTGTGTTAACATTCAGTCTGCAAATCATCGTATATATAATTATCTACAAAAGAACCTATTTACTTATAAGATTCACTGGTATGTTTTTAATCACTACCCACTTGTAATGTCGAGTTTCTCCTCCTCATTGTCCGTATAAAGGTAGTGTTTCGGTAGCTGCTTACAGGTTCGAATGCATCTTACATATTAAAATAAATACAATCACGCCTGTATTCCCCTTGGAGGTTGTGTGGGGCGAGGCTATTTAAAAAAAAATCAATTACAAAAATATTAAACAATTAACACCTTATTGTTAACTGTGATTGATTATTTAAACTTGTAAAAAAATATGTTAGTTTTATCTATATGAAATAGCTATTAAATTGCTATGCTATGAGGTACCTAACAGCAGAATATAAAGTGAGGTGGGTAGATATGTCGGAAGCGAGTGCGATGGTTCGATCAAAGTCGATGTCGACTATTCTGTCAATACGTCACGCAGACTATGCAGAGGCTATGTGGAGACGTGAGTGTTCTGTTCCATGGCTACAGACCAAGCGAATGTGATGAACGATCCTAATCTGACAGCCATGCATTTTCAGTTGTTACTACTAGACGTATTTGCAGTCTTTACTACTAGGCGTATGTTTTTTGGAAAGAATTGTTATTGGTTATTCTTAAGATCCTGCATTTTTAGGTTATCAATGTTTGATACAAAGGTTATTAGTATTTAGCTTCTCCCTGTGTATTCTTCATCAATGCATCTATTTATTCATACAATAATCGTGCCTCGCAGGGTTAGACAATGTGTACAAACTTCAAGCTGCTATTGATAATTTTATAGAAAAACCTTATAACTTTTTGCACGACCAAGGAATCACACCCTCACGTTCCAAATCTCACGTTCAGCAACTGTGCTTGCAACCACTAGATCAATGAGGCAGGTAACAGAATATAAATCAGAAAATTGGTCGTCTTTTACCGCGACTCCTTTTATCCCTTACAAAACCAAACATTTCTCATTTAAAATCATTAGTCTCGGTAAGGTTCAGGTAAAATCCTTTTGAATGAAAGGGAAAACCATTGGTATAATAATTCTATACTTATATAACAAAGCTTAAAGAGTTTTTTGTTTCTCTGAAACGGCTAGTTGGATTTGAAATCGTTTTGCATTTCTTAGCCCAGTTTTTGAGAAAGGTTATATAGTATTTAACATTACCCTACGACCCTTAGGTGTCGAGCATAAAGGAAAAAGTCAGGACGTGTGAGTTGTATTATATTTTGGATGGGACAATGTCGGTCAGATCAGCTAATCTACATAATAAAAAAGTGATACACGTAAAAAAGTTATGAATTGATTTAGAAGTAAATGGAGCACCCATTTGTATTCAGAAGCGAATCAAACATTACACATATAGCTTTATAAGAATGATGACTTACGTAAGCATAAAGATGAAACCTCGCTGCACTTCGTCGCTCGCTGGCTGCGCACCGAGTTCACAATACAAGTACCTCGCGCATTGTATTGGGTCGCACAGCAATATTCTTTTCCATCTCACGGCAGGCTTCTGCGGGGTTGTTCAAAACTTATTGTTGGACATTTAAAGTGGAATGAACATTCTCTTCTGCTAGGGTTGCTATCGGTACCGTTATGGTCGTGTCAAGAAATACTTCGTCGTGACAAATAAGTGCGTTTTTGGTCGGTATGAAATCCATAATTTTGACTCGCACATTCAGGATTATGCTTTGTGTGTTTCAGTGTATTATGTTTTTCTCGGACCGTATTTGTAATCTGAAGAAAATTGTACCGATGGCAGCCCTGAACTCACACAGTAATGGATACAGTTTAGTACTGTGTACATCGCTGTAACTGTACACGTTTCGGGCAGTTAAGCTGCATTCTGTAAGATGTATGTAATGAGCTTTGTTCATGATCTCTTTCTTGAACGCTATGAAAACGAGTATGTTCGTCATTAGAAAACACTTTAGTATGTAATATCGAAAGTAGCAAACTGCTACAGATTCACTAAAAATAATTATGAGTACCTTACTGTCTTATCGTAATTCAATCATTAACCACCTAGTATGGTCATTAACCCTACGTATCAATCGATGCTGTAGTTAGTACTTAGCCACTTAAGCCTCTTTTCTTTCAATACAACACAAATATTGCAGTACAGTACCTACAGACCAGTACACAAGTACTGTACTATTACTGCGTATTTTGTTTTATGTCGAATTTATGATGATATTTATTTCTGTAAATAGATCTTTTAAAAACACTTTTACAAGTCAATGTTTTGATTTTTTAATGTTGACGGCATTTCTTATCTGATGACTTCTGAGAAGAAACACCGAAACCAACTAAGATGATCATGGTTTCTTATAAAGTATAGATAAATAATAGTGGCAAATAAGTGAGTGCGAATGGCTAAAATGGTCTTTTCGGCTTTGAGATGACAGTCCCGGTTAAAAAACTAAAAGTATAAAGATTTGATTATTAATGCGAGTATCAGGTTTACGTTGTTTCAATTATTATAAACAGGGTCGTTCTTGACCGGTAAAATAACCGGTAAATTTTCACCCGTTGAAGGATGTTTAAGAATACAAAACTTCCTCTCCGCGCGCTGAGAAAAAACGGGTTATTAAAGTCAACAAAACACAACAATTTTCATTGGGTACAGTGGACAAAAGAGTTCGGTATGCCAGCAGCCAGCGCCATCTATCTGGACATAGATTGTATTATAAATAAATTATCCGCCAAAACATTAATTTGGTATGTAGAATTGTAGGCAGCAGCTGCTGACAATATCTGTAGGTATTTCGACACGTATCACTTACACAATCTTTATCATAACACAGATGCCGGGTGTATATCTAACTTTTTTATTTACTGTACATAAGGGAACATGAGTATAAATATGTATAAGAAAATACTATAACGACCTTATTACCGTATCAGTTAGGCAGATAGCTGGTATGTTTTAAGGGAGCGAGCCCAAAATCCGAATTGCTACTGAGAATTTCATAGACAAACCCAATAACAATACTCGATTAGGAATGGAAGCTAGTACCTCACGCTCAACTGACGAGCTTGCGAACACTACGTCTCTCAAATTATATTAAATTGTAATATAAATAAACTGTAGTCTATCTTTTTGTATTTTTTGGCATTTTTCATGCAAAGGAAAAATTCGGCCGCGGGCAGAATTCGAACCTGCGTCTTATTTTATTTTTATTTATTTAGAAAACCAACAGCGACACATATAACATATTACAAAAAAGTATAACAATATATAATATGGCTAATAATAGGTTTCCCTGTATAACTAGGATTAGTTTAATATTAGAGGATGCGAACGAACAAAAACAATAATGTATGATTTATACTGAAAAGATATATCTACTGATGATAATCGCCGAAAGATTTAGTTGGTAATTAAAATTATATTAGATTTTGAGCAATGCTAAAAAGCTAAGAGCTAGGTTGTTTGCTGTTTGCCTTCGTTTAAGATTTTTCTAATTTGTGCTTTGAAGGTAGCTTTCGTACAGTTAAACAAGTCTACTTTGGAGAAACCCTTATTATAAGTACGAGCAATACGCGTCAGTACGCAGTTCTTAGCGTAATTAGTCGAGTGTGTAGGTACATGTAGCAATGGTGTGTGACGAGTGCGCCTCTTGGGGGTGTTAAATGTTATCTGTGCGACCAACTCAGGACAATCCAGGCGACCATTTAGTATGTCATAAAGCAGACACATATCCAACACTTTGCGCCTATCATCCAACGTGAGTAAGTCAAGGGACCTACAGCTATCCTCATAGGACATCGGAGGTTTACGGAGACGATAGTTAAGATGGTTAACAAATCTTCGCTGAACCCATTCCAGTTGGTTCTTATAAATGATGTAGTGCGGGGACCAAATTTGACAGGCATATTCTAGTACACTACGAACATATGCAAAATAGACTGACTTCAGAGATTCAATGTTTTTGAATACCTTACATGACCTAATAACAAATCCTAAGCTTTTATAAGCTTTAATAGTCACTGAGTCTACATGATCAGAGAATGTTAATTTATTGTCAAACAAAACACCCAAATCGCGAACAATACAGACTTTGCTGATAATATTTCCATCTAAATGGTATGTATGAAGTGTAGGTTTTTTTTTACGAGTATAACTGATACATTGACATTTTGAGACGTTCACAGTAATTTTATTCTTTTTATAATAGTTATGTAAGACATTAAGATCCCCTTGAAACTCTTTGCAATCATCAAGTGATCTAATTTTGTAAAATATTTTCTTATCGTCAGCATACATTAAATGTTCCGAGTGCTTAAACGAGTCAGTGATGTCAAATAAATATGCATTATAAAAAGAGGCCCTAAATGGGAACCTTGCGGAACTCCAATGGGTATTTGAATAAAGTTGGAACAATAACCTCCGACTACTACTGCTTGAGACCTATTAAATAGGTATGATTGGATCCACCTTAAAAGATCGCCACGTATGCCAAGTCTAAATAACTTCTGAAGTAAGATGACATGGTCCACGCGATCGAAAGCTTTTTCGAAGTCCGTGTAGACCACGTCAACTTGCCCCCCATTATCTATATTCTCAAGGACAAAATTCGAGAAGCCAGCCAAGTTTGAGATTGTTGAGCGTTTTTCTAGAAAACCGTGCTGCTTACTGGAGATGCCACGGACGATATACGGATAAATAGCCTTGTATACAAGTTTTTCGAATACCTTACCCACTGTATTTAATATTGAAATACCTCTATAATTTTCTATTTTCGTTCGCGAACCTTTTTTATGTACTGGGACAATATATGCTTTTTTCCAAGCATTTGGATAGATCCTTCTTTTAAAGAGAGATTAAAAATAAAACTAATTGGAAGTGCTAAAGTTTTAGAGCAATTTTTCCAAAACAACGGAGGTATTCCGTCACAACCAGCCCCCTTGTCGACACTTAAAGCATTCAATGAATTCTCCACAGTGGACGTAGTTACTTGTAAATTCGTTATAATGTCAGAGCATGTATCATATATACGATACATATATACGATCGAGCTCCATGAACCAAGAGTATCACACACAGAAGGTTCACCAAAAACATTGTGGAAAAAGACACCAAATGCCTCGCCTGGTTAGATATACCAGACCACCACTAAGCCACTGCGATACCTACCCGCCATGTCGAATTTTGCCTTCACATTCTGAATTTACGTCTTTATGGTGACGTCAGTAACACCTATTGAAAAGCAAAATCATTGCGTCTGGTGTACCTAACCAGAAGACGCAAGTTCGAAGCATGCCCGCGGTCGAATTTTTCCTTTGCTATATAACTTTAAAACTGTAGTCTGTTAATATTATTATAATTAAACATTAAAAAGCGCCTCAAGGTCCGTTCATACTAGATGTCAGATGGTAAGTTAGTTTTGAAAGTGCTCTTATAATTGGTGGGTTAAATGTACAAAGTTTTAAGATGACTTAAACTGTTAACCGATATTAATGTCAGAGATCAGAATGAAGATTGTGATGATTTGTTAACACATATATCTTATCGGAATGGCTAATAATTATCACAACTAAGGTAATTAATAGCCAATATTATAATGAGTTTTGCAATATGTTTAGGTACTTGGTTAAATATTATTAAACATATTGCAAATTTTCAAAATTAATTCCATTCAGATCTGTTGAGTGGTTTAGCGTCATAGAGCCACAAACTAACAAACGACCTCAACTTTGAATGAAGGTTTGTGCAAGAAGAAAAATAAATTGTATCCAGTGACATAAAGTCACGGATAAAATGAAGTCTTTACATATCATACATGTCATATTATGATACTGGCTAGAGTAACAGGCTATTTAATTCAGCTGACTCATTAAAAAAAACCTAACGAATACTTTCCCAATTTCAAAGGACATTTACAATTTTTTTTTACATAAGAATTTGCCCCACTCTAGGTTTTTGTCCTGTATCGTGGGTACGTTCACAAACACAAACTTTCACATGCACAAACACTCACACAAAATATTTCGTTAAAAGCCATTATCCTAGTGATTTTGCGGTCCTAGGTTCGATTCTCAAAACGAGCAAAGTGATCTTGGGTTTTTCTATGCAATTCTCAGTAGCAGCTTGAAGTTTCGATTTGTACCCAGGTAATGGCAACAGGATTGTCCCTATTACATGGGACCTTAACAGAACAGTGAACTGTGGGTGTACCTACATTAGAGTACCTGTACCTTTGGGTACGGTAGTGATAGTATGGAATAGTAGCTAGTTATACGAGGGTCGAATGGAATCAATTCCCATACGAGGTATTTAGAAGCCCGAGCGCAGCCAAGGCGGCTTTAGTCCGAGTAGGACTTGTCACTGTATGTATTTAAGTCTTTCCTTAGAAATTTCGGACAAAAGATTTTCGATAACTGTATTTGCCTCGTCTATAACAGAATCCGGGGTCAACATTTCAGAATAACTTGAACTCATTTTTGATAAGATATTAGTCTTAATCCGAGGTTTCGATACAGAGTTGGTATCCCGCCAAATTATACCTATAGTCTATTTAAAATGTTAACTGTGGAACACAACGCATCACTGCCACGGGCGGACGCACTTATTTTTTTTTTTTATTTCACACTGGCCGTTAATACACTCACAAGACCGCAGCATTTTTTTCTTAATTAATTTATTTTCATAATAGGGAAGCAATTACTATGAGTCTTTCCCGCCCAAAGGTGGGAAGTAGCATCTTCCACCCGCTACTCGGATCTAATAAACACTACTTTCCGAGTATGGAAATTAAAAGTAAAATTTACGTACAGTGTGGTACACATTGATAATAAAGCTAACAAACCTTAAAAAACATTGTTATAGCAGTAATAAAAATTGCAAAACGCGCAGTTAACGAACATGAAATGCATTCATAATGTTCATTGTACGTTGTCGCACCGCAAACATACCAATTTAATGGTATTGTCGCGCCACCAACTGAGGTTTCAGCAATTATTACCATGGTCTAGTTAAGACTGGATTTAAAATAAATAACCCATTAAACTCCGTGAAAAGCTTCCCCAAAATGAGTTCTTTTGCAATGGTTGATAATATGTTTAAAGCGAATGAATAAAACAACAATGTTTATTATTCGGACCTCTGTGGAATGGACGGATGCTTTTGTTTAAAAAAGCTCTCTGAAAGTACACAAAAGGGCGTAACGAAGTAAGGAGAGGTTCTCACACCTACATTAACAGCTTTACAGACAGACGGATTCACAAATATAATGAGCTCGCTGTGTCCTTAGTTTCATCCGATTGTGTTCGTAAATGGTATTTATAATGATGTAGTTTGTTGCTGAGAGAACAGAGGGCGTTATTTACATAACTATTATTACTTAAACGAGTAAGTACCTATAATCTTATGTATAGTAATAATATAGGAATGTAACTACGTTGGTTTTTTATTGCTATATTTTTATGCTTAAAACGCTCAACCTTTTAATGAGTTTTGGTCTATATCTCAATAGATAGATTGGATCTTGGAGAACCTTTTGTCTCTAAAATTTCAGTGGAATGTGAGTGAAACCGCAGGCAACAGCTAGTTATATTATATTTCACTTTTTCGACTCAATAACGTGAATATTAAGTACTGAATGAATTAGTAAATATATACAGTACCTACGCGTGGCATAACCTGGCCGGACTGAAGTTAGCCGTTTGAATGCGCAATGGATTGTTTATGTGTAAAAATTGTACACTGCGCAATCAAACAGCCAACTTCAGTCCGGCCAGGTTATGCCGCGCATACTGTACCTACTTTAAAGACACAATGAGGCACTCATTACATTTCAGGACATTGGTCGATTGATGAATTGATTTTAAACAGTATGAAAGTACTCGTGGCTAAGTGGCTCGTGGCTAAGTAATAACTAAGCTGATCAAGTGATCTGCAAGATTAAGCTGCGCTAGTAGCGATCAGTTTGTGGATGGGTGACCATTCCTAAAACATATTGAGGGGGTTTCAATGTGTTTTAGGTACCTCGGAAAATGTATATAACCGGCGGTTTCGGTTGTCATGCGAACACATATGACAATCGTTAGTGGTAGTCAGAACCACAAAAAGTCTGACAATCAGTTATCCTTACGATATCAGTTATACCCAGAAATTGGGTTGCGCAGGTCAGATGGCAGTCGCTGCGTGTGAAATACTAATATTCAGCCGCATTTGATTAGACTGAAAGCCGATTTCAACGTACATTGTGAAAAGGCTCGGAAGCATAATTATGTCATCGCGAGCAAACAATAGTTTACATTTAACATAATAATTGATATTATTGTAAAATACTTTCAAAATTAACCTTAATTCGTTAGGAATTTAGTAATTAAATTGCTTAATATGAAATACAAAGCCTTATTGATCAGAGCAATGTTAATTATAATGTTTGTTACGATGAAACTTTATTATGAAACAACACGGAACGGAATATTTTGTTTCAATAAATTGAAATTAAGCTCTAATATCTTTATTAATTAAGTATTAATATTGCTTTCAAGAGGAACCTCGTGTCTAAAACGTTATTTAGACGATGCGAGAAATATTGTGTGATGCGAGTTGAGGTACATTGTGGGGCTGCGGGGTTATAGTATCTTAAGTGAGCGATTATCGACGACAATGTACAGTCAACAAAAGAGGTAAGTATACAGATAGCAAACGAAATATGCATTTTTCTTTTTTTTACTGATTTCGACATAAATAATTACGCGCCATAGGGTTAGGTATGTAGCTGTTTACGAAACCTACTTTTTGACACATATTGCGTGATACAATATCACACAATCTTTATCGTGTTTAATAAGCTGCCTGGATACTTAACTCTTTTGGTGACCGTACAGCAACTTGCACGATATTTCTCGCACGGTCTAAATGAGTTCTAAAAAATAATAATGGGAAATTCGATACCAATATAGATGAGGTACATGCTGAACTCCTCATTGCTTTGTAAGATATTGTAAAAGTTTAATAATAAATAAACATTGAAATAAAAATACATTTTATAGATTTTCTTGCGTTATATTGATATTATTAATCCCGACGTTTCGAACCCTTTACAGCGTCCATGGTCACGGGTAGAGGGTTAATAATACCAATATAACGCGAAAAAATCCGTAAATAATAGTTTTATTTCAATGTCTAATATTCGTGTAAGTGTCAGAAATAAATATAATTACATATTTCCTGTCGTGACAAAAACATAAGCTTCAGTGTAAAAAAAATGATAATTATTATATTAATTACACCACGGTTAAGCTGCGCTAGCCGCGTACGTTTGTGGATGGATTACCATTCTTTAATATTTATGAAAAAAAAAGCAGTGATTGCCTAGTGGTATGACCATTGGATTGGCAAGTCAAAGGTCTCGAGTTCGAATCCAAGGCACACACCTCCGACTTTTCGAAAGTATGTGCGTATTAATAATTAATTATCATCATCGCTTAAACGTTTGAGGAAAACATCGTGAGGAAACCTGCATACCTGAGAGATATTCTCGAAGGTGTGTGAAGTCTGCCGACCCGCATTAGGTCAGCGTGGACTATAGCCTAATCCCTAAGCCTAATCCCAGCAGTGGGACAGTATATGGGTTGACGATGATGATGAGTATTTCTGAAGATTATTTTAATTCAACTGTTATTTTTGTTAACAATGTTATCTTTGCTGCAACTTACAACATAATTTTGTGAGCTTATGTCTCTCTTGAACAGAAATCGAATTAGCTTGGATGCAGCTGTGAGGGCCTGGTAGTCTTTGACCAGGAGATGCAGGCTGTACAGCACTCCTACCAGCAATGCCAACAGGACTATCAACCTGAAACATTTAAAAGATATTCTTAGATAGTATTTATTTTATTTTAATACTTTATGTAGAAACATAGTACAATGGCGGACTTAATGCCTGAGGCATTTTCTACCACTCGACCTTAGGGTGATGCAGAGACAGAAATTGGTAGGTGCACTAGCAGTGTTGTTATTAAACAAAAAAAACTATATTTATTATATGAAAAAATAATATTATATTACCTAGGTTCATCACCATCAACTAAATAATTTTTAACAATATCAGGGTTTTCCAAGTTTCGTCAATAAGAGCCAGAAGCCTAAAAAAAAGCCTGACAACCCATCCTCAAGATATCGGCATTGCCCAGAAATTGAGTTACAAAGGTCTAATGGCACTCACTTAGTACCAGAAGTACAAAAAGCCTGACAACCGTTCTACCCTCAGGATATCAGTATTGTCTAGAAATTCGGTTGTAAAGGTCTGATGACAGTCGCTTCGTGTAAAACATTGATATTCAGCCGCATCTGGCTAGACTGGTACGCGATCCCAATATAGTTGGGAAAATGCTCGAAGGATCCGATTTTTATCATGCATTAGGTTGTGATGAACTGAAGGCAGTTGGGGAAACTACTCAAGTACTTCAACGAAATTTAGATTTGTATGCCGAGTAATCCAACTGCCCCAATAAGCACGATCTAGTCTCAAACTAAACAGAGCCTATACTATGGGTACTAGATAATGGATATAATACTTGAATTTTTCCTTCGCTAAATAACTTTAAAAATCTTAGCATGGAAAATGCCAAAAATATACAAAAATATACTGTTTTTTTTTGCAAATACATACCTTATACATAAGAAACAAAAAACACTTATGTTCATCACATAAACTTTTTTGTGTGTGTGTGTGGGAATCGAACCCGTGAACTTGTGATCAGCAGTCTGACACTCTAACCATGCGACCACAAACGTCGTCAAAAATATTATTAAGATATTTCAGTAAATTCTTCAGGGAATAAAAACAATTAGTACTCGGTACTTATTCAGTTTACCTAGAAGCCAGTAAAACAACTCCAATACATACTCAACTTATTTGATGAATTGTTTGAAAAGTTTTGTTTAAATCAAGTAATACGGACTTTTTGGAAACTTTTTGTTTTAATTTTATAATTTTTCAAATTTTAGTTTAAACTACGATTACGTCTGTTGTCTAGTGGTACGAGTGTCGGACTGCAAATCGTGGATTCGATTCCAACAGGACACAGATATTTACGTGATAATTTTTGCGTTTGGTTTTTCTTATGTCTTAGTATATAAATATAATAATAAATATTCTTGGACAATTTTACACAGCATCATCTAGTCCCAAACTAAGCAGAGCTTGTACCTACTATGGGTACTAGACAATGGATATAATACTTTTATATTTTTTTAGTAAATACTTACAATACATAAGAAACACCCAGACTAACATAAACATTTCGGTCATCACATAAATATTTGTGTTTTGTGGGAATCAAACCGACGACCTCGTGATCAGCAGTCTGACACGCGAACCACTAGACCACAGACCACAGACGTCGTTGATATGTATCATGTATTCACAAAAAAAGTATGTAAGCATTTTTTTTATTTTTTTATTGCCTACAGTGGTTGACGAGCAAGCGGCCCACAGTGTCTACTGTGTGTAGTATCCCCTGGACAGGCTCTGATTAGTTTGGGACTAAATCGTGTTGAGTAAAATGTCCCTAGTGTTTATTTATTTAAACCTTTTAGGAAGAATTGATGATATGTTGTAGCCACATTATTTATTACAGTTTGTGGAAAACATCGTAATTAAATAGCTTTAATATTAATTTGTACCAAAACGACGTAAGTAAAATATCTCCGGATTCTAAGGAAAATTCTATTGGCGAAGTGCCAGTGCAAAGGATTTCAAGAAATATGTACTTCAACAACTTACCAAAGGAAATTATATGAAAAATGAGCTTTTTGTTCTCAGAAAAGATTGCTTTTTTTCTTACAAGGGCGCTCGTTTATATGAGTTGTATTTTTATCTACATCGCGTCTTTAAATTTATTACCCATCTTATTTTTAGAAGGTCGATAACTTTTCGCTTAAAGACATCTTTAAACTCAGCAAACGTTGAGGAAAATCACAGCAGTAAAGAAACAAATCAACAAATATATTTTTTATTCATATTTATGAAAAGCTACCATTTACCTCAAAAAGATAGTACCTAGCTTCTAGCTGCTATATAATTCATTATCTAAAACTGAAGAATGATTAACAATAATAAACCGAATTTGAATACCACCAAGATAATAATTATGAACAAAAAATATACTTTTCTGCTTAGTTAAAGCCTTTGCTAATACAAAAATTCCACTCAAAAACAAATTCAAATTGATGGCAAAATGTTCATAGGACAAAACAACTAACTCTTGGCTTATTTAATTAATTTAAAGGCATTCATAATTCAGTGCAAAACCCATTTCGACAGAACATTTGAATTTCGAAAAGAAATGTTCGGTATTTTCTACGGAGTTCTGTTTACAGAACGATTCTGGAAATTAATTGGCTTCCTGTTTAAGTTATTTACTGTTTAATTGTGTTATTAGCCGAAGGCCAGAACTTGGTTGTATTTCTCTCTGGGATCTTGTATCTTGTACTTTATCTACAAAGTTTACAAGGATCTAAATTTCAAGTTCCTCGGTTTAAATTTTTAAGCACTTTTTTTGCAACACCTGGTTTCATGGCTAATGGCCAAGTACCAAAACTTCTAAACTTCATGATAGTATTACTGAATTCTCTTTTGTTTTTATCTTTAGTCCCCAAAGATTGATTGTTGCAAAAACTTTAGTAGTTGATGTTCAAGGTGCTCCTCCAAATATATAGATCTAAACATTAGATAGAAGTAGTTTTGTGAAATACTTGTAATATATTTAAAAGTTTGAGCTCAGAACGTTGGAAATAAAGTGAAGCGAAATTGCCTTACCAGCGATAACTTAACCTAACTTTACGAACAGAGTTTTTTTTTTTGCTAAAAGAAAGTTTTATTTTATAACAGTAATTTTGAACAAGCAAAAATATTAGAAAGATAAGACGTAATACACAACACCACAAAGAAACACCGAAACAAAAACTCAAAAACATTTTTGAAAATCCAGGTGAGGATAAAAACAGGTGAGAATAATAAAATAAAGTCATCGTACCTGATTCCCATGTTAAAACACACACGACTAATAACAAACACAGAATTCAATGAAATACCTGGGCATTCCTTCCTGCGCTGATTAAATTCGAAAATGCCATTTCTCCGCATAGCCACCGTACTTACCGAGGCTGCTATAATACTACCATGTTTGGTTGGTATCTATGTCTTACGGAGTGTAGTTACAGTTAGGTCCTCCTAAATTGGAGCGTGCTATGTGAGCAGTTTGCGGCAGGAGGAAAGTGGTTGCGGTGCACTGCCTCAACGAGTTTGTTGTTTCATTTCCTCTCAAGATTATGGATACGCAGACGCGTTAAAGTAAACGGCTTTGTTAGTCTAGTGGTCCTAAACGCGACTTCTATACTATAGGTCTTGGGTTCAAATCCCAGATCGAGCAAATTATGAAATTCTCAGTAGCAGCTCGGAGTATGGATTTGTGCCCGGTTAAGTAAAATAGGCTCGCTCCCTACTACTAATGTGGACCTAACATGCGGCCGAACTGTGGGTGTACATTGGTACACCTCTGCCTAACCCTTCGGGGAATACCGGCGTGATTTTATGTTAAGGTAATTTATACTATTAAGTGCCCAAAGCTTTGATGTCGTGTTTTTTTCATGTTGGAATTTACTTTTACTAGGTAACTGATCCGATAGACGTTGTCTTGTCCCAATTATAATTTTCACATGACCTTTTTGTTTTTTCCCTGGTCCTAAGGATCTAATGTTAAATACTTCTAAACAAGAAATTAACTATAAAATGCAAGAAGATTTTTTCAAATCCGATAGGTAGTCTCAGAGATAAGCGCATTCAAACAAAAAAAATCTCTTCAGTTTAATAAAACTGAAGAGATTTTTTTTGTTTGAACATTTTAAAACGTAATTTATGCTAATATAATAATATTAGCATAAATTACGTTTTAAAATGTTTTTTTTAGCCTTAACAACTTTAAAAGGTACCGTTATAGATACAGAGAATTAATGAGTATTAATTATGTACTTAATCTTTTTTTTAAATTATTCTAAAATTATCATAATAACAATAATCAAATTATACAGCGTGAAATTATAGTCGTTTTGGAACCGCAACGTGGTAACTTAGGATAATTAGTAGTACAAATAAAAAATATTAAGTTGACTGTACAGCTAATAATAAAAAAGTTGGCATTTCAAAAAAAAATTTCACTTGTTCGAGTTTGTTCGTAGTAGTGCACGAATATTTCATTCTTAAACCGCCTCAGTCTCAAGCTTGCCATTTATCAATGATGCGCGGCGGGCGGCGCGGGCGCGGCGGGGCGGCGCGGCGCGGTACGAGTCAGCTCATCAGCTGGTCACCTACCTACAGCAACGGGAGCGACGGACGGTCGGATGATCCGTCTGAGTACCTACTACGCGTGATTTAATAGCTAGTAGCTGGACAAGTACATTTTATTATTAAAATAAATTGCATTACGATGCAGATAGCGACGTAATTTGATGTTAGGTAGGTACCTAGGATCACAGTTCAAATAGGACAAGTATGGCGCCCAGCGAATCAGCTGATACGGGACACGAACGTAATACCTACATTCTTACTAAAAAAATTAGAATAAGACTGTGTGTAGGTAGGTTTTATCGTAGTTCTTATTTAAGAAAAAAAACGTTGCCCAACACTAGGATTTTCTCCTGTGTCATGGGTGCATTTACAAACATAAATTTTCACATACACAAACACGCAAGCCCAGAACATTCACCCACAGATCATACAAATTTGTTCCGAGCGAGGATCGAACCCGCGACAGGCGCAGCAGTCGCTCGCACAGCCGCTGCGCATCAACATTTTCACGCCAACTACGTAAATTGTACCTACTCCAATTTCTCCTTCATACTTTACACGGGCTTAGGACCGGCAGAAATACTTTATTTGAATTGAACTTATCTTTATTTTACTGTAGGTATCAATAATTAGAAACAGAGAGACAATGAACTGAGTAGGTACTTCAGGCGTTTGGATTTTTGGAATTTGAGCTATTTACAAAATAATTAACTTATGTACATAGCTAAGTACTTACCTATTAAAAGTTTATTTATAAATTGTTTACACTTCCCTGTACCGAAGCAAGTACACGAAATGGAGTCTGCCGCGTTCAATACACAAACGTGCCCGTTTTATGCTATTGTCTTTTAGCCTATCACTTTTCACTTTATCAAAGGCGTCCACTATCGCACTGCGTAACTCGTTAAGACTTTCATGTTCACGGGTATAAAGGAGTCTTTTTATTTCCGACCACAAGAAAAATCCAGGGGCGTTAAGTCTGGGCTCCGTGGTGGGCAAGCCACGGGACCGCCGCGCGACGTGGCCTATCCATCGATCACGGAACTGATTGTTTGGGTAAGCACGCACAACACTTGCATAACGAGCCGGGCAGCTGACATAGGGCAGTTCTTGCCGGTGCATCATTGTTGTTGATGACGTGAGCTCGACGGAACTTATAGGGATGTTAAGCCATTATTATTTAATGTTTTCCATACAAAGCATTAGCTAACATTAAATTCTTGTGCCGCCATTCTCGTGCTTCGCCGCGGAGCCCGCTCGAAGTACCTACTCCAGAATAGCGTCTTCGTTCTCCTGCGAGTCATTTAGGCGCCCTCGACCTTGCGCGTGAGCCGGCACACGGAACTGTCCATGATTGAGAAGGCGCTGGGTTGCAGCCAAGTTGGTAGGGGTTGAAGGTACTTGAGGACTTTCAATCCCTCGTAGCCACAGCGCCTTTAAATGTTCTGGCCGGGAATACAACCGCTTGGCCTCAGTTTTGGCCTTCCAAATTGTAACTAGTAACAGTGTACAGCTGAACCATTGTCAAGTACCTACTCCGCGTTCGAATATTCATACTGAAGACTCATTTTCGCGTGGCTACGTAAAACGTAAAAATGCAACCTTTATCGCGCGCGAGTTGCAACAGAACTGGCGGGCGGGTGCGGCCGTGCGGGGTGGTTAACGGGGAGCGGCGCGGGCGACGCGACGACGCGAGAGCGCTCGCCGCGCCGGCGCCGCGCAGCCTGTTACTAGGGGTAGGTACATAATACATTACAGCTGTGTGCGTGGATTGTAGGCAGCGGGCGCCGCGCCGCATCCAATGGGCGGATAACGTGTCTAGGCATGTTTTACCGCTTAGTGTTGTGTGTGTAACATTGAATGACATCGATCGTAGTGATCGTAGTACGTAACATTGAGTGGAATTATCATGAGTTCTCATTTTTTGTTCGAATATGATATTACTTTTAATAATCAATAAAATAATATATTTTTATTTAATTTAAATTATATTTTAATAGGTTCTATTACTGATATAGAGTCTAAAATTTTCGGTTCCAAAACGACTACAAAATCATCGTGTATAGTAGTATTCAATAGTATTCAATAGCTGTTGTAAGAACTGCTGCTGTCTGCTACAATGGAAAGAACAATTTTTCACAAAGTATATTCAAAGCATCTGGTACTACTAAAGCCATACTCGACACACCAATTCCGACGTTACTGATCTCAACTTCGCTAACGCCAGCGTAATACCAGTTTGTTTGAATTATTTAGCTATTTTGCTTCCTACAATTCCTGTGAAAAGAAATATCAAAAACAAACAGAATGCAGAAGTAATAAAATCCAAAATTGCTTAGCAGAACATACGCCGGAAAGTTTTTTAAAAACTAACTTACTCTTCGGTATCGGAAATAAAAAGTTTTTCAATCTGTTCGCCGAAGTTACTTGACCGAGGCGGTTCTTCCACAATTTGATATAACCAATAAATCAGCCACTTGAAGTAGGTAAATTGTTATTGCTGTCTAGAAGCAGTTTTATTATACAAATTTTAAAACTTTTAACTGTGTCATTAGTCTAGTGGTTGTAAGCGCGACTACTACGCTTAGGTTCAAATTCGAGCAGTGTTATTGAGTTTTTCTATGATATTCTTAGTAGCAACTCAAAGTTTGGATTTGTACCTGATTAAAATGGCAATAGACTCGCCCCCTATTACATGGAACTTAAACATACCGCCGAACTGTGACTGTACATTAGTACACCTTTGCCTAATCATGAGACTTGTTGGTATATAAACTTTTTAACCCAGTAAAAGCAGCTGAGGTCCTTAAAACCAACGTTTAACATTCTTTCTTGTAACACCGGAGCATCTTACCATTGCAAAAAGTTTTGAATTATATCCGGAAAAGAAAAATAAAACAGTTTGTAGGTAAATACAACAAAACATTCTTGCGTTTTCCTAAGATAAGCATACCTCAAGTGACCTTTGTTGGATCTAAAAGTATTCACCGGCATTTGTAAAGAGGACTTTGTGTGTTGAAAGACAGGATATAAATCTCCGTACATATAAATGTCTTTAAAAGTAAGAGCGGGTCTGTGGACACACGTATATAAATGTTTTTAAAAGTAAGAGTGTCCTGTGGACAAGGCTCTGATAGGCTTTTAAGGCCTTATTTTGTTAAATGTTACTGTAATGACTGCACTGAATCTCGGTTCATGAACTTCTGAATGTAGGTACTACACACGAGATCCCAAATAACCTTTTCCCTTCACTCGTTTACGACTGGCAAGTAAATAGAACCTTGATTATTACTTTTACCCTCTTTATTCGGTGTATTTGATTAGGTACTTAATTTTGAATGTTGGACTGTGCAGATATTTCAGTACACAAAGGCCAATTTACCTTTATTTTTGTTTGTGTCCCAAAATTTTTGTAAAAGTCTGGAAATCAACAATAACAACTAAAGAAAAACCTCTTGAGATAAATGTTTCTATGAAATGACAGCGCCAAATCTATTGTCGAATTTTCTACATTATAACTCTTACGGGAGTAGGTACCATTAACTGTATTGAAAAAAAAAAAAATTTTATGTGAAGAATTTTTTGTAGAAATCTAATCCTTATAAATTGTCAAGGTGTCAACGTGGAGCTCTAAAGTTCTTATTGTACAATTACATTATAACAGAATAAGACACATTACTCACATATTCCTGGCTTTATGTATTGTTAACGTTTCACGTCTCCCTTTTGTCACAATTATAATTATGTGACGCAGGGTTGGAATCTTCACGTAAATCTTCTTCAACGTCATGTGTGGAAGCTAAATCCACACCAAAATATTATATCTTATTGTTCTCCAGATTAGCTTGGGTACGGAAGTAAATGCTGTCGGGGGATTTCATTTGTAGGTAATGTTATTTATTATATAGTGACGAAGAATCGGAGTATGGTTTCATATAAACAGATAGTAACAAAATTTGAAACGTGGTTTTAGTGAAAATTTTTAAAAAAGCTGTTTTATTTTTCTGATTTTTGTTAGCTTAATATTTTCATATTTTATTTTCTATTGACTTTTACGGAATCAGAGCCTCGAAGAGTCAATCAAGTAACGAATAAAGCGATTTCAGTATTACGAATTCAAATCTGCAATTCTACATAGACGTATCTATCCAAGATTTAATCCTTAAGGAGCTTCGCATAGTAAACAAGGAAGCGCTTTGCGGCATCGTGAGGCAGAATTTCATAGACAACTGCGCTCTCAGTTCACGTAGCATGTCTAATAATATAAGTAGGTATATGCTTAATTTTGTACTGCATACGTAGCTAATCGAATAACGTTGAGTAAGTGGAGTTTCTAACTCAAGTTTATTAATAAACCTCGTAAAGTTTGCAGTTTGACGGAAGAAGGAGGAAATTATGGTTTGCAAGGAAGGTTTATACATTTTGCCGCTGGATGCGACTCTACAACTTCTAACTATTCTAACTATTTTATTTTCTGTTTTGTAATTTAATTTGTTAATATTTAATTGTAATTATTATTATTCCGAGTTAATTATGATTATTATTATTTTATGCAAAATGTACGAGTCTAGATGCCCGAAATAAAGAATATTTAATTTAATTGAATTTATACATTTTGGGAATATTATTTGATCATGGGCAAAATTTGTTTTTAAACACAGCAGCTAAAAATTCACTATTAATACCTTTAGCTTTGATTTCATATATCATAACCCATAATGGTTGCTCGGATGGAAAAAAGGAAATACTTAAAAAAGGCTAAAAAAATTAATTCATTCGTTCATTATTTTCAACGATTCAATGAGTAAAGCTAATATTTTTGTGACAGCGCGTCAAGCCTTGTCGGAGATGATGGGATGAGCTTGACTTCTTCTGGAAGGGTTTACCTAAAATAGCCTTGAACCGTGAGCAATGGAAGGAGGGTACTTGGAGGTTTAGGGGCTTCCTTTGCCACGTAGTGCGATGACAACTGCTGATTAATACTAATAATGCTCTATAAATATTATTGTACAACGGTATTTTGGCCATCTCACTTTCTGCCTATGTTCACTTCTTCACTCTTTAGTCGATGATACGTTAGTTTGAATCGCAAGTACAATTGCATAACGTTCCTTATCGCGCAAAGATGTATCGCACTTGGAATGTGACAACTTACGTACCAAACAGGTAAGCAGTTCAGTTTAGCATAATTTGCCTACTGCGTGTCTCACGGTGTAAAAGTATGGCATTAATGTTAATAAGCACTTTATCTTACTGGAGCCAAAGGTTCTTCCTAGATATCATAATCAATGCAAATTGGAAAAGTCGCGCAATCAACAACTGTTTATTTATTTGTGAATTTTTCCTGTACCTACTCAAAACACTGCTAAGAAAAAACATTGTTTTTGAAGAAAATATAGTTAACAATATTTAATTGTAATAATTCTGTTTGGTGTAATACTTCTAAATTGCTGACAGTTAAATAAATTCAGTCACATCCATCCGTGCTTTGAACTTATATTTTTCTATCATTGTTTTTTATGCATGATATAAAAAACAATGATAGAAATTATACAATTATGAACAAAATTACAATGAAACAATTATAGTTTAGCTTATGCATTGAAACCTCCTTCTTTTTAAAGTTGGCTAAAAATAGGGCGTTATCCAATCGGCCTTACAAACATTATGAACATTATGCGTTACTTATATATTACCGTAACATAGAAGTTTCTATGTTACTCAGCAGTAATTCGTCTTCGTCAATTTAACATAACCAGTATCAGAGTCAGTAAGTGAGAAAGAGTTAGCACCATCAAACTTGTAGAGCAGCGTCTCTCTCTTGCAACCTAAAAAGGCCCACGTCTTTATGTTGTAGTATACATACAGGCCCAGTTTACCGTTATATGCTGCAAAACTAGTTGTTCATTATCACGGACATGATACCAAACCCCTTCTTTGTTAAGTTTAATGTTTTAACTAATCTTGTGTTAACTAAAAACAATAATAATAATATTAGCAAGGTATATACCATCAAGCCTGTATTCTCCGAAGGATTAGGCAGAGGTGTACCGATGTACACCCAGAGTATGTTTTAGGTCCCATGTAGATGGCGAGTATATTGTGATTAACCGGGCAGAAATCCAAAGTTCGAGTTGTTAATGAGAATTACATAGAAAATCTCAATATCTCGATATCAGAATCTAACCTAGCTCTAGCCTGGCAGACGCGATTAGAACCTAGAACTATATTAACAAAGTACCATACATATACATTATATTTTTTTCATTTTTCATCTTCATTATCAACCCATATACTGTCCCACTGCTGGGCACGGGTCTCCTCTCATATTGAGAGAGATTAGGCTTTAGTCTTCACAAACCGGCGAGAAAAATCTCTAAGGTATGCAGGTTTCCTCACGATGTTTTCCTTCACCGTTTAAGCGACTAATAATTAATTATTAATACGCATATGAATTCGAAAAGTCAGAGGTCCGTGCCTTAGGTTCGAACTCGAGACCTTCGACTTGGCGGTCCAATGGTCGTTACCACTAGGCTATCACTGCTTAGATAGTAACTGCCAAGGATTATAGAGTTAAGCCCGATGCCCGGTTAATGGCAATAGGCTCACCGCTATTACGTGGGAACTAAACATACCGGCGAAATGCTGGTATACATTTATTACACTTCTGCGTAACTCTTCGGGAAATACAGGCGTGTTTTTTTTTTCGTTTTTTTTATACTACTAAGGTGGCAAACAAGCATGCGGCTCACCTGATGGTAAGCGGTTACCGTAGCCTATGGGCCTTGCGCGTCGCCGATCCTGTAAAACGAAAAAGGAATAGTTGGGTCGGCAGTATAAAGTTAAAGTCCCGTCACTGCCAAGACGATTCCTCGCGGAGCACTGGTAACCTTGCTCATTGTAAGGAACACAGCACAGTTCAAAACAGTGTTATTTCACTTTGATTTTCTGCTAGGAGGAGGTACTTCCCCAGTCAGGCAGCTCCAATTTGAGTGGAATTACTCGACCTCTCTTAAATGGTATGTTATGTTTTTGCTTAGAGGCGGGAATATTTGAAAATGCGGTGGTGCCACTCCAGATGAACTCTGCGAAATGAGCAAAATTTAAAAAAAAAACATGTGTCTCGAAATACCTATTTACAGAAATAAATATATGTTATGTTTAAACTACCTACTAAGGTGGTAAACAAGCATACGGCCCACCTGATCGTAAGCAATTACCATAGCCTGTATACGCTTGCAATACCAGGGGTATCACTTGCGCGTTACTGACTCTGTAAAACGAAAGAGGAATTACTTCATCATCATAAGCTCGCTGGCGCCAGTATTTCCTAAAGGAAAACGCCACAAATATCAGTCTAGCTTATTAATTAGGTAGGTATTTAATTGGAAAGCTTATTGCTATCTATAATCTCTGTTAACCGGTCCTAATACCAAAATCGATAGGTAGTTTTCCATAAACGGTTTTGACATAAGGTTCATACAATTAATGTCAAAATTCTATCTTCATTAATAAAATCCACCGACTGATTTGTTTGAGGGGCCGTAAGTGATCTAAGTTTGAGTACCAACATAATAAGTTTTTTTTTATATATTTTACCTCGCATTAATCTTGATTAGATGCGTCAATTTACTTTTTGATACACCACGATGAATGAAATTGGACTGAAATTTAAAATCTTTCAAAATTTTAGGAAAAAAATAATAATTTTAAAAATGATTTTTGTATAAATACTACAAATATTCTGGGGTTTTAATGATAGTACCTACTACTGCTTAGGTTGCCAATACAAAAAATAAATCTGAAATATTTGAAAAATGGTGGATTTGGTAGTTAAAAATGTCATACGGGGTGTACATTTTCGAAGGATTTAAATGTTTTATTTGTAATTTCCACAAAAATGTTCCACTTTCTTTTCCTCGAGTAGTCATGAGCAGATCCACCCAATGGTGCCGGCTTATCGTTGAACTTTGGGACATGTTGTATACATATATAGAAGCATAAATATAAAACATCTAGACCCCTCAGTCCTACGTAACGTAAAGCAGTCAAAAGCCCAAAAAGCCTGATAACTAGTCAATCCTCAGTATATCGGTATTCCCTAGAAATTGGGTTGTGGAGATCTTATGGCTTCGTGTAAAGACTGGAAGCTGACACCAACATAGTTGGTAGAAAGGCTCAGAAAGAATACTGACGTCACATTCAGACGGAATAATGTGAACAGATACAACAGACAGTGATTTTAGTAGCTTAGTTGGCTAGAGTTCTGGGTAGCGAACCGGGGGAGGCAGGTTGTCTTTCAGGTATACTGCCTGAGAAAGAATTGGTCCGTCGCTAAAATGTATATCGTCTACATATTTTCTTCCAAGTAAGAAAGCTACTGCGTGTATTAGCCATAATTTTGCCTGCTACGCAAAACAGCCCTCATTCCATCTTCAATTTACATAAGAGGAAAATTATGTATCATAAACGTGATCTTGTTTGCTTTATGTATGGAAAATTATGTTGATTTGGTTACAGAATATTACAATTTTATCAATTCTGGTCTTTTGAAAATCTTATAAATGGAAATAATGAGGGTAAACTCACTCGACGATCTAACTTTATTGTGCCAAAAAATGATCATTTTTGATCATGTTTGTGTATGAAATCGTAATATTTCATACAAACAATCATGATTAAATGATCATTTAACTGGGTCCCTATGTGTTCGTTTTGTACGTGTTATGGTATCATTATTTAAATAAAAGCTATTTATTATTATTATTCAGCCGTTGTCATCCTACTGCAGGGCTAAGGCATCCCCAGCCTCCTTCCATTCCTCGATTTAAGGCTATTTTGGGACAATTCTTCCAGAAGAAGTCAAGCTCATCGTGCCATCTTCGTGTGGACCTGCTGCGCTGTCTCCTGCCGTTTTGTGGAACCCATTTGATACTTAGCCCATAGCTCGCTTAACACGGCAGACACGTCTACCCCAGTTCCACTTCAAGCTAGCAGCTCTTTAGGTTACATATGCGATATGGATTTTGGAGCACAGTACGCTAATTTTGATGCGGTCTGCTAATTTGACTCCCATTATACCACGTGCTATGACTTGCTGGCAAACTCCAAGTGCGACTTAATAACCGTTAATAGCTATTCATTCCATACAATTGAATATTAGTTCAATTCAAATGTGCAGAATTTAGTGGCATCGCAGTGTTATTTACAAAATCCTCGACTGTAAGGCCGACTCTAACTTTAAGCTGAATACCTTTAGACCTTCGTCTATAAAGTTTTATACCTGTTTAAAACGATTGTGTTGTGTCTGTGGGTAGTTACTGTAGAGACTAGTCCAAGAAGGTGTAGCTGACTACTAGCAATGCCATTTTGTTTGATTAAGAATACAATCAATTCAAATAATTATTTATTCTTTGAGGTATAGTTGACACATTTATGCTTCGCCGCAGATAAAAAAATATATAAACTTTGAACTATAACTAAACCCTACTTTATTAGTATTTCTATTATTCAGTTTTTAAATAATTTCTTTTTTCTCTAAACTTTGAATATCTATTTATTTTTATACTTAAACCCGGCCTCTACATTGCTTTATCGAAAAACCTAGCTTTAAACTTTTTAAAAACACACCCACACCCAAGAAGTTTTTATTTATATCACACTAACTGTTCATACCCGGCGTCGCGCCGGTGAATTTAAGAGAATTTCCATAAAAAAATATTCGTATAAACCTTGTCTTGAGAATTACAAACAATGCCAAAAAAAAAACAACCAAATCGACCTAGCCGTTCATGAGTTTTCATACAAATGGGCAGTAATAGTGGCAATTGTTATTTTTTTATAAAGAGGTAGATATTGTGGAAACTCGATTCTCGCGTAAAAGATTATACGTACACAGACATCCAACGTCATTCATTACCTCGTGGCACTCCGGCCGCTTTATTGAGAATACTGGATTACTAAATATACCTACATACCACACGTGCATACAAATATATACTATTACGCTTGCATTCCACGAAGAGTTAGGTAAAGGTGTCATGAGTACACCTTTACCTAACTCTTTTAAGTGCAAAAAAAAAATACATAACATCTACGTAGCACGCCATCCGACGCTGCGTATCATAAAGTAGCTCCATTGATTATCCATACTCCCATACCAACATTATAAATGCGAAAGTGTGTCTGTCTGTCTGTCTTTTACCTCTTCACGTTTAAACCGCTTAATCGATTTAGATGAAAACTGGTTGAGTCCCGGAAAAGGAGATAGGATAATTTTTATTCCAGAAATCATCCTCTAAGGGGTGACAGGAGGGGTAAATGTCTGTCTATGGACTATAAAGACTTATCATTCAACTTTTCATAAGAAATAAAAAGCACATTAGATAAAAAATAAGCTACTAAATTTAAACAAATTACATCACGCGAACGAAATCGCGGGCAAAAGCTAGTAATTCACATTTCATTATAAGTAGCATAGCGGTAATAGTGACATTAACAAAATGAAAATTCATTGAAAACCAAAAGTTGTGAAAGGTTGTGAAGTTTCACAGGTGAAATCACTGTAAAAGTAAATAATCATTGTGTCAAAAGAACATGAATGAAATGTAGCAATAATTTCCAAGCCCAGTTTATAACGAGGATGATTGTTGAAGTTGGATCACTCACGGAGACTGTTTTATGCACCCTTAGTATATAGTATTGTCATAAAATCCCGTGACATTAAAAACTTTGTTATAATATTGAGGACACGATTTCATATTTCATACGAACATAATATTTTAGAGCCCGTTTTGTGGTTAGCCGTACATGATGTTAAAACCAAACGGCTGGCCGGGAGCCATTTTTGATAACCTAAATATTGGAAGTGCATACATAACTAAATAATAATAATTATATTTTTAATAATAATGCATTTGTTGATGCAATACCACATTCAAATTAATTGTTACTTATTGAAAAATCATACATAGCATAAAAATAATAATTATATTTTTAATAATACTTGTAATTATACATGCTTTTGTAATTTCAATACCACATTCGTTACCTAATGAATATATTGAATACATTGAGGTTGAAATTTATAATGTTTATCATCATTTCACGTTTGACAACACTTTCGGTGCAGCGGCTGAGCGATTGGCTTTTGCGCCACGGATTGTGGGTTCTTCGAATTGTTTCGGGTCGGGATGTATGTGTATGTGAAAGTTTATTTGTAAACGTAATCACGATACAGAAGAAAATTCTAGTGTGGGGCAATCTTTTTTAATAAAAAAAAACTTTTTCTACTTGATGGCGATCCGATGATTATACCGGACCACAGCCTGACATTATCGTGGTGACTGTCACCAATCATGCCATGCCAACTCTTATCTGTCAATGGCAATATTTTCTTTTCTATTTACTTTTCTGGATTAATTTATTTATTAGTCACATCAAACTGCGTTATTCTCATTAACTATTCATAACAAACATTGTAAACCAAGATTAACATTGTAATCATGATTTTTTTTTAAAAGAGTGTCTATGGAGTTTCTTCCCGGTTCTTCTTCATAAGACCCACTTTTTGGAACCGTTTCGACTTTTCAAAGGTGCTATTTTAATGGGCTAATTGAAATAAAACATTTGACTAAGAATTCCATGAACGTGACTATAAGGCAAAGGAAGACAAGTGCGGTTTTAGTCGATAGGAGTTCGGCGTACCCTTCACCTGCTCACGTGGCAGAAGATGTATGAGGGTATTCTGCATTCCGCACCCCAAACAGATCGAACAGTAGCAGTTCTTTTGGACTTGTGCCCAAATAATAGTGATCATATCATCTCAAATCTGATAACCAGCCTTATCGCTACTATCGCGGCGTCAGGTCAAGCAGTGTTAAGGATACTGCTCGACTTGAAAATTGAACCCGGGACCTCACTTGTCTTGTAGCAGCCGAGAGGCAGTTAGGTGTTTTAGTTATTTTTAGCAGAGACAGTTTTTAGTTTTAAAAGCTTTTACCTTAAATCTAGTATGAAGAATATATTTTCTGCATTTCTCCGCTGTAAATATATTTAAGTATCATGCTCAAAAAATGAAGGAAAAATTAAAAAAAGCACCTCACTCAACTTTTTAATGACGAGGTCAAGTTAAGATAAAAATTCTGTACCGTTTTTATTTAAATAGGTTTATGGGTGCCATTAACGGAAATTTATTGTGCAGTTTGAAGTCATCATTAATTATAATATTTAAAAAAGAATGTTTTATAGGAATTTATAGGAATTTCAGTTGTATTTTTTTGAACAGGTATTGTTGAATTGGTGAAAGGTCAAATTCTATGTTTGTGTATTTTTCGTCGATCGTGAAATGGTTAGAATATTTTTTATGTATATATTTTGGTTATTATCTGAACATAGCTTCTGTACGTAGGTACAAAATAAAAGTCGGAATGATAGGATTTCATTGACATTGACGGATACCCACAAATCCGTTATTCACGTCATCCACGTAGCAGCGTACCATCCTAATAAAGCAAGAAATTACCTTGGGTTTGGAGAAACAAGATTATCACCGGGAACACCTAGCTACTCGGATACCTACCTACACAGCTAGCACAGTATCTAAAATGGTTCTTATTTTGAAATACGTAAAGCTGTAACGATTTCCTTCAAACTTTTCACATTACAGTTTTTAACATTCCCGGGGATTGGGGAAAGGATCATTCTAACAAGAAAACGAACTGCACAATAAAGTATCTGAACTCTGCGATACGTAATTATGGGCACACGTATACACTGCTTATTAGGTCTTAAGTACTAACCGGCCGCTAAGTGTGAGTTTCTTAATACGATTCCCAAGTCATACATACATATATATCGTCACGCCGCTCCCGAAAGGGTTAGACAGAGGTGTACCAATGTACACCCACAGTTGACATGTATGTTTAGGTCCCATGTAATAGGAGGTGAGCGTATTAACCAGGTACAAATCTTAACTCCGAGTTGCTACAGTGAATTTCTTAGAAAACCCCAATTTAACTTGGTCGACCTGAGAATCGAACTCAAGACCTTTAGCGTAGCAGTCGAGCTTTTAACCACTAGACTAAAGAGGCAGTAAATTCCCAAGTCGAGCAGTATTATGGAGTTTTTCTATGGAATTCTTTGTAGCTTCTCGGAAATATATTTTTTGCAATAGCCATTGGCCTTGACCTCTCTAATATAAGGGACTATAGAAACATGCCAACGTAAGCTAAGCTATTAAAAAAATCACCCCTAGAGTTAGGCAGAGGCTGTTAGAATGCAATCAATTATCATTCGTAACTATATTCCAATAGGATCCAACTCTCTCTGGCCTACAAATAAAAATGAATCATGTCAGACTAAACATCAGTCGTTATCACTAACACTGTTGACTCGTCGGTTCGGAGCAAGATTGTGTTTACATAATTTTATCTGATGCACGTTTTACGATTATGACCAGCCTTTGACATGATACTCATCGGACCGCCACATTACTTTACCCGTTTGTTTGGTCCTTACTTTTACGTTACGTGTGGTTTCCTGATTAATAAAACTGCAAATCACTGACTTGTATGTAAGCTTGTTTTTGGTTTTCGCAATTTTGTACAGGTTCTTTTGTTTATGGAAAGAAACGGAGAGCTCATAACATTGTTATTACACAATCATGCTTATATAAAAGAAAAAAACAATTATTGTGTTTATAACACTCTCAACAAGTCAACACTCGCAAAAACTGCATTCACAGACTCACTTGGTCGAGTTAGACTCTAGGCCGAGTCAAAGAAGGGTCAGTGGAAGGAGGGTAGTGACCCTCCTTCCACTCGGTTAGTCTAGTTTTGTTACCTTTGCCCTTCCGCAGAATGATGATGACTGAAAAAAAAAAAATGGTCGACCTGCACAAGTAGCAATATCACCATAGACAATATTCTTTGTCTATGATGACAATGGTGGACAAATGGTTAACAAAAAAGTTGACAAAATTTTAATTTATTATTTTCTATGGGTACCACATTATCCGACTAGCAATAGGAATCATAAGACCTGTTTTAAATTTAGAGCCATCTGTCGTTATATACGCATACTAAATGGTTTTAAATTTGCCACATCGTCAAGAGACATCTATCGGAAGTTTATTACAAGTTTACTTTATAGGGTTCTCTTAGTCTCCACATTTTCACGCACTCTCAAGTTAGATGGCGAGCCTAAATAAAAAATATGGGATAGGAATAGCATACTACTTCGGAGAGCACGTAAAGCCTTCGTGTAAAATTCTGATATTTAGCCGCATCTGGTTAGACTGGAAACCGACCTCAACATGGAAAAAGGCTCGGAGGGGGATGAATAGGAGAGATAAGCTAAAGAGGTGCTTATGTGAATCTAATTAAAGTTTAACTTCTTTCAACATTTTTTCAGTTTTTATTTTTCATAGTAAATACTTGTTGTTGATCTTAACTGTCAAGTTTTCTCAATTGAGTATGAATTATTGTATCGTGTTAAAGTTGAAAATCAATCAAAGAAATTTAACAGATTGTGTTAGCTTGATGTGCAGGCCTCTATACTTAATTATTATGTATTAATCCACCACGCTGGCCTAGTGCAGGTTGGCAGACTGCACACGTCATCAAGAAGATTTCTTAGGCGTGCAAGTTTACGATAAGTCATCTGGTTGGCTTAGGTACTATTATTTTATTATGATTAATAAAAAGACTTACGATACTTAAAAGACTTGTTTTTATCAGCAAGTCAATACTTTAGAATTTTAGATGAATTTAAAACTGTTGATTAGCATGAACTGCACACATAAAAACAGCATTACATCCATAATAATGGACGAAATTGCTTCATCAAGAAATTCCAAAAGTCGTCGTGATTCTATCGCCACCTTTTCTCGTTAATAAAGGCTTTACCTGCAAATATTATTTCATGATTCATTTCAGCTGGCTATTCTCCGGGACGGAATTATGGGAATTTGTTGCCAAAACCTTTGTTGCCTCAATTTACCAAGGTCTGCTTTAATCCAGACATCACTCACAATCTCTTTGGTATTTAATTTATTTCGACAAAGAAGGATTTTTAATGTTATTTAACGACCTACTTTTATAGAATATTGTACTTTTAAATATTAAATGAAGGTCTGGACACCATCGCTCTGTTGAGTATGTAATTAATTACTTATATTCGAATATTTTGCTATAGGTTGACCTGGGAATCGAATTCAGGATGTCAAGCACTTTCAACCACTAGGCTAATAGGCATTAATTATATTATTTAATTATCAAAAAGAGGCTTATAATGCTAGGAAATAGCTCTACTGAGGTTTACCCTAAATTGCTAGACGACTTCTGAGAATATATAGGTTGATGATGATGATAAAACGGACTTAACCAGTTAGGAAATTCCGGCATCTTCTAGCATAAATATACATATTAAAACATTTACTTGTGAAAGTGTATTGATAAGATTTATTTACAGAAAAATATCACTTTATTTCATTTCAGACCTTTGCCTTGGCAGTCCAATGATCATATCACTCGGCTATCACTGCTTAGTCCATTTATTACGTAGTTAATTTTATTACGTCACAAATTTAGGGGCACCACTTATCTAATATTAAAATGAATGGCATCATAAAAGCGTTTTTAACTGTCAAATGTCAGCTTTTTCAAAATCCTAAAATTATAGTCTAATGATTCTAAAACTAGAATATTATGTTCATACATTAAGCTAAAAAGAAACTTATTTGATTCACACATTATTATTTTTAGTGCGCTTTTATAATACAGCCATCTAGTGAGAAAAACCCAAACAACCAGATAAGAGCTCTATTAGTTCAACTTCACTTTCCCCTTTAGATTTAATTTCATCATACACACACAAGATGGCAGCACAGGTTTTTAATGAGAGTTAAGATCGCAATCAGTTTTTTAAGCGTGTACTTTTTAATGTGTGTGACAGTTTGTAAAAATACTCGTGGGATAGAAAATTTTCAGCTTTACATTTCGGTTTAATACAACGTACTCACACAAGATGGCAGCACAGGTTTTTAATTGAAGTTAATATTATTATAATATTGCATTCAGTAGTTTTAATTAGAATAGGTACAGGTAGTAGACACATTTACAAGAATATGAGTAGGATAGAAAACTTAAAAATATTTCGTATTCATTGTAATTTTTCATGTTTTGTTAGAGGTAAGCTAGCCCAAGAAACTAATGAGTCCAAACTGAGCAGTCGGTTTTATTATCGGTTTTGTTCACAAAGTTAATTTTACCATAACATGAATTATTTTAATCTTTCCTAAGACTACCATTTCCACCCACTATTAAACATGATCAAGCTATCAATCTAATGTAAATTACGTACGTCATAATTACATTTAAAATACACCTAAATAATTAAAACAGTTTACTGAATTGAGGTTAGTATTGTTAACCCTCTGGTAGGTAATGAAATTTTGAACGAGCAGGTGTCGTTACGCTGCCGGCGTCTCCGGAGATTAAAGTGGACGGTGTCACCGTCTAACACGGGTTAACAACATTAAGTAATAAGAATGGAGGGCTAAGCTATATTCTAGTAGATATAAAATATTTAGATCAATAATTGGGTGAGATATTATATCTCTTCACAAACCTCAAATATGGTCAAGAACTAGGGAATATTAATTTGTTGATGGTCTAGAAATTTGAAATTTGGCAGGTCGGTTTGAGCTTGTGTTATGTTGCAGCGGAAATCATTTTACTAACTCATTTACTGTCCGATACCTAGACACGAGAATGAGATATTCCACAACGGTGGCCTTATGCTGGTTGGCAGACTTTTCATATCGTCAAGCAAGTCTCTCAGACATGCTAATTTCCTCATGATATTTGCCTTCACCGTTTAAGCAACTGTCAATTAATTAATATAAGGCGCATAATTTGGAAAAGTCAGGGGTAAATTTGAGACCTATGTTTTGGTCAATGATCATATCACCAGACTCCCACTGATATGTTACAGCAGGATCAAATATTGATCATTTGCGTATTTGCAAGAATATAAAGTACGATTGGACAAAATAGTGTTCACTCCTGGGCCGAAGTCATAGGATGATCGGCATGGTTGCCTCGCGTATCAATTAGCTCTCCATTTCTTCTTGCTCCATGGTTGAGACCCATTAACGGAGGCCAGTTTCTGATATGAGCCGCTGAGGAGCGTTTTATCTAGTATAAAGCGACTGTTTTGTGATAGCGGTAGGTATATCCGTAGTACATAAACATACCTCTTGCATCGCTTTGAGACTCTCGTGTACCAACGTATTTCCAAGCGGGTTTTCGTGATTCGGTTAAATGCAGTGTTGAATATTGTGAACTTCTAAGTTTTTTTTTCTATTGGTTGAGGTGAATCATATCACATTTTGTACGGTCGACAAAAGAGTTAAGTATACAGGCAGCTAATTAAACATCGTGTTTTTTTTAAAGATTGTGTAATTATGTATCACGCAATATGTGCCAAAATGCAGGTATTGTAAGCTGCTACACATCAAACCCTTTGACGGGTTTTATAAATCACAATATGTGTCAAGATGCAGATTTCGTTCGCTACCTGTATACCAAACTCTTTTGTTGACTGTACGCATATACTAAGTTCGTCTGGTGCAAAGCTCTGTGATTTTAGTGGTGCTTATGAATAAATCACAGACTTAGAGAGATAATTATTGCGTGAATAAAAATCTTAGTTATAACTGAATTGCACCTGTTCTATTGATCAGATATACAGTTATGGTTATTGAATATTATATAATGTTTTTATTTTAATCAAACATATAGGCCGTCTGATGTCAAGCGGCAACCGCAGCCTAGACATTACCTTATCCTTTCTTACATTGATTTTATAACCAGCTTAGGCGATGGTGGAATACTTTACGACTACACAGCTTCTACATGACATCTACGCTGGACAAACGACCAGTGCAAAGACATACTTACAGTGCCTTTAAAAAAATCTTAGTTGTCCTTTTGTCATTTAAAATACTTGTGCCCACACTGTCAACTCAATCCAATTCACTAGTATAGAGTGGATGTGACTTTTAGCTCGTCATTCTGGGCATTAGCGTTTAAACCAATTAATCTGTTTAGATTCCTTTATTCGATTTCGTTACATTCTCTATTCAGCAGTACCTACAGATAGGACTCATTCGGTAAGTGGTAAGATCGAGTTTTTTTTTTACTTTCTTTTACGTACTTGCTATTTGGTATAATGTAATAGCAATCACTGATCTGGCCCCTTACCTCTATCACTCATATTTTACACTGCTGGGCACGGACCTCCTCTCATATTGAGAGGGATTAGGCCTTAGTTTACCAGGCTGGGCTACTGTGGGATGGCAGATTTCACACGTGGAAAACGTGTGAAATCTGCCATCCCACAGTAGCCGTTTCACCGTTTTAAACGAGTGATAATAATTTATTATTAATACGCACATGAATTCGAAAAGTTAAAGTGCCTGCCTTAGATTTAAAGTTTTAACCTTTGATTTGACAGATAAATGGTCATAATATCACTGCTAGAAAATAATAAAATAATAAAAAAAGAAAAGAATAAACGTCATTTTCCAACCACTTTTTGAGCTCCAACAGAAGTGTAAATTACGTAAACAGTCAGTCATTAAACTATTTAAGGCAGGTTTAACATGCCACGGTGACGCCGACATTTTAAGGCAGCCGAAATTATCATAAGCTCTTTTAGCTACTCAAACCGGAAGAGGGGTAGACACGAAGTTGCTATAGTCAACAGCTGTATATGTATAATATCGCTTTCAATGCGGGTAGGGCTGTCGATAACAAGTTATAAGCAAGTTTTGAGAGGGTTTCTTTTTAATTTAAAGTAGCTGAAGTTGTACGGCTGTGAGTCTTGAAATCCATTATTCTATAATTAAATAATTCTCAAAGATATAGTTACATTTTAGGAAGTAAAGAAAAAATTAAAAGTGCTCTTTTTGATTACATCATTTTATATTGTTTCACAACATTATAAATATTGTCTTATACTTATTTATCAGCTTATTACAATAAATTTTATTTGATTTTTTTGGGTAGGATATGTCAGTGTCGTACCGAATAAAAACTGCTCTTCCTTCATTTGCCCTAGCATGGTCATGGGACGCCATCACAGGCAGTTATTTGAAGAGCAAGCAGTCACAGGACTCCTTCAATTAGCGAGAGGATCGGGGATAACCTGGCTGAGCCTCTGGGCCATGGGTTATGGGCTACGATCCCCGTGCACAGGTAGTCGTTCCAGTATGGTTGTTTGTATACTTATGTAAAAATTTTACTTTATATACACTCCCAAAATACAGGAACATAATTGTGTATGTTACCTACAAATAATGGGTACGTGGTCAAAAACACACAGTGAACTTTTGGTGTACATTAGTACACCTTTGTTTAACACTTCGAGGAATACTAACGTATTGCATAATAGAGTATGTAAAATAATTAACTTGGTTGGGACATAACTTACGTACGTTGTAAAGTAATTATAAAGTACAAATTCACATTATTACGTGAATTAAATAATAAACGGTACCTGAGGCGCCAGCCCTTGAAGGTATATTTTATTAGGTACCATTATCAGGCTTTGTTGAATAATCTGGGTACTAAGTTATAATAAAACATTTACTGTGTGAGAATAATGTAGCTCGTCATTTTAATGTACTGTTAATGGTGTCGTTTGTATGAATCATATTATATCCGATTGTTTTACTATATTTATGAAATAAAATATACCTAACTAGGTACTTAGGCTTAAGTATCAAGTTCAGAGAACTGGCAAATAGAAAATAGAATGGCAGGCCAGATCAACATTAAAAAAAAAACTTAAGTACTCGTATATGCGTTGTTTGTCAGTCCATTTGTTGAGTTACATTATTTTATTTATAATTATGAATACGTATCATATTGAAGGAGGTGCTCGTGGCTAAGTTGTCACTAACCTGATCAATCGATCTTCAAGATTAATCTTGCTTAAGCAGCAGCTTAAGCTGCACTAGCCGCGGTCAGTTGGTGGGTGGGTGACTATTCTGAATATATCTAGAGCCCTCCGTGCTTCAGAGAGCACGTAAAGCCCAGTTGTCTTGCGAACACCTATGACAAACTTTGTAGCCAGAAGCCCAAAAAACTAGACAGCCAGTCTATCGTCAGGATATCGGCATTGTCCAAAAATTGGGTCGCGGAGGTCTGATGGCAGTGGGTGACGAAGTAAAAAAATTATTTATTCTGCTGCATTTGATCAGACTAGAAGCCGACCCCAACATAGCATAGTTGGGAAATGGCTCGGAGTTCGAAATTCCTACGTTAAAATATAATAAAAAGTTATAACCCTAACTCAAAGCTTCGAACATGGCTGATAACATGAAGAATAGAGTGAGCCTGAAGGGAGCCGGCTTCTAAACTGATGTGAAAACGATGTATCTCAAACACAGTCATTTTATTGCCACTCTCTTTGTACTATGCCATATAGTTTTATAGGTTAACCCATATATTTGTAATTAGACAGATTGCTATACCAATAAACGGACTGGTCATTAGTCTAGTGGTCCTAAGCGTGACTGCTACGCTAGAGGTCCTGGGTTCGATTCGGTCGAGCATAGTGTTATTGGGTTTTTCTATGAAATTCTCAGTAGCAGCTCGGAGTCTGGATTTGGGCCCGGTTAATGGCAATAGGCTCGCCCCCTATTACCTGGGACCTAAACATACTGGCTAAATGTGGATGTACATTAGTACACCTCTGCCTAACCCTTCGGGGAATACAGGCGTGATCGTATGTATGTATGTTAAACAGACTGGTCGTGTTGTAAAGGTTGAGATATTTTAGTCAGAATGTGTTTCGGAAACGAATTGTAGAGAGGCCTTGTCCTCGGCTTCGGTCCATCCCTCGCTGGCCGAAGCCTGGAGGACGAGCCTGTCACAGTCGTGAAAATGATATAAATCCCATGGCCATCACATAGAGGGCAAGGGAAGGCAATTGCAGTTTTTAGTTGTTTGGAGTACGACTGATCCTGGTTCTTACCCAGGTGGTAGACGATCCACCTTGGTCAAAATGTGCTTATACCAGAAATTTAATGAACGGGAGTTTTTTGATGCTTTTTTTTTACTCTTGTTTTAGTTTAGTTTACTCCGTAGTTTTTTTTAAATTTAGTAGTGTAGATAAGTTTATTTTAAAAATATTATTTATTAAAACTACCGCAGTTGGTTTTAAGTTTTATGAACAGTGAATACTTTTTTCACTTTACGCTCATGTGATGGTAGCGAAACGTCCAAGCATTTTTGACTGAGGTGTACAGTTTGTGAAGTTAAGACTTGTACAGTTAGAAGCTTCGCTCTACGCGTGATCTGATAAGTTTTTGACAGTCGTTTTGGCAACATTTTACACGAAAATGTTTTTGGTGGGATATTTTTTTGTCTTCATTTGTTTTATAATTACGACAAGCCTATTTAATAATAAATACAGCACCTAATAAATAATACATTGTCTTAGAATTTTCACAATCATCGTGTATACGGCCTTCGTCGCAACACTTGAAATACTTGAATAGTCCCATTAAAAAAAACTTGCATCCAAACGTCGTAATGTGTGAAAGAACCTACATAAATCTGAATTGTTTTCAAATATATTTCTCAAAATAATTTTTGCGTTATTTAAAAATGTACGAGTAAAAATTTTCGAAATATTATCTATAAACAGCAACATTAACATATTATCTATACTGTTTCACATATAACATAATGAACAGTCGACAAAAAAGTTGGCAGTGCTAGCCGCGGTCAGTCTGTGGATGGGTGACAATTTTTAACACAAATGCTGTATCTGATAGAATATACTTCCTTTGTTCTCATAATATATTATGTTTGGTTATCTGCGTTTTGACAAAGATTGTGTAATATTGAACCTAAGTATTGTTAAATACCAAATCCTTTGACGGATAATATTATTTATCGCAATCTATGTCGAGACACAGATGACTTTCGCTGCCTGTAAGCCTTACTCTTTTGTCAACTGTATCACAATTCGTCCGTTGTCCGTTGGTGTTTCACAAAACACCGCGACATATTCACACATAATCTAAGTTAAATTTGTTGTCCCCATTTCTCCAGCTGAAAACTTGGTCTTTAAGTCGGATCTGCATCTTCGATCATCCAATCAAGAATCCATTTATCGGAGAGCTGTACCAAATCCCCGCATTTGGAAGTCTCCTGAAAGTCACTCCCGTCCGCAGATGGCTTTTAAAGCTTGAAAACAATCGTTAAGATGTTGGGATTAATGGGTCAGACCTCGAGTTTGGGCGTTCGGCTTGAATCCCGACCCACTTGTTAACAGTTTCAAGCTTATTTTAGAAGTCAATAACATTTCTAGTCTATTCGAGTTGCTCTACTGAACTAACGGAAACTAATTTATGTCTAACTTTTAGTTGCAATGCTGCAGTTATTTGATATAACTACTGCTACCGATGTTTTATTTGTTTTAGTCATAAGGAGGGAATGCTTGCGATCGAACACATATTGCAAGCGAAACGACCTAATTACAAATTGAATGGAATAAATTAATAACTAAAAAAGTTATGTTTGAGTTGTGATTCGATTGGATTCTGTTCGTTAAACTTGTTTTGTTTGTTTTTTACTGCAAAACGGGTGTAACCTACTATACGGAAATGTACAAATGTTAGAGAGTTTGAATACTTTTATTTTACCCACCATGATCAAATTTTTCCAACTTTAGCAAGCTTTAACAAGAATTACGTACCTATCTTAAAAATATTCTTGTCAATTTCAAATTTTGAGCCGAAGAGTTTAACCTACGCTTCAGTCAGGTTTTCATCATACTGACAAACTTATTTAAGTGAACAAAATAATGAGTACAGTTGGCTCAAAGATGCGAAAGATTTCTATTTTAAAAAGTTCTTCGTGTTCACGTACTACTACATATTAGCGTGTGCGTACCGAAGGTTCTCTAAAGGTATCTCATAGACCACAAAATTAAGTAAATTCTCTAATTTCTAACCACATCAGACGCTTTACCCACAATTATTACCAAACTATGTCCTCTTTGACCTCTGTAACACTTAATGATACAAATGAGTAATCCAAACGGCGTGGTTTTAAACCGGAGACTCCCAAAATTAGCTAACCGGAAAATAATAATCGCTTTGAGCCCTTTTCCGTGGTAAAACCCTCCTGAACCCACGTTGAATTAAAAACAATTTATTTGGATAATTTTGTTTGGATATATTTAAAACCGAAATGATTGAACACTCGACAGTGCAAAGGTACTTTTATCTTAAACCACTTTTACTCATTATCAACGCATTTAGTGTCCCACTGCTGGGCACGGGTCTACTCACAGTATGAGAAGGGATGGTTTTAGTCCACATCCCAGGACTTGTGCAAATTATCAGACTTCACACACCTTTGATCAAATCTATGAGGTAAAATGGTTTCCCAACAGTATATTCCTACATTGTTATTCATAACCAACAGATCGAAATCGTCCTTTAAATATGCTAAGGGGCTACCGCTTCACAATGGCGGTTTTTCTAACTACTTAATAACCTCAAAGTCTCTTTCTTCCGGCCTCCCAAATATGTTTGCCCTTAATTCATTCAAAGCCACCCACAACATCACAAAGAAATTGTTACAAACAGTGAACAAAAACATGACATCCAAAAACAAAGGAATGTAAGCCGTGTATTTCCTACATTTCAGTCCCATTCTATTAAATAAAAATAGGTATGTTCCTTGTTAGTCTCCAAAAGACAAAGATATCATGAGGTTCCTAAATATAAGACAATATTGGCTATTTGGCGAGAACAAAATATTGACGTTATCTCGGCGCGCGATCCGTAGTGTCGAGACAAAGACACCAATGTGCCTCAATGGGACGCTTTGTTATGTCCTCGTAATATTTTGGGTAGGTTTGTACAATAATATCTGGTAGGCATGAATTAAATTAAAATAAATAGGCTGAGGTTTTTTATGTATTGTTATGTGCAGTTTAAATATCACACTTTCTTGGGAAAAGTGGTATATCCTCATCATCAACCCATATACTGTCCCACTGCTGGGCACAGGTCTCCTCTCACAGAACGAGAGGGATTAGGCTATAGTCCACCACGCCGGCTTACTGTGGGTTGGCAGACTTCACACGCCGTCGAGAAAATCTCTAAGGCATTCCGCGCGATGTTTTCCTTCACAGTATATAAACGAACTATTTTTACTGGATTATATTTTTATTGTATTACATAAAGTGACAAATAAGCATACAGGTTGCCTAATGATAAGGTGATAACCGCAGCCTGTAGACATCAACAACACCAGCAGTATCAGTAGTGCGTTAATATGATCTATGTTTTTCCAAAACAAAAAGTAACATAAAACATAATCATGCTTAGAAAACAAATAAAGAAGATCTAGTTTCATTGGGCGAAGTAGCAAATTGCACAGTATTGGGTACGTAAGGTGAAGTTAGTTGGAATTGCAACAAGTTGCGAGTGGAACGGGCGTGAGGCTTAATGCTAATGGCACAAACTTGGCACCGGCTCTATACGAGCAAGGACTCGCAAACTGGAGCCCTACCATGAGTTTGTGAGATATTGTTAAATATTAATTTAATTAAGTACATATAAAATGATTTTCTACTAATATAATTTAAGTTAAAACAGTTGTGATTTTGATTATGAATTGAAATAAACAAATGAATATAAAACGTCACAGCCGGTAGTCAGAGGTGGGGCAGAGTGGGGCACACTTTGTTTCCGAAACTCGGAAGAGACCTTACTTTGCTCCCTGTCGGTTCTATCTGACTCTGAGTACTTTAAATCAATAACTTATCTGTATAAGTATTTTTGTTAAATTATTTTCATGATAAATAAATGGTTGTATGTAGTAAAGGATATGAAATTATCCAGTATCCAAAATGATATTCAGTTATTATAATTGATACTACTTATAAGTTTTTTTTTTTTTATTCAGAAAACCAACAGCGATACATTAAGCTAACAAAAAGGCATAATCTAAAAGTAAGGCTAATTACAGGTTTTCCTTGA
Source organism: Acronicta alni (assembly GCA_964056405.1). Lineage (NCBI taxonomy): Eukaryota > Metazoa > Arthropoda > Insecta > Lepidoptera > Noctuidae > Acronicta > Acronicta alni. The sequence goes on from OZ043919.1 coordinate 13,251,708, forward strand.
CTATCATACAAGTTTATTTACGGATAGCGAACGGACAGAAAGAGAAAGAAAAAATAAATGAAAACAATATAATTATTACCGCATCCCAGTATAAGTTGCGGGGAACGTAAACAATTTTGGTTTACAAATAAAAGTGAAATATTTAAATAAACATTTATTTTACTATGAAGTTGTATTTTTATATATATACCTATAGTATCCTTCAAGCAAGTTCACAAAACACTCGTTAGCGTCGTATCGATAAATATTTTTTAATATTATTGATACATACATATAAACTGTAAAGCGTCACCGTTTCATGGTGGAAATTCCCGAAATCCGCACTAAGCGTTTTGCCTCGACATTCCTTATCCGTACAGCGAGGGAATGGAATCAACTGCCTGCGTCTGTATTTCCTGACAGTCGTCCTGTCAGACCTGTCGGTCTGTGGTTGGGTAACCATTCTTAGCACATAGAGACGGACTGCTTTACTTGCTCTCCGAGGCACGGAGTGGGGCCTTGGAGAGAACGTTAAGCAGTCAGTCCCGATAGTCATGCGAGAACCTATGACAATCGTTTGTGCTAGTGAGAAGTACCAGGAGTACAAAAAGCCTGACAACTACTCTACCATCAGGATATCAGTATTGCCTAGAAATTGGGTTGTAAAGGTCTGATGGCAGTCGCTTCGTGTAAAACACTGTTATCCAGCCGCATCTGGTTGGACTGGAAGACCCCAACATAGTTGGGAAAAGGCTCGGAGGATTATTTATTCCTAATTTTTAAAAAGAAACCTCCTGCTCTAGATAATAAACCCTGTGCCTCGATGACTTCACAAGCATACAATTAATGGACATACTATTTTCTCGAGTAGGGATACACTTGACGTTGTGATAGTAGCAAAATATAAAAATAAGAAAAGGTTCGATTAAAGATCTTATAACAGCTTCTAGTGCACATGTAACTAAAATTAAATTAAAGATTTTGTTATAACATAAGTCCATGGCCGCTAACGACTATCGAGCGTCTAAACTCATGGTAAAGCCACTGGCCGACAAGTTGGGTAAAGTGAACGCGTTGTGACATGATGCATGTTTCCACTGAGTTTGAGCTTAGTTTCTTTTGCTATGTTCGCAGGCTTAGTTGAATTAAGCTTGAATTAGTTTAGCTTTCTAGTCATTATTTATTGCTATATTTGTTAATAAGTTTGGTTTTAAAGTAGTATTTAAATTATCTATTTTTTTTTGTAACAATTTTGGTGTAGACATCAACAGAGAGGTAAGGCATAGCGGAAGTAATTCCACTCAAATGGGAGCTACCGGGTAAGTACCTCCGCCATGCAGAAAATTGAAGTGAAATATGAGTCCCTCCTATCGATGAGCAAGGTTGTCATTGCTTTGTGAGGAAACGTGTTAGAGTTGAGGAGACTTTGACTCCTAACTATTCCTCATTCGTTTTACAGAGTCGACAACGTACAAGATACTCCTGGTATGGCAAGCGTCTACAAGCTACGGTAACCGCTTACTATCAGGTGGGCCATATGCTTGTTTGTCAACTTAGTGGTATAAAAAAACTGATATATTTTTTTATAACTTTGAACAATTTATAATGCTTAAAGTTATAAATTGAATAATATATATTATTAGGTATTTATTGAATATATTTCTTGAGTTTAGATTATTTTGCTGTAGAAACGTGCTTAGTTTGACTAAGCTTGAACTTGTCTTTCTATTAATTAGGTAATTATTGTGTAGTATTTTGCTTTAAAATAGGGATTTTCTACTTTCCTTGGAACTATTCTGATGCATTATCTATTAGTAACATACATCGCGATCGCGTTGAAACCATTAATGATATCCCCTCCCGTAAACTCCTTAACAATTCTACCAACGGATGAAGCTGAAGTAGCAAGAATTATCTCAGGCTTACGAAGGGACGCTGCAGTTGGATGGGATGGGATAGATACAACTCTGCTTCAACAGTGTAGTAAAGTGTTAGTTCCAGTTATTACTCATATTTGTAACATCTCGATTTCTAGCGGTAAATTTCCCAAAGCTCTTAAAAGAGCTGTTGTCAACCCCAACATTTTCAAGAGTGGGGACAGAGGTGATGTAAATAATTATAGGCCTATATCTGTGTTGCCGACGTTATCCAAAGTGCTAGAAAAAATACTTAATTCTCGCTTGGTCAACTTTTTAGAGAAACATAACCTTCTAGCTTCAAATCAGTTTGATTTTAGACGTGGAACATCGACCGAGGATACAGTGTTATCTCTTGTAGACCATATTGTTGATAAACTCGATAACAAGAACAAATGTATAGGTATATTTTCAGACCTCACCAAGGCCTTTGATACCGTCTCAGTTCCACACCTCTTACATAAATTGGAAAAAATGGGAATACGTGGCTTGCCTCTAGAAATTTTCAGAGAATATCTGTTTGATAGAACACAGTTAGTAAAGGTCGATTCATATGTAAGTTCTGAAGTATCTATCTCTTTTGGTGTGCCTCAGGGTTCTATTTTGGGTCCCACACTCTTTCTAACATATATTAACTCTCTGTGTAAACTTTCCATTCTTAATTGTTCCATTTTCACTTATGCAGATGACACAGCGCTCCTAATTCATGGTCAAGACTGCTCTTCAACCTTTACTATGGCAGAACAGGCCCTTCGCAGTGTAATAAACTGGTTAACTAATAATTTATTGACCTTAAATTTAAATAAGACCACATATCTAACCTTCTCACTGACATCTTCAAATCAACTCTCATCGAGTACTTTCCAACTTAAAGCTCATTCTTGCACCCCTAATCTCTCCTCTAGTATATGCAATTGTCCTGCTTTGGTTAGATCTGTTAATATCAAATACCTTGGAGTTTTCATTGATAGCCAACTAAATTGGAAAACTCACTTGGAAAAACTTATCTCACGCGTACGAAAATTGATATATATCTTTAAAAAGCTTCGGTACTCTGCTGATGTAGATACCCTAAAAACTGTGTACTTCGCCCTATGCCAATCTATAATTGGTTATTGTATTTCTGTGTGGGGATGCGCACCTAAAACTTACTTTTTGGGGGTGGAACGAGCGCAGAGAGCGGTACTTAAGGTCATGACATGCAAACCGTACAGATATCCCACAACAACGCTTTATAATGAATGTCAGGTATTGACCGTGAGGCAGCTCTTTGTGCTCCAAACAGTTATAAAGAAACACCTGACATTACAATACGACGAAACCAAAATGAAAAGCTAACGGTTTCATCAAGTGTGACCAGCACAGCCATATATAACCTCCACTGCCGGGCGACACTACCGTGTTATCAGTGATCACCTATATAATAAAATAAATAAGTTGTGTAATATATATCCTCTCCATAAAAACGACTGTAAGTTAAGAGTTACCAAATGGCTCCTATCCAAAACCTACGCAGAAATTGAAAATCTTCTTGATTTATAATTGACTGTATAGCCGCAATAAAAAGTTCCTAGTATACAACATACACTTAACACACACACACACTATTTTCACTTCTTTAGGTAGTCGTAATAGTTGGCTACATATGAAATAAATGGCCGTCCCAACAATGTCGGCATTTCAACGCTTTGTAAAAACTAAGGAGATATAATATTTCGCTGTCATTTTTGTATAAAGAGGACATTATTTGCATACATCGACTTGAATGAAAGTTCTTCGGGAGCTCAATATAGTCGCTGCTGGGTACTTTTTGCTTGTCTATGGAAAAAGTTTATAAAGTACTCGCAGCTGGTAATAAATTATATTGTAGTGATATTTTAAGGTTTCCTTTCTTATACCGGTAACATGAAATACTTAGATAGGATTTCGAGGAGGAGACAACATGCATCGCAGGCAATCTGAAATGTAATAAAAATTGAAATATGTAGACACGAATGTACCTTATAAAAATTAAAACATAAAGAGTACCTACCTACCTGCTAAATAACTTTGGTGCCCACAGTTCTTTATTTATTTATTTATTTTTAGGAAAGCTTACAGACTAATAACAACTATTGATAAGGAACAATTACATTACAAAATTGCTAATAACAAGCTTCCACATATTTTATAATATGTGGAATATAATTTTCTTCTTAAGCAAAAAGGATAGCGGTGATACTAATTCATTAGTAGGTTTGATGATGGCCTTAGTAAGGATATCTATATAAACATGGCCACTCATTATTGACGAAAACTATATTGGGCAGTATGAAATGAAAAACAAATAAATTGAATTCTAAATTCAAACATCCCATATTTCAAAATTAATATTGCAAATATAATAACCACAATATCTGTTGAATAATTTAAACGCAGATTCAAAGACAAAAGATATTTCTATACAGCTGCATGTTAAATTGACATGACAGCATTCTAGACTGAATAATTCCCAGTTGCAATTTGAATTTGAATGTCTGGGATGCCGTACGGGGATTATAATTGCATACCTACCTTTTCGCTCGGCGGACTCTTTAATTAGAGGTCTCCCGTAAGACTGTCTCTAATTTGTTAGGGTGATTTTTGAAAAGGAATGTTATTTGAGAAACTAATAAAGAGAGATTAAAGATTTTTTAGGACACTGACTGGGTTTAATTAACGTTACTAAAGTAGAAATATTAATGAAAAAAATATATAATAAAAAGGTTATATTCTAAGGTACTTGTTTGGTAGATTTTTGGGTTGTATGAAGGACTTAATAAAATAAATAAACATATTTTAGTCCAAGCATAGCAGTAATTACCTTTATGTTAAACACTTTTTACTAGAAAAGAGTTCGTAACATTCAACCTTCATCCACTTATCCCAGAAAAAGTAACAAACCTCAAAAATCGTATTCACCACAATTGCATGAATATTTCCATTCTATCACGTATAAAAACTGCACGGTGAAAACAAGAATGATCGTCAAGTATAGGCGCGATACGAGCTTACTTTAGTATTGATATTCAAAGGGTATTTTCTTGCATTACAAAGGGTTTCAATTTTATTTGCAAGCCCCCGGGGTCCTCACATAAAATCTGTCGGGATTTGACGCAGCGCTGACTGGATGAAAATAGAGGTATAAGTATTTTACGCTAGGGTTGTCTGTGTTACGCCATCGTGTGTAGCGACCCGAACAAATTCAAATTTGGAATAATAATAAATCTAATTCACACTTTCCACTGGCGCTCAAAAATCAAATTTAAAATTCAATTTTTTTTTCCGTTTCGTTCCACATTAATTGGACATACATTCAGAGTATGGCTGAGAGTATTCTGCTAATTAAAATTTGCTAATCGAGTTGCGTACAAACAATGAACGGGCGGTGACATTAAACAGTGAAGGGAACCGGGAACAAAATCCAAACCCTTTTGGGCCGTTGGTGCACGAAAACAATTAATATGATTTATGACAGAAATAAAAACCCTTGAGGCCATTTAGCAGCATTTTTGCGTTAGCAATAGTCGACTTTCGTAATAAAATTTGATTTATAATATATTAAATTTCACAAAGAAAGCGAAAGATATGTATTAAAGCAGAATTGTCGAAAAAAATTGTAATCTTAGTTAAAAACACATTGCTAGAATTTTCTCCTGTATCGTGGGTTACACAAACTTTCACAAACACAAACATCCAGACCTGGAACAACTACATGTAGGTCATACAAATATTTGTTCCGTGTGGGGATCGAACCCACAACCCGTGGCGCAGAAGTCGATCGCTCAGCCGCTGCGGCAAACGAGTCGTTGTAATAATAGGTAAGAATATTATAATTTTAACTCAGCTCATAGTTCTAAAACTTTTTAACAAAAAAATTTAACCGCCGAAAAACTGAAAACCAAAAAATAATAAACGTTTCTTATTTAACCATAATAACTAAGTTCTTATACTAATGTAAGTATACCTAAGAAATTTTAAGTCAACAATCAATCATCTACACTTTCACGCCTAAGCCGCTGAGCCGATTTCGATGAAATTTGCTGCAGAGATAGATAAGACATTGACGAAGGATATAGGTTACAATGTTGTCTCAAAAAGCCTTTTGGGAGGCGGCTAAAACTGCGGCGAACAGCTAGTAATTTATAATAACAATTAGGGGAGAGCGGGTACAAAAGTAACAGGGGTGGAAAGTAACCAACGGCTCTGTAGGTTTATCCAATGCTCAACTATCTTGGCGATGGAACGCAAGCGTGTGCAGACGTCACCAGCTCTGTCCTGTCAGTAACGAGGATTTCGACCAATGGACATCTAGAGATCCGTTTGTTACTTTTGACCCGACGTCGTTACTTTTGTACCCACTCTCCCCTAACATAAGCAACCTGTGCACATATTTGAAAGATGTTTTTATTTCTTTCTTCTTCGAAGTATATTCAAATTGTGTTCATAAAATCGTTGTTGTCTGCCGTTTCTTTAGTTTTCTAGATAGGAGTAGTACTTTCGTAGGTAAAACATATTTCATGTCTAGATATTCATAGTACATTTTTATGATCGCAGACACAACGAACAATACTGAATTCAGTCACATTTGGTTATACTGATTTATATTTCAGCGAAACATTAAATGCTAGCGAAATAATTTGTTTGAGAAATTTATTTAACATAATATACCATCACTCCTATACCCCGAAGGGCAAGGCAGAAGTGCAAAACCATAATTATATGCACAACCATAAGTGTAGTGTGTATATTGGCAGAAATGTACAACCATAGTTGAGCTCCCTAAATAATGGCTTGTCGACTCAAAGCTGCTATGGCTTCTTCTTCAAAAGGTAAGTTCAGACTTGCCTTCACTATAAGATAAGCACTGAATATTATCTGGACTTTACAAGAGACTGTGATTCTCTGAGTTTGTTTCGGCATTTCTTCTCAGAGGTCGTCAGCTAGGAAATGCCAGCGCCATCTAGTATTATTAATTAAATATTTACTTGTAAAAGTGTCTTTAAAAGATCTATTTACAAAAATAAATATAATTTATTGTAGTTTTTTTTTTTTTAATAATAATAATTTATTTTCTGTACATTATTACATTTTCTACATTAACAATGGTACGATAACAGCTGCAGTAGTATAAACTGTGTCGCAACTGTTATCGCCCTCCTCCAAACGTGAGACTGACTTACAATGCAAATAATATATTTATTTATGATGTAAATATTGACGACTTAAAGTATGTTAAAACATGAATTAATATTAAAAATTTATTAATATAAAAAAATACAAAGAGCAATAACACAATAAAGAGATATAGATAAAACAATGTAAAAGTAGTGTGTAGTGTAGTTCGCCGGAATGTTAAAATCCCATGTCATAGGGCGAGCCTATTGCCATTAACAGGGCACAAATCCAAACTTCGAGCTATTACTGAGAATGTTATGGGCGAGCAAAATTTTATTGAGATTAAATCAATAAAATTTTGCTCGCCCGGGGAATCGAACCCAAGGACCTCAAGCGTTGGATTGAGGTCCTTGGGTTCGATCAACAGTTGGATAACCGAATCAATATAAAAAAAGCTTCTAATTTCATTACAAAAAAAATCAACATGATACATTTTATTTATTTATTGGTTTACCTACAATTGTAACACTAATACAATATTATTAATACAGACTACGGTTAAAACTAAGTGTACAATATTAGGTGGGAAACACAGCCAGCAAAAACAATTTTAACTACATTTAATAAATGTCTGTCTAAGTGTTATAACACTTAGACAGACACAACACATAATTATAACAACACTTATAACAGAAAGAAATAGAAAAATAAGCAACAGTAGAGGTGGTAATATGTTACAGAGCTAGGTAGTTATTGGATGGACTTGGCGCTTGAACTGCTGAAGTGAAGTCCAACAAGTATCATGCAACAAATCACTTTAAAATCGTACTTATTTCCCAACGTCTCCACCGGATCGATACCGGATTTAAAACTGTTACCAGTATAAGACCCAGATTCAAAATTCGAACAAGATTACATTCTAGTAGCAACACGAGCTTCTCTAGAGAACGTACGCCCACTGTTCCCGTGTATTATGATAGGGGTGATCCGTCGTGCAAAGGTCACGTCACATACAAACACATGAGTGACCTTTCTTTACTCGATGGATCGTATGAGCCTTAGTTATGGCCTACTGAGCTAACGTGGCTGGTGACATTTCAAAAACGAGGTAGGGATGCTAACTTTACCTGTGATTCAGTAGACTGGGAATGCTATTGGGCTTATGGTAAAAAATAAATCTATTTTTTTTTGGTCCGAAATAATAGGGGCGAGCCTATTGCTATTAATCAGGTTATGTAATTACGTTAGTTTTAATTTTTACTGATTAACCTGCCGAGTAGGTACTTATAACTTTAATAATTTTGATTAAATTATTGCTCCTACCGCACTCGTCAAAGTAGATTTATTAAAAACGTAAACGTTATGTACTCGTATGTATAAGGGGCTCGTGGCGAAGTAATAACTAAGCTGATCAACCGATCTGAAAGGTTAAGCTGCGCTAGTCGCGGTCAGTCTGTGGATGGGTGACCATTCTTAAAACATCGAGACCCCTCCGTGCCTTGGAGAGCACATAAAGCCGTTGGTCCCGGTATTCATACGAACACCTATGACAATCGTTAGTGGTAGTCAGAAGCCCAAAAAGCCTGCCAACCAGTCTATCCTCAAGGTATCATTATTGCCCAAAAATTGGGTTGCGGAAGTCTGATGGCAGTCGCTTCGTATAAAATACTGATATTCAGCCGCATCTGGTTAGACTGTGTGACCCCAAATTAGTTGGGAAAAAGGTTCAGAGAAAGAAACTAAACGTTATACTCCTGAAAAACTGATAATTACTGAAAATCTATGACATAGTTCTTAAAATTTTCATAAGTTTACTTATTTCCGTATGAAAAATACGTAGCACTATCACTATAATATGTTTTATGTGTGTCCAATGCTTACAATTGTAATGGAAAATAAACAGCTATGACAGGACTAGTACATTGAGTCATGGTTCAGCAAACAGCAATGTTGTATGCAAATATTTAGCGCGCAACTCAGTTGACCGTATTGCTGAATGGATGAAACATTGACCTGAGCTCGTACAACAACGTGTTATTGCGATAGTTTTCCCATTGAGAGAGAGGGATGCTGCTCTACACATGAAATATCGCCATCCCTGTCTTACAACCTACAAATAGTCGCGTTAACACATTGTGGTACGGCCTCTGAAGACCAATTCTGATAATTTACATCGATTTAGTTCCGATGCAGTCCCAGTGTCTCCAATCTCAAATGGAATTCTCCGAAATTAGCAAACAACGTAAAACGTGAACAAAATAATGATAAATTATTGTATGGAGATCAAATTTTAAGCGAATTTATTGCTTAAAAAGTAATTTGGGAAGACAAACTACTTGCAGGTATATTAAAGGTGAGTATAGACTAGAGCATAGAGCACTACATTGTAAAATAACGTTTTCACGAATGGTACAGAGGCCAGCACGTCAAGCTAGCACAATCTGTCAAATTTCTTCGATAGACTTTCAATTTTAATGGGACAGAATAAGGTTCGTTTTCAATTGAGAAAATTTGACAGTTTTGGATAGCTTGACATGCTGGCCGTCTGTGCAATACAGGCAAATGCTCAGTTTTCTAAAAACATTTCCATGTAACGTAACGTTCTTGCGAATAATGGTCGACGTAATGCTCACGGTGAGTGAACATTATACCTGTAACATTTCAAAAAAAATATCAATGACTCCCCACCGCCTCCCGTTCTGGCGCGTTTGCTCGTAATCATGTGTTATATCAGGGTCATGTTCGAAATGTGGTTCGATTAAATTTAAAAACAGCCAATGTTCGATGTTCTGTTAGAAGTAAAGGCTCTAGTCAATACCCACCTTATGACAAACGTAGATATAATACTATTATCATTTTTGACACATATGATAATAAAACTTTATTCTTCCAATGGGACGTATTGTCTCCGGTTTCACTCGCATTCCAAAATTTTTTGAGACCTCGGAGAAGGATGTGCCTACAAAGATAGACACCATAGACATTATAGAGTCTATCTCTGTACTAGTCTATCTGTGTTTCGGTTAAGCGGTATAGGCGTGAAAGTGTAACAGGCAGACAGACAGTTACCTTCACATTTGTAGTAGAGATACTGTACATCTGCTCGGTATCGGTGATCGGTGATCCTTTTCAGTCAAGTAAAAGTAAGTTCAATAAATCGAACGCCATATTGTCTAACGATGTTGTTGGAATTTCCTAACTAATGATCTCTAAGAAGAAACGCTGAAATGAATTCAAAGATTCATGACCTGTTTTAGGTTTAACAACTTCCAGTCACAAAAATAGGAAATAGAAGTATTGTTTTCGAGCGCCGGGACCCGAATGCGACTTAATTAAATTTCAGGCATCAAAGTTGTGTAGGTAGTAACTAGTTGAATGTTACAATATACTTACGCGAATAGGTATTGGTCATGGAAATAAAACTAACCTTTTACAAATGCCACATTTATTTTAAACAAAAGGTTTATGTCCTTCTCCAAGGTCTGATCTATGTCTGCACCAGATTTCATCAAAATCGGTCCAGTGGTTTGGGCGTCACGGTATTACATACTTGATGCTATAATTACTGACAGCTACCCTAAAGTTTTGTTAATTATTGGCAATCTAATTCACAGCAAATACGAGTTGGTATATTTCATAGCAAATATACTCATATCTGCTACAAATTGAACCGAAATTAATTTACCTACCAAGTATATTCCAGAAAACTGTGGGTATGTTATAACTTTATAGCAAACGGGAATTCCAAAAGTTGAAATACATCGAACAGATTGGAATCAGTTTGTTGGAAAATATCTGGTATTTCCCGTATTTTCATTATTAGTTTGGAACAGGAAGTTGTTTGCGTGCATCTTTGTTTCATCAATTTACAGTGAGGTAAATATTGCGAGTTTTTTTATGTGAGAATTTGTGTTTGTAAGTGCACTCACAATACTGCAGAAAATCTAAGTCCGCACTAATATTTAAGATTAAAATAAAAATATTATCTACATCTATACTGATATAATAAAGTTGAAGCGAGAAAGAGAGTGATAAGTTGAAAAACTTACGCCGACCTTATTGGTGAGGTTCTTCAAAGGTCAGGTGCGTAGTACCTACTCGCAACCGGCTTGTATGTATGACAAGATGTATGAATGTGGTCGAAGCAAAAGAAGTATGCAAGAATCGTAGCAAGTGGCGTTCTTTAGTTTCTGCCTACGTGAAAAAGGCGTGAGTATGTATATTTGAAAAGTCAGCCTGTTAACAGCGATCATGATTCAGGCGGCATCCATCGCATGCAGCGAGGGAATCGATACAGCCTTGTCGGACTTCCGGCCGTCAGTCGCCGACAGCTCACCCATAATTGTACATGTCAGTGCAAACGATACTAATTTATTCTGTCACTCATTATTAGGCTCGTTATAATACCTTTTGAGGTTATTCGGATTTTTGAGCTGTGTCTATTGAGGATTAATAGCTAATAAGACATTTTTCCTGGTATGTTAACAAATTCTCATAGAAGGTTTTTCTTCGGTTAAGGTGAGACTCATTTATTTATTTTTAGGGCACTGATTTTTGTGTGAAAGTCTGATGATATGACCATAGATCTGTGAAGTCGTAGGTTCTGAGTTCGAATCTAACTTTTTGCAATCCCTCTCAATATGAGAGGAGACCCGTGCCCAGCAGTGGGACAGTATATGGGTTGATGATGATATAATATAATAATAATAAAGCCATTTTATTCCGAACTACATGCGATTTAACATTTTTGATTTTATACATTTTATTTCTTATAGGTAAATATATCTTGCAATTCGGCGGGCCTCTTGGGATAGGCCTCCTCCTCTCTCCATTGAGTAACGAACATCCATGCATCCTCTCAAACTTTCATATATATAAATATAAAATATTACTAGGATTATAATCACAGAGTGTGACACCAATTCATTTCCTGTAATTTTTGTGTCTACCTGTGTATCCGCCTATCCCTATGTTTCATCTATTTTTCTCACCATTTACTTTCGTTTAGAGCCTCTCCGTCTTTCCGATCTTTTGCAAGGTAAAATTAGCTTTTTTTAAAAAAAAACAGAAGTTATTCGGCCACGTCCGTTTGCGATGAAATAAATGACTCCAGTAATAATTTACCCTTTTGCAAGCTACTTATCATTTTTGAAGTAATATTACTATGGTTATTGGATAAAGTTTAATAACCCTCATGTTTTTTGCCTTTCCCAACTATATCGCGGACGGCTTCCAGTCCAACCACGTTTCCAGTTTTACACGAAGTGAATGCCGTCAGAACTTTTTTTCAATATCCAATTTCAGGGCAATACCGATATTCAGAGAATAAACTGGCTTCTGACTACCACTAACGAATGTCATAGGTGTTCATAATTATGATACTTGTTGGTTAAGGTGTATTCTGTTAGCCATAAGATCATCATCATCATCAACCCATGTACTGTCCCACTGCTGGGTCTCCTCTCACAGAATGAGAGGAATTAGGCTTAGCCGCACTAGGCCAGCGTGGTGGACTATATAAGTCCACCACGCTGGCCTAGTGCGGGTTGGCAGACTTCACAAACCGTCGAGAAAATTCTCTAACGTATACAGGTTTCCTCACGATGTTTTATTTCACCGTTTAAGCTAGTGATGATTAATTATTAATACGCACATGAATTCGAAAAGTCAGAGGTGCGTGCCTTGGGTTCGAACTCGAGACCTTCGACTTGACAGTCCAATGGTCATACCACTAGGCTATCACTGCTTGTCGGGTTGGCACACACCGTCGAGAAAATCTCTAAGGCATGCAGGTTTCCTCAAGATGTTTTCCTTCACCGTTTAAGCCAGTGATAATTAATTATTAATACACACATGATTTCGAAAAGTCAGAGTTGCGTACCTTGGATTCGAACTCGAGAGCTTCGAGTTGGCAGTCCAATGGTTATACCACTAGGCTGTCACTGCTTTTAGCAATAAGATACTGTAATATTATTAAATAAATAAATAAATCGATTTTACGTGCTCTCCAAGCTCTCTTTACGTGCACCAATGTGTTTACAATGGCCATTGCACTCACGAACTGCAGCTAGTGCAGCTTAGCCTTTCAGATTACTAAGCTACCAGCCCCTCTTGTGTATCTCAACACATTTATTGAACTATTATAGACCTGCGATGCTTGATGTTTGCAGTTTCTATGGTTGAATCAACTCTGTTGAAGTTATGTGCAAAATACTGTGGCTTGAAAGGTGTTGGGAAGCAAGTACTAGAGAGCTTATTTGTCTTACTCTGGACATACATTCATGGTATTGTAGCAGCTTTTCACCCGTAGTTTTAATATCTCAAACAAAACTGCGACTTGGTTTTTGATAGGGACTGTATTGTTAACGTATGTAAGCAAATTTTGTTTCAAAAACATAATTATGTTCAATCTTCAAAAATATTTTTACAGTATATTGATTTCTGAGATTTACGCAAATATTATACATTGAAATAAAACTACTTTTTACGGATTTTATCGCGTATTATAAATCCCGAAGTTTCGAATCGTTTACAGCGTCCATGGTCACGGGTAGACTAATACGCGATAAAATCCGTAAAAAGAAGTTTTATTTCAAAATATTTACAGTATTTAAAAATAATGATCGGTAGAAACTACTTAAATTATTTTTATTAAAAAAAAGACAGCTCCTCCAATGAATCTACAAAGTGTACCCAGAATCAAAACAAATATCCCACATCAAACTAATATTTTGTCTTGGAAATCGAACCCACAACCTAACACAACGACATTAACGAGATGACCAAATTAAACCACTATGCCAAACGTTAAGAAAAAAATGTGGCCACCACAGCCACCGGAAAAAAAACTAGGTTTTCAATAGGTATTACTGACGTCAACATGAAGACGTAAATTTAGAATGTAAAGGCAAATTCCGACGTGGCGGGTGGGACCCGCGGCGGCTTAGTGGTAATAGCGTCTGGTGTACTTAACCAGAAAATGCAGGTTTAAATCCTGCCCACAGTCGAATTTTACTCGTCCAACTTTAAAACTCTAAAAAATACAAACAGATAATATTATATTATATTCGAAATACAACATTATCTCATTGTTCCAAAAAATCCTTTGGGATGCGATGCGGGATATTTTGATTGTAACTGTGATGAAAGGGTTAGGCTCTTTCCCCACCGTTTCAATCATAGTAGAAGCATAAACAACACATAGGTGTATACAATTTTAATAATGCCAGTGATAGTGTCCAGCCACCGCTACGGCATCTGGGCAATACGCTATGGTATGCGGACAGGCGGTTTACGAGCGGCCCAGTTTAAAACACCCCGGCCTCTGGTTATGCGAATGAACATTGAAAATTTCAATCATTCTGCTGTAATTGTTTTAGTGTTGGTATTCTAGTTTTTAAGGGTTAACATAGAGAATTTAAGGCGTGTGCTTAAAAAAGGGTATAATAAAGTTTTCTCTTCTCGTAAATTTAAACTGGTAAGCTATTTATTGATTGTGGTGCCGATGAAACGGATGAGCTTTCTTGGCAACGGATAACCGCAGCCAGAAAACTACCAGTTCCATTCTTTTAATGGGCTTGCTACCTTCATAAACAAAAAGGAATGCACAAGGCAGGAGACAACACAAAAGATCACATCCGGTCGAAGTGTTGCTGGCTAAGCCAAGTAAGTTAAGATAAGAAAATATAGCTATTGATTTCTGACATTTACGCGAATATTAATTAGACATTGAAATAAAACTAGTTTTTACGGATTTTATGGCGTTATATTGATATATTATTAGTTCCAAAGGTTCAGACCCTTTACAGCGTCCATGGTCACGGTAGACAAGGAAACCCAACCTCTTTTGAATGCGTATCTATGTATTACGTAGGTCAAAAACTACGGTAAGGATATGATCTCAAATCACAAACATGATATATGCAGATATGAAAATGAAACACGTTGTTTGGTTTTCAGCGTGAACATTAAGAAGCCATTCAGCATCCACACCTAAAAAAAGGCTGGGTTTAGCCTCCCTCAGTATGTGACATCCATCATGGTCATGTGCCAGTCTTATCTAGGAAAAAAAAGGTTATCACCGATCTTGTTTCTGGCCGTCTAATCCAGTATGTAGGCGTAAGGTCAGCAGGGGGCCCATTGCTCTTTACATATCATATATCCCTCTAAAATAATTATTTATTGTTTATTGTTTGTAAACGATCATACGATACAGAATGAATCCTAATTACTATACTGCGATGCCTAGAACTTTAATTCATTAAAGAAATGGTGGTTCTCAAGTACTGAAACACGTTTCTTCTATTATGTCTGCCCGTCGTTAAACAAATGGCAAGGTAGGCTTTTTAAATCATCGATTATATCATTTCAACCACATTTTCATTAATATAGTATACCTACCCCGATATTCCCGAAGGATAAGACACAGTTACAGTTTGTTTACGTCCCATTAATAGGGAGCGAGACTATCTCCATTAATCGAGCATAAATTCAAACTTTGAGCTTCTAATGAGAATTTCATAGAAAAACCTAATAACACCCCTCCGGTCCTGCGATGCGGGACAGTTATGTCGGGCTCTCCGGCCAGGTGGCCAGCATACCGACTTAAACCACCACCACTACCACCTTCCACATAGAAGAAAAAGAAAGAAAAAGTAAATCACATTTATTCGGATCAGAGGGTCTACTCTCTATCTCCGTCAACGAAGTTACGAGCCGTTCGAAAGTTCTCCGAAACTTCGGAGTCCGATAAAACAAGTGTCAAATTAAATTTTTCGAACGGGTAAAAACACATCGAGAGTAGGGACAACTGTCAAATTGTATTGTCATTCATTCTTAGTTCGGGCCCCGAACGAATCATCCATCCATAGGTCGGGCTCGGTGGTGGAAACGCCCGTTACTAAGGTCGAAACTACGGACTTCGTGCTTAGGGACTAGACCCCCTGGTCCATACAATATACTATATTAAAATAAAGAAAGAACATATACAAAAGACCACAAGGATCACTATATTATGTGCTGTCGGCATGCTTGTCCCAAATGGGTTGCCAGCATCAGCATCATGCTGTGCGTATTTATTACCCAGCGCTGGTTTTCAGTGGTGGGATCACGGGAATCGCTCTCGCATGATCCGCGATCCCACGGCAGACGTCCATTGATGGACCCTCCCGAAGGGCCAAGTGCAATGGGCGACTGATGAACACTGCTCAACCTGGGAATCGAAACAATGCAGTCCATTTTCATTAACAAATTAAATCTTAAATCAAACATATTTCGGTTTTCAATAGGCCGACCGCAAATAACAACAGTTATTAATGAAATGGTAGTAATAGCCCGTATTACACGCGCCGGTAGCGTTATCGAATGATCGGAAACCATTAGCAAATAATCTGCTGGCGTGGTAATTATCCTAGTTAGCATAACAAACAAGAACCGATCATGATTCTACATTGCATCCGTAGATTCGCTTTTGAATTTGTCCATAGAATTATCTCATAGTGTAAAATATCGCTTAAAACAGTTATCAAATAGTTACTGTTGTCTATTTATGTGATGATAAAAATAAGTGTTTGTGTTTGTCTGGGTTTCTAATGTATAAGTATGTACCTATTTACAAAAAAAAAGTATTATAACCACTGTCTAGTCCCATAATAACAAGCTCTGCTTAGTTTAGGACTAGATAGTGCTATGTAAAATTTGACCAAAAATATTTATTTTATTACTTTGTATTTTGTGAAGTGCTTTTCCCTGATTTGTCTATACCTAGTCGTGAACGCGGCTGCCACGCTGTGGGTATAGGGTTTGATTCCCGGTTCGCGCAGTGTTATTAGGATTATGAAATTTTAAAGTCCTCCGAGACACAGAACTTCTTCCCTCGTGAGGGAGTTGTCTTTTTTAAAAAGCACAAAATAATAATACCTACTTTAGATTTATGCCCGGTTACTGGCAATAAGTTTTCTGTTGTTGACGTTGTCTCCTATAAATAAATAAGCATGAAATTGAAACTTCAAGCAGTGGTAGCCCTAGGACATGACCATTGGACTGTCAAGTCAAAGGTCTCGAGTTCGTATCCAAGGCTTTGGATTCAAGGCACACATGAAGATCTCTCACTTTTCTAATTCACGTGCATATTAATATTACTAGCTTAGTATCAATTATAATTAATGAAAGTTAAATCTAAAGTACAGAGGCCAGCACATCTAGCTACCACAATCTGTCAAATTTCTTTGATTGAATTTCAACTTTAATACGAAGCAATAAGGTTCATATTCCATTGGGAAAAAATGACAGTTTTAGATAGCTTGATCTCCTGGCGTCTGTACTATTATGCATTCTGCATACTCCATGTAAAGAGTATTATTTGTTGGAGATCCTAATATATATAATAAATTAAAAAAACTTGAGAGGTGTCAAGGGACACCCGGATGGAACGAAGTTCCTTTCATTAAAATATAATAATTAAAAAAAAAAACCTGTATACACTCAACAATTCACAACGCGCGAAATTCAAATATTGTCACTCACTCAATAATATTTGAATGCTTGTCAACAATATTTGAATTTCGAAAAAAGTGTCATGACAACTTTTCGTAAGATTTTTTTCCGTCCAGCCCCCTTTCACAACGCGCGATAAGGAACTTCGTTCCAATAGGCTTGCCTCAAGTATCTAGACAGCTTTGAAGGTTCACATGGTGTGTTATATGGGTTGCAGGTAATGTCTTTGCTGTTCATAATAAAAAATATATTAACAACAGTAACACTAATTGAATAAATTAGACAAAGAGCAGTACAAAGCAGTGCAGAGTTAATACCCTTTGTGACTACATACTGTATTTAAATTCATATTTTCCGCAGAGAAAACTTTAGGAGGTGAATATAATAAGCTAAGAGTACTCCCACGTTTTGCTACTTTTAATAAGATTTTTTTTCTTTTTTAACTAAGTAAGCTAAAATAATTAGACTGGTATGTTTAGGTTATGGTACTGGCACCGTATAAAAAACTCTTTCTTACAGTCATTTAGCGGGATGGGTGCCCAAGTAGCCATACATTGTACTTGGGACACGCCATTGAGAATTGTTGCTTCAAACTTATAACACGCCTCTTTTTCATCAAATGGTTAAAAAAAAGTAAGTGACAACCCTGAGGTATGACGTAATGTCTAACAGAAGCGGCATTTCGCGCGACTTTTATATGCGTTGGACTACTGTAAGTTTTCTTACGCTGTGGTACTGTTATGACAAAGTACTACCTGGTTAGTCTAGTGGTCCTAAGCGCGTCTGCTACACTAGAGGTCCTTGGTTCGATTCTTAAGTCGAGCAAAGTGTTTTATTGGGTTATGAAATTCTCAGTAGATAGCAGTTCGGAGTTTGGATTTGTGTCCGCTTAATGGCTACAAGCTCGGTTCATGGCCCACGGTATTACATAGGATCTAAACGTAGGTACGGTCAGCAACGAAAGTCGCTGAACACAGAGCTAAATTTTTAAAACACCACAGCTCCAAATCTTGTCAAGAGGTTTTTTTCTATTAAGGTAACCTAAATATTTAATGGAAATTTAAGCAATTGTTTCGCATAACCTTCACAGGTCAGTAACTTCATACTTATAAAAATTAAATTGAAGATTGCAACATGTTCAGCGACTATCGTTGCTGACTGTACCAGCGAACTATGGGTATACACTGATATGTTTTCTACATAGCTGTAAATAATATTAACAGTATTTTTCATTGTATTTAGCGTTAACGAATTCTTATCTTTAATATACATTTTAGAGAAAGAAAAATTCGATCTCTGGCAGGGTTTGAACTTGTGGAACACCGGACGCTTTAGCCAACTAAGCTACCAAGACCACTGCCTGTGATATCGAATTTCTTTGCCTAGTTCTGCGCCATTTATAGATGCTTCATCTATAAATGGCGACCAGCGACATCTATCGAAATCTTACCATTATGTTCTTCAACCGACCAGTAAGTTCTGTACGGTTGACGCACTTACAGCTGTTAGGTTGCAGACGCAGCAACCCTCTTAGCTATTCTTTTATAACATCATATTGTATATTTTATGAGTTATTTGACAATTTACTCCTCACGCAGCGGATTAGCATCCAACTTAAACTTAGTTAGTGAATCGGTATACGTAATAAATATAACCAATAAATCAGTGCTTAAGTCAACTCACTAAAACTTAACACATAGGTACTTAAGATGTAAGGTGCCTACTATTAGAATTTTTCAAGTTCAATGTAAAGGGACTCTGCCTGAGATCAATGTTTTCTTCTCTAAAATGTATAATTATCTTAAAAAATATTTATATTATTTCCTAAAGTATCAAATTGCACTGTGCATCACAAGCCTGTCACAAAGAGCATTCCAACAATTTGCATTTCACATTCGTGTTAGTTAAATTTGCACAGATATGAAAAACGGGGCCCGCCTTGCAGTCTCCCGGTTATGAATTGTCTGAGATAATGCCAAATGAGGAATGCAAGCTATTATTGTGCTGTAAAGTTAAAACTTTGAAAACTTAAAGTACCTAAATATAAACGTTAATTTCAAGTTCTTTACTTAGAGTGGGTACAGTTTTGATGTGGACATATTGTATACATTGCATCATATCAACAAGCTCCAATCCTATTTTATACCAGCATAACCTGGTATTCCTCGATAGGTAAGGCGAAGTTAATCCGTGGACAATGGTGTGGGTTTACCTACTCATCTTTAAGTATCCTTGTATCATAATATTAATATGTAACTGTTTTTTGTCCCTATTAAATAAAATAAAATAAAGGTAGTAGGACAGTTTACCAGTATATTTGTCATGAATACTTGGTTTGATACAATAGATACTTATGTACTAACGAATACTTTATCTTCTTCTGTGGTGTTCCTATGAGTTACACAATAAAAAAAACATGCTGATAGCGAATAGTTCTTTTTTTCTTCCTTCATTTATATTTTTGTATTTTTTGGAATTTTACATGCTAAGATTTTAAAGTTATTTAGCGAAGGATAATTTCGACCGCGGGCAGGATTCGAACCTGCGTCTTCTGGTTAGGTACACCAGACGCTATGACCACTAAGCCACCGCGATACCTACCCGCCATGTCGAATTTTGCCTTCGCATTCTGAATTTACGTCTTTATGGTGACGTCAGTGACACCTATTGAAAAGCAAGTGTTTTGCTCCTCAACCGACACGACTTACTTTACAGTTAGTTCAATGTCGAACGATGCCACCTTAACCACTAACTATATTTTTGTATTTTTTGGCATTTTACATGCTAAGATTTTAAAGTTATTTAGCGAAGGAAAATTTCGACTAAATAACTTTTTTTTTTCCTTTGAGAATTTGAGTCATTGAGTCGTTGTCGACTATTCTGCCAGCGTCAGACTAAATAACTTAATTTATAGCAATTGAGTTTATGGTGACGTCTGATGACGATGCTTGTCATGGGACATTGATACATGTATTAACATCCATCTGTCACACGACACAAATGAATGTATTGACATGTATTTGACATACGACAAAAATAAATGTAATGACATTTAGCTATCGCATGACATGATTAAATTTAGCAATTTTTATTTGCAAAACGACATGAATAAACTGTATGTATTGACATTTATTTTCACCACAACAGATACAAATGTATTGACATTTATATGCCACAAAAAACTCCTACTATTCCTGTAACAAAACAGACAATCAACGGTCAAAGTATTTTGTCAAACAATATTTCCAATTCAGTTCGCAACAATAGGTAGTTGTGGAACTGGTGTACTGATTTGTACATCTCATTCCCTGCTGAATACAACACAATGGTATATTATCGGAAGGCGATTAGGAGATCGATACTGTATTATGTACTCTACTGTTAGTAGTAGACATAGTACAGAGATATTGGTAAACAATATTTACGATGAATAATAAAATGACTAAATATGATTAGTTTCTGAATATTTTTACGTTTGTTAATCCTCATTTCTCAATTTATGTCTTGCTACACTATTCATCCAATTATGATTAATATTTTGTCAGTTATGTCCACGAAGATTTAACAAAAAATACGGCATTGTAACGTATGCTCGTCATAACTAGGACTTTATAATTATACCCCTGCAAAAAAGGTAACTTTTAGTAAGGCCTGGGCCACACAAAGTGAGTGCTATACGTGTGTGGGACCGACGCTTAACATAAGGGTGAGCCTATTACCATTACCGCTTAAATATACAAACTACGAGCAGCTACGAAGAATATTTTTCTGCTAAGAATTTCGTAATAGAAAAGTCGAGTAACACTTTGTCCAATCAAAGAATTGAACCCAGGAGCTCAAAAGCTACAATTTAATTGATTGACACCGAACTTTTTACATTGAACTCAATAGATATTTCTTTTCAATTATGTTAAAAGAAATATAACACAAATCATTTTTATTCATTTTCACAGGCGATGTATCACAAAGAAAATTCCACTCAAATTGATCTATCTGTCAGGTTAAGCCGAGCTTACCGTGAGTACACTGAGGATGGGTCACCATTCTTCACATACGATTATCTTGTGTCGGTGAACACGTTAAGCCGTTGTTCCGGATATAAAAATATTGCTCAAACACGGTGTTTCGGAAGTCGGGTAGTAGTTTCTTCCGATATTTTATTTTTTCATTTGGCTTCAATAGCTCATGTCGCAATAGGTTAAGAATGAATATATAAAAAATATAAAGTGCGTTATATACTGCTACAAGCACTTCCTCATGGATCGTTTACCACTTGGGGCGGTGGCAGGGTATGTAAGATTTACAACTACTAAAAACAGTCCTTGGTTGAGGAAATAAATCATTTTTCTTTCTTTCTTTCTCTTCTTTCACTTGCCTTCCCTTACACTTTATATAGCTCGGTGCAACTACAAGTCCCCTTCAAAGGGCGAGGCCATTCCTCGCTTCCCACTCAAATACGCGCGCCGGCTCCTGGGGCCATTGTCTGGTAGGGCGGTGGACTCCCCAAGTAAGCCACTGGCAGGTCACAGAACGTGGAGTTCAGAGGTTTGTCTCCCTCCGGCGCCAGGTGCGTGTACTACGGATTGGAAGTCAGGTAGCAATCACGACTCTGTGAAAAGATGGAAGCGCAATTTGGCAAAAATAGCACAGCGAGTTTCCTCGCTCCATGAAAACTCAAAATTCTTGACCATCTATAATAATAGACAACTAAATGTTACTTCATACCACTACTGGATAGGAAATCAAATTTAGGAATTTTGACTAAAAAAGTGAAGACGTAGAAATTATAACACTGGCAAAAAATAAATGACTTACCATTATTGCATTGTCGCCTGTATTCCCCGAAGGGTTATGCAAGGGTGTACCAATATACACCCATAGTTCGCCGGTAATTTAGGTCCCATATAATACGGAGCGAGCCTTTTGGGCAAAATATAATATAAATTATATTATGTACTATTATTTAGTCCATCATTTTCAAACACAAGCAAGGCATCGCATTATTAAATAAATTATTCAAATTTTCGTGGAAAATGCCTTTTCACAATCTTAAGCAATTTCGAGAAAAAATCTTCTTATTGGCTCATTACGTACAGACATTCAGGGAAAATATTTTACAAACTCGGAGAAGGTTTGTTAAGAATGTTGATAAGATGTTGACAAGTAATTGAGGACAATTACTTGTATTTAATATCATGTTATGGGTACTAGTGGCTGAGGTTCCTAAAGACCTTACTTTTAGTAGTACAAAACATCTTTATGGCTCGTTTGCTACTTTGAGATAGCCCAGGGTATGTCGGTCGTATACTAACCTTGACTAATCGGTGACATGAAGTTATTCGGTGATAGTCCCTATGGTTCTTTTAGGTTGGCCTATATATGAGAGACCGCAATCACAATCAAGCTTGTATAAACCCGCATCTTATAGAGGTATATGGCACTTGACAGATGGTAAGAACTTACTGATCTTCTTCAGCGGCTTGAAGTATGTTTTAATTGAAGCACGCTTCAAGATGTAGCCAATTTTGTCGGTGACTCCTCTAACATATGGTAGTACGGCAGGTAAGCGCTCAACTGTGGCACGTTTCACACGGTTTCTGTAACAAGGGCGCGGTATTCGGAGCTTGTTGTCGGGCAGGACTTGCTTGACATGTTGAAACGCGGTGGCCAGGTGTTGCTCATCATATTATCATGTTGCTCATCAAGACGCCCACCACCTCAGTCTATCCGTGACTACGGACGCTGTAAAGGGTCCGGAAACTCGGCATTAATAATATAAATATAACGCGATAAAATCCGTAAAAAGTAGTTTATCGTCTAACAGTAATTTGGTACATTATAAATATGATCAGAAGTTCAGAAATGGTACAAAAATTCATCCATTTTACTTAGTACCACTGAAAGAACAATATTCGGTAGGTAATATTATATTGCCAATAAATATCACCATCACCGATTAACCAAGGTTTGTCTTATATATTTATAACTTTTGCTCCACAATTAATGATTATTACAATAAGTGAAAACCGAGAGTTGTTGTGTTATTACAGTAAAACAATACACAATGGAAAGATAACAAGCTAGTAAACAATTACACATACATTAATTAACTTCAGTATATTTAGCATAAGAAACAATTCAATTTACGTATACAAATTGTCCTTGTGGTATATTCAATACTTTAATAAAACCTAATAAGACACTTATGTTTTACACAATATTGTTTAAAGTTGTGTGTAGATACTTTGTAAGATAGCGTGATAATTTTGTGGAAGTCAAGGAAGGCTAGTTCTAAGGAAAAGACAAAGTTGGAAGCAAAGTTTGTAGATTAAAGTTTGCGAAATAAAATGATACTCGAATTTGTTGTTTTTGGATCCTGAAGTGCACTAAAAGAACATTTGAGATAATATATCACACAACAATATACGATAAGGTGGTTTTATTAAACCATTAAACCGAAAAGGTTCGATAAAATTATTCCTGGAGTAGCAATATTTTTTGTCACGGTTTCAACTATTATTATGTAAGTAGCTCATGAGAGAAAAAGAAGAAAACGGCTATTTATTTATCTCATGCCAGATCTGCAGGGCTAAACATACCACTTTTGACGGTTGGTGGACCATCATAATACGATACGAATATATATAATGTGGCTTTATTAACAAGTTTTTTAATAAATACATTACGATAATGTGAGGGTTCGCAACTAAGAAAATGCAGGTTTCATAACTACGGGTTTTTATGATAAGCTCAGCTGCCTCAACTATATTATTATAAAGAAAAATCCCACTCACTCGCAGATTATAAATCTTAGATAATATTATATACTCACAAACTTAGTACGGTATGTACTTAAAATATAGTAGATACCTACACTACTACAACTTCAAAAGGCAACGAGTTTTCTTCAGGAATGAAAATTACGAGGAATGTGGATAACACCCCGGAGTACAGCTAGTATGTATATAATTACGATTATTAAGTTATTAAACTATGTTTATTTAGAGCGACAAATTATCAAAATCAAATCTGTCGCCTCGATGAAACTCCCCCTTAACAAAATGGTATACGCTCGCTCGAAATTATGGTGCGCAGTAGCGACATAGCGAGATAGTCCAGAATTTAGTTCTGATACGCGCTCGAATCTGAATGTATAAATAAATGAAGAACTCGTAAATATCAAAAGCTTATATTTTAGAAGGGTGATCAATCGTTAGACTGATTCAACTTGGAGCTCTTTTCTTCTAACGCACTATACTCTTGACAGAGTGGTTGTAGTCGTCACATCAGGGGCGGTGCTGGTGGCCCGCTGCAAAATCTGTCGAAATTCCTCTCGCACCGCCTTTCAGGTACATTCGTGTAGTGGACCACCCAATGCACTTCCCTTGTTAGGTTGTTTTGTGACTATTGGAATAAACCTTTTTTTCTAATTTGCGGTGCGAGCATGAAACCGTTGATATCGATCAACTATCATATTTTATTGATCGATAAAGCAATTGATATATTTTAAATGTAATTTTATCTTTATTTTCGTGGATTTATATTTATTTAGCTTCCATAGATTTTGTGATGTGAAATTTATGTGGTTTGTACGGAAAGCCAAGAGCATAATATCAGTTTAAACAATTTAGGTATCCAACACGACAGAATTCTAGAGAAAAATAAAAAAAAACTAATTTATTACATTTCCTAATTTCAAGATTAAGATGAACATTAAAAAGAAAAACAAAAATCCTAAACATGCTAGCTAAGTAAGGATACCAAATTGTTTTTATATCTGTAATTGGGCCATTCTGAAAATCAACGGTGCAGTAACTCGTTTGCTGTTGCATCAGCTGAGATTGGTGGTACCGTATTTTGGCCTCATACTCAATTTTTATGTTATTTTTTGTTTTTATGTGTGTTTTATCATGTTGAGGTACAAAATAATAGTTTTTTCTTTCTTTCTTTCAAATGCATTTAAATGTAAGTATATAAATATCAGCTGTTGTTCCAAAAATGTCTTTCTTAAAATTCTGTGCGTTCGAACGCACTTCGCAGTAGTACTCATAAAACTCCGCCTTAAGCATCCGTACGCAAGTGACGTAATTTATGTGAAACGGTACGCTCTCACGCCAGATAAAACGAGTAACGTACCAGTTCACCTAATGTTATGAGAACACTTGATAATGACTTGGCGGCTCTCGCAGACAACACTTCATTAATTATACCCACGTATTTAGTATATTTTACCATATTATTATGTCGATAGACCGACGATTTGAAGAAGGTGGCTGGCGGATGAATGCAAGCAGCCCAAGACGAGGTGTTTGGTGATCTTTGGGGGAGGCATACGTTCAGTCGTGGACAATAATAGGCTATGATGATGATCCATACGTCTGTATTCCCTGAAGTGTTAAGCAATAGATGTGCTAAAGTACACACACAGTTTGTCGCAGTTCGAGTTCAATATTTGGAAGTAGATATACCGTATTTGGGAATGAGCCTATTGCCATTAACCGTTCACAAATCTTAACCCCAAGCTGCTATTGAGACTAATAGAAAAACACTACGAGATTAACGAGCAACACTTGATTTTTATATAATATAATGAAATATAATCTTTTAAAGACACCTTTATAAGTCAATGTTTTGATTTTTTAATGCTAGATGGCGCCGGCATTTTCTAACTGATTAACTCTGAGAAGAAACAATAAAACAAACTCAGAGAATCATGGTCTCTTTTAAAGTCCAGACATAATAGTATCATTATATCGATATGTGAATGTTGCATATTGATATTATGATACTATCATGTCATTTTTTGTTTCATATATATTTATATATTCCACTTCTACTAGTAGTCTGTTGTACCTTTTGCATTGCTCAAAAAGCACATGCATATTCTAATTATCAAAGTTACCGGCAACAAACTTTCAGAGATAGTTATTAAGTTTGAACAAACACACATTTAAATTACTACAGATTCTATAAAATAAAACTGCTGTGCTTATAATTTTACAGTTGATATTATCTCGTATAGAGTGTACCAGTTTGTCTAGAACTAAAATCTTATTTCGCATGAGAAACATGAGCGATGCATACAAAGAACGTCATACTGTTACTAAAGCTCATTTGTGTAATACAGCACCCTAATGAAAGAGACAACTCATGTCTCAAGTTACGTAATAATATTTACGTCTTTGTCTATGTCATGGTTATTTTCCAACATTATATATTAGATACCTTGTTGAGATTATTATGTATGTACCTACTTTGTAGATAACAATCTTTTTCCGACGGTTCACGATCATTCGTGTGGATATCGATTATCGAGACCTTGCATGGACTTTTAAAATTGATTTCTGATATCATTTTTGTAAGCCCGTGCAAGGGGTTAGTAATTTTGGTACTTTAAAAATGTTCAACATATAATTACGGCCCAATTTCAATGACTTAAACGTCATAAATGTCACCTTAGGGTAAATACTTGGTGTTACCAATTACGCCTGTATCTCCGAAGGGTTAAGCAGAGGTGTGCTAAAGTACACTTACAGTTCGCCGGTATCATGTAATAGAGCCGAGCCTATTGTTATTTAACCGGGTACAAATCCAAACTCCAAGTTGCGTACTTAAATTAAACTTGCGACCTCTAGCGTTGCAGTCGCGCGAACGACCACTACACTAATCAGGCGGTTCAATCATCTTTTGCATCAACTTTTTCACATTTGACGTTTAATAGAACATCATTTTGACATTAATTTACAAAACTGAGACTAGATTTTAATTATTTTTAACATTTAATTATTTTAAGAATTACCTCAATTCAATTAGCCGAATTTAAAGATTTATTTAATTTCTATACTCAGGTGAAAATGGACATTCTAATTTTTGGGTTACAAACTGAGCATAAATACAAAATAGATCCAGTTTGACATTTTACATCAATCCTGAGCAAAGCTTGGTAGCCAAGGTAATATTTCGACACATTGACGTTTTAAGCCAGTCATTTAAAACGATATCCCTTAATTAATAATTCAGGTGTGTGTGGCCTAATCCTTTTCGTTCGTGGATGAGAAAGTAATGAACTAAATTACTTACATAGATTATTTAGTTTAACTTACGTGAAGTTGGGTTTAGTTAAATTAAAATATTCTGTATTAGCTATTCAGTAGCGAGGAGAGCTGTTGGATTTGTGCATTTAATATTTTTTATTCAATGTAGTTGAGCACACATTATGAGCATAGTGTACGTTCTTTACTTTGCGGAATTTTTAAAACGAGATATTTAATACATAGTACCTACTTATATTTTATATGATTTTTTAAAGTTGTAAATTCTACCGTCAGACAGTAAACACTTTAATTTGGTTAAACAGTAGTCAGTGAAATTAGTGAAATAATTATACTCATGTCAATTTACAATATTACAGCAATAATAGGGAAATCATTGTTCTTGGGCGCCGAGACACTTAAATGATTTACTGAATAAATGACGATCTAAGGTGACGTCATTTGTATTTTAATATGAGTTGTAACATCTTCACAAAAGGTTCAGGCACCCAGCAAGCGAATGAATTATTCTCCTGTCACACGGTTTTTTTTTTCTTTTTTAATTAATTTTATAAGGGAACCATAATAATGCGAAAAATCCATTTATGTCTAAATAACTAATAATTCGCGTACTTAAGTGTCATTAATCATCACTTTAAAAATTAATTCAAAAAATACTAACAAGCACTACACACTCACAGATAACGTTTAAAAGGAAAACACACAAATATTATACAAGAAGCAGAAACAACTTGGTAGTTCCTATTCCCAGAACAAACTATGGGAAAAATAACATAAGGTTTGAGGGAGCAAAATTGCATAATAGTTTACCAAATGATATAAAAATATCAAAATCCATATATGTATTTAAACTAAAACTAAAAAACTATTTAATGCAAACTGTTTTATAATAACTATGTTTAGAATTATATATCATTATCATAGTAACAAAGTACTCGTATAAAACTTTCCCTGATGTTGTACCTACTTTAAGCTAATTATTATTATTTTTGCTTCTCTTGTAAGCGAACATTGTAAAGTTCTTTGAGAAATAAATTTCTTAAAACCGAAAAATTAATTAAGAATTATAATTCTTAGACATTCATACAAACTTAGTATTTAATATTCAAATGGCAACAAAATGTACCCACATAAAACAAAATCCAGGCGTAACGGCTCAGGTGCGCTACCGGAAGGCAAGCCCGCGTCACTGAAATTATGACGTCATTGATTTACAGCTCACTTTTGTTTTGTTGTGCCAAAAAGGTACCAAAATGTGTCAGCTGAGACCTGAGGCTTACAAAGCAGATTTGTTTTTAGTTTAAAAACAACATAATCGATACAGTAGAAATAAAAGTATTATAGAAAGTTTAAAGTTTTACAGAAATAAAATTATTATCAAAAGCTTTTAACTGAACTTGATGAAAAAATTTTTTCATCAAGTTCAGTTAAAGCTTTTGATAAATATTTCAATCAATATTCAATCCTACAGAATGATTTAGTAGTAAATTCAACAATTATTGTTGAATTAACTACTATAATTGGTTTTTATTTTAATATTAAATAGGTATTATGCGAGTCATTCTGTAGGATGGAATATTGATTGAAATATTTTAGGTAAAACTAAAGCTGAGATATTTAAATTAAGGTGTAAATATAATAGGTTTCAGAGTCCATTTTTTATTATTTTTTCATCAAAATCCCTCACATAGGCACATCATTTATTTAGTTTTAATATAAAAATACGAGCGTCTACATCAATTTCGAGTAACTTAAAAGTAAATTCAAAAAGGCCAACTAAGTTAAAAAAGGTTGAACAAGCAAAGGACAATATAAAAAGTCGTTCGTGAAAAAATAAAGC
This sequence comes from Acronicta alni, assembly GCA_964056405.1. Taxonomy (NCBI): domain Eukaryota; kingdom Metazoa; phylum Arthropoda; class Insecta; order Lepidoptera; family Noctuidae; genus Acronicta; species Acronicta alni. The sequence goes on from OZ043919.1 coordinate 13,281,125, forward strand.
AACAGCGACTTCAGAGGTACATAATTACGTAAATTGTGTTTCAAGAACTCCTTAAATCAGGTTTAGATCTTTGTACAAGGTAATTTAATATTAAGCTTTTGAAGGGTAAATTAGAGTTAATCAAAGGAGTATTAATTAAAGTCGGTCTTTTATAATTAGGCACTACGGTGGTTTCATCAAATTGTTAATTATTGGCATCCATCCATTAGCTTTATTACCTTTACTGGGCTTCTAGTATCATCGATATAGAACTTATTATAGAGCCCACTTTTGTTTCTGTATTTTCCAATAATAGTGTATAGTGATACAGGCGTGACAGTAAGGTGCTATGATTGTAAATTTAATTTTAGCTTAATGATAGCGTTACATTTTTTGCCACATCTAATACTGTAGAGAAGAAAGTGCAGTTATCCCATTTATATGTAAAGCATTTTTGTTTGTTGTCCACAACTTTACTTCTCTACAAATATTACAAATTTAATGTCTGTTATTTTGATGAAATTTGGTACAGAGGTAGATCAGACTACCTTTTATCCTAAAAGTCCCTTTAGGATGTGGGTGAAACCGTACAACAACTACGGTACCGTACAGTAGGTTATAGGTTTCAACCTAATCTATCAGTCCTTTTATTAGATCAGTACTCTAATTGGCTGAAGGAGACATTTGTTTATAAATGTTTTACAGTCTGTTGATTTATTTTAATAGGTTAATTGAAGTAAATTCGTGGAATATATTTCGTTTATCTACTTTCCTCAATCAAAGTTAATAGAAGGTCATGTTTAACGAAAGAAAATTATGTTTGATACCCAAATAACTTTACGACGTAGGAAACCAATATGGTTCGAATTTAGAGACCCCTCCGTGCCTCGGAGAGCACGTAAGCCGTCGATCCCGGTTGTCATACGAACACCTAAAACAGTCATTAGTGGTGTCAGAAGCTCAAAAATCGTGACAACCAGTCTGTCCTCAGGATATCGGTATGACCCAAAAATTGAGTTGCGGAGATCTGACGGCAGTCGCTTAGTGTAAATTACTGATATTCATACACATCTGGTTAAACTGGAAGCCGTTAAATTAAACCATTAAAATAGCACTTTTGAAAAGTCAAAACCAGTTGCACGGTTCCAAACGTGGGTCTTATGGAGAAGAACCAGCAAGAAATTCCATAGACACTCTTTATAAAAACCGATATATGACATATGACATTCACCATGACCGTGACAGGCTGTGGCATGACATCTGTCAAGCCTTAACATACCGGAGTATGGTAAGACTTGACAGATATCAAAATACTGAAAAAGAAAATAAAGAATTCACACATCATAAATTGCACGACGATAAAATTTTAAGAGGCCAATGTTTCAGGTTTATGTGGTGACCTGTTGAACTAGTGACGTGTCGGCTTTGCTCGTTGGCGTTCGGCCAACCTCGGCTCTTTTACATAATTCTCCGAATCCATGATAGCACACGTTTTAAAGCTATTACGCGATTGATGACCCTTTTCGCGTTCGCAATTAAGAGCAGATATGATGGAACGAAGATCAATGTCGAATTACCTACATTATAACTAAATTGGAAAAGGTTTGTAAACGTGGAGGCTGTAAATCATGCCGGGGAACGTTGCTCATTAGTATTTTAAAAATGGAAGTAAATTATTTTGCGTCTGTGTTTGGTTCTGAAAAAAAAAACAGTGACAGTAACGATACGAGTAAACAGTTGAGCAGTGTTTTTCTATGAAATCTCAGTAGTAGGTCGTAGTTTGGATTTATTCCCGGTTAATGGCAATAGACTCGCCACTAATTATTACGTCGGTGTACACTGGGTAACTCTTCGGGGAATACAGACGTGATTAAAAAAATATCTAGGATATAATTAATTTACTTAGAAATGAACAGTAATATTTAGATTTATTACCAAGCTGGACATTTTTTTAAAAAGTTTGTATTAAGTTAAATAAATTATGCTTTGTTTAATATAATTATTAACAAATTCCTTAATAAATAGCCCTAGAAAAACTTATACCGACCTTATTGGTGAGGTTCTTCAAAAAGGTCAGGTGCGTAGTACCTACTCGCAACTGGCGTGTATGTATGACAACATGTATGAATGTGGTCAAAGCGAAAGAAGTATGCAAGAATCGTAGCAAGTGGCATTCTTTAGTTTCTGCCTATCCCTATGGGAAAAAGGCTTGAGTGTATGTATGTATAACAATTAGTCTTCAATTAATCACTAGGTTTATTTCAGGAATATTTTGTAATGTTATTTACACGAATACTTTTGTAAATTACAGTTTACACATTAACTACGACCCGTTTTCAGGAAATAGCTACAAATTATCAGGTTGTTTTTATCTAACTACTGTCGCTGGTGATTGTGGGTTTCTTTATAGAATTTATGACATAATAACATACTTTGTTGTAAATTTTCATTTTAGTGTAGTGAACTTTATATAAAATATATCTGCGAAGCAATAAGTTTTTGATTGCTTAATTGCTTTATTTATCCAATTAAAAAGTTTAGTAAAAAGTGTGATTGCTACACAGAGATATTTAATAGTATATTTTTTACATTAGGAAAAAATACCATGGTTATATTCTAAGGTTGAACAAATATCAATTATTATGCGGTTTCTTGATTAGAATTTTTTAGTTGCAGCTCGGAGGATTTTAGTTAATGATTAATTAGTTCGTTTCCTGTTATATGTCCCTAAGTCATAAATCCAGTCATCTTCCATAGATAGCATATTCTCATCCCAAAAGCAAAGCTTTTAGTACTATGGGCATAAAATGTATATATTTATTTTTTTGGGAACTACATACTTATAATACATAAAAACGCCCAGACAAATACAAACACATAAATAGTTCATCACATAAATATTTGAGCCTCTTCGAAGGGTCTTGTTGTATTAAGAATGGTCACCCATCCCTAGACTGACCACGACTAGCGCTGCTTAACCTTGCAGATCGGTTGATCAGCTTAATTTTAAATTAGCTAATATGCCAAATTATGTCAATAGATTATTAGCACAGAGCTTTTTGTGTAGATCAATTCAACTAAAAATCGTATTTTAAACTTTTCATAGCATGAACAAAGTCAACAATTTTCAATTGAAAAATAATTAAAAAGCGGTTTCCCAGTTCAGCCACGGTAGGGTTGTCAATACTAAAAGTTCTGCCAGCTATTGCGCGCATCCATTGTCGCTCAACGGACATGCGACATTCAATTTCCTTTTGTCAACTTGCAAGCTGCGGCCGCCATATGTTTCCTGTAGCTTTAAAAATATGAATATAGTGTTACTTGTAGGATGGTTACGTTTTAATATTATGTGAACTGCGGAAGAAGCGGAAGGCGGACCACAGCCTATTTACGGTCGTGGAGAATGTGACGAATCCTATGACCGTCATATAGGCATGGGCCAAGGGAAGGCAAGTACGGTATTGATCGGTAAGAGTCCAATATACCTTGACAGACAAACCATAAGGTATGGGTAATATTTTTTAATAAGTTGTTAAGCTAAATTAGATCATTTGAGAACGAAGTACTAACTTTTGGAAGTTGAATGATTGACCCTGTTTTAGATATAAGTTCAGGTAGTTTTGTTGAAAAGTGTCATTTAGAGGTTAGTTAAGTACATGTTGAGTTGGCATGCTATTTTGTTCAGTTGCAGGTTAAAGACAACGTAATAAAATTCACTATGAAAACCGAAGAATTTTTTTTTGTTGAACTGTATTTTTATAGTTTGGGAGTCGTTGTCTGTATGTAATACGTATCCGGTCCTGTTGAAAGTCCTTGGGCGGGAGCCTTTGTTCAGCAGTAGACCTCTTGTAGTTGATATAATGATAAAGATGATGATACTTTGATAAAGATAAACAATTACATTGTCGTTTAAAACAGTCTAATAAAGCGTTCTTACCCATTGAAAAATGTATTTAACGTGACCTTGAAGAAGTTCAAGGCACTTCGAAATCAATTCAGTGTCACTCCTCAAATAGCCTCCCGGATGTTTAAATAAAACAGGGGCCAGCGTGATGAGGTCATCAGTGACGTAATTAAATTAGAACGAGTAGGACCCTTCGTGATAGGGATTTGGGGGAAGCTATAACAGCCCTACGGCGTAATGATGGGCTGGGAGCCTATGGTAGGTAATTTGTTTTATTTTATTAATGAACTTTGCGTCTATAGCCTTAGTCAGTGTCAGTCAAATGGTTATACATTGAATTGATTCAGTTGTCAAAGTGAAACGTACGAAGATTAGCATAATTTTATACAATAGTGTAGTTACATTAATTAACAGATAATATAACCAAAATTATTGAGAATTAGTAGTTTTACATATTATTATTTAGGAGTCGATCAATCCCTACTTCCCTACTAATTAATATTATAAATGTGAAAGTAACTCTGTCTGTCTGTCTGTTACGCTGAACTAATTTTAATGAAATTTGGTACAGAGATAGGTTTGACCTTGAGAAAGAACATAGGATAGTTTTTATCTCGGACTTTTGAAGAGTTCTCTTGGAAACGCGATATAACCGAACTCGACGCGGGCGAAGCCGCGGGCGGAAAATTAGTGAATCTATAATGTTAAACTATGCTCGAACAAATCTTATAACAATCATTAGAGGTAGTCAGAAACCTGAGGAAGTTTATTTTTGAGAAAGTGTGTTACAGGGTTAGTTGTTTCGTGTAAAATACAATTCAGCAACTTTCGGTTAGACTGCCGATCCCAAAAAAAGAGTATAGTATGGTATGGTGTTTTAGACTTATTTTCTCTTATTACTTAAAAAAGACTGACCGCTACTTAGCTCTATTCTTCGGTTAGTTACTCTCCTTGGTCATATTTAATAAGCTTTCCAACTTAATCACCACATCTTAAATTGATAGCGCCAAGTTTATCAACCTCGGTATTGAGTTCTCAAGGGAAAGGAGGTTTGACGTAAACAAGTACTTACCTAAGTAAATATCCGAGCGTCTACCCTCAAAATGCCAACTCGAAAAAACAGCTTTGACATCACCAAACAACTCTAGCTCCCTTTTGTATCAGTTGAGTGGATAAAACTTCCTTATTCGTTACTTCCTTGATAGTTAAACCTTATTTATCCTTATTTGTAGCCACTTTTATTGCCTTTTTGACACACTAAATGTCAACTTTCTCAAGAAAATTTACATTCTGCTGTGGAAGTAGTCGTGCTAATGAAAATTTTATACTATTTAGAGATAAAGTTTTACTTTTTTAATACTTAATTATACTGGATGAGAAGAATGACGTAAAATCACTATAATTAATGTTATTCTTTATTTTATTTTGGGCTTGGGCTAAGTAATAACCACGCTGATCAACCGATCTGCAAGTTTAAGCTGCACTAACTGCCGTGGTTTGTGGGGACATTTTTAACACATCGAGGCCCCTCCGTGCCTAAAAGAGCACATAAAGCTGTCGGTCTTGGTTGTCATGTGAACACCTATGACAATCATTAGTGGTCAATAGCCCAAAAAGCCTGATAACCCTTAGGATATTGACATTGCCCAGTAATTGAGTTGCAGAGGTCTGATGGCAGTCGCTTTGTGAAAAATGACTGTATATTCAGCCGCAAGTGGTTAGACTTAAAAGTCGACCCCAAGATAGTTGGGAAAAGACTAGAAAAATAATGATTATTGCTAAATAAGAATATTGATGTCCATCAACAACTCTGCCTAAGTTTTCGGGGATAGAAGCGAGATGATCTGATAGAAGAGATTTCTTTAGAAATAGGCAGTACCTTTGTACTTAATAGTACTAAGCTGACTCCTTTCTAGTTTCTGTGTACAGAGGCCAGCACATCAAGCTACCACAATCTGTCAAATTCCTTTGATTGATTTTCAATTTTAATTCAAAATGATTAGGTTCATATTCAATTGGGACATTTTAACAATTTTGGATAACTTGACCTGCTGGCGTCTATACATAAATAAATGATCATATTAAAATGTTTTCAGAAGATCCCTAGCACTTGGGGATAAAAATGCTCACCAAAAATTGCAGCTTATGTCAGATTCACAATTCACAAACTCTGTGGAACACTCAACATTTTTAACGAGTTTTTAGATGACAACCTTTTAATATAAAAAAAAAAAAAACATATTTGTATGTCTTACCATAGACAAAACATAGCGCTCTGTACAATTATTTATAAGATCTTCATTTTTTGTTTACCTATGTTTCACAAATAATAAATGATTATTATGATTATTATGATTAAACGACGTCAGTGGTCTAGTGGTTTGCGTGCCAGACTGCTGATCACGAGGTGGTGGGTTCGATTCCCACAAATATTTATGTGGTGAACATAAGTATTTGTGTTTGTCTGGGTGTTTCTTATGTATTATAAGTATGTATTTCAAAAAAAAAGTATATAAGTATTATATCCATTGTCTAGTACCCATAGTACAAGCTCTGCTTAGTTTGGGACTAGATGGTGCTGTGTAAAATTGTCCAAGAATATTTATATTTATTAAATAGTTACTCGTACTAATTAGTAGATCATCCAAGATGGGTGGGATTTGAAGATATGATCCATGACTCCCAATGGTAGTTGCGAGGTGATCACCTTAACGACTACACCAGCAATAAATGAAGAGTTTCTTAGTACCCAAATACCCACTTAGTTACATCGTAATGCATTTTATGTTTCTGAAACGTAATTAAACTTCATAGATTTTTATGCTTGAAATAAATTATGATCGTAAAAAAAACTTCGCGGATGGCTAAGGATCGACTTTCTCCTTATAATCAAAACAACAAACAATGTTGTTTTGAACGACCAGGCGCAGAGTAAGCAAAACAATTCCGAATAGGGCTGCCTTTTTTATTTCTAAGTTCGCGAACAAACAAAATGTTTATTTAGAGTGCTACATATTACAATCCTCTTAGCCTTTTCCCAGCTATATTAGCTGCTATATTGGCTACATTGGCTTCCAGTCTAACCAGATGCGGCTGAATATCAGTATTTTACACGAAGCGACTGCTATCAGATCTCCAGAATCGAATTCCTGGGCAATACCGAAATCCTTAGAATAAAGGAATTATTGGTCCATATTGTACAGGAATGGCAACCGGTTGTCAGGCTTTTTGGGCTTCTGACTGTCACTAAAGATTATCATAGGTGTTCGTATGACAACCAGGATCAATGGCTTGACGTGCTCTTCAAGGAATAGGTCTCAATACGGTATGAATGGTCACCCGTCCTCAGACTGACAGCGGCTAGCGCGTCTTAACTTTGCAAATCAGTTTATCGGAGTAGTTATTACTCAGCCATGAGCCCCTCTCTGAGTGCTTCATATATTCTATGTTTTTAAGTATTATCTTTATTTCTTTTCTATTTATTACCTACTTCACTGTCATCATTACTTAATTAAAGTATTTTTTTCATGCAAAACTATTAATTATAAGATTTTTAATACTTGTGCCTTCAATTTGTTCGCCCTATCCTTAAAAGTAAATTACAGTGAAATAATTACATAAACCAGTAAGTTTAATTATTGTCAAGCAAAAAGATCTTCCAGCAGTGATAGCCTAGTGGTATGACCATTGGACTGGCACGTCGAAGGTCTCGAGTTCGAATCCAAGGCATGCACCTCCGACTTCTGTAATTCATGTGTGTATTAATAATTAATTAAACGGTGAAGGTAAACATCGTGAGGAAACCTGCATACCTTAGAGATTTTCTCGACGGTTTGTGAAGTCTGCCAACCCACACTAGGCCAGCGCGGCGGACTATAGCCTAATCCCGGACCAGTGCCCAGCTGTGGGACAGTATATGGGTTGATGATGATGAAAAAGGTCTTCACAGCATCAATATTAAAAGACAATTCATTATCATTATCAACCTATTTTCCGTCCACCTACTGGGCGTGGGTGTCTTCTCAGAATGCGAGACATTATTAGCAGAGTAATTATTATTTTTATAGGAAAGCTCGCTTATTCTAAATTATTTCATTGTACCGTAAATATCTTACTAACTTGAAGCCATAACATTTTTATTATTTAAACCCTGGACATTGTTCTAGTTACTCTTGTCTCCATAAACTTAACTAACTACACGAACGTTAATGACTATAATGAAACTATAGTAACTAAAATATATTGTTTATGGTTACGTCATAAAATGCTTGTACAATATAAACCCACTTCTTAAAATTTCTATTATTAGCTAAATGAAGTCAAATCTGCTTGTTAATAAATGTCTGGAACAATTTTCAGATTTTTTGTTTCAGATTTTTTCTGTTTGTGTCTTTCTTTATTCAAAATAAACTATCATTATTTACTTTATTTATATTTACACATATGTCCTTTGTTTTAAAATTTTTATCAATGGTATAAAAAAACCCTTAAAAGTATAAAAACCTAACCCACCAGTTTTAGGAGTAGGATTCAAGCTACCGTTGGTTAGAGCTCCAGAGGAAATATCTTACTAACAATATGGGCCGTGTCCAAGAGTACTGCTTTCAGTATCAAGCCCTCGATCCAGCTATTCAACGAGCGCTGCCTAAAATGTCGGTCGTGGCTCTTGGCTATTAGACCATTGGCCGACACAACGATCGGTACAATGATCGCTGAATTCACCTCCCTATGTACACAACCTCGTGTGACAAGTCAACATACTTTGTTTCTTTCTCTTTCTCAGCTTGCATGGCTGTTATGATTGTTATTAAAAATGTATTTTTAAATTGCTTAAAATAATGTGACGATAAATTTACAATTTGTTGGTTAGCAAAAATAAGGTTTCAAAAAGGATGTCAAGTAATCAAAAAGCAAAGCCTGATATCAAACTTTATTCTTTCAAAACTTATTACAAATACTGTCGGGATCCTGAGCTCCAAAGTAACCCTGAATTAACCCTTTCGCAAAATTCCATCTGAGGGAAAGGCGTCCAAAGATATCGTTACCGAAATCCAGATGATATTGCCTTCCAGTAATATATTCTTAAGACGGGACGACAAGTCTGTTGCTACGCAGACTAAATCTTTTGTTTGTATGATACTACGTTTATCGTCTATTTCGTTTTCTTTTTTAAGACCTGATATGCACGTTGATATATTTTACATTTTCAGTCAAAAACTTTTACTTACATAAAACTAAAACGGAGGATATATAATCATCGTCATATCAGCCTATTGCTGAACGTAGGCCTCACCCAAAGAGCGCCAACCATCCTGGTCTTGGGCAGATCGCATCCATCTGCTGCCAGCCACTTTCTTCAAATCAGCTGTCCGTCGTGTTGCAGGGCGTCCCACACTACGCTTGCCCAAACGTGGTCTCCCCACTCAACCCATATATACCTACCCATACATACATACATACATACACTCACGCCTTTTTCCCATAGGGTTAGGCAGAAACTAAAGAACGCCACTTGCTACGATTCTTGCATACTTCTTTCGCTTCGACCACATTCATACATCTTGTCATACATACACGCCGGTTGCGAGTACTACGCACCTGACCTTTTTATACCTACCCATATATTATATTTATATATATTTTTACTAGTTTTCCGCCCGCGGCTTCGCCCGCGTCGAGTTCGGTTATATCGCGTTTCCAAGAGAACTCTTCAAAAGTCCGAGATAAAAACTATCCTATGTTCTTTCTCAAGGTCAACTCTATCTCTGTACCAAATTTCATTAAAATCAGTTCAGTGATTTAGACGTGAAAGCGTAACAGACAGACAGAGTTACTTTCGCATTTATAATATTAGTAGGGATTTATGACGCATAATGTTTGTAACGATTAACTTGTTAAACTTAAGAATTACAAAAAAACATAAAAATTTAAACAATCAAATTGAAAACCCGCATTGTTCTCGTATTTCCCAATCCCGTAAGAATTTTCCAACTTTTCTTTCAAACAAACCTTATCCTGGAAATTACGAAGCCAACAAAAACAACTGCCATATCGATCGAGCCGTCCTCAAGTGGTTGCGTAACATACATGCGTCAATTAATATTTATTTACATATTATTAATCTCATTCTCTAAAGATTACAAAATATTCTCCTCGAATTTAGACTTCGTTTTTCACAAAAATTCTAGCTATGTTCAGTTTCCTAGTACGACACAATTACAGCCTACACTTACAAATTAATTTACTTACAAAATAACTTATAAATACCAAAATAGTCCGTCTTATCTCTATCTAAGGGTGTTTGTTTACAATACAAAGTCCACAGATACAATTATAGGGGGGATTATCGAGCGGCCACGAATTGAATTAGGGCGGGGAGGCGTGCTATCCGCCATAATACACAGATTACCTACATAAATCAGCCCTTCACTCCGAAACTTTGAATGGAACCGTCTGCTACTTAAAAGTTATTATCCAACCGCGTGACTTCGCCTGCCATTGTTCGTTATATTAGTAATTATTATAAGATTAAATCATAGGAATTAGGCATACTGAAATATTATTTTCACTTATACTTATACTTAATATATTATCAAGTTTTCGTTTCAAATTTATTGACAATATCTTAATGATGTTAAGATAATATTAAATTTAATATGTTTTTCTAACTCTCTGTAGAAGTAAATTCTTCAAATAATTATATTAACATATTGATACGTTGTATAAATTAAACTCGTTACTAAGCTAAGTAAAGTGTATAACACCAAAGTTATCTAAACGTAAACAGTTTTCTATCTGTGAAAATCTGTAATTGGCTCTCCGCTATTGCTATTTATATGTATGTTTAGCGTAGTTTCTAAAAATAAACAAATAAATACTTATAGCACAGGTTTACCTAGTTTAAGGGACAGTGATCAAAGTGTAACTGTTTTTATTGAACCAATAAATGATTATTATTAGCTGCCAGTTGAAATTTGGGTATTTTTTAATTTCAATGGCTTCACGAATCATCGTAGGTAGATATCGGTTTGTTGGTATGTTGTATTAATGGCGTAATTTTATTTTATTTTCAGATCAATGTAGTACAATTAATGCCCGGACATCATTCAGTGAGTAATTTGCAGTATCTATATTTATATTTTATCTACTACAACATACTTTTTTCTCTACTGTTTTCGCTTCGTTTCTTCTTGATATTTCTTATGTACAGATTTGAAGTTTACTAAAGGTAAGTTTATTTATATTTGGGCAATATAAAACAGTTTCGATCTATCAGACTGGGCTCGTATCACTGCGACCAATCTTTTGTGAGTGACACATAGCTTCAAAAGACATGAAAGGTTACTGAAACGTTAACAAAACTTCAGCCGTTGTCGTTTTTAGTGCAAAATGAACAACAATTTTTTTTTATCGGATATTTATTTAATGAATTATTTTTGCTTGCATACCTTTTTTATGACAAAATGCACACAGGCAATTTCTCTGACAAAAGAAACGGTAGATACCTATTTAAAAATAGAATAAATACAGTAATTATGACAAGGTTTCTTGGTCATTATTGCTATCTTCTTAGTTTATATTTAGTAGCCGCTCGATATATAGATAATATCAACAGGCTCAACCCTTATTACATGAGACGTCAAAACATTGGGAAAACTGGGTTGAAAAAGTACACTTCGGCCTCTTACTTTTACGCGAATAACTTCTAAGTAAAAACTACAGATTTTACTTATAATAAATGGACAGACAACAGGGTAGGGTTTTGTTGTATTTCGTAGGTGAGTTCGGAAATGAGATTACGCCGAACTACTTTGATCAAACTAGTAGATCCAAGTAAAGGGAAAAGCAAAGTGTCTTCATTAACGTTATTACTGTGTATAAATTACATTGTTTACCTTAGTATAAGAGCTTTACCTTATTATCTGACTGGGGTGGAGCTCAAAAGAAACCCGGGTAATCTATAAATCTATTAGGTACACACATCATACCTCTAAAACTTGTTAAGAGGTTTTTTCTATTAAGGTAACCTAAGTATTTAATGGTCATCTATGCAATTATTTCGCATAACCTTCACAGGTCAATTTCATCTTTCTTTCTTTTCCCAACTATATTGGGGTTGGCTTCCAGTCTAACCAGATGCGGCTGAATATCACAATTTTACACGAAGCGACTGCCATCAGACCTTCGCAACCCAATTTTTTTGGGTAATACTGATACCCTGAGGCGAAGTTTTCCATACCAGAGCCCCCCTTAAATATCTCTTTAATTTTAATTGTATTATGTATTTATCTGTAAAGTGATTATACAACTAAATATTCTATGAATATTTCAAGCTCTTGCCGTTATTAATATCGAGTTAAAAACTGTAAAATAAACACGTTTGTTGTATGGGAGCTCCCCTTAAAATTTTATTTTATTCTGTTTTTTGTATTTCTTGGTAAAGGGGCTACAAAAATACATCATTTGTGAAAATTTTAACTGTCTAGCTATCACGGGTCATGAGATACATCCTAGTGACAGATGGACGGAAAGCGAAGTCTTAGTAATAGGGTCCCGTTTTTACCCTTTGGGTACCTAAAAACGGCTTGATCGATTTAAGTGTTTCTTTTTGTGTGTGCTTGAGTCCCTTGATGGCTTAGATTTACAATAAGACTTCATAGGTAATCATTATCTTGTTTCACTAAGTTGCATTTCCAACCCTCGAAAGTAATAGAAATCCACTCAAAAGTTGTTGCTTTTCGGAACATAATCTGAACTATGATTTCACACTATTATTTTACGTATAACGCCCTAAAGGCTTAGGCAGAGGTGTACTAATGTACAGACGCCAGCAGGCTAAACTATCCAAAACTGTCAAATTTTCCCAATTGAAAATGAACCTTATTTCTTTGTATTAAAGTTGAAAATCTATCAAAGAAATTTGACAGATTACGGTAGCTTGATGTGCTGGCCACTGTACTCGCACAGTCCTCCGGTATGTTTAGATGATAACTACGTCACACCGGCCGAGCATTTCGTCGGTGTTTTCAATAAGTAAGAAAAAAAAGCAATCCTGTTCAGTCTTGAAAAGATAGTCGCATGAATGCGTCCGCTTATCGCGATAGTTCTTTGAACAGAGATACAAAGTTCGCTTTAACTTGTGCCGGAGGCCTTTCAGTGTGCACTTGCAATCAAAAGTCGTATGCCGTCAAGGTAAAGTATATAATAGGGCTATCGCTACATTGTGAAAGTTTCATAAAAATTGCATAGTAAAATATCCCAAGTATTCTTTTTCAAAGTTACCTTAGACATTAAGCCTCAATGATTTCAGTATCAGTCTGTCTCTATACATTAACTGTTATATAATATATATTTATAAATATATGTAATATTTTATAATATATATATGTTTGTATGTATATTATATAATATATATATATTTTTAAATATGTAATAGGTATAGAAAAAATGAGATTACGTTATTTTAAATTTCGTAAATATTTCTAACCCATATAGGTACGTACCTGTTTTTTTATAAGATAAGTATTTAGGAACCAGTTTTCTTATAACTAGATTAAATCTGCATTTCTTACTTGAGACAAAAAGCTGACACAAAGTCTCCGATCGTCCATTTTAATTTAACAGACATAATTTTAGTAATAAACTCGTCCCATATTACATTATACCTAAACATACCGGCAAATTGTGGGTGTGCATTGGTATACCTCTGCTTAAACCTTCGAGGAATATAGTTGTTATGTGTGTTACAGTCTAGGTCACTATCTCTTTTGAATAACGTGGTCAACTGGTCTACTAAAAGCTATAGTGGCTTTGAATAGACCAGTCGAGACGTTAGATATCCATCTATCAGTTTTGTGATCTACAGCTATTTTTCTTCGTAATTGATGACACGTTTGGCACGATTCTGTGCCACGGATTGTGGGTTTGATCCCCACACGGAACCTATATAACCTATAGGTATTTCTGCCGAGCCTGGGTGTTTGTGTATGTAAAAGTTTTGTGTTTATAAACGCACCCATGATACAGGAGACTATCCCAGTGTGGGGCAACTTTTTTTTAAACAAATAAGAAACACAAAAACTTTCCAGAGATACACAGCCCTCCAAATATAATATTTCATGGTTCATTCTGTATATTATATAACTTGATTTTTTTACAGCTACACCTTGGTAACAGCAATTTCCTGAAGTAAATTCAGCCCATTTCTTTACGATTTTAATAAAGCGGAAGATATAAAAGATTTTTTTAAACATCATTTCAGTCGAAGCTTTTAATTAAATTTTCTTGCCAGCATTTTATCTAGTATTATTTGAAAGTGGCTTAATGAATGTGCATTGCGAATAGAGTTTCTGTACAATTAGGCGGAAATTAAAAAGAGTCGTTTTGCCTGATCGAAAGCATGAAACAAAATATCTGTGGATAATACAAATATTTGTCTCAGATGTGAATCGAACCGATGAAAGTCGGCGCAACAGTAGCGACACGTTAATCGCTATACCAAAGGTGCAGCCATATCTGTTTCTAAAACTCATCGACTTCCTAATTGCCCCTAATGTTCACATCTTACATCTTGAAAGGGTTAAGTATGTATTAGATTTCAATGGAGATAAGGAGTGTCGAGGCCTATTTCTACCCGGCTCCTTATTACCCGAGGGTCGGTTCTTCGGCCCACTCCGCCACAATTAGCCGCGGTACGGTTAACTTTTGGGCCTAATTTAATTACCCGGCCAATTACGGCTCATATCGCAAGGGGTTACGGATGAAAAAAAATATAAAATTGCAGTGAAATAAGGTTGGATGAAAGGAGATTAAATTTAAAAAATATCTCGCGAACCGAACCCGCGACCTATCAGTAGTTCGAGCTGATCACGAGATCATGAGGTTGTGGTATCGATTTCCAAAGGACACAAATATTTACTTATGTGATGAATATAATAAAGTATTATTTATTGTACACCAAAGGATAAAGTGACAAAATAAAAATACAAACGTCACGAGTAAAATTGGCGGTCTTATTGCTAAAAGTAATTTCTTACCATAATGAATAGAAATGTTTCTGGTTGTTCGGTTGTTACTTAAGTATACCATATAGAAATGTATATATCAATTGCTTAGTATTCGTAGCATAAGCTTTGCTTAGTTTGTGACTAGATAGTACTGTGTTGAATATTTCAAATATTTATGATCCTAGCCTTTTATCTAACCAGAAGTGGACGAATATGTATTGTACGAAGCGACTACTATCTGACTTCTACTAACCCAATTTCTAGGCAACTCCGATTGCCTAAGGATGATAAAAATAAGACTTCACGCTTCATCATCGATCCATATACAGTCCCACTGCTGGGCACGGGTCTCCTCTCAGATTGAAAGGCTATCCTAGACCACGCTGGCGTAAAGTGAGTTAGCACTTTTTTTTATACCACTAAGGTGGCCAACAAGCATACGGCCCACCAATGGTAAGCGGTTACCATTTACGCGTTGCCGACCCTGTAAAACGAAAGATTGAATAGTTTGGTTGGCAGTATAGCGGTCAAAGTTCCACACTGCTGACACAACGTTTCCTCGCGGAGCACTGCACACTACTATATTTAGGTGGCATCTATGCTGTTGATAATTTTACAACTGAGGTAACAATCTTTTTTGTATTTTTTGGCATTTTCCATGCTAATATTTTAAAATTATTTAGCGAAGGAAAAACTCGACCGTAAACAGTATTCGACTGCATCTTCTGGTTAGGTACACCAGACGCTATGACCACTAAGCCACCACGAGCTGTACCTAACCAGAAGACGCAGGTTTGAATCCTGCCCGCGGTCGAAATTTTCCTTCGCTAAATAACTGACGTAACACACAACTGGCGAAATCGGTTATTCCTTCCACCACGAACACCTCACGTGTTCGCATGACAGCCGAGACTGATGATTCATCGTACTGCCTGCGGCACGGAAGTGCATTGATGTGTTAAGAAGGGACTTGAACGGATCGAGTCAAGAGGAATCGTAGTGGCAACGGCGGCAAACTCAACAATTAACTACCAATTATGCTGCTATGTGCACACTTATTCACCTGAATAAACCTCCTCAATATTGCTTCAGGCAATATTGTAATAAATACATATTATAAATATTCTTGGACAATTTTACACAGCATCATCTAGTCCCAAACTAAGCAGAGGTTGTACTATGGGTACTAGACAATGAATATAATACTTATATACTTACTTTTTATTTTTTTTTGTAAAAACATACTTAAAATACATGAAACACCCGTGAAAACACCCAAACAAACACAAACACTTATTATCTTTTTGTATTTTTTTGGAATTTTCTATGCTAAGATTTTAAAGTTATTTAGGTTCGAATTCTGCCCGCGGTCAAATTTTTCCTTCGCTAAATAACATACACTTATGTTCGTAACATAAATTTTGTGATTTGTGGTAATCGAACCCACGAAATCGTGATCAGCAGTGCACTCGCGAACCACTAGACCACAGACGTCGAGTATAATGACACAGTATAATGACATATAATCGTATATGACGCTGCTTTTGCTAGGACTGTTTCATTCTGGTCTAATGACCCAGGATCTCTGAGGTCCTAGGTTCATTTCCCAGATTGAGCTAAGTCTCAGTAGCAGCTTGGAGTTGGATTTGTGACTAGCAATATACTAATAGGGGACCTATACATACCGGGGAACTTTTGGTGTACAATAATATACCTCTGACTAACCCTTCGGGTAATACAAGCGTGATTGTAGGTTCATTGTATGTTACATGACGCTGCATAATAATTATAGTGTAGGCATTAAGTGACCAATAGCAATTAACGCCCACGCTGTCAGTTAAGGTTTATGTTGGTTAAGTTATTGGAGCGCTCAGAACGAACCACGAAATATATAATGTAACAATGATGTACCTACTATGTCGCTTTTCTTCATTGAAGGATTAAGTAGTGGTGTACACTATGAACGGGTTAAAAACTAGCTAAAATTGTATTTTTATTAGCATTAGAACTTTAGATGGGAATTCCCAGTCCCAACTCAAGTTTGGGTTGGGACTGGGAATTCCTTAAGCAAAAACCCAATAACACTTTTATTTATGTACACAATTAACAAAAAAAAGTAAATTGAAAAATTTAATAGAAACATACAAATCTCACAATTAATAAAAAAAACATAACATAATATCATCATCTTTAATTGACCTGGGTATCAAAAGCCGCACTTACAACCAAATTTTTTTCGACGGCGCGACGTGGAAAGTCTGCCAATTGACACTAGGCCACCGTGGTGGATCTGACCAATCTGGGAGTCTTCAAGTCACGTGTGAATACGTTACTTCTAGTGCTCCATCGTCGACCGCATCATCACTTAACATCAGGTGTGATAGTGGTCAAACGCAAGCAATACAATAAAAAGATAGGCTGGTTGACGAGCCCCTCTATATTCTTACATAACAATCTATAGTATAAAAACTTAAAAATAGTTCCCAAGATGTAACAGCGACAAAGCTGACACGACTTAGTTCAGTAGAAGTTACAAAAATGATTATTATAGAATATAGAGTTATTGTTCCGCTAACATCCGACTTCAGAACTTCTTCTCCAAGTTTAGAGAATGATTGCCCTATAGTGAAACTTTTATTGAAAAATGAAACTTCACTGGCTTCCTCGAAGTCGAGTCGATTGCACCACTTGCATTTTAAGACGAGTTCGACAACGTTTAGTCTCGGAGATATATATTATATGTATTTATTGGCCGGTGCTTTTTATTTTTGTAAAAACATAAGGTACCTTATTTTTGGAGGAAGGTGGGGAAAATGGAGAAATAGGAGCCTTTTGCCGTAGTCCTTCTTTCTGAGATTCCGTTAATTACTTATAGTGTGAGAGAGTAGTGTTTTTCTTTTAATGTGGTGTGCACATTAAATTATTTTAAAATAATGAAGCCTTTGTCTGACCTTTACGGAAAGGAATGCTTCTATAGAGATTGCTTCTATATTATCATCAACCCATATACTGTCCCACTGTTGGGAACGGGTCTCCTCTCACATAATGAGAGGGCTTAGGCTATAGTCCACCACGCTGGCCTAATGCGTCTGGCAAAGCGGCTAGCTTTTACCTTCTGCACCACATGTCTCAGGTCCGATTCCCGCTAGGAACACATATTTATATTTTTTGCATTTTCCATGCTAACATTATAAATTATTTTAGGAAATTGTCCTGCCCGCAGTCGATGTTTTCCTTCGCTAAAAAAACTTTACCTTACAGGTACCTGTTTCGCATATGGGTGTTTGTGTATGTAAATGCACTCACGATGCAGGAAAATA
This sequence comes from Acronicta alni, assembly GCA_964056405.1. NCBI lineage: Eukaryota > Metazoa > Arthropoda > Insecta > Lepidoptera > Noctuidae > Acronicta > Acronicta alni. The sequence continues at coordinate 13,299,334 of OZ043919.1, forward strand.
TTCTAAAAAATAACAGAATCATAAAAAGGTAGTCTTCGTTCTTTGTTTAGACATCTGACCATAAAAACACAAGCTAATATGCTTGTGTTTTTAAATGCCATGCAATGCTTAGGACACATAAAAAAACACAAGCTAAATATGACCTTAAGCAATGCCTAACACACATAAAAACCACAAGCTAAATATGACCTTATGCAATGCTTAACATACATTTTGCAATGCAAAATGTATGTTAAGCATTGCAATAAAATGCAATGTGTTATAACACATAAAAAAACACAAGCTAAATATGACCTTATGCAATGCACAAACGCACATAAAAACTCAACACGATGTTTTAGACATAAGGGAAGAATGTAAATTAATCATCAGCATGTAGACGGAAAGGAAACATTGTGGGTTATGAGGATATCCGCGAACCTTAATCATAATTCCTAAGCGTGTTTAAATGATAAATGAAAGGGATGGACCGCTTTATAACATACATTTTGCAATGCAAAATGTATGTTAAGCATTGCAATAAAATGCAATGTGTTATAACACATAAAAAAACACAAGCTAAATATGACCTTATGCAATGCACAAACGCACATAAAAACTCAACACGATGTTTTAGACATAAGGGAAGAATGTAAATTAATCATCAGCATGTAGACGGAAAGGAAACATTGTGGGTTATGAGGATATCCGCGAACCTTAATCATAATTCCTAAGCGTGTTTAAATGATAAATGAAAGGGATGGACCGCTATATACATTTCGTATCTATAAGCGGAGGAGATCAAGTAACAGCCTTGACTAAGTTTGTGGTCTTTAGCGACCAGTGGTTGTAAGCGCAACTGTTAGTTTAGAGGATGTTTGATTCCCAAATCGAGTAATGTTAATTGTTTTTTTTTTCTATTAACTTCTTAGTTCAGTTTCTTCAGCTCGGAGTTTAGAATTGTGACCGGTTGTGTGGGGATTTAATCCGCGATCATAGGCATAGAAGCTGATCGCTGAGCTGCTGCGCCAACCATCTAATCCCAATACCATCTGATTATATCGTGCTATATTGAATTATTTTGATTCCCAACGTTCCAGGGAGGCTAAAACATAACTCATGATCCAGCGACTGCTGAAACAACCTGTTATAGTCGCGGTGAAGGGTTGGTTGGTTGATAATAATGATTCATGACGATTTTCCGTACTATAAAAGGGCGAGGGGGACAACATAAGCATTAAAAAAAAGAATTACCAGTTATCTTATGGTTCCGTTAATTTAAATGTGTAAGTCTAATTTCACGTTTGATTTGAAGATTCTATACAAGTCTCTAGAAGCCGCCATATATACCAGTATTTTCAACTTAAACATACCATAACGTTTGTATACCCACACGTTGATTTTGAAAAGAGAGCTACATGTCTTGGATTCGATCATCGATTTGGCAGTGCAATGGCAGTTCAATGATCATTATATTATCACAAGGTTATTACGGCTTGGTCGTGGCGAATTTCATGGATCCCATTAAGGTCACGACTATAAGGCAAGTACGGTTTTTAGTCAGTACTGGTCCCATATACCATTTTTATTTTTATACCACTAAGGTGGCAAACTAGCAAACCCCATTGTAGTATGGTGCTAGCCCAACTGATGGTAAGCGGTTATCGTAGCTTATAGACGCTTTTAGCATCAGGAGTTTCACTTGCACGTTGCCAACTCTGTAAACCGAAAGAGAAATAGTTGGGTTTGCAGTATAAGGGTCAAAGTCCCCCCACTGCCAACACAACGTTTCTTTGCGAAGCATTGAGTTTCCATGAGTATTTTCCGTACAAAAAAAACAAAAGGCTATCATGCATGGCTTACTAACAACACGAAATATCGAAATGAAATATCTCTATAATGGAACACGAGTAAATTGCTCTGAAAACATTACATGTTCCTAGAATAATACTAATGATCATATCAAACGTCATTACCACAAAATGTACGCACGTAAAATTCAATTTACAGTAGTCATTCGTTTGGGCGTCAACATCATGTATATTGTCTGGCTGTCAGAGATATTGTGAAGCTCAGGGTTTTCACAATAGTGTTATTTAAACCAAGGAATTGATACCAGGGCAAAGGGGCTCGTGGTTAGGTAATAAATACACGTATCAGCAACGTTAAGCTGCGTTTGCCGGAATAAGTCGATAAATGGGTGACAATTTTTGATACTTTGTGACTACTCTGTGTCTCAGAGAGCACGTAAAGCCGTCTCAGTTGTCATACGAACCTATGACAAGCGCTAGTGGTATGTGAAGACTGAAAAGTCATAACTAGAAAATGGCGAGAAATTGGCTTGCGGAGGTTTGACGGCAGTCGCTTCGCGTGGAATACTGACATTTAGCCACATCTGGTTAGAATGGAAGCCAACACTAACATAGTTAGAGAAGGCCGATGAGTTAGCTAGAACCGGATCGGCAAATCCCATGATTGGACCAGAACTATGTATGGGACTACCAACATGCGCCATCAAGAAGGCCTTACAGGAATATGCCGATACAAAACACAAAGAAGAGTGGTGCAATAGCTTAGGGCTAGAGCACTCACGAAGATTTTTCGGCAGCAGCACCACACGCATCTCCAAATTCATACTTAACAATAGAAGGGACAAAGCCCGAGCTGTCATCGGAGCCCTCACAGGGCATTTTACTACAAATGACATGCTCCATAAAATGAAGCTGACCTTGAACAATGATTGTAGAGCTTGTGGTGAATTCAGGGAAACCATGCAGCACATCTTGTGTGACTGTGACGTCCTAGCGACGAAACGGATGAGTCATCTCGGCAACGGATACCCGAAGCCGGAGGATTACAGGTTCCTTTCTCTTACTATTCCTTCCTTACTCTTCATGAACCACGTCTTCGAAGAGTAAGGAATGTACCATGCTGGGGACCATACCATGTTGCTGGCCATGTCAGCCCCCACTGCTAAGATAAAAAAAAAAAAAAGTTAAGAGGCTGTGAGGTTGATGATTGATATCAGTGTAACTGCAGTAGTGATGATATTTCCGCCATGAAATTCAGAAGGCAGATTCCTGAATTGATGGCCTCTCTTTCTAGAAGATAGGTAGGCGTAATTCCACTCAAATTGTAGCCACCCAATCGGGGCATCCACCTCCACCTTGCAGAAAATTTAAGTGAAAGTAACACTGCTTGTGTTGTGTTTCTTACGATGAGCCAGGTTACCAGTCCTCCGCGAGGAAACAATGTGTTAGCAGTAGGGGGACTTTAACCCTTAAACTACCAACCCAACTATTCCCCTTTCGTTTTACAGGGTCGGCAATCCGCAACTGAACTGCTTCTATAGGCTATGGTAACAGCCATCAGGTGACCCGTATGCTTGATTGCCACTTGAGCCGTCTTTTCTTTTTGCCATATTTTTCCTATCAACCATTATCGCAATACTTAGCTCCTTCATTACATCATTCATTATGCTCTTTGAACTTAAAAACATATTGTTTTATAACAGCTTATGTTTAGACATTTTTGTTTCTTTCTTTCTTCAAAAGGCCATTTCAGACTTTGTGAGTTACTTATACAACATCATTATTAGTATAGGCGAAACCTGAAACACGTGTCTAGTATTTTTATGTAAAGAATCTATGTACAGTATTTCTAAACGGTATCATGACAAAATCACAAAGTTATAAGCATGTTATGTTACGTCGTTGTCCATGCAAAAACATGCGCACCGCGCGGCACGAGGCGCCCACGCGCCGCCGCCCGCGCCCCGCGTCGTCTTGTGCGAAATTGAAAGAAATAATTTGGCAGTAGTACCTAACCATACGGCGATTTTATTGCAATTAACTGGTGATAAAATTTTTCATCATACTTGCAGGCTTTGGACTACCGCAATGGTTGTGTAGGTAGATATTATTATGTACTTTATTCGTAAATACGGCCGTAAGTAATAACATTTAGTCAATGCGATTAGTGCACCTTATGCCAACCACTTAAAGTTCAAAGTGGATGAAAAGTGTTAAACATCGCATTACTTAACCATAGCAGGTTGTAGGTGTAAATAACAACTTTCTACATTTAACCGTTTTGGCTAGGCATGGCATGTTTAATAATTTAAATCATCACTTTTTACAATGATTGACTTTAAAGTTATTTTAGCGAAGCAAAAATCCGACCGCGGGCAGGATTCGAACCGACGTCTTCTGTTTAGGTACACCAGACGCTATGACCACTAAGTAAATTACGACGTAAATTTTGTTGTTGTTGAGATAACTTTAAAATCTATCCTAATTGACTTGATTGTAAATAGTGTTCAACAATGTTTACAATATCTTAGGTACTTATCAATGTTTGTGTATGAGAAATACATTGTTACACGACACTTTTTACTCACGTTTTGTACACACGACACTTTTTACTCACTTTTTGTACACACGACACTTTTTACTCATGTTTTGTACACAGTTACACACGATCAACCGAAGCACAACTACTCGGACGGGCACTCGCGACATGTAGGTACCTAACTGAACGGGAGCACGATACGTGCACAGTGACCTGTAGCACCCGGGCGACTGAAGGGATGTGGATTAGCCCCTGCCCCGCGTGCGCCCGCGCCCGCCTAGTCCTGCTTCGACCGTGGCATGTGGCACGTGGCATGCCGCGTGACCTGTGTTGCGCGCATATGATTGCGGATAGGTACTTAGTGTCGCTCGGTGTCCTACTCGTAACATTTTTTAAATGTTTTTGGGACAAAATATAACATGATGTAAAAATTATTGGAATCGATTCAGTTACTGATTCTGAACAAACTATATTCAGGTTTCGCATATACTAATAATAATGTTGTATATTTGATAACCGGGATTATGTCTGGATTTTCAAAGATACCATGATTCTTTCAGTTTATTTTGGAGCCCGATCTATTTAAGGACAAAAAGGTGACCATCTTAGTTTGTCAAATAAAAACCAATTTTTCAATTTCATGTGATCAACTCAATCTTAGATACTGGCGTTCAGACTTACCGGATAGTATGAGCTTGTAGATACTCATGTGCCGTGCTTATTTGCATCTAATTGATAATCTTGAAAAATTAAGAATATTTTTCGCACTAAGATATTTTTTGTTAAGTTTCAATAAATAAACTTTCACATAACAGTTGCTTCCAAACGTATTAAGTTATACTGAAGAACTGTCAATAAAATTAAAAAAATAATTATACTGTACGACAAGGCATTCTGGCAATAAAATCAAAACTAGTATAATTCAACTAGAGTATCGTTTTAACCCTATGTCTGCCGTGAATATTAAATTCATTTGCCGCTAGCCCTGCGGTACGTCGTGCCGTCCCGGACACATATCTGGGTCGGCGTCACGCTCACGTCCTCTCACACAATAGATCGGAAAACGTGCGTCGCTTCATACTCGCGTCATATGTTCATTGTACATTAGTAAAGTGAAGCGTGTTCCTGTGTTGTATTAATCTGACATCGCCATGCTTTCAAAACAGTTGTCGTTCTGTCATTACGTTTTGTGAAATCTGAGTATTGTCTCAATGAAGGGTTTGTAAATAGAGGGTTCTGTTAATAGTCCTTTACTTTATTCAGCATATTTATACAATATGTTGAAAAGCTAATCCAGAGGTGCTTGGTTTCTTCATTGGGTATTTTCAATTTGTGTATCTATAAAAATAAAGTTAAGTTATGGGTTAGTCTTATTTATAACTAGTGGTTACCCATAGCTTCACTCGCATCTCAAACGATTTTTTTCGACAAAAGCTTGATATGATATGACATAGTATAGACTCCGATTGCCTGGAGTGTGGTGTGAGCTTGTAATGCTCACTAAAATGTCCTACTGATAGTGGAGTTGTGTGTTGATTGATTTTATCCCTACAACATGGTTGAGTCGGGCATACACGCGTCATGCTCGTGAACGGGTGCCGTCTTTCAGGGCTGGTCGGCTACTTACCTGTCAATGGCAATCTTTGTCTGTTAAGTTGTTATTCTGGAATAATTACACAGTTATATTATACACATTAAACTGAATTGTTCTCATGAACTATTCAGAACATAATTGTATACTATATGCCAAGAATAACATAATCATAATCAACTGTACTCGTGTTTTTTTAGTGTGTTTAAGGAGTTTTTTGCTGGTTCTTCGACATAAGACCTACTTTTTGAAACCGTGCAACTAGTTTTGACTTTTCAAAAGTGTTTTTATAATGGTCTAATTTAAATAAAATATTTGACTTTGACATAGTTTTTTTTATACCGTTATAGTGGCAAACAAGCACACGGCCCACCATATGGCAAGCGGTTACCGTAGCTTACAGACGCTTGTAACAACAGGAGTATCACTTGCGCGTTGCTGACCCTGTAAAACGAAAGAGGAATTTTTGGGTTGGCAGTATAAGGGTAAAGTCCCCCCACTGCCAATACAACGTTTCCTCGCGGAGCACTGGCAACCTTGCTCACTGTAAGGATCACAAGACAGCTCAAAACAGTGTTATTTCACTTCGATTTTCTGCAAGGCGGACGTACTTCCACTATGCCGGATCTCTCTTGGAAACTAGGTATATTAAATATTATATTCCCTGATACGCCTTTGCCAAATTAGTTCACCGTTTAAGCGTGAAAACGTTACACACAGATCAGCATTCATAGTTACTTTCGCATTTATAATATTAGTATGAATATGCTGTTTACAATAACTTTCTAAAAAAAATGTTACCAAAATAATGCAAATATTTAAAAGGTGGAAAAAGAATCAACAAACGACAGTTTAATTAGAAATGTAAACAAATTTATGTAATAAAACGCAGACAGCAGACACAGAGATAAATACACAAAGACATTCACAAAGTGCACTTTCATTATCCCGAGGGTTACCTGATGCAACAGAAAATACTAACTTTGTGTCGTTCTTTGTGACATAGAGGAATGTTAATTAGTTATTGTAAAAAATTTACGTTTTATTTGGTAAACAAATATATATACATTACTAGACAAAAAATACATACAAAGTAAACCAAACACAATCCAAAACAATTGCACAAACATAATTATTATGATTTTCTAATATTAATATAGTTTTCTTGTAAATGTCTCCAGAGGCTTGTAGCTGAGTAATAGCTACGCTGATCAACCAATCTACAAGGTTAAGCTGCGCTAGCCGCGGTCATGTTATGGATGGGTGATCATTCTTAACACATCGAGACCTCTCCTTGCCATGGAGAGCACGTTTAGCAGTCGGTCCCGGTTGTCATACGAACACCTATAACAATCGTTAATAATCAAAAGCCCATATCTGACAACCAGTATATCCTCAGGATATCGGTATTGCTTGCCCAGAAATTGGGTTTACAGAGGTCTGATGGTAGTTGTTTCGTGTAAAATACTGATATTCAGCCGAAACTGGTTAGACTGGAAGCCAACTCCAGTATAGTTGGGAAAAGGGTTGGAGCATGAAGATGATATTTTAACTACATCATTAGTCTACTACATTATAAGTGCGACTGCTACGCTAGAGGTAGGAGGGATTTATTAGTACACCTCTGCCTAACCCTTCGGGGAATACAGGCGTGATAGTATTATTATGAAGCCAGTCTTATCATCAATGATGAAAACTAATACCGTGGTCTTTGGGTCCAACTTCTCAGCTCAAGATTATATCTAACCGTTTTAGCCCTAAACTAAAATGACGAAAATCATTTCAAGTTATCAAGAATCATTCCATTTAAGTCCTAAAATAAAGAATATATTTACTTATCATTTTTTACACTCTTCCCTCGGCGATCAAGATCTCTGCTGCCTTACATACTGTGACGTAGTGGTGACAAATTCAGTTTTTGTGAGAACTGTTCTTAATAACGACACATTTTTTCACTATACTTACTGGTAATGAGCAAGCACCAAGCACACCCCTACACCCGTTCGTATGACAACCTAATATAGACATATATGTTCGTTTCATATTTAAATTAAAAATTATAAGCTCGAACGATCAAAAACCACGGTCCTTAATATGTTACCCATATCATCCCGAGGGTTTTACTAAATAGGACTCACATTTGCATTCCTACGTTTACATAGGATAGGCTATGTCGGAGTTGCGAGGATTAGAGATGGGGATTAAGCGAGTTTACGAGAGTTGTGTTGTTGAGAATGTCGACCGGAGAAGGTTAGGTGCAGTAAAAGTGAAATTAAAACCTGAAAGGCGTGATAATGAAAATTATTTTTATATTTATTAATTTAATGATAAAGTCCTAATACTTTAGCTATTCGAGAGAAAGATTAAAGTATTCTGATGAAATAAAAAAATACTGCATTAAAAATACACTTAAATCGCTTTCTCAATTATTCTTTGGTATGTGTAAAAACCGGGATGGTTGGCGCTCTTTGGGGGAGGCCTACGTTCAGCAGTGGACGGCAATAGGTTGATATGATGATGATGTGGAAAAAAAGAATAACAGATTGACTGACATATTGATTGACTGATAGTTTGATTGAAATTCATAAATGCATCTAAATTAGGTCTTAAAATATAGCAGGTAATATTACCTGCTATATTTCTAGATAGGCATATACCTACTATAAGGGCGGTACCGGTATATTTTGAGATATTTTAGCTGGACAAGACTAAACCAACGTCATTTATAAGTTTAAAAACGCACACTATTATACAGTTTCTCCGAGTTTAGATATGAAAGAAAACCTGCGTACCTATTTAATTAAAAAAATTAAATATTTATTAATATAAAATAAATCGACTTACAAATCAAGCAATTCTCATCACTAGAATCATAAAAGCGCGGGAACGAGCCTGCTATCTCTTCACACTCGTAGCTTTCTTTGCAAGCGTAAAAAAAATGAAACATTTATGTCTCATTGGTTTTTTATGGCTCACTCATGTCTCTCGAAAGAAGTGAAATAACTCTTTTTTACTAAGTTCCTGAGCGTGGAATGGTACTCATACATTTCTGATTAATTTTTATACATTTTTTATATACGAAGCAGTAAGCTTTTATATTAGTTTGTTGGTAGAATTGATATTCATCTTTATTTAATATCAAAAATTATATTACGTAAGTATATTATAAGTAGTAGGTAGAATATATATACCTCTTTTTTCGGGTGGGGAAATTTTCCTTATGTATGCCGCCTCGCTCGGGGATGCAGGACGGTTACGTCGGGCTCTCCGGCCAGGTGGCCAGCAGCTTTGTTTTTGTAAATACTTGTAAACCAGTAAAGATTGTCATAGATGTTGGTATAACAACCGGGACCGATAGCTTTTCGTGCTCTCTGAGACACGGAGGGGTTTTGATGTGTTAAGAATGGTAACCCATCCATAAACTGACCGCTGCAAGCGCAGTTTAACCTGCAGATCAATGGGTCAGTATGGTTATTATTTAAAGGAAACCTATCAAAATTTGTCACTTGCACGTTGGCGACACTGTAAAACGAAACGAAATAGTTGCGTAAGCATTAAAAGATTCAAAGTTCCCCAACTGCCAACACAACGTTTCCTCGCGGAGTATTGGCAACCTTGCTCACAGACAGGAACACAACACAGCTCAAAGCAGTGTTATTTCACTTAGATTTTCTACAAGACGGAGGTACTTCCCCAGTAGCTCCAATTTGTATGGAATTCCTCATCTATATATGTCCGGAAAGAATAAAAAAATATATTCTTCTCTCCTCCATTTAAGCAGGTGTCTCGTTTTCTTTGATATCCTGTATAAATTACTGATCTAACTACATATATAAATATACAACGCATGCGTCACATATCTACATACGTTTTTCAGTATTACGACCAGCATGACGTCAAGGCTAGGAAGTTGGTCGCGGGTAGCCGTGCCTTCGCATAACAATTTCAGCTTATGCAAGTCCAGAGTATTGGTTTGACCTATATAGGGCAATAGGTTTTATGTGACTTCAGATGTCTGGCTCTTGCATGCAAGTAGAATATTCAATGAGAATATACGACAGTAAGCCGTCTGGTGTATTGAAATCTGGTGTAAAATAAGATCTTGTTGTAATACTTTCAACCGCAGATAGGTGGCTGATATTCTGCGGGTCAGTAGGTACTTTGAGTACTGCTATCTGCATTTGTTTCTTTTAATATCTGACTGCCAAAGGAGGGTAATTGTTTTTAAATTAGTAACGTTTTGCCACTATTGGGTGTCAAGTTCTTAATTCGATTCAAAGGTTGAACAAAAGTGTTATTATGTTTTTCTATGAAAGTCTTAGTACCTGATCGGAGATTCAAATTGGGGACGGTTAATGGCAATAAGCTCGCCTCGGACCTTATTTCCTACCGCGAACGTCCAGTGTCGGACCCTCCTCGACGGCCAACTGTAATGTAACTGTTAATGGGCGACGGACGCGGTTAATGGCAATAAGCTCGCCTCGGACCTTATTTCCTACCGCGAACGTCCAGTGTCGGACCCGACGGCCAACTGTAATGTAACTGTTAATGAGCGACTGACGTCCAAGCTCGCCTCGGACCTAAAACAAAACGGCGACCTATCGGTGTACAGAGGCCAGCACATTAAGCTACCACGATCTGTGAAATTTCTTTGATTGATTTTCAACTTTAAAACAAAACTATAAGGTTCATATTCAATTGGGAAAATTTGACAGTTTTGGATAGTTTAACCTGCTGTCTGGAAATTAAAGCGTTCTGCGTTATTCATCATAATTATGATCCTTACATCAGCCAAACGACGCTGCTGAATAAAAGCTTCTACCATACATTTACATAAGGACCTGGTAAAATTATGTTAAAAGCCACCAACATCCAACTACTCCTTATGTAAATAGCACCTTATGTATCACATTATTAAATACTTTCACTTTCACTTTGACTTGGACTCGAAGTTACAGGTAGGAACTGTGTTATTCGTAAAGTAACACTGCTTTGAGCTGTGTTGTGTTTCTTACGGTGAGCAAGGTTGCCAATGCTCCACGAGGAAACGTTGTGTTGGCAGTGGGGGGACTTTGACCCTTATACTGCCAACCCAACTATTCCTCTTTCAATACAGGGTCGGCAACACGCAAGTCATACTCCTGGTGTTGCAAGCGTCTATAGGCTACGGTAACCGCTTACCATCAGGTGAGTCGTGTGCTTGTTTGCCACCTTAGTAGAATAAAAAAAATATAGTCAACCCAAAAAGCCAAGGTCGAATAACCCATAGAAATGTCAGAATATTCGTTAAAACTTCAAGACATATTGATAAAGTACTAACGAAGTATCAACTTGCTCGTCGAAGTTGTTCAAGCTACTGAGATATGATCGAATGTCGGGAGGAACAAGTTTTGTGGATTAATTACGGTATCTGATGAACTGGAGTACATGATATGTATGTATATAAGAGGTATACGAGTAGATATTATACCTCTAAGCACGCAAACAATTAAAAAGTATGATTACTCCTATATTCTTTCGATTACTAATTTGCATTAAGGTCGTGCATTCCTAGGTTGAGCAGTGTTAACAGCAATAAGCTCGCTCCTTTATTACATGGAACCTAAACATATCGGTGGACTGTGTGTGTACATTAGTGTACCTTCACATCTACGTGAGACTAAATGTGATTCGTTCAAAACTTGTTTGCATTTTAAATATATTTCCAAATCGTCCTTTCATTTCATCATCTTATTTCCACCGTTAGCAGTACAAAATTAACATTTTAGTCCTGAAATGGGTGATTTGGAATTTAAAAATAATTTTCCAAAAAATCTCAAATGTCAAATAAAACACTCATTCATATCCTCTACAAGTCGAAAACCGTTTATCAAAGCAAAAAAAAATGGGTTTATATTCTAAAAATATTTCAATTACATTTTAATGAAGATAAATGTCCACCATATTTATTAAAGGACAAGACATCTCTAAATTGTATCTTGAAGGAAAGGAAACATTTGCACAAAGCCGATGAATATCGCAGTACCAGGAATTCATAACATCAAGCGGGGCTATTCTTTTCATTCCAGCGAGCGTCCCGGCTTCTCAGATTTGTACCCTTCATTCCCAAAAAAGGCCTTTGTTTGATTTAACGACGGCAAGCACGCTTTCGGCCCTTGTTCCGGACGTCCGACCCACAACCGTGTATTTTTTTCTTTATATTTAAAGTGTTTCCATCAAGCCTAGTTCGTGGACACCTGTACCTCTGAAATCCTCACTTTATCCTGATGTAATGACACCTTCGTAATCCCAAGTTTACACAAGTCCGGCTATGTATAAAAAAATATTCAGCTTACATTTTTTTTACAAAGTTTGTACAGGGCTCAGTATTATAGAATTTAGTATTGGAAACTCTGAAAAGGTGTAATTATTGGAATTATTAAACTCCCATTTTCATCATCGTTTACGCGATTAAAATAGGACAAATAGAGACACAAAGGACCAACATAGCAAATACTTACTATATGACTATGTATACGAAAAAAAAGTATGCAATCCAGTCCAAATTTTCTAGTGCCAAGAAATTAATTGTAAACCTATTATTCTGAGGAACATTGATTAAGTAACCGTATATATACACGAGTATCTACTAAGACTCCATTAGTACAGATAGGCAAAGGTCACTTATCATACAGCCTATTAGTTAATTCATTACGTACGATTTAGATGTCAGAAGTGAATACTGACAGCCGCAAACTAATCAAGTATTACAAGCGGCTGTGATGGGTGTCGATTTCAATGAACCGCAGATAAATTTTCAATCAACCTATTACGTATGATCGAATTGGGGTGCTCTGAAACGTGTTAGGTTAGTCTTTTAACGTGTTATTAAGCTGAGGAAAAATGAAATATGAAATAAAGAAACGTATAGCTTCGAGGGGCTCGTGGGTAATTAATATAACATTATCTTTTTGTATTTTTTGGCATTTTCCATGCTAAGATTTTTTAAAGTTATTTAGCGAAAGAAAAACTCGACCGCGGGCAGAATTCGAACCTGCGTCTTCTGGTTAGGTACACCAGACGCTACGACCACTAAGTCACCGCGAGTCCCACCCGCCATGACGAATTTTACCTTCACATTCAGAATTTACGTCTTTATGGTGACGTCAGTAACACCTATTGAAAAGCAAGAAGTTAGTTCAATGTCGAACGATGCCACCTACTAACTATATTTTTGTATTTTTTTGGCATTTTCCATACTAAGATTTTTTAAAGTTATTCAGCGGAGTTATCCTGCCCGCGGTCGAATTTTTCCCTCGCTAAATAAGTTTAATATAACATTGCTCTGTGCTGTGTTCCTGATGGTGATCAAGGTTACCAGTGCTATGTGAGGAATGTTGAGTTAGTGGTGGGGGAACTTAATTCCTCCCTTTATTTCTCTTTCGTTTAACAGGGTCGGAAACGCGCAAGTAATACCCCTGGTGTTGCAAGCGTCTATACGCTACGGTTACCGCTTACCATCAGGTGAGCCGTAAGCTAGTTTGCCACCTGTGGTATATAAAAAAACTCTGTTCAATTATTTTCCAAATTAAAGCTGTGCTTATCATGATCAGTCTAGGGATGGGTAATCATATTTAGCACATCGAGACTTGTCGATGCCTTGAATAGCACGTTAAGCTAGTCCTGATATTCGTGCGGACCCTGAGTTATAGCCAATTGAAGGTATTATGAGCATAATTTCACATAAACGAAACCTGCAAAGAAAAATATTTTTGACAGAACATATAAAATTATAAAAAAACGAAGTGATAGACCATTGTACTGCCAAGTATGTATTGTCTATACCTACTGTCGAAGGTTTCGAGTTCAAATTTAAGGTATGCCCCTCTGACTTTTCGAATTAACGTGGTTATTAATAATTAATTATCAGTCGCTTAAACGCTGAAGGAAAACATCGTGAGGAAACTTGCATGCCTTAGAGATTTTTCTCGACAGTTTGTGAAGTCTGCCAACCAGCATTAGGCTAGCGTGGGGGACTATAGCCTAATCCAACTCTATATGAAAGGAGACCCGTGCCCAGCAGTGGGACAGTATATGGGTTGATGATGATGATGACACAAATTATAAGAAATTACAGAATTTTCCAGTTCTTCTTCTACCAAAATTATGTCAAAAAAAGTCTCACAGCACAAACACGAATACACGTTCCACAAAACGATTACCCCGTTTATTACTCACAGCAAAATCCAGTTGAAAAGTCGTTGGCACGAGTGTAAAAGGTAACAAACAGAACATTTTTCTTGTAACATGGCAAAGTGCTTTGACTAAACCGGCCCCAGCCGGTAGCCCCAGGGATTAGAGACTGTTCTTGAAAAATACGTTCCTGGTTTGAATTTTTGTCTTTTTTAAAGTACGGAATGAAAAGTGCGAATGCATTTTTATCGGGAAATTAAAAAGTGATTGCTTTTCGAAAAGGGAATTCGTGTTTACACATTATTGAGCTTCGAGTTTTTGCCGTTTTGCATGTGAAATGACGAGCTTAATGTTTTTATTCTTCGATTTTTATCTGAAGGGAAAATATTGAAAGTATGAAAGTCAATTACCATTTTAATGAGATCTTATTGTAATAAAAGAAAACAAATGAGTCCAGTGTATTTGTGTTTCTACTTGCAGTCTCATTAGTTCAATTATATTATTCATCAAGTATATTCATTTTAACTGATGCTCATCCCTATTAATTGGATCGTTTTTATATTAAGAATTTGATGAAAGATGACAAACAAAGGAATTTAAATACGGCGAATGTCAGCAGCAGCATCCGAAGAGGTTGCCCTATGCAGATCTTATTGGTGAAGGTCAGGGGGTCTACTCCCTAAGCACGAAGTCCGTAGTTTCGACCTTCGTTACGGGCGTTTCCTACTCTCTACAATTACCTACGGACAGATGATTCGTTCGGGGCTCAAACTAAGAATGAATGAATTTGACAGTTGTCCCGACTCTCGATGTGTTTTTACCCGTTCGAAAAATTGAATTTGACACTTGTTTTATCGGACTCCGAAGTTTCGGAGAACTTTCGAACGGCTCGTAACTTCGTTGACGAAGATGGGAGTAGACCCTCAAGTCCGTAGTACTCGCACCCGGTGCTCGTGTGTATGATAAGATGTATGAACGTGGAAGAAGCAAAAGAAGTATGCAAGAATCATGGTAAGCGGCAGTTTCTAGTTTCTGCCTACCCTTGTGGAAAAAAGGCGTGAGTCGATGTTTCTATGTGGATTACACATACACTAAAGTAACTTGGTGTACATAAGCTTTCTCACGCCTCAAGCAAATACCGTGGCTCGATAATAGTTAATTTTCTACTATATCTACCTTTAATAATTAGAAAACTATAATGAATAACTTTTTATCTTTAACGTAAGCTCTAGTCTTTAAAATTTGTACACGATTTAATTGTAAGAATTGATACTAACATGGTTTAAAAATATATATACACAAACAGATGTGCGAGAAAGCTCAGAGATTCGTGAGGAAAAAACAACTAAAGCTTATGTTGGATTTTGGTGGAAGTGCAATCCATTGAGGTATTTTTACTCACGCTCCCCCCAGTTTCCTCGCACATCTTCTGGGGTAGATCTAACCTTACAACCGAATAGAAGACATACAGCCAAAGATTCATTTTACGTTCGGTATCATTATTCACTTTCAGATTTTTTAAATTTTAGTTTACAATATTCGCGAAAGGGCGTGCCGATACATATATTAGCAACTTTGGGTCGTGACTTCGCTAATTTCTTCCAGAACATCTCGTGATAAACGACTCTTCCTTTAGTCAAAGAAAATTGATTTTACATTGAAGGCTCCGTTTACATGTGTGCGGCGTGTGAGCGTTACGAACACACGACGGAGATGAACTAGGACACAATAGATTTATGTACCTACCTATTTACATAATGTGTCTGTGGAAGTGAAATAGCGTAACAACTTTATCTTACTGTTGTGTACCTACATTGAATTTTGTGAGCCAATGCATTGCCAATGATTGGTTTGTTCATATATTAATTTAATGAACCCAATAACAGTGAAATCGGTTACAGTAAGATTACAATTTATTATATTAAGCCCAGGTGACAGAAATAAATTTGTATTTGAATAACAATATTTAACGTAATTTTTTATGTGAGTGCGTTTTCAAACAAACTTTTACTACTTAAGGGAGACCTTTGCTCAGCAGTGGGAAAAAAATAGACCTGGAACTTAGACCTGTAGATTCTCCGAAGAGATTTTGTTCCGTGCGAGAATCAAACCTGCGACTTGAACCGCAAATATCAATCGTTCAATCCACTACGCGTGTGACTTTCAATAGTTATGGTACACAGGGCGATTTTTTTAAATATTAGATATGCTTTGGACGAAATGCATCGATAAACCTTCATAGGTTTTTCACAAAAGATCTGACCGCTTTGTCCCTTGTCAATACCTACGTTAAGTTTAAAAGTTCGATAAATACCTATTATATTTTTACGAAAGCTTCTAAAATCAGAGTAGGATGACCATACCAAAATTATAAATCTATTTTTTAAACAATACAAACTACTATTTATAAAAATAATACATACATAAATCATATAAATTTGTTTCTAGACTAGATTTGCTACTTTCAGAAAAAAAACATTCAAATTAATTACGTTAGTTCCGGGTACACTAGATTATTGTTTCATTCCATAAAGCCATTACGAGGAATCGATGGTCATAACAACCATTAAATACCCATAAAATATTAATTTCGCATGTAACAGATGGTCTATTTATGTTCACAACTCTAATAACAAGCCTGTGGGACAGTTTAACTAAATGTTATAGGTCAAACACTATAGTTTCGTTATTAATTTTAGTGGAAATAGTATTGCTACGATGTTATAATAAATTGAATCATCCTATTAATAAATAACTTGATAACGTACTAATGTTCTAATGAATATAAGGTATATTCATTTGATCATTTATTATTATAACAGTTTGTATTTTAAGGCCCAGTGATTTTGAAAGTACCTAGTTTTAAGTTTAAGGAACTGGTTTCAGAACTCATTTGATTGAATATAAGTAAACAGATAACCTTAACTATGTTAAAAGAAAGTCTATTGTGTATTAAGCATATAAAGAGCGTACCTACATATTATGTTTATGACAGTTAAGTAAATAGTAATAGTAAGCATTATTTTTAAACTACGCTGTTGGGGCACCAATTTCTGTCTCAGGCGGACTTAATGCATAAGACAGAATTTGACACTATGTTTGTGCATAAAGGTTTAAATTAACAAAAATAAAGTCTGTCAGGAAAAATACTCTGTCAAAGTATACTTGCGAGATAGTGCTCAGTTCTATCGATTTTGAAGAACTTCACAAAATGCTAAAAGCTGAATTTATTTTCTTAAAAATATTAGGTATGTCCTGAATTTTCGTGAGAGATGGCGACCGTGTATCGATGTCGCCTTTAACAACGTCACTGGGTGCCGTATCTCGAATACATTTGGGTCGTTTCAGTCACCATTACACGTCTTAGCTCACCGACGTAAACCATATTATATTGTTGCATTTTATTATTTTTTGAAGAACTTCGTTATTTGGGATTAAAGACTTAATACACCTGTGAGTTTTAAAGTGTGTAAGGAAAATTTTAACGCTCTGATGATGGTCTCTGGGTCCTTGTTGGACAAGGTTTTAGTGAGATAATAATCAAAAGAAGGCAAACATAAAACCTATTTCGAACCCTAACCTTTTTCGCATAATTACATCAATTGACAGGAATGTCAAATACCATCATTAAATTATTTTTCCATAAACAATTACAGTGAACTTAATAGTCTTTGACTGCAAGATATGCTTAATAGTGGTGGTGATTGCTTAATGGTGGAATCTAATGAAGCGTCTGGTTAGCTGCCACCCACACATCTGAGATCGATGCAAATATGTAGTTTTACTCTATTCCGTCTCGTGAGCACCATAGTCTAGGGCAGGTTTGAATTGCGTACTCCATCGGACACCCTGCTTGTGCTTCTCATCATGCCAGACTACGGCCAAACACATTCATATCGTCGATAAAAAAAGAACTGCAAACGTGAAAATATGCATTCGTAAAGGTCACCCATCGATTTCACAATGCGAGAATTCTCCGCACTCGGGAAGTTGGAATGTCAGCAGATGCCTTTTATTACGTCATCGGGCGTGAAATCCATAGTTGTCTGCAGACATGCGAGAAATGTGAAAGGTCTTATGTCGGTTCAACGATATCGATTCTATTTTGATGCTCACACAGATATTGTTGTAATTAGGTATGTATCTAGTCTTCGTGGCTAAGGAATAGCTACGCTGATCTATCGATCTGCAAAATATAATAAGCTAAGCTACCCGCGGTCAGCTTGTAGACAGGTGACGATGGTTGGTCAGGTTTTTCAATTTTAAGAGGCTCGGAAGATGAAGGTGGATTTTCTTCTTCCGATCCTTTTCCCAATTATGTTGGGATTGGCTTTGAGTCAGAGGTGCGTGCCTTGGGTTCGAACTCGAGACCTTCGCCTTGGCAGTCCAATGGTCATACCGCTAGGCTATCACTGCTTTTGCGTACTAATAATTAATTATAACTCGCTTAAACGGTGAAGGAAAACATCGTGAGGAAACCTGCATATCTTAGAGATTTTTCTCGACGGTGCCCGGTGTGTGAAATCTGCCAACCCGCACTAGGCCAGCGTGGTGGACTACAGCCTAATCCCTCTCAATATGAGAGGAGACCCGTGCCCAGCACTGGGACAGTAGGTACTGTCCCATATAGGTATATGGGTTGATGATGATGATGGTTTTCAGTTTAACCAGATGCGGCTGAATACAGTATTTTACACGAAGCGACTGCCATATTTAAAGTCGCATAACGTGCTATGCTTGAAGTTTCTCTGAAGGAAAAAACCGCAACGAGGTTATCCGACAGAGAACCAAAGTAACCGACGTAGACATGTTCTCGAGTGGAGACCGTGACTCGGCAAACGTAGTGTAGGACGCCCTCCGGCAAGATGGAGTGATGATTTGCGAAAGGCTGCTAGTAGAAGCTATATGTGAAAAGCCGAGGACAGGGTGAAATGGCGCACATTAGGGGAGGTTTACGTCCAGGAGTGGACTAACATAGGCTGATGATTATTGCCATCAGACCTCCGCAACCCAATCAGGCCAATAACAATATCCTGAGGATAAACTGGTTGTCAGGCTTTTTGGGCTTCTTAATACCACTAACGATTGTCATAGAATCAGATGTTCCCATGAAAACCGGGACCGACGGCTTTACGTGTTAATTAATTAAAATTTTCTTTCACTAAAATAACTCAACCAAATAGTTTTTACACCTTGTTCCACATTTTCAAATATCTGTCATCGTAAGAGCTCCGGAACAAAGCTTTCATGGGAATGGCAATCCATTAGGCTGCACTCTATCGATACAAAGACCATGACGTGTCACTTGTGTCAGTATGGTCAACACTGTCGCATTGCATTTGCAGGATACGCTTTTAACCGTATCATCAAAGAGCCAATACAGATATTGGTTCTGTACTAAGTTCAATGATATTACTATGCGCTTAAACTAAGAATAAGATCGTAATTGTGGACAATTTCACTCGTTATTATGATGATTGATTATTATGATTGTGATAACTAGCGACCCGCCCCCCACCCCCCCATCGCACGGGTAAAATGTACTAACAACATACATTGTATTATACATATAAAGCTTCCTCTTGAATCAGTCTATCTGTTAAAAAAAAGCCGCATCAAAATCCGTTGCGTAGTTTTAAAGATCTAAGCATATATAGGGACAGACAGACAGTGGGAAGCGACTTTGTTTTATACTATGTAGTGATAATTCTACAGTCTCGTTTAAAGGCCACAATCAATTTACTTAGTATCTATAATCTTTATAAAGTTGTATAAAAATCCATTATCAACGTATTTGTTTTGATAAAAATAAAATATAGAATTATGATAAAGCAAAGGAATTATATCTTTGCATTTTCCATGGTAAGATTTTAAAGTTATTTTAGCGAAGGAAAAATTCGACTGCGGGCAGGATTTAAACCTGCATTTTCTGGTTAGGTATACCAGACGCTATGACCACTAAGCCACCGCGAGTCCCACTCGCCAGGTGGAAATTTGCCTTGACATTCTGAATTTACGTCTTTATGGTGAAGTCAGTATCACCCAATAGTGTAGTTGTAATTACATTATGAGGCGATTGTTCGATAGCAGTGTTAGCCTAGTGATATGATACCATTGGACTACCAAGTAAAAGCTCCCAAGTTCGAATCTAAGGCACGCCCCTCTGTTTTCGAAATCATGTTCGTATTAATAATTAATTATAACTCACTTAAATGGCCAAGGAAAATGTTGTGAGGAGGTCTGCCAACCCGTAGTAGGCCAGTGTGGTGGACTATAGCTTCACCCTGAAAGGAGTGGAACAGTATGGAGTTCCATGATGATGATAATCGTCAATGTTAACCAAACTTAAATAGAGATAAAAAAGATAACTCATTTTTCAATAACCAAGTCATTTAAAAAATGAGATAAAACACCATAGACGATAAAATATCTTAGTGACACTGACATTAACTTGGAAAATGAAAAGTATATAATATTATGTTCCATAAAATTATTTAAAAGCTACCATAAAGTCTACACAATAACTTTAAAATTAATAGTTTTATGGCAGCTGTTGAGAAAAATATCAATAATAGAACGAAGACGGACAGTCTTCAGCGGAAGAATAAAAGAGAATTATGTTCTTCATAACGTAATATTACTTACCATCAAGCCTGTATTCCTGGAGAGTTAAGCAGAGGCGTACTTCTGTATACTACACAGT
This sequence comes from Acronicta alni, assembly GCA_964056405.1. Lineage (NCBI taxonomy): Eukaryota > Metazoa > Arthropoda > Insecta > Lepidoptera > Noctuidae > Acronicta > Acronicta alni. Next base: position 13,320,129 of record OZ043919.1, read on the forward strand.
TCCTTCGTATGTCTTAGGTCTATGTAGGTAATAGACGAGCCTATTGCCCTTCATCATCATCATCATCAGCCTATATTAGTCCACTGCTGGACGTAGGCCTCCCCTAATGTCTAGTGGTTTGAGTGTCGGACTGCTGATCATGGGGTCATGGGTTCGATTCCCACAGGACACATATATTTGTGTGGTTAAAACATAAGTATTTGTGTTTGTCTGGGTGTTTCTATGTATTATAAGTATGTATTTACAAAAAAAAAGTATATAAGTATTATATCCGTTGTCTAGTTAGTACCCATAGTAGAAGCTCTGCTTAGTTTGGGACTAGATGGTGCTGTGTAAAATTGTCCAAGAATATTTATTATTTATTTATAATGTGCGCTAATTCACACTGTCCTCGGCTTTTCGCATCCAGCTTCTACCAGCACCCCTTCGCAAATCATCACTCCATTTTGCCGGAGGGCGTCCTACACTGTTGCCTTTAACTGGACACAAATCCAAAACTTCGAGCATCTACTTAAAATTTCATAGAGAAACCCAACAACACTGCTGAAATTCTGTGAATCAAACCGCAGCAAACTGCTCAACAAAGGCCTTCCCCATCGACATCCACAAGGACCGGTTATAATATGGACCACCTGCATCAATCGACCTCCAGCGTTTTTTTACCAGATTATTTGTCCATCTCGTTGGAGGCCGTCCTTCGCTGCCGTCCGAAAAGCGCAGTTTTAAATGGCAAGCGCATCATCAACTCATTTTACAATAATACGATTTTTAGTCGGTACGGTCAACAAAAGAGTTAGGTATACAGGCAGCTAATTAATAATCTGTGTTTTGATAAAGATAGTGTAATAATGTATCACGCAATATGTGTCAAAACGTAGGTATTATAAGCAGCTACATACCTAACCCTTTGGCGCGTAATTATTTATGTCGAAATTTGTATAAAAATGCACATTTCGTTTGCTATCTGTATACTTAACTCTTTTGTTGACTGTACGAGTCCGATATGCCCTGACGCCTCCCCGGCGGAAGCTCCTTGAAGATTTCCGTACTATAAAAGAGGCCAGTATCACAGGTTATATTTTCTCATTATATTTTATTTGGCCATAATAAATTTTATCGACAAATGACGGAGGATATTATTGTAGGCGCACGTCGAATTATGAGCGATAACAAGGCAGTGCGAGCCGAATGAATTATTCATCGATTCTTCGATCGATATGTCGCGGGATTCTTACCTAATCCCGTCTTTTCATAACAATTCTAAGAACCGCTGAATACTTTGAGGACGGACATAGCTTAATAAGTATGTCCTCGTAAATAGACTTTCATGTCGAATAATATTATTGCCGGTTTGTATAAATAAGCAGGTAATCCATTATTTTTTGGGAGGCTTTTTAGTTGTAGGTATGTCATTTATGTTTTTTAAGTTTACCTATATTGATTGTTTGTTAGAATTTTTATTCATATCTTAAAAACACCATCCATTCGTATCCCCTTTAGGTTAAGCAGAGGTGGTCTGATACTCACATCCTGGGAAGCATGAGTCCATTGCAACTAACGGGGCACAAATCTGAACCTCAATCCCTACCCCGAAAGCCAATAACCCTACCTTGCAGGGTACGGTTCTCCTTTCAGAATAAGAGGGATTAGGTCCACTACGCTCTGCACACGCCATCGAGAAAATGACTTTACCGTTTAAGCGAGTCCTATTTATTAATACGCGAATAATTTCGAAAAGTCAGAGGTGCGTGTCTTGGATTCGTACTCGAGACTTTTGTCTGGGCAGTCCAATGGTCATATCACTAGGCTATCATTGCACACATTACTTCTATTTTAAGGCAGTTAAAATATTTTAACTAGCTACTGTATAATGTACCACAACAATAGTACAGTGCATTACAAAATGCACTTCTAACATCCGCACCAGTGTGATGTATGCATGAAGATGATGAATTAAAATTTGAATGGTTTTTTTTTTGTCTTATTATAATTATTATAATTTTTATGTTTTATTGTATACTGTATGTACTATTTTATTTTAAAAATATATTTTATCATTTTGAACTGTACCACGCCTTGGTACAACATAATTTAAAATAAATAAAAAGTGTAATTACAACATGATAGAAGTTGGAAAGCATTTTGTTTATAACAAACAGACAAAATATGGATTTGGGGACCTTTGTATACTCTAACCCACATGTTTTTTTTTAATATCTTCAATGTACAGACACAGCTTTTTTACAGTTTTATAACAGTATATATTAGAATCGCAACAAATAATGACAAATAGCTTCCAGCTCTAAAATAACTTAAACTGTCCAGTCTTCTACCTACTTTGCTCTTTACAAAAGCTGTTACAGCAACATAATAACTTCAGAAAGTTCTATTAAAAGGAGGGAACATTTATAAAGCAGACAACTGCATCAGACTTTGCTTAAACACAAAGGAGAGCTGACATCTCCTATAAATGTTATTATGGACCTTAGTTCTTACTATTAAGATAAACGACTAGCATTTTCTTTGACTTAAAAGATAAATTCATCAACATTCGCTGTAGGAATGTTAGTCTGAATATTTAATCGGTGCAGGTGAAATGAAGTTAGCTTACCGGTTTTTCTACATTTCTTGGTAAACATTGCCCTTTATTTAGAATATCTTCTGCTACGTGGGTGCGTACAATAAATACAATCCTCCTCCTCGTATTCCTCAATGCTGAGGGTCGTGACCTTCCCTAGGAATTATTTTATCGCGGATGATACATACAGATATAGCTGACAGACTTAGCAAGCTTAAGTGGCAATGGACGGGGCACATAGCTCGTAGAACTAATGGCCGCTGGGGCAAAAAGATTCTCGAGTGGAGACCACGCACCGGAAAGCGCAGCGTCGGACGAGATGGACGGACGACTTGGTAAAGATCGCTGGAAGTCGTTGGATGCAGACGGCTTGTAACCAGTCCTTGTGGAAGTCTATGGGGGAGGCCTTTGTTCAGCAGTGGACTTCCTGTGGCTGATATGATGATGATGATATGATGGACGATATTTCACCATCTGTTTCGGTCACCCGCTACCTGGACGGCGTCGTGAACGGTGATGGAGAGTGAGTTACTGATCTGGTCTGTCTACCTTGTGGGACTGCAGCCTCATAGTGTTATTTTGCCATATTTTATTTTACCAGTAAAAATCAGTTCTTCTAGATTGTCACCTGTTTTCCTTGCTGTATGGCCAAAGTACCTACTCTAGAATCCAATGTAGGCAAATGGTACAGAGGCCATCACATCAAGCAGGTTTTATGGCAATAGACTAACCCTCAATTATATGGGACCTAAATCAAACTGTGGATGGGCGTCTGTACATCTCTGCCTAAAGCTGAGGCTAGACAAGCTTGAGCAGGATTCCTGTAAAAAGATTCGCCAGTTAGGAAGTTAATAGCGAGGCCCAGGGTAATGTTTGCTGCCTGGTGAAGATTTACCATCGCACTTTACTCTGTATTCCTGAAGGAATTTTGTGTCACCAAAAGTTCGATTTTATGACAGCAAAAAGGATAGACATAGGTTAAACTTGCCATGCTTGCTTAATTTCATAATTAAAAAAAAAAAGATAAATGTGATAAAATTGCACATATTATTATCACCAATATTCAACACGTACGATGAGTGACAACACAATCATAGACACATTTCGCCAAGTAAATAGAATGTATCTTGTTGCTCAGTGTAACTTCCATATTCAGCTGTCCAATATACATAATAAATACATTATGAAATACGAGGAAAAGCTACTTCGGACAGGAAAATCCAATTCCATTGCAATTTCTTTTTGATAGTCCGTCAGATTATTTTTCGTTTGTAGATGAGATTTTTGAGGTTCCGTAAGTAGTCCTAGTGAGCCAGTGTGGCTGACTAGGACAACATATGGAAAAGTATAAATAATTAATCTACATTAATTTAGCAAATCGATCTACACACTACAAGTAATAAAATTTTAAGGATTTAAAAAGAAAAACACTAAAGAGGCTTAAATTAAGCTTTTATTAATCATTCCAATTGTACGACCATGTACATAAATATTTTAATTTTAAAATGGCCAAAGGACTAACGAAAATTATATACGCCAACAATCGCTTCTTATAAATACAAATCAATTTCATAATTCAATTTATTTTTATACATCACACTAATATTATAAAGGCGAAAGTTTGTGAGTGTTTATGTTTGTTACTCGTTCACGATAAAATACTCAACGGATTTTGATGAAACTTTACTGTATTATTATTTATACATCAGAATAACATATAGGGTAATTAAAAGTAACTTTTCCACGCAGACAAAGTCGCGGGCTAGAAGCTAGTTGAATAATATATTTACATTTAGGTACTTCAGAAAACATAATCGAAAAGTGCAAATTTAATATTGCTACATGGCTTTGGGTTTGATTATGTTAGCGTTAATTGGCAACAATATTGTAAAAAAAACTGTTTAAGTAATATTATTAATTTGGATTAGTATTCTAAAAATATCATCAATTCTAAGAAATTACCATATTGGTATAATAAGAAGAATTAAAATTGCTTCTCGCACCTAATATCAATTCTGTCCTTGTGTTGTTGGAAAGAAAAGAATGGTTGTACAATAATTAATAACAGTTTACATATTTTTATGTTATTTTGTAAACAATGTTTTTATGATTAAAAGGTTTTTACAGTTGAAGCAATTGTCAGCGTTATTTTACGGATGTTACCTAATACGCCTAAATGTATCTATATTACATTATTAATATATTCTCTATACAATAGCACATAAATAATTAATCTATTTTAAAATATATTTCGCTTCAATATACACATTCTCTTAACTTATCACATCTTTTAGCCTAACAAATAAACTTTCTACAGTAGTCAGTGTAAAGAGCTGCAGGAAGACTTTCAACACCAATTTGGGAGACGGAATCTCGTCACGGAACTCTAACTCGATTTTCCCCAAACAGGTTTTCTTATTGGTCTAACCAAATCATACAATAATATTGAGTTAATATCTCCCTGAAGTGTAATTCCATTTACCCCAAGTTTTCCCCAAAGGGGCTAATCGAATTGTTCCCCAAACAAGTCGTCCCCCGCTTGGCAATTACGATTAAATACCATAACCTCCGCTTTACAGCGTTACACTAATCATATCGAAAATATTCTGCTGAAATATAATTATTAGACAATAATTTAATTCTCAAAATACATTCTCAATTTGAAAATCACCTACCAACATGAAATATTCTGATTACAAACGAGAAAAACAAAACTATCATTTATTTATAATTTCTTACAATACAAAAAACTCATTTCTTAGAATTATGTGAGAATAACAACAACTAATTAAAATTATAGAGGTAGAGGCGAAACAAGGACTCAATACGTAGGTATACACAAGTACTTACAATCCCCAGGGAAGTAAGTTCTGAATATTTCATGGTGACCTTTAATCTAGTAGGGTAAGACAACACTGAAAGCAGCAGCGAGAAAGGATTTTATTACATAGTGTTTATTAAACCTCTATTATTATTACTCTGATATACATATCAAATGGAACATTGGAGAATTGCAAATTTCTCACAGTAATACTACATTGATTATTTCAAAGTACGCACAGTAAGTTCAATATCTACCTTAATTTAATTATTGTGTTTTATTTTTGATTTATCATTAACATGTCACCTATTCCAATGTAGTTAGATATCCAGAAACAGCTTTTAAACGCGTTACCGTAATAAAAATAGCGATAGTTTGGTTAATCCTTGGAACCCTGTAGTAAATAGGTCAGATAGGTATAATTGACATACAAAAGCTCAGGAAGAAAAGGACACATCCAAAGGTAGATTGAAGCACGCAACAATAACCATAATCTTAAAATTAACATCCACTGTAACAATAAACTTTGGTTACATTACAACATTAATGTATGAACACAGTAAAATTATGTTTACATTTCAATTTATTTATAGTACAGAGGTCAGCACGTTAAGCTACCACAATCTGTGAATTTTCTTTGATTTAATTCCAAACAAGGTTCATATTCAATTGGAAAAAGTTGACAGTTTTGGATAGGTTGAGCTGCTGTCGTCTGTACTTAATGTAATTTCAAACGAGATGCTTATAAGGATCAGTGTTTGAAATTAGAATAGATGTACAAATAGGGGTGTAAAATTGTAAAATATATATTATGTAGCAAAACAAAGTTCTTTAGGACAACCTTATTCCTTGAAAGTGAGACGAGGAAGCTTAAAGGTACACAAGTAGTATAATATAAATAAATGGTACCTAAGAAATATTGAAACTACAATCTATAAGCAGCTTCGCAGGTAAAATATTTGATCGGGGACAGGCAAGATTCATAGCGTCATTCAATTTAATTGGAGTGTAAATTCGCGGAATATGAGTCCGCAGCCGAGGATCCAAAGTGAGTACTTTGGTAGACAGCTTGAGGTGGCGTTCGCCTGGCTTGTGTCGGAATGTGGTTTCTTCAAACTAAGTTCATTGACCGCGACTGCAAACATTAACCAACATGAAACACACCTAAGTACCCACTCATACGTGGCAGGATACCTAATGACGTTAAGATAACGCAACCTTTGCGAATTAGCCCAAAATAGTATCCGCAGCGATTGTCTGAAACGGGATGTACAAAATTGTAATGAATTGATGTTTTTTTTAAATTTAGATACTTTTATTAAATGAAATTTCGATAAACTTTTCCCCGAATTATAATTTCATTATTAACATCGATCTGGTCTAAGTAGATATTATCAACCCAACAATTTTCACTTGCAGAATTATACTCCTAGTTTCTACCAACGTTGAGGAAAAATGCTTCAACAAAAGTTGTCCAACTATAGTTTATGTACTCTCTCGTGTAATCAGAAATCCATTGAGCTTTATTAAATGTAGTTAGTATTTACTTGTAAAACGAACACTCTCGTAAATGAACACTGATTAAAAATAAATGGTATACTTCTTACTAGTTACAATTCGTTAGTCTTAATTTTATAGACCGCACTCAGATCAGACTTTTGCTTATTTTGAGCTCAAACTTAACTCACTCGCTAAGTTTCTTGCGGGATTCGCATTAATGTAAATGAAAGTTTGTTTCGCAGTTCGTTTTTAAGTTTAACCAACTTCCTCCAAACAGAATAAGTGAGAACATTTTAGTTTTTGACGAAGTTGCAAGTGTAACGTTTAGTGAAAAGTATAAAATAAATTGAATTTGTCAAAAATCTCTTACAACTCTTTATTCTGTAATTATTGTATTATCAAGGACAATCAAAAGGAGCTAGACCACCTATCTACTTCCATTACGGTCTTTTTAAATACACTGGGTAATAAGTATATCCTTAAAAAATCATCGATACATAAGTCCAGAACGAATACAATTAGCCAAAAACTTACCAGTAACAGTTTGTTTCTTAATATCTGCGTACTTTTCCCCGGGACCGACTTCATCAGGTATGGTGGCTGTACAAGTGAGTTGAAGTCTTCCATGTGCGGGAGCTCTGAGCTCTGCTATGGACACCCATAAAGATATGGGGACAGCTGGCGGCACACGCGGTCTTTCTTGAATCTACAAGGAACAAACAAGATGGTAAATTTAACAGCCGACTTTCACTTGCCCTATAGTCATGGCCATGGGATTCGTACAATTCACCACGAGTATGACAGGCTGATCAAGCTGTTGCTGGACTTTTTCAATCGACGAGGCCTTGTCTCAAATTCTAATAGAACGCACGCGTGTGGCAAACACGTGTCAGCTGCTGGGGCCATTATCTGGTCGGGCAGTGGAATCCCTATTTCAATCGCCCGCAGGCCACAGCCCCTGGAGGGGCCCAAGGTCTCTCTGTGCCCTCTATCACACGGTGCGTCTACTATCAGGAAAGAGGTGGATGCTTCTCTCTTCAATTTTCCATCGCGTCTTTTACAAGTATAGCTTTCTCGCAGTAAGAGGCACTGGCTTCCGATGCGCTCTTGTTTCCGACCATGGTCCGAATGACGGAATGCAGTATGGTGTACCTCACCTTCACTGAAAGAGGCCTATGGCCTACGTCCAGTAGTGGATGAACATCTAAGAACTGATGACGATGATAATGATAAAGGAATGGATTACAAAAACGTACGTATGCAAGTACCTTAGTGTTGATATATTTTTAAATATACCTTAAAAGTTGTTATTGATTTGTAAGCTACTTTAATTTTCAATTAATGTATCAAAACTGCGTGGCACTCTCATGCTTACTTGGCAGGCATGTTTTACGATTAGAGCTTCTGTAAATCACCTTGATATAAAGCATAATGTGATCGGAGCAAATAACGAATTAGCTAATATACGAACGGTATCATAAAATTTACGTAAACATGCACCCCATAAAATTATCGTGGGCATACTTATCAACGAATTCTGGGCAAACTCCTTAGGTAGAGAATACTTAAATAAAGCATGTAACTTTGAAAACATTTCTTGAATGTTCTAAAACAATTAAATATTCCTCAACGGCCTTAACTTCGGGGAAATTATAAACGTAATCCCGGCTCAGCTGCCAAACTTGACTAATTTTCCCTTCTTACAAGTACTTCACAGAATGTCAAAGAATAGGAAATGGCTAATACAATTATATGGATTTGGTAAAAAATCTATTGTACCTTATGGAGAGGTTGAGATAATGGTAAAATCTAATAAGCAGTAGTAGTAATGTATGTTTATGATTTTACTTTACACAATACTTGATTTTTGGGCATCATTTAATTATTTTTTATACCACAGGTGGCAAACAAGCAAACGGTCCACCTGATGATGAGCGGTTACCGTAGCCTATAAGAGCTTTGCCGATTCTGTAAAACGAAAGAGGAATGGTTGGGTTGGTAATATAAGGGTCCAAGTCCCCCCACTGACACAACGTTTCCTCGCGGAGGACAGGCAACCTTGCTCACCGTAAGAAACATAGCTCAAAGCTTTTTTATTACACTTCGATTTTCTGCGAGGCGGCGGTACTTCCCCAGTCATTCAGCTCCAGTTTGAGTTGAATTACTGCCACTATTGTTAAAATCACTTCCCATCTCCAAAAAATTACTTCTTAAATGCTGTGTACTATAGTACAATAATATCTTCAACCTTGTGCATCTTTAATATAGGAGATCACATTGTGCGAAATGAGATCAAACTGCTAACAGTTTATATGGTTGAATGATTGAATGCTACAATAGATTGCCACAGATAGGTGAATTTAAATAAAGAATTTTTATTCAACTACACTTACGTCACAATAATAATATGAAAAATAAATTTTCAAGATATTTTCACAAGAAATAAATGTTGAGAAATCAAAAACGTTCGAGCGGTCAATTCTCATTGCTATTGAAAATGGTTGTGAATTTAAACGGGAATGAAGGAAAAGTTTATTGAGATACAAAATCACTTGTACCCGATCCCAATCGACTTTGGATTGAGATTGTCTTTTGTCATTTATTGGGCCCGCTTTGTTTTGTTCTTTATCTACTACATTCAAAACGATGAATTCATTCCCTTTAAATTGCAAGATTAAAAGTCGTTCGTGTTTTAATAGTTACAATAACTATTCCATTTTCTTTCTAATTAATCGGGAAAACACTATCTCCAACATCTTTGTACATTTAATTTTACAGGAGTTGTATTACAACACTTAATTAAAAATTCTACGCCTGACTTCTTTACACATCAATAAAATAAAATTAACGTTTATATTACCCGACGGTTAATTAGTGGTGGAGCAAAGAAATTGTTGACACAGAAATGTGAGCACGAAATTGTTTTGCTTGTACGAGGCGTCAACAGTTTGATTAGTTTTATCTTGATTACAGAAATTAATATCAACGTTTATTCAAGTTGCAACAGAATGGTTTAGAAAAAATATTTTAAAATCTTAAATATAAAAAAAAATTATGAAAGTTTTACCGTCTTTTATGTGGTAGAAGAAACTGATTTAGGTAAATATGGACACAATTACTAATTATGATTACCTAATCTATTTAACAATGCTTAGGAAGGAATGATTATCCCGTAATTTTAGAACTTTAAATATTATCACGAATAGGATTTGAATTGTGTAGCAAAATATAATAAATCAACCCTTTGCAATGGTCAAAATGGGAAACGATATTAAATAAAACTGACGCGTTCTTTCTCTAAAGTCCAACATATCACTCGTAAAATTCTTGTTCAGTTCATTGGAGTATTTTTTATACTACTAAGGTGGCAAACAAGCATACGGTCCCCCTGATGGTAAGCAGTTGCCGTAGCCTATAGACGCTTGCAACACCAGGGGTATCACTTGCGCGTTGCCGACCCTGTAAAACGAAAGAGGATTAGTTGGGTTGGCAGTATAAGGGTCAGTCCCCCCAGTGCCAACACAACGTTTCCTCGGCCAACTGGGTGGGTGTCAACGGTGACAACGGGATAGAGCACTGGCAACCTTGCTCACCGTAAGAAACAATACAGCTCAAAGCAGTCTTATTTCACTTCGATATTCTGCAAGGCAGAGGTACTTCCCCAGTCGGGCTGCTACAATATGAGTGGAATTACTGCCCTACCTCTCTTCAAAAAAGGTGTGAAAACGTAACGAACAGACGGACAGTCAGAGTTACTTTCTAGTTTATATGTTATAGTGTAGATTACAAACCTTAGCCATTTCTTCACTCTGCTGGTCCTTCAAAGTGCACTTATGATGCTTAGTAACGTTCACTGGTGGTGCCACTGTGGTTTCACTGACCAGCGCCCAGTATTTAGCGGTGTAGTTGAACTCGGGCGCCAGATATCGATGCTGGTGCTTCCTGTGGCGGTAACCACCTCCCCCCTTCGTGCGAGTGGAGCTTGAAACCCGGTAGGAGAAATATTTCACTGATTCTTCATCAACCTTAACGAGGAAGTAAAATTAATATTAATCGAGTAAAATTGATTGAATAAATATAGGTGATCAAAAAAACAATTATAATGCATAAATGTCCGGTGGGGTGTGTTGTTGTTGTTGTTAGGTTTGATTTGTTATGTTGAATTTCATTGCAATTCACCTATGATGAATTATATCAAACTCATAAAAGTATTTTTTTGTGCTATTTTTGTCATTACCGTCTTCGTTGAAGATGTAAAGCGCAATTAAATTTTCACGATTTTATATTATTTATCTAATTATGCCTGCATGTTGCACAGTATGGTGTCTTATAGCTCAAACTCATAAAAGTAATTATTTTCTGTGCTATTTCTTTAATTACCGTCTCTGCTGAAGATAAAATTCGCAATGAAATTTTTACCACCACCGGAATTTATATTGTTTATCTAATTATGCCTGCAAGTTGCATAGATTGATGTATATAGCTTTAAAAAAAACATAGTCACCTTCTCATTATCGATGTACCACGTAAGTCGTGGCGCAGGCGCAGCGGGCGCACTCGTGCAATTGGCGCGTAAAAGCCCCCCCACCACCACGTCTGGTTTCCCAAACGTTATGATAGGTGGGTGTTTTTGTGAATCTGAAAATGTAATAAGTGAATAAAATGGAAATAAAAGAATTATTTGCCCCTGACTTTCCAAAGTCACTCGCTAAAAAGGTGAAGAAAAACCTGCATGCTTGAGTGATTTTATCGATGACGTGTGAAATCTGCCAACCCAAAATAGGCCATAATGGCTGTATACAACCATGGGTTCATGATGATTCTACGTCCAAACATGTTTGAGTTCTGCGTACTGTAATAAAGTATTTATTACTTCCAGTATTGTGTCTAAATTAAGTCGTATCTTTATTAATAAATGAATAATTTTTGAACAAAACACTTCAGCAGTAAAACAAAATAAACAACCCTAATGTAATTGTAGACATCGTCATAAACAGAAATGTTAAATGTAATTTCACAATTATATTTACAACTTGAAACTAACGTAGAAGCGACGATTCATTTAATTAAATTGCTGTTAGGTTTCCAAATTATTTACTCCGGGTCTTCTGAATAATTTATACATTGTTATTTATTTACTCAAACGTGTTAGACGGAGTGGAAGCTCAGTTAACAACGTTTTGAGTTCATTGAAATCGACGGAAAAAACCTTCTTTTTTTTCTGTAATGGTTATGAAGGCTAATGGTTAATGGGTGGGTGATTCGATCGAATTTAAGTACAGAGGCCAGCACATTAAGCTACCCAATCATATTTATGCATGTAATTATTAATATTTTTTAGGTTTGTACGAATTCTGACACAATGATATATTGATAAATTGATATACGAGTAGAATAAATAAATTGAATTGAATCTGTCATTTATTTGATAGATTTTCAATTTTAACACAAAATGATAAGATTCATTTTCAATTTGGTAAATTTGACAGTTTTTGGATAGATTGGTCTACTTAATATGTTTTTTTTTTTTAATTGTAATCCGGTCACAAACTAGTATGTGTAGTACAGTGCTCCACGAGGAAACGTTGTGTTGGCAGTGGGGGGACTTTGACCCTTATACTGCCAACCCAACTATTTCTCTTTAAATACAGGGTCGGCAACGCGCAAGTGATACTCCTGGTGTTGCAAGCTAGGCTAGGGTAACCGCTTACCATCAGGTGCTTGTTATCTAGTATAATAAAATAAAAAAAAATTTATACCTTAGTAGAATAAAAAAAAAATAGTATACGGGTCAACGGATGGTGAGAGGTGACCATAACCTTTTATTTATTATTATTTAAGAGGCTTTTATCCACAATGGCAAATCAGCCTCATCATAACTTATACTAAATTTCACCAGACAGAGATGCGAGTCATCGATGGTTAACCAGATCTAAAAGTAAATTTACTGATTCCTGAGATGGTTGTGCCAAAATATTTAAAAATGGAGCAACATCATATTTATTTGCTTTGATTTCAACCATCAGTGACTCTCTTTCCTTCTTATTTTTAATACATTCCATAAGCAAATGGTAGACATCTTCAACTATTCCGCACGTGTTACAATTTGGAGAATCTACTTTCTTCATCAAGAACCCTAAATCTTAAAAATACATATTTATTATCGTCCCGAATCACCTGCTTTGACATAAAAATATCTCTTATTTTACAAAAAGAAAAAAACACAATTATTCTAGAGACAATCACTAATACCAATGTTATTTTCATTTGTATCCTTACCCAATATAAATAATTGATAGCTACAATTTGTCCACACAACTGGAGATAACAATAATTATTAGCCATTAATAATGAAGATATCAGAAATAACAAAGCCATCAAAGATTCTATATCTTGTAAGTAGCATGTCATTAATTCGAGTGGTTCCGTAGGGCACTTACAAGTACCTTTGACGTCACGAACCATTATGTGAACATCAAATCTAATAATAGAGTTAACATTTTACGAAAGGGCTTTTATGATAATGGGGTTGGGTGCCGAAATGTGAACGCGGACAATGGAGAGAAAGTAACTAGTATTTTTAAGCACGAAGCAGATTATTTATCTACAAAATTGGTGTTTTATATCAGATCAAATGGCATGATCAAATTGTTTTCATACTAAACCTTATGGAGATAAAGTATCAGGTCTTTGATTTTGCAGTGTTTTAGTAGTGTCCTAATTCTATTTTCTCAAGTTCTCCACTTGACAGACTAGACCAAAATTTCCTTTTGACCATTAAGTTATAGTAATTAGAAATGTGCTAGGATAAAAAAAATTAAGAAAGAACAATGTTTAATGGTTATTATATTGAAAACTTAATTCCTCTTTTGTCTCTTTTTGGTACAGAATCATCAGTTGGTGAGGCCTTGCGTCCTTATCAAATGCGTCGTTACAACTCCGTCTCTCATGAACCATTTCATTTTTTTTTCTTATTTGAAAGGATAGACGTCCATTATTGGTCCCATTTTTATCAAAATCCAGTTCTGATAATGGAATTCATGAAAGAATTGTGAGGCAACCCGTCAAATTAATAGTTACACATACAGAATTTGTTTTTTTTTTCAGCAACAAGTTACGCATTTTAAACATGAAACAGTACAAATATTATCAACCTTACACGTAATACCTCACAAAGAATACTAATAGGCATTATTAGTGACATTTTGTTATCTCTAGCTCTTATTTTGTCCCCATATATCTACTCCATTATTCGCTGTCATTTTGTCTAGGTAACGATAAAACGTAATCTTTCTAGAAGCTTCTTAGAAAATAACTATTGTAATAATATCTGAAGCGTTGAAGATTGGATAATTTATATTCATGACTACACAGGCTATTATGAAAACAGAAGTGTCTTTATGGATAAGATTCCTGAAATACTGTTTTAGCTAAAGCCTAGCTACCTAAATGTTAGGAGACAGTTCAACTCAAAACGTTTATAGGCTCTTTTTTCGAAAGTACCCTATAATTTTACACTCGCATAGTTTCCACAGATTTCTAGATCGAACAGTTATTGGTTTATTTTTTTCTTTAAAATTCTCACGAGCTTGCCAGTATTTAGATTCCAATCCTAATAGAGGTAAGTCATTTGCTATTAACTGGGCACAAATCCAAACTCTTAGAAACTCTGAGCTGTTGTTGGGAATCAAACCCATGATCGCTTACTCAGCAGTTACGCCTACAGCTAATAAGGCAGTCTGTCTGGTTTTTAATTAAGACCTCATTTCGGTCAAAAACTTCGTGGGCGTTTACCATTCACTCAAAATACTCATTCGTTCATATAAACATAATCCGAATTTATGAAACAGTCAATTATTCATTGTAATAAAAAAATAGTGTAGAGGTGTTTCAGGGAATAATAATTCCCGTTAGTACTCAGACAATATGAAGCATATTCAATGCAGAGATATTAAAATATCAATTTACATTTAATATTATATTTACATTTACATTAATTTAATAATTATGACTTGAGGGGCTCGTAGCTAAGTTGTAACTACGCTAATCAATTGATCTGCAAGGTTAAGCTGCGCTAGCCAGGGTCAATCTGTGGATGGGTAACCATTCCTCGAACAACGAGACCCCTCAGTGCCTCAGTGAGCACGTAAAGCCGTCGGTCCCGATTGTATTTTAATGATTTAATAATATTTTAGGAACAATATTAAAGACCCTTTTTCCAACAAACTATAAAAAAAGTTAAAAAAACCTTTTCATAGTTTTGTCTCGATTCGCCCCTGCATCCATATTCACCCCGTTTGACTGTACTGACTGATGCAATTTTATTATTCAACAATTATTCGAGTTCTCACACACGACACAAATGTTTTCCGGGTCTTGTTCTCTTTTTTCTCCTCTCCTTCTCTTCATTATAGGTATGAGTGTAATGGGGTGAGCCACTTGATATGTTTTGAATTGAGACCTAAAAACGAACTAAAGAGTACTCCGGTACTGTGAGTGTACATGAGAATTCCTCTGCTATACTTTTGGAGATACAATTATGTTACATTATGTTAGATAATTCCCCATTCTGTAGTGGAACAAGAAACTCATGTAAACTTGTGGGTTATGTAAGCATAAACACGTATGTTAAACTTACTTCTGAATCGATTTTGGTTAAGAAACTTCTGTTAATTGCTGTTAACGCTTGAATACCTCAAAGCACCTGACTCCCGAGATAGGTAGTTAGACTTTGTTTTAAATTGTTTTATACGTAGCACTAACAGTAAACTACGAAGCAACTAATGTTTATCTCGGTTACTATCTATTAAACTTGAATTGCATGTCCCATGTTAGAATCTGTTTGGGATTTCAGTCAGGCAAGACTAGGTCAAACGCAGTCAAGTCCACAGTAAAAAAAAACAACAGTAAAGTAATTTCTTAAGGATAAAATAACATTACGCCTTTATTCCCTGAATGGTTAGGCAGAGGAGTAGGTACTAATGTATACGTCCAGTTTAGGCCATAGGCTCACCCCGTTTTATATACAACATTGGGAATTGTGGGTGTACATTAGTACACCTACAGTGAGTATGCCTAACCCTTCGTGGAATACGGGCGTGATGGCATATCATGTTCAAATTATTATTTCATTAGTATGTTTTAGGTACGTACTTAATTACGATTTTGCTGGCTCATTTTCAGTGTGCGTAATGATAAAACAATTTGGTATATCACAGCCGACGGACAAGCATAAAGTAGTTCCACTATTCTATGAAATGACTTATTCATTACATTCATACTTTGTATTCAGAACGCGGCGCGCGTACTATTAGTGTTTCGAAATGTGTCGCTTTTAGTTGGATTTGGGTCCCGAATATCTGGAAGTTTTTTTTTTATTATAATAACTTACGGGCCGCCTGATGGGAAGCGGCAACCGCAGTTTATAGATGCCAGCAACACCAGTGGTATCACATGCACGATAAATTTCAAATGTTTAAGTCTCTTATGCATAGTCATTTCACTGGCAGTTTCCTACACCTTTAAAATTACCTTTCAATCCAACACACAACATCATCATCATCATCATCATCATCATCATCATCATCAACCCATATACTGTCCCATTGCTGGGCACGGGTCTCCTCTCATATTGAGAGGGATTAGGCTATAGTCCACCACGCTGGCCTAGTGCGGGTTGGCAGACTTCACAAACCGTCGAGAAAAATCTCTAAGGTATGCAGGTTTCCTCACGATGTTTTCCTTCACCGTTTAAGCCAGTGATAATTAATTATTAATACGCACATGAATTCGAAAAGTCAGAGGTGCGTGCCTTGGGTTCGAACTCGAGACCTTCGACTTGGCAGTCCAATGGTCATACCACTAGGTTATCACTGCTTTTTCACTGCACACAACATATCAACACATTATTGCTTGACGGCGGAAAATTTGGTAAAGCGGTGGTAACCCCAGATAAACTCAGCATTAGGTTTCAACCACCTACGTCAAATGTTCAGAATTTTTTGGAATAATGTGGAAATAATTGGATGAGTTCCTAAAAGTTACAACTTAATATCGATCTTGGAAACATGGTTTAGATTATTGTTAATTTGGCCATCCCTTAAAGGGACCATTAGGATTGATTTGTGAAGAGACTTGAGGCAACTATAATAAAATAAAAAAACATTTATTTCATACATAAAAGTCCATAGGCAAGGCTATTAGTAACAAGAATAATCAAAGCTATCAAACATAAACCTTGAGGAAGATAGTATAGTTGTTAGGACCATGGAAAGATTCAAATGAGTAATAATTTCTACTTACATACAACAGTCAGCTGGCGTGGATTGGAGGCTGCAGTGAAGATGGGCGTCTCCAGCGACACCTCGCACCAGTATTGCCCCGAAGCTGATGGGTCCAAGTTGTCAATGGTTATGGAGTTTTCCGTTGATAACGTCATCTGCAACAAGGATAGGAGATGTGTTAGAGAGAGACATTATTATAAATTGTAAGAGTACACCTACAAGATGTTTTAAAAGAATATAAGCTATCCCAACACTATTATGTCCTCCTGTATGTATCGTCAGTGTGTTTATAAACACCCTTTTTTAAATGATATGGCAAGTGCGGTTTTTAGTCGGTATTAATCCGACATACCCTGCTACCTCCCTAGATGGCGGGCGATCCGTGAAGATTTTCCGTACTTACTTCAAAAAAAAGATCTAATACGCAGTGTATACAGGGTTTCTATGAGAATAAGACACCTGTTCAAATATAGTATAGTATATCGTGAATACTATATCTTGATGTATCGATTTTTCTTAGGTTAGAAAAGGATAGTTTATATAGCTGATAGTTCATGACCTGAATAATTTTTAAACATTGTTAAGGGCAAGGCTATCAAAATCAGGTCCAGAAGACAAAAAAACAAACAAACAAAAATAAAAAAATATGTTGATGGAGGTGGAAGATGCTTGGTAGAAGGTCGTAAATAGTAGTTTTATTTCAATGTCTAATATTAGCGTGTCAGAAATCAATATTATGGTGATGTAACTCAAAAATTTAAACTAAAATGTATAGGGTTTTTATCTTTCTGTAATAGAATATTAGTATTATACCCTTTTATCCAGTTATGCAGGTATTTCATTTTCTTGGTCAGCCTATATATATATACGTTTCAAATAAATAAAAAGGTCCTTCGAAACCCCTTTTATCATGGTAATTATGTCCCTGCGTATTCATCAAAAGCGTCCAAACTGGGATATTTGTGTTCAGTAGCTGATATGTACAACGTGAAGATCTGAGAAATACTCCCGAGCCTTTGATTTCAATAATATTATAAGAATACCTACTTAGTACCTTTACCAATATCTATCTTTTTTTTTTAGTAACCTACTCCACTTTAATGCATAAAAGTGTGTTTAATATGGCTCCTGTAATTTTCAATAAATTACCTAAGGAAATGAGGGCAATGAACACTGCTCTTTTTAAGAAAAATCTAAAGAGCCTTTTAGTTAATAAATGCTACTATGACCTAAACGACTACTTAAACGATAATTTTTCAAACATAAAGAGCTCACAGTGACATAAAGTAATAGAGCAATTTATATGTATCTTTTAATAATTAATCTGTTGACATAATGTAATAATTCTAGGAATGACATTAAAATAATTTCATTAGTATTTCCTTTATTTAACTTTTTTCTTATAAATTATATTTTTAATTTTTTTTATAAAATAAATTAAAGACAAAAACATTTAAAATCAAAAATATAAAAAATAGACGCCCACCGGTATCGGAAACAGGGTCCAAGCTAGTCAGGTCAGGGCTCCAGAGAGAGGAATCTTCTAACAATACGAGCCGTGTCCAGCAGGACTGCTTTCATGATCAAGCCTTTGACCCAGCCGCCTAACGAGAGCCTCCTAAGGTGTTGGTCGAGGCTCGTGGCTATTAAGCCATTGGCTGACACGACTATCGGTACAATGATCGCTGTGTTCAAGTCCCACATGTCGACAACCTCGCGAGCCAAGTCAAGATACTTGATTTGCTTATCTTTCTTGGCTTTCACGAGGTTCCCGTCATGCGGAACGGTAATGTCAACAATCATTGCACGCCTCTCAATTCGGTCCACCACCACTATATCAGGCTTATTGGCTACAATAGTCCTGTCAGTGATGATGGACCGATCCCATGTGATATTGCCATTTTCGAGAACTGGGTCGGGCACATGCCTATAGTACGGTACCTCCGATGCCACAAGAGCGTATTTCAGAGCAAGCTGCTGATGGATAATTCTGGCTACAAGGTTGTGCCTATGCAAGTACTCTTCGTTAGCTAGACGAGAACAACCAAAGATAATGTGGCGGATCGATTCACCCGGGCGGTGACATGCCCGACAGATGTCAACCGTGCCATCCTTCACAATAAATCTCCGGTAGTTATTCGTCATGATAACTTCGTCCATAATTGCACAGACAAAACCTTCGGTTTCCCCAAAGAGGTCACCGAAACGCAGCCAGGCTACGGACGCTGCTTGGTCTACATCGGGCCCATGTAGGGCCCGGAAAAAGCGTCCGTGAAGCTCCTTACTCTGCCATATCTTCCTGCGGTCGTTAGTATCAAGCACTACAGGCTTGCGCCAGTTCTCATTCGCCAAGGAGAGCGGGGTGAGTCCCTTGTCCACTGCTACTACATCTCGATGCATTCCCACGTCGGCGTATAGAAAATATTCCCTGAGATAGCATATCTCGCGGTTGTGGAGGTTTTTGGCATTTAAAAAGCCTCGGCCTCCACACTTCCGAGGGATATGCAATCTCATGACCGACGATCGTGGGTGGTGCATTCGATATCCAGTCAGCAGTGTACGGACCCGCCTATCCAGGGCGTCAAGTTCCGTTTGAGTCCATTTGAGTATGCCAAAAGAGTACATCAATACCGGCATGACCCAACCGTTGAAGGCGCGCACCTTGTTTCCGCCCGGAAGAAGGCTATTGAATACCTTCTTCAGGCGGCCAAAGAAACGTTCCCTCAATGATTGCTTCATGTCAGTAGCGCTGATACCTAACGCTTCCGACATACCCAAATACTTATAGGTTTCGTTTGGAGAGAGGGATCTCAGGTTTATGGAATTCGCGAGTTGAACTCCTACGAATTTCACAATCTCCCCTCGCTTTACATGTATGACCGCACATTTGGTGATGGCGCTACTAAAAATTTCAGTTACCGTCAGTAGCTCCATCAGCTGAAGATTGTTGGGGGCAAAGAGCTTCAGGTCATCCATGTATAGGAGGTGTGATATAACCTGACTACCTCTCTTCAACCGATAGCCTAGCCCTGAATGCAGCATGCTTAGAGGATCAGGGCTAGGCAAAACCAAAGTGGAATCAAACTATCGCCCTGAAATATACCTCGGTTGATCCTCACAGGTTCGCTATTCCTCTGGATATTTCGACATCCTGAATAGCGAAGGGCTGTGCTCCATTGCCTCATAAACGACATCAGGAAGGTGCGTAGAGTTATATCTATTTTATATAACTCTAGCACCCTCATGAGCCATGTATGAGGCACCGAGTCATAGGCCTTCTTATAATCTATCCAACATGTCGCCAGATCCTTTCGGGAACGCCGAACCTGTTGGCAAATGGCCATATCTATAAGCTCCTTAGTACCGCGGGACCCGTTCCTACATCCGTTTTGAGAGCCCGACATGATGGAGTTATTGTCGACGTGTTTATTCATTTTAACCCTCAAAATTGATGTAAGAACTTTATACACCGTTGGTAAACATGTAATAGGTCTATAATTTTTGGGTTCCGCGGTGCTACCAGACTTGTGGAGCAGGTGGGTTATTCCTGTTGTAAGGAACTTGGGTAGCAAACCAGACTCCAAGGCTGCCTGGTACTGAGATGCCAAACGAACGTGTGACCTTTGTAGCCACTTAATCCAAAAGTTGTGCAACCCGTCCGGCCCTGGAGATTTTCAGTTTGGCAACGGACGGACTGCACGGGCTACATCTTGGGGGCTGATTGTGATAGCCCCCATTTCTTGTATTGGATCACACGCTCGTTCGACCTCCTGAGTCCATTCACCTTCGGTGTGACTGACAGGCACCGATCAGATGCTGCGCCAGAATGAACACATAGCGTCATCATCGGGTAGGCACAGGTTAGTATTATTGTTAAATAAACAAATTAATCTATATTATTATAAAGATTCTTTAGAAGAACAGTAGGTACATTAAATTAATGTGGTATTTATATTTATGTATTTCAATGTCAATCTTGTTTTTAATAAACTATGATTGTATACTTTTTGCATGCCCTACGGTATTGTAACAGTGTTTTCTGCAAAAATAAATTTAAAAAAAAATTTGAAATCTAAGGATAGTATGTAATATATTACAGTATTAATAAATTATTATTTGTATAACTTATTCGAAGGTTCGAGGCGATGCAGGAAAAGAGTACTTGGAAGGACATGGGGAGGCCTTTACTCAGCAGTGAGACAGTAGGTAATGGCTAACAAAAAAAAAACTTATTTTATACTATTGATTTCAGTAGAAAAAATATTTTCGGACTTTATACGCAGCAGTTTAAAACAATAGAGGTAAAATGAGTTAACCCACCTAAACAGACAAAAACACTTATCTTCATGTAATATAAATATTTGTGTCCACCACTAGAGCACAGAATTCGTCAAATTATTAATGTTATAAGTATTTTTTGCGGTGTGTAAGTTTAATAATTCTCATCCCAACAATTAATAATGGCTTAATAATGTTTTTAAACTTTGTTTGTAGGATCATAGACATCGAGATATGTTAGGATTTTTGAAAGGAGTATTTAATTAGTTTTTATATATCGAAAGCCCGCAAAACTCACATTAACCTTCCCTCCGGCAAAGGTGTAGCTGGTGAATGGCGGGACCCTTTCCCGCACGTACTGCAGCAGCTTGGTCCCGGTCCTCAGGAATTCCACCTTGTAGAGTAGCTGTGGTGGGACCTGGTGAAGGCAGCGAAGCGTGGCAGACCCGCCCCGCGCCACCCACGCAGGCGCCACCAACCGAACGTCCACGTCCGTCGCCTGACCGCTTCCTAAGACCAAAAAAAAATTATTTTTACCTTCCCTTCATCATCAATCTATATATTGTCCCATTTCTGCGCACGGGTTTCCACTCAGAATGAAAGAGACTAAATTATACATTGAAATAGATCCCCGGTCACGGGTAGACAGTCTACCCGTGACCATGGACGCTGTAAAGGGTCCGAAACGTCTGGATTAATAATAACAATATAACGCGATAAAATACGTAAAAAGTAGTTTTATTTCAATGTATAATATTCGCGTAAATGTCAGAAATTAATATAGACTAGGTTATAGTCAACCACGCTTTTCTAATGCGGATTGGCAGCCTTCACACGCCGTTGAAAAAATCTTAAAGATTTTCTCACGATTTTTCTGTTCACCCTTTAAGAGAATGATAATTAATTATTTATACGCACATGATTTCGAAACTACAGAGGTGCGTGCCTTGGATTTGAACGGCAGTCTAATGGTGATATCACTGGGCTACCTTACCTTACCTACTCCGAAAAATTAGGAATACATATACCTACCTCTGATTTCAAATTCAGAGAAATTTGCTATTGAGTTACACTGCATTGCTATTTATTCTGCTGCTAAACTATAATATGCTAACATTACTGTTTCGGTTAAGGGTAAGCCATTATTGAGCAAATAAGATTTCATTTCAAGATGGCAACGCGGTAGTGATACGACTGATGTCGTTGGCATCTATTAAAGGCTGTTGAAATTTAACATCACGTGACCTCTATACTTATTTGTCATCGAATTACAATAAAAAAAAATATTACTTATATACCCATCAACAATAAAAAAAATATATTGAAAATAGGAAAAATAATATAAATGGATTTTTATTATTTTTATTTACGAAAAATTTTAAGTGTAAGAAATGTTAAAGGAATTCTAAATGAAAAACAACCTTGAAAAGTAAAATAGGTTTCTACCGTAACAAGAGAAAAAGCTAGATAAAATATGTACAAAAGGAATGACTAAGACAATTCCTTTCAGTCTCTTCAATAACGGCACAAAAGGAAACATTTATAGGTAAAGAGGAAAATCTCAAAGAAAAAACTCTTACGAGTTAGTGCACAATGTCACCAGGCTCATTACGTGAATATCCCCGAAGGTAATAACTAAAGGTTTTATTCCAAAAACTTAAAAAAAACCTTTATAATATAAAAATGTTGCACCGTATTAGGATGTGGTTCTGTATTTTTGGGTTGTGTTATATACACAAAGTCCCACCACCAACAAACACCCAGAAACAAAACCGAAAAATTATTGTAAGCCATACAAATATTTTTTCAGAGCGGGAATAGAACCCGCAATCCGAAGCCCAGAAGTTGAACGCTAAACTACACAATTCGACCCGTCTAAAATGATACGTACTTTAAAATATAATATTAATTTAAACAATCAGAAAGCAAAAATTACTTTCTTTTGATGATTTCCCGGACTATAACATACACTTCCAGTATAAACTGACCTTTCATTGTATAGCATTTTTGTACACTCAGAGGCCAGTTTGTACTAGCTGTATGGCACGTTGTATAGTCGTTTCATATTGTGAAAATGTGGTAACTTTAACCCACCCAAACTAGCAACTAGCTTTGATTCTAGTACTCTCTGTTTGGTTCGTCCACGTTCACGCATCTTGTTATACACAACGGCTGGAAGCGGGGAGCGGATACTAAGAAAAGAACGCTGAAAAGAGCGCTTTTGGTGAATCTTATTGTTTCAATCATCACATTAGGGAATCGTTGAAGTGAAGCTTCTACGGGTCCAACATATGAATTGATTCCAGGAAATTCCCAATTGTGAATTACGCGACGGCCGAAGTAGGGTAATGTTTATCGAGCGTAATGTTTAAATGTACTAATACACTAAGTATGTATGTACCTATGCATATCTAATTAAATTCAAGAATATTATTTTATAATTAAAGAAGATTTACCAACTGAAAACCGTAATACAATCTCTACAAAAACTGTAAACAGTCGGAAAGGCGGACAAGCTCGAGTTCAATTGGTGGTCTTTATGGGGAAACATTTTGTCCCTATTTTCCCCTTTTAGTTAGTATTATATGTTTAACACAGTGGAGTTTTTTTTTTCATTTAATAATTTATTATAGCTTCTTAGAAATCATGTCAAGATTATCGTTAAAATATTATCTGTCTTTATCATATGCATGACAGTAAAGTGAGACAGCACTCAAAAGTACCCGATAATAGCGAGTAAAATATTTTTTTGCAGCAAGGACCCTGTTAGTTGTTTGCACGTTAAACTCAAGGTCTTTTTCCTTATTTTTTGTAGATTTAGGTAGGAATTCAATTCCCTTTGAAAATATAAGGACTGTGTACATAATAAGGTCGGGGGCTCCCCTAATGTTATTAACCTACGACTCAAACGTGTTTGGGCCTGTTTGTTCGAACAAACTAAAGAATAAGGGATTCTTAAATAAAATTGATGAAAGAAGTAAGAAATAGTAATACGGGATTTCTTCACAAATTCACAATACGTATGTGGAAAATATTTTTCCTTTTTTGATGATATGGCAAAGCTACAGGCATTTGTTTAGCTAGTTACTTTTTAAAGTTAAAAGGACTTTTTCAAGACTGTTCTTTTGTCTGTTGATGAGTCCTAAAATAATTCGTTTCCATTTATAAGTTGGGAAAGGTTATAAGTTCACTGCCGTCAAAGCTAAATAAAGATTTTTATATTTAAAATAATCTTTAGAAAAACAGTAGATTTTTTACACTACAACCCTGACCCTGAGGAACTATCTCTAGGCCATTTAAATATTTCGTTCCTTCCGGGGCCCAAACGCGCAATCCCTGGTATGGCAACTGACGGACCACTGCACCAATCGAACCTTACGAATGTGAAAAAGCTCTACAAATAACATTTCCATGATATTTTTTGTAACAAAAAGACCGCAGGTGAGTCTGCTAATGAGAACATTACTGTTGCTTTTCCCGGAATTGTTGGTACATATTTTCAGGTGTTGATTTTTCGCAGCACCAGATTAGGCCTTTGTATTTCCAAGTTTTATATAAATATGAACTTATCATTCATTTGAATAAGGCTCAAAATTGTTTATAATATTCTGAGTATCATTTCCAAGGCAACACATCCGTGATGTCATGACTTGTTGCGATACTGAGATATACGGGGTGAGATAGCGGCAAATGTCTTGGAGGCAAAGACGTATGGAGCATGCAGCCCCTCTGTAGGGGGTGACATCCGGGGGCGTACATCCGGTGTACGCATCACCGACACCGGACAATAGAGTGTCGCAGGGTTGCCAGATTGTGCAAATTTAATTAAGGGGCTACATTTCCAAGTAGGACACCGGGTAGTTAGCATCGAAACTAGTCACTATTGTTCTGATCTGAAAATGTTAGTTTTTGACCGTTTGTTTGATTTCATTCAGATTCCTATCGATTCTAAAAAGGATGCTTTTTATATCACTTGTTTCCATCAAGTAATGTATTAAAACGGACTACATGAATCAAAATAAATTATACAATCATTTATTATTACGAGATCGTGTAGATATAGATATGTATATCTATGTAAATATAGTCTGAAACTACCTGTCGAATTTGAAACAATCTTTTAGCATTTTAAATACCTATTCTTGAAAAAGGTTATAGGGTATTTGATTTGTTTTTTCTCTTTGTCAACCTGACATATGATAGAGACAGATAGAGATAGACAGAATTGAATTGAAAAAAAAAAAACAATTTATTATTACGATTTTGTTCGTTCGTGATGCCTCATCTATGGCAATATACTCTTTGTAACTGCCACTGGCAAAAATAATTTTATTGATATCAAGCAAACAAACCCACATAAATAAGAAAAACAAGCGACACACGACAGCAAAAACCTGATCTAAATACCTTTACCTCTTTCCGTACCTCTAAGCTCAAACTTTTTGAGGCGAGCGTCCATTCGAGAGTCCGTAAATTAAATAAAAGAAACGTCCAATGGCGGGGCGAAAAGCCTCGGTCACACGTGCGTAAGGTCCGGGATAAGACCCGCACTCGAATGTAATGGATTTTTAAGTGTTTAAAGGATTTTATGTGCCACAGCTCGTTTTTACGTTATTCACCTGTTCAAGTGTTTATTCATGTATAATGTGAAGGTTTGCCAGGGAAATATTTAAAGAATGAAAGAATTTATGTTAGATGTTTCTTGTAATACGTAGTTTAAAACCTTGAAATTTTATAGTATGCATTTTGTGTCTGTTGATAGTAATGGTTTACAATAAAACCTAGAAATAACGAAATCTTTTGAAACTCCACAAACTACACAAATGGAAATCTTAATTAATAATATAAAAGTAGAATTAGTAAGTCATTTCCATAACAAAAAGTATTTTTTTTAAAACAATCAAGAGTAGCCATTTTTTTCTAAACACAAATCCTTTTTTGGAAGCAGCGGGTACTAAAAATTTATGAAGACCTTTTTTGGACTAGCTCTAATATTTTTGAGATATACCTACCCTGAATGCGTAATCTCGGAAATGGTTGAAAGGGACGTTCCAACATTCATATAAATATATATTCAGAGCGGACATCGCAAAAAAACCGGCGTCCGTTGTAGGACGCACATGACAATGACGACCGGATGGGCGGAAGTGTAGACTATGCTTATTACGACACGGTGGAAGTATCTTTTGTGTTGAGGAAATCAAAGCGAACGGGCTTGCTTGTGACTATTAATATGTTTTGATTTCTGACATTTACGCGAATATTATACATTGAAATAAAACTACTTTTTCCGGATTTTATCGCGTATATTGGTCATGGTGCGGCCAAGGTCACGGGTAGACCAGTCTACTCGTGACCATGGATGCTGTAAAGGGTCCGAAACGTCGGGATTAATAATATCAATATACGCGATAAAATCCGTAAAAAGTAGTTTTATTTCAATATTAATATGTTGTGATAATTTTTTTTTTTTTTTTTTTTTTTATAAGAGATAGGTTAGCGTTTGACCACAATCTCACCTGATGGTAAGTGACGATGTGGTCTAAGATGTAGCACGCTTACCTAGAAGATACCTATTCACTCGTGACTTGAAGACCCCCAAATTGTACACGTCAGGAAATACAGACTCAGGCAGCTGATTCCATTCCCTTGCTGTACGGATAAGGAATGTCGAGGCAAAACGCTTAGTGCGGGTTTCGGGAATTTCCACCATGAAACGGTGACGCTTTTCAGTTTGCCTGGTTGTGCGATAGTAAAAGGGAGATGGCAGAATTAGATTGTGCAGTTCTGATGCACACTCTCCGAAATGTATCCGGTAGAAGACCGACAGGCCTGCCACCCTACGCCGATGATCAAGGCTTTGAAGCCTGTTTTTGGCCAGCTTATCGTCGACAATAAGCCTCCTGGCTCTCCTCTCAATAGACTCCAACGCCTCCAGCTGGTATTTGGCAGAACCGTCCCAGAGGTGAGAGCAGTACTCCATGCACGACCGTACTTGAGCTTGGTACAGGTTGAGCAACTGTTCCGGTGTGAAGTACTGCCTCACTTTCGCCAGAATGCCAAGCTTTTTTGAGGCTATTTGAGCTTTGGACTCTATATAAGAGCCAAAGTTGAGGTTTGGTGTAATTGAGATGCCAAGAAGCTCAAGATGGCTGGCTATCGGCACCGACACATCTCGGAAAGTGGGAGACAGGTTGAACTGACTCCTCTTAGTGGAGAACAGACACGCCTGGGTCTTACTCGCGTTGAATTTGACCAGGTTGGCATCGCCCCAATCGGAGACTGCCTTCAAAGCCAAACTCATGCGCTCGACCATCGCCTCCCTTAGACACTGGATTTGTGCCACTCCAGCCCGTGCACTGGCTGCGTAGCTCTCTACAACTGTGCTGTCGTCTGCATACCCATATACACCGGGCTTCAGCAGATCGTTTATGTGCAGCAAAAATAAAGTTGCAGAGAGTACAGATCCCTGAGGGACTCCGGCATTAATAGCCATTTGGTTAGACGAGTAGCCATCAACAACTACTCGCAATGACCGGTCATTCAGGAAATCTGAAATCCAGACACATAGACCAGCAGACAGTCCGTACGATGGAAGCTTGCTGATAAGGCCATCATGCCAAACCCTATCAAAGGCCTTGGATATGTCAAGAGAAACGGCAAGTGCTTCTCCATGTCTCTCAATGGCCTCACCCCAGATGTGTGTGGCATACGCCAGAAGATCCGCAGTGGACCGATTTCGGCGAAACCCGTATTGTCGGTCACTGAGGAGATCGTTCGCTTCTAGGTATGCCATGAGCCTGTTATTCAGTACACGTTCCATAGTCTTGCAGAGTATGGAAGTGACTGAAATCGGCCTGTAGTTGCTAGGGTCAGCACGACTGCCTTTTTTAGGCACTGGCTGCACGTTGGCAAGCTTCCATGATTTCGGGACCTGACCAGTTGTCAATGAGAGGCGAAAGAGGCGTGTCAGTACAGGAGCGAGCTCAGGCGCGCAGGTCTTGAGCACTATCGCGGGAATCCCATCAGGGCCACTGGCTTTCCTCACGTCAAGTTTTTGCAGCGTTTTCAAGACCTCCGTCTGACGGATGCTTATTTCCGGCATATGTATCCCGCACCCCGGCAGACTAGGTGGTGTCTCACCGCAAGTAGCTAGACGCGAAGATTCCGCAAACAGAGAGGCGAATAGATTCGCCTTCTCTTCAGCAGTGTGAGCCAGTGACCCATCGGGTTTCAGCAGTGGAGGAAGTGAGGGGCGGCAGAAGTTCGACTCGACCGCTTTTGCCAGAGACCAAAATGCCTTACTACCCGCGGGGTATGAGGATAGTTTGTTCCCTATCCGGCTTATGTGGTCGAACCTAGCCCTCCGTAAAGCCTTCTAGCAGGACCTTGCAGCCTTGTTGTAGGCTTTCTTCTTCTCAGAAACGTCCATAGTTTTTCGGTCTCGGGCGTCAGCCCAAGATAGGTAAGCATCGCGTTTAATTGCCTCAGCAATTCTACACTCAGCGGCGAACCAGGGCTGAGCCTTGCTTGACAGTGCTACCTCAGAAAAGGGAATGTAGTATTCCATTCCTTGACGCAACACATCTGTCACAGCATCCGTGCAACTAGAGGGATCCTGAGAAGAGAAGCAAACCTGCCGCCAGGGATAAGACGCAAAGAAATGACGCATCTCATCCCAATCTGCTGATTTGTATCGCCAAACTCGCCGTGTGCCTTTGGGGCTGTGATCCAACGGGGAGTAGACAGATACTGATTTCACCAGACAGTGGTCAGAGCTACCAAGTGGTGATGATACTGACACCGAATAGCGATCTGGATCAGTTGTCAGCAGAAGGTCCAAGCAATTGGCAGTTTGGCCGTCAACATCGGGAACCCGCGTCGGCTCTTGGATCAGTTGGGTGAGATTCAATGCTAGAGCCAGTTTTCGCGTCTCTCTCCCTGCGTGATCAGTACGCTCATATGGAAAGAGCCACTCCTGATGATGAGCATTAAAATCTCCCAGAAGCACCATTTGAGCCATCGGGTATTTCTGCTGTGCGGCTTCCGCCGCCTCACTTATATATTCCATAAGACTAGACGTCTCCTGGTCTCCACTGTGCGACCGGTAAACACCGGCATAGAGAAGTTTCTCAAGGCCGGTGTCCACCAGTATCCACAGCACGGAAAAGCGGGGGTCTTCGAGGTTACGGAGACGCCGATAGCAGATGTCGTCTCGGGCGTACATGCACACTCCTGCCTTAGCTTTAAATTTGTGCTCCAGGGTGTAGCCAGGGTAAGTAAGGTACGCCACGTCAGACGGACATTGAATCTGCGTCTCCGTAAGAAACAAGAGAGCAGGCCGTTCAGTCTCGAGATGGTGATGGACTGGAACGAGATTTGAGTGCAGGCCTCTAATATTAGCGAGGTGCACTTTAAGCGAGAGGGAGTGCTGCCGCTGTGCAACGCTTTTCTTGTTTTTTTTCCTCATATTTTGTAGGTCACGAGTAAAGGTTAGGAAGACGGTAGTGGAAGGAGGTGCATTGACCTAAACCTCCAGACAAACACAAGAGCCCTCTCATCCGGTCGCCGTCCGGCGCCATGGCGCATCCTGGGATTTTTCGCTAGTTGGCGGGGCAGCCTTTCACGAGTGGCTAGATCGCTACTTGGGCCCCCTACTAACTGCGGTCGGCCAGCGGTGCACCGTGCCTCGGATCCCGCTACCCTCCGCGAACAGTCTCCCGGATGCGGATTCTCTAGTGCACGTCAGACTGGTCAGCGTTCATGACACAACTGTTCCGACCCGCCTTCCTTCAGTGGCTACACCGGCCTCCGTGTCGGAACACGGACGAGTCCGCTTGGCGACACGACTTAGGCCAGTGGGTGGTAACAAGCCGCAGCCGAAGCCTCCCACCGTGTGATTGCTCCTTTGGCACCACCCAGGGCATATAATGTTCTACTAGCTTCTTAATAAGGTCTGCTTGGCTTTAACGTTTGGACCGCCACGTCAATAACGAAAATCCGTATTCTCTACGCCAAGCGACAAATTCGAGTATTTAATAATAGGTAAAAAAAAAACAACAAATTTTTGTATAAGTATGTATTTTATACTAAAAAAAAGTGATATTTTTGACGTGCCATGCCGTCGTTGGCGTCGTGAGCAAGTTTTCATTTGACGTCTATACACTTCCGTGGCGGTCAAAAGGTTAAAGGTTGCTTTTCATTAATGATAATATTATTTCATGTCGTCAGATCATCATTATATTCTGAGCTTTTTCCCAGTTATGTTGGGGTCGGTTTCCAGTCTAACCAGATGCGGCTGAATATCAGTATTTCACACAAAGTGACTGCTATCAGACCTCCGCAACTCAATTTCTGTGGAATACCGTTATCCTGAGACAGGTTTTCAGGCTTTTTGGGTTGGCTATTTATTTACATGTCGTTGGATGCAGGTGGCATATAACCGTCCTTGTGGAAGTCTATGGTGGAGGCCTTTGTTCAGCAATGGACCTCTTATGGTCGATGATGATGAATATTATTATTTGAATATAATTATAGGTTAGCGTGCCTGGCGCTGTATAATTCAAAGAAGCAATGCATTAAGCTCATTAGCCTGATCCCTCTCAATTTGAGAGGAGACCCCAGCCTAGCAATAGGAGAGTATATGTATATGGGTTGCTGACATAATGCATTAAGCAGCGATGACGGGGTTGCGACTTGCACAAAATCTGTAGCAGTGACGAGTTAAACAGGTCTTGACTCAGCAGTGATTGTTACCGGCTGTATAGATGGATATAATGATAGAAGCGGCGATTAGGTTACAGCGTATAAAACGGAAGAAGTTTATTGAAGAAGCAGTGATAGCCTAGTGGTATGACCATTGGACTGCCAAGTCGAAGGTCTCGAGTTCGAACCCAAGGCACGCACCTCTGACTTTTCGAATTCATGTGCGTATTAATAATTATCACTCGCTTAAACGGTGACGGAAAACATCGTGAGGAAACCTATATCTTACCTTAGAGATTTTTCACTAGGCCAGCGTGGTGATCTATAGCCTAATCCCTCTCAATACGAGAGGAGACCCGTGCCCAGCAGTGACACAGTATATGGGTTGATGATGTTTAATACGGATTTTTCGTCTTGTTACCACGAAATAAGAAATGTATACAAATTGAACAAACTTTAATTTCGGAGAAATTTTGTATTTAATCTTATTTGTCAATATTTAGCATTATGCTTGATATGGTATAATTACATCAGCGTCTTCTCCTATGTGAAAATATCACATTATAGGTAATCTAAGAACGATATCATTTAATTCCTTAGAGAATCGAAGTAATGCAGAACGGTATAGCTATAGGATACCATGGTAGACTGAGTTAACAAGATTACTACATGATCATACGTCGACTACACGCTGCGGTCCCGGAGGATCTGGCTACGCACGCAACATGCTCCATGCATCAGGTACTCTCTGGAGGGAAATAAAGTTACCTTGTGTGGAGGTGGCTAGGAAAACAGCGGTGAATTTTAAACGGTTTTAAGGTTGAATACCACTTGGCAGAATTATTCTCAGAATTATATCACTTTTATCATAAATATATTATGTATCATATATTTATATAAATATGCTCATTAATATTGCTAATACTACTATCGATAGTTCTAAACTTCTCTCAAAAATAACCCTACGTACAAACCAATTAAATTTTAGACAATGTCCACTGTTGCAGGTTTCCTTAGCAAGAACCAACTATAGAAAAAACGCCTTCATTCTACGTAGCGCGGTTACTTACAACAGTCTTCCTTTGTACATAGGCCTATTTACAAACTAGTTCTATTGCAATTATCAAATCAGCCTATCGCAGTCCACTGCTGGACATAGGCCTCTCCCAAATCGCGCCACAACACCCGGTTCTCCGCCTTCCGCATCCAGTCTGACACTGCCGCCCTCTTAAGTTCGTCGGTCCATCTGGCCGGGGGGCGTCCCACACTACGTTTTATGTCATTGCAATTATAAAAATACTTAATTTTGAAAAAGACCGAATCACAATCGATCCATATTAATATTTTAGGTTAAGTTTAAAATCTCTTCCTTTCTGTTCTTATCTTTAAGTACTTCTGTGTATGTATATAGGTACTAATATTTAATACATGTGGAAGGTTGTCATTAGCAATGTTTGTTACATAATTATGTTATGGATAATCGATGCTTATTGACATAATGCTTAGAAATGTTGTTGCACTTTTAATTAGGTTTAAGTAAAGTGCCTAATGTCCGATCGCATGAGTTTTATAACACTGCATTAGTACGTACAAAATGTCTTGATATTATGTTCAATTTTGCGCTAATAGGATTATTAAACAATATTGGTGTGGAAATAAAACTACTTTTTACGGATTTTATCGCGTTATATTGATATTAATAATGCCTCGCTATTTCTTGTAAAATGCTTGTTTCAAAACCCCAACAGAAGATTTTACGATCATAAAGAGTAATAAACGAAATAGTTCCGAACTTAATAAACGTAGTGTGTTCAGGAACAATAAACGCCAATAAGTTTTTATTTGAATTTATAGCAGCCTTCGAAAGTTCCGAGTAGTTTTAAGTCTAGAAAAGAAAGGCGTTTCTAGTGTTTTAGAATTATAGTGCAGGCCATATACTTCAGTTAAACCGACCTAGTTTTAACTAGCGTTCGCGTAACAATGCGGTTATTAAGATCTATGAGGCTAATTGGAATTATTATTTATGGTTGTAGTAAAGATTAAAATGTTTACGTCGTGTACTTTACAAGGGTTTAAATAAACAAGTGGTTTTACTCATACACACAAAGATAGACTCACGTCTTCTCCTCATGGAAGCAAGCAAGGAAACCTAGCTTATGTTATTAGAATGATGCCATTTGCGGGTCTAGCGTACACTACTTGACATCATAATATGTCGGTAACTCGGTACCTATGTTATAATTTTCCGAAAAAATGCTAGTGATTACAGAATCACTTGAAATTTGGGTGTTTGATTTATTAAATAGCTGTTGCCCGAGATTTTACCCACGTGCTAAAAGGCAGCCTTTGTCTTTCTCAGACAAAAGGTAGCTTATATGTCCTTAATAGCAAATTTTCATCGAAATTCCTACAACAGTTTAAGCGTGAAAGCGTCACAGAAAGACAGACAGACTTACTTTCGCATTTATAACATAGTAGGGAATTATGGATAAGAAATTCAGTGATGCCTAAATATAGTTTTTACATACATACATACACTCACGCCTTTTTCCCATAGGGGTAGGCAGAAACTAAAGAACGCCACGCAGTTTTTATACAGAAAAAAATTTAATAAAGTTCAAAGTTGTATTTTAAGTTTTCAATAGGGATTGAAATGATGCTCTGTGACCTTGTCCTTTCTCGCAAAAGTAGTGTAAGTAAGACTTGACGTTAGAGAACGGTGGACTTGACGTCACATCAATTTTTTTTATTTTTTTTTACATCAATTTTTTATTTTATAAGGTGGCAAACAAGCATACGGCCTACCTGATGGTCAGCGGTTACCGTAGCCTATAGACGTTTGTAACACCAGGGGTATCACTTGCGCGTTGTCGACCCTGTACTTAATAAGAAAGAGGAATAGTTAGGTTGGCAGTATAAGGGTCAAAGTCCCCCCACTGCCAACACAACGTTACCTCGCGGAGCTTTGTATCTCGCTACAGTACGCTCTCCGTCTAGCATAAAATTAAACATACCATCACGCCTACCGGAAAGTTTAGACAGGCGTATATTATTTGACACCCACAGTTTGCACGTAAGTTTAGGTCCCAAGAAATAGGGGCGAGCCTAATGTCATTACTCCACATCTAACTAACTCTAATCTACATCTAAACTCTACTGAGAATTTCCTGGGAATCAAACTCAGAGCCTCAAGCAGTCACTTACGAACAATAAGCTAATGAGGAAGTCAGCCTAGTATTCAAATTAAAATGAATATTTATTAAACGATTGTCATTTGTTTTTGTTATCGGTTCTATTTATGGTGTACTTTTTCATGTGACTAGAAAAAAAAAACAACCGATCTATAGCTTACTAGCCTCATCATCAACAACCCTTATCATTACCCTGTCCCACTGCAGGGTACGGGTCTCCTCTCACCGAATGAGAGGATTTAGGCTATATTCCACCACACTGGCCTAGTGCAGATTTGTAGACTTCACACGCCGTCGAGAACATCTCCAAGGCATGGAGATTTCACCGCTTAAGCGAGTGATGATTAATTATTTAATACGCACATGATTCGAACTCAATACTTTCGACTTGGCAGTCCAATGGTCATACCACTAGGCAATCACTGCTATTTTTTACTTATTTTTACTTTGCTTACTTACTAGCCTATTGTCATTAAATTATCCAATAGTGATGCTTACTTGGCTGCGTCTAATAACCTGACCCAAATTCAATTTGTTTGAAAGCAAATCCGTGTTGCCATTTAAATAATTCATTACCTGCTACCGTCCTATATTACTGGCAACAATGTTTTGGACGAAGAAAGTAATGACATTAAGTTTAATTAGAAATGTTTTTATACGATGGAATAAGTCAGTGAATTGTTTATGTGATATATTGGAATATTGATGGTTCCTTTGCCCGGAAGGAATAGGCGGTGATGTATAAATATTAATGTTCTTCACCTGTGATGTACATATCATACCTCATACCATCATCCTCCGATCCATTCCCAAACTATGTCGGATTCCGGTCTAACCAGATACGGCTGAGAATGCCATCAGATCTTCGCAACCCAATTACCCAAGACGATATCCTGAAGATAGACTGGTTTTCAGGATTTTTGGGTTTCTGACTAGACTTATAAATGTCATAGATGTTCAAATAACAACCGGGTCCGACGGTTTTCCGAGTGCTCTTCGAGTCACGGAGGGTTCTCGATGTATTAAGAATAGTCACCCATCCACAGACTGGCCGCGGCTAGCGCAGCTTAACCTTGGAGATCGATCGATCAGCGTAGTTATAACTTAGTAACGACATCTCGTATATATGTATCTTATTAAATAAAGTACACATAATAAACATAAAATAAAATTATAATTATAAAAATAAAATAACTTTTTCTAAAAACAACCTTTAATTAAATACGCTAAAAATAATAAAATTCCTTTCATTTTATACCCATATTCCAGGAAAGCCTATAAAACCTAGTCCGCCATGTTGGATTTAGAGTGACCTCACTTTATTTTTCGAGTTATTCTAAGTAAGCCCTTCTATTTGATACCCATATTGTAGGTAATATTGTAGGCAATAAAAATAACTAGTTCGCCATCTTGGGTGTTCCGCCATGTTGGATTTAGAAAGTCGTTTTACAGCTAACCATGAATTATCATTAAAATAAAAGTGTATACAAAATTTCAGTTCAATCTGTTGAAGATGTCTACTTCAAAATTGAGTTGCAAGATTCCACCTGAACAAACATAGTTACACACATTGAAAGTTGAATAGAAGCTTGTAATAATACTTATACATCTTCTATAAGTATAATTTAATAATGGAGGGATCATGATTTACTTATTAACTACACTGATTAATAGATCTGTATTTTATGAATGGATGACTATTCTTTCCTTCTTATACATCGAGATCCTCCATACATCGTACGTCGTAGGAATTGGCAGAGGCAATGTGTGTGAAATACTGCTATTCACATCTCATCTGGTTAGACTAGACTCGTTTGTCTAATAAGACTACTAATACTAACATAGTTGTGAAAGGCTATGATTATGATTGTAAGTATGAAGCGAAGAGAGGCCTCGCCTCTTGAAGGGATCCAACGAGCGGTTAACTGCTGTCTGTCACGGTTGAATTTTACAAATTCCTTGGCCCCAACATTTAGGGCAAAGGAAGGTAAGAGTCAGTAGGAGTAATCTCCCCAAGGGACAGACGATTTCACATCCGTTTCTCAAATATACATTTTTGTGCAACTATACTCTGCCATTTTAGCATGCTATATTATATAATAATAGTAACAGTAAATGTTCATAATACAATAAGACTTAACAATAAAATTATTACATTCATGTCACAACCGATCTGTACAAAATGTCAAATAAGTTAAAATGAAATCCTTAACTGGTTTTCCCGATTACAGATTGAATTTTAACACAATTTGTATGAAGCTTATGTCAAATTCCTATCTCAAGTAGGAAAAAACAGATATGGATTGGTCATTGAAACCGGCCGTAAGATAATTAAAATATTCATTAATATTGTAATATGCCTTATTAATGGGAAATTGCTTCAATTGAAATTTAAGTGTTTGTATGTTGGAGAAGTGTAGGTATTATGTGTGAAGGTAGATGATTGTAAACGCTAGGCGCCATACAAAAGATGCTACAATCCGTGAGGATTTTCCGTAGGTACCATAAAAAATATCTACTCTAATAACCATTGTAATCTAACCAATTTGTAATCCATCCGACACTATATAGCTAACCTTTACTCACACAAAACCCTAACTAATACATAAATAAGCCTGTTACCTCACAATCAATTGCCGGGATTAGACAGGGGCAACTCCCACAAACAAATCGCTGACATTTCGCTTCGGCGTTGTAAGTAGCAATCGCGTATCGCGTAACTGGCAGAGTAATATATTTTTTTCCGTCGGGAGCCGATCGGGGTCGGGCGATATGGCTTGCGGTTCAGTAGAGGCGCGTTGCAACTGACACGAAACCTACGTAACTGTATTCGGTAGGTAATTTCTGATAGGTCTGCCGTTAACGGAACATTGGGCCCAGTAATGTCTAGCGTAAGTCATCTAGGTCGTATGAGATTGTAATGTGTAGTCATTTTATATTTACCACTTACGTAATAGGTTAATAAATTGTGAAATACGTGTCTTTTCATAATAGTAAGCTTGAGCTATTTTAAATAGAGAAAATAAAAATAACATGTTGTCATAAATTACAATTACGTTTAAAGAAAGTAAAAACAAGTTTCAATACCGAAAAGGCAGCGATTTTTGTTCAAGCAATTGCAATACATTTATAAAAACATAGGTTGCCTATTATATAGGCAACCTATGTTTTTATAAAATTAATATATTTTATATGTTTTTATTTTGACTTGCCATAGGAATTTGGGAGAATTTTAGACATAATACTTTTTATTAACTTTTGAAAATACTTACATGTACTATATAAACATTTTTACGTAAATTTGATGATGCCACCTCAGATAAACTCGACTACAAAGTTGCCATATAATGCTAACACGAAGAAAAAAAATAGGAAGAAATACTCATTTAAGTAAACCACGACATCTTAAAATAGAAAAGGGTAAACAAACATGCAACTCTACTGCGCACATTGCGTTCTGACACACATTTTTCAACCTCACTCTAGGTGATACTAAATTGGAACCATGAATATTTCACACACGCCAACCCTAAAGGTCAATCTAACCCGAGCACAATTCTCGCAAAAAAATAAAAACAATTTGCCAACAATCTGATTTCGCGCCCCTAAAATCAAAATCCGAATCTGTCACCCGGCAAATAGGTAGACATTACGAGTTTTACTCCTGGGTCCGTCAATTACTGAGGGATGGGCTACTGCGGCATAATCGTTTTCGCCTTCACATTCTAACAGCATCAATGAAACTTTACGTAGGGTTGGTTGTAATTTCTATGTTAGTGTTGAGACAACCTTAGTGCAAGTCGTATCCAAACGTTATAGATAAGTCCTCACAACAATACCTGTAACAATTTGAAATCGTGCTCTTTTTTAACACGTGTTTATTAACTTCACTTGTACAAAAAGTTTAAGTAGTTGGCCAACTTTCCGGTATCCAATAGAGCTGAAATTTTTCATAAACTTTTAGTGTGGATGTCAATGCATGGTTAACTAAATGTCGTCATTCTAAATTCAAAATGGCGGACTCCTAAAGATGGCCGACAAAATTTTCTTGTCTACCATTATAATGTGATATTAAATGAAGGGGTTTGCTGAGAAGAATAAGAAAAATAAAATTACGTCACTGAATTCAATATGGCGGAATCCTAAAAGAAGGTTTCTTAGTTTTTGAAACTGTTATATTTTATTATTGTTACAATAAATTATATACGCAACATGATCAAAATGGATATTAAATAACTTGCCTTCCTGGATAAAAAGAAAAGAGTATGATATCTTACTTACGTAGTATTTTCTAAGTATTGTAACTAGGGATGCAAATCAGCTGGATGATACGGTAGTTAATTTGAATATATAATTGAACTCATGAATTCACTATTAACACTAGGCTGTTAAACATACAATGTGAATGAGTAAACTGTATCAAAGAGTACCTCTAACTAATTCAGTCAGAGATGTTATGTTATGTTGATATTTCATGGAAGGTAAAGATTTATGTGGGAAAAATATCAACTATTAATCTAATATACAAAAAAAGTATGTATTTTCTTCGTCCTTCATTAAAACTCAGTAATGTTAGCATATTGCTTAGCGGCAAAATTGATTGGCACTGCAATTATGCCAGATCCAGACAAACTCAGCAGCACAGATCTACACATCTAAATTTTTTCTAATTTTCTATTGAGTATATTATACGCAATTGACAGGTTATATTTAAATTAGAATAGAAACCATCATGGGCCACTGTGTAAAACAAATGAATAAAAACTCACCATATTTTAAGCCGTAGAGCAGGAGAAGTATTGAAAGCCATGACGTCACGAAAGACTGCACCATCGCCCAAACGTCTCTTATCACATCACTCAAACCATCACTCGAGTAATTTATCACTTATTAGCACAATATTATCACAATTATATTCATTACAAATATGTTTTAAAGTACTTTCGCACTATCTAGTTTATTGTCATTGTTTGGATACTGAAAGGAAAACTGATTACAAAAATACTTCGACACAGTGGACAACTTAATATACGTAATTTGGATTTTTCTTGGTAATTCTCAGTAGGTCAGCGGGTAAAAGCTAGTATTATTATATATTACAAAGACATAATGAATCTATTTTTTTTATATACTACATTCTTATTTTGTCGCATGTAAGGACAACGTTGTCGTATGAAAAATTAGAAATAATAAAAGGTCTATTTATTTTATTTTTTACAAACTGTGGATGTACGCGTGTACATCTCTACCCAACCCATCGGGAAAACAAGCGGAATATGATAGAATATATTATAAATAAATGAGATGATACTTCAAAGGCAAACTAAATTCAGTTATAAACTGAATCTAATCAACGTTTATATTTAGCGTGCAAATAATTTCCAAGTTTATAACGTTTTAATTAGGTTTCAATATGCATAAAGAACCAGTATCGCACCATTTCTACCGCAATCAAGTTAGCTGTAAAGATAATAAAAAGCAGATTGTTTGTTCATTATTAACTAGAATTACAGAGGTTTTTCCTCTGCAAGCAGATAGAAAATACAAATACAAACTGTAAATAATTTTGGTGGAGGTATTCTGAATAAAAATACCATGAAAAATTAAGCATATGCATATTATAAATAAGTTTATGATAACATTTTTATTCAGATTGCCTCTTTAGACTAGTGGTAGTGGTAGTAAGCATGACTGCTACGTTAGAGGACCTAGGTTTGATTGCGAGGTCGAGATAAATGTTATGAACTTCTCAGTAACAGCCCTAAGTTTGGATTTGTGTCCGGTTAATGGCAATAATTCCTAAGGTTTACATAAGTACCTACGCCTCTGCCTAACCCTTCGGGGGTACAGGCTTGGTGATGTATGGTATGTTTGTTCAAAACTTGTCGAGGTGGCAAC
Organism: Acronicta alni; assembly: GCA_964056405.1. NCBI lineage: Eukaryota > Metazoa > Arthropoda > Insecta > Lepidoptera > Noctuidae > Acronicta > Acronicta alni. The sequence goes on from OZ043919.1 coordinate 13,360,383, forward strand.
ACCTTGGCATTTATTTGTCTAATACTGGAAAGGTCCCCCTTATCGCCCCACATCACTCCGGACACGGTATTAAAGGGTTTGCCCCCAGCCGGACAACGTTTTATTCAATGAACCTTCAATATATCTCCCGCGTTGTGTGGACCATCTTCCTACTAAAATATTTATTGTAAGCAGTCCGCCTGACTGATTTGATTCTCTTTGGGATGCGTATTTGTTATCACGGATACAGATGCGAGTAAATCAAATGGATATTGTTATCCAGATATCATGTATGTAGGTTTTTTTTTTTAAAATAAGTTATTTCGCAAAGTAATGATAAACTAACCCATTGGGACATGCCTAATTCAGATATAGTTTCACTTACGTACAGCCTTTTGTAATTAGATAAAACCATAATTGGCATCATTATCATCATCATGATCAATCATAATTTACCAAAAGGCAGTGCCTAATAATAAAATCACAAATGGCATTCATAGAAGACTGTACGTAAGTACTTATAACTCGATTCGACCCATGTTCAAACGTGCCAGTTTGTTTGTTTTTATTTCTGACACTGGCGCGAATATTATACATTGAATTAAACCTATTTTTAACGGATTGTCCAGTGTACCCGTGAAATAAAAAAAATATCTTTTTGTATATTTTTGGCATTTTCCATGCTAAGATTTTAAAGTTATTTAGAAAAGGAAAAATTCGACCGCGGGCAGGATTCGAACCTGCGTCTTCTGGTGGATAAAAAAATATATATAGAGATTTAAAATAATTTTAGCCAATAGGTTGCGTTCAATGGGTGGCGCGGTTGAGCAAAAAGTAAGTTATATCACTAGAAAAAAATAAAGCATTTGGTAGAAAATACTGCAGTGGTACCTACGATTAAACCAACGGTACAATATAGCCGACTCTCCCCTATTTTATTTTTAATTGCAACACACATTCTGTAAATCTACTGAATTTTTCTGTATATAAACGTAAATAAATTTATTATTATTAATGCTTCAATTCAAAATCCAACGCTTTTATTTAAAAAATAAAACATAGTACTAAGCTGTGTCCAGACTTTTTTTTACTAAAGCCTGATATTCATAAGTGTCGAGGCATCTTGATCGTTGGCTAGTGATCCATCAAGTAGTCGTAGCGACGCATACAACAGTGATAAATGAGCTAAGTTGACCTAAACGCTATCTTTGAGCTCCGTCGTTGACAACCCTGGCCGGAGCCTTGCATCTCTGGGGACTTGCCCAACTAATCGACTTTTAAATATTATGTAACTAATCTAAGATTTTGTTGAAGGTTCTGAAAAACTAACCATGTTTTAATGCGAGGCAGAATTTGAGCGCCTCCTCAAAAGCGTTAGGCGTCCTTCGTGGTGTTCGGGCACAAGGGACAAACCAAAACAATCTGTTCATCATCAACCCATATACTGTCCCACTGCTGGGCACGGGTCTCCTCTCATTTTGAGAGGGCTATAATAGTCCACCACACTGGCCTAATGCGGGTTGGCAGACTTCACAAACCGTCGAGAAAAATCTCTAAGGTATGCAGGTTTCCTTACGATGTTTTCCTTCACCGTTTAAGCGAGTGATAATTAATTATTAATACGCACATGAATTCGAAAAGTCAGAGGTGCGTGCCTTGGATTCGAACTCGAGACCTTCGACTTGGCAGTCCAATGGTCATACCATTAGGCTTTCACTGCTTATAAACAAAGTGTCACTATTAGGATATAATTATTAACTCAGCTCAAAGTATGGACTCCAAAAAAAAAATTGATAAGTACATACTTCTTTTACTGTGTTGAGGCCAGTTGTACTTATATGACGTTTGTTTTTTTTTTTTTCACTGTTGGTATCCTTTGGTGTATAGTAAAGAATACTCTATTTATCTATGGATTTGTGCCGGGATATAAGCAGTAGGCTCATAAGACCTTAAAATAACGACATAATATGCATCTACACAAATAAACTTTAAATTATGACACAAATTGATATTGAAATATAGTATCTCTGCCGTTGATATTACGTTTGCTATTACATTTTTCGATCACCATTACCTATATGCACTTCTAAGTGCTCTTTCGTTGAGTAATGGGACGTGTCATCAAAAGCTATTACCTAGGTACTTGAACTGTAGTATTTCACCTCGTTAACTTATCACGGCGCTTTTTACACTTATCGCGTTTTTGGATCCTAAGAAAATGTATCATTAACATTATGTTTAATGAAACAGTATTGTGGGGATAAAAATTAAAAGTAGAAATTATGTATAAAATAATGGAGAGAGTCATGGCAATAACTAAGTGATAAGCGTTGGCACTGATAGTACGGTCGACAAAAGACTATACTAATTAAACATCTGTGTTTTGTTAAATATTCTGCAATAATGTATCACGAAATATGTGTCAAAATGCAGGTATCGTTAGCTGCTACACATCAAACCCTTTTATGGGTAATTATTTAAATCACAATCTGTGTAAAAATGCAGATTTCGTTCGCTACCTGTACACCAATCTCTTTTGTTGACTGTACCTACTCGCTGCGCGTAAAAATTGTAAAATACTGATAGTCACTCGCGTCTGGGTAGACTGGAAGCAAACCTTAACGTAGCTGGGAAAAGGTTTGGAAGATGATGATGAATTGAAGTTAAAAATGGTAATGGAGGCTAGAAAGACCCATATGGACATAATCGATATTAATACAATTTTGGGCAACATTTAATAGGAAAGATGAAGATACTCAATACTCAATACATTTATTGATTTAAACATGCAGAAATTTAATTTTAAGGGGACTGGTCTATTACAAACACTACTGATAGAACGTCGAAATTGAACAGAGGAGCTTCGCATGGGATTTCTAAACCATTGAAGCAGTCTACTCCGTCGTTCCCTCGGTTTCCAGTTAATAAATTGAATAAAGACTTCGCACAACCAAAAGACCAAAGATTAAAAATACCTATCGAAACGAACCAATTTATCAAGAAAAACATTTCCGAATTTCCCACCTAATTGAAAAGCTCTTAGACAATCATTTAGTTTCCTGGCTTTTTAACTTCATTGGATCCAATGCTCGTTTTAAAACGTGTCGGGTACAGGCGGAGTACTTGCTATTCAATTAACCACCTTATTGCTTTTTGTTTAAAGAGTAAGAGAGTCTATCTCGAGAAATAATTACGCGGTAGTCTCAAGTATTTAGCTTAGCAGAAGTTAATTAGTTCGAGTAACAGCTGCGGCGGAGCTCACGGTGGTAGTGTATCATCTTGCTTTGTTTACTGCCGCCGGTAATTGGAAATTGTTTTTTTCTTAACGTGTGTTTAGACTATAGGAACATTTCATGTAAAAAATTCAAGTCAATTCATTGACTAGATACTTTTCGAGTTTTGACACACACAAACACACATGATACAAAAACAAAATTTTATTCTAAAAAGATATTTTATTATTTATAAAGTAGGAAGGAACTGCCTCGTTAGTCTAGAGATCCTAAGCACGACTGCTACATTAGAGGTCCTGGGTTCGATTTCCAGGTCGAGCAAAGTGTTATCAGGTTTTTCTATGAAATTCTTAGTAGCAGCTCGGAGTTTGGATTTGTGTCTGGTTAATGGCAATAGGCTCGCTCCCTATTACATGGGCCCTAAGTGTACCGGCAAACTATAGGTGGTGGGTATTGGTACACCTCTGTCTAACCCTTCGGGGAATAGAGACGTAATGGGTTTGTGTTATTTAAAGAGTATATCTTCACTCAATACAAAAAGCTACAGGTACAATCAGCTACACAGTAATGTAGCTAGAGCAAAAATGTCGACTTTAATGACTTTTGTTTAACCTACATTCAACTATCTAGTCTATTTGAACTAAATTGCGACAATTTCCCGGAAACTCCGTAGAACTCAATTAACGTTGCCAAGAAAGTTAAGAAAAAATGTTAATAATTTTCTTGCACAAACAAACTTGAAATTATGTTAAAACTGGAAGTACTTAGCTATGTAAAATATAAATCTCAGAATTAATAAATACAAACTCTCATATTTCATTTGGTATAAACAATTACTAATATTCATTTTTTTTTTCATTCTATAATATGGAAGTAATTATTTTTTATATTTTTCTATTATTAAATGAACTACAAACTTACATGCTATCAAAGAAAAAAAAACACTAAAAATGTTTAATTATAACTACTTCTTACAAATTGTATCGTGTTACATTGACATTATTTTATTCACGACATCTTGATCCGTACATAAAGCATCCGTAGTCACGGGTAGACTAAACGTCGGATATAATATCACTACAGTGCGATAAAATCCTATAAAAATAATTTCATTACAATGTCTATATTATTATAATATATCAGTACTAAAAAACGAATTTATCGAATCGGTCCAGGCGTCTTCCAGTAATCGGGGAACATACATAAAAAAAATATTCCGACGAATTGAGAACTTCCTCCTTTTTTTAAATCGATTAAATAAAAGATTTGCAGCAACTTTATAAAGTAAATTTACACATTCATGGTAAGATTAAGCAATTACTCTAACTTAACAGCCATATAAACCTGCCTATCGTAATTTCGTTTTAGGGTGATGACTAAATTGTGACCCCGAGTGTACCGCGATACGTATCATGTGTTAGGGCGCGCCCACACTTGACGTTGATGGTGACGCGGATGGTTTTAAATTAAATTATTATTATTCTCTTTGAAGTGGCTTTTTCATTATGACGTGTTGAGTGGGTGTGAACTGGTTATTATGTTAATAGATTTTGCCTTTGTTTTGATAATTCCGTTCGGTAACCTAGACTAAAAAATTCATTAACCAAGAGATTCCTTAAAAGCCAACTTTTGCAATAAAACACTTGGCCAAATTAATAAAACTAAAGCGGTTTTCTCATACAGTATTTGATTTATATTTTATGGTATTGTGAGTTACGAGCATAGTCTCATAATAATTTCTTACCTTCCCATAATTATGTGGGTGATCTCTCAATAAACACTTTCGAATATTTAGTAGTTAAGTATATACCTATTTTATGCTCGTGACTGTACGTAAAAGGAATATGGTACACCATATTTTTGATGTTGTCATCAAGAAAAATTAATCCATCTCATAATCACAAATCTCCATTCTTATAACACAACTCTCTTTCATCCGTCATCTGCAAACAATGAGAATCGAAACGGAAAACAACAATCGCCTCAGTTGGCTTCAACTTTAGACCCGACTTTTATGTGTCTAATTTATCATTTGTACCGTGCAATGCTACCAATGTTTTACGCCCTACGAGTACCTTGATGAGTTGTCAAAAGAATATCAGACAAAGACAAGGTATGTACTCTTGAACAAAAAACAGCCAAAATATACAAAAGACGAGCGAACAATGCGGGCCAATTATTATAGGTACATTATGATGTATCAAAGCGAAGAGAAGCAATGATAACATGGCCGACAAAGTGAGCTTTGTCTCACAAAATTCTGCTGTAATGGAATGTAAATAGATCTATTTTTATAGACACAACATTAAATCATGGTTTCTGCAAACTTGTGGACTGTCACCATATTACATTCACGCCTTACACAGAAACGCCACGTACTAAAGTCGTTGCATACTACTTTTGCTTCGTCCACGTTCATAATTATATTCATCCGTGCTTGCTAGTAGTGAGTATAATACATTTGATCTCTGTATAATTTCAACAATAAGGACGATATGGCTCTCTTCTCGTCCCTTAACAGAGTTGGCGAGACACTGACATTATAAAATCAGGGTAGTCTCACAAAAAATCATCAATCTCCTAACAATACCCTATCTTTACAATCATATAACAGCAGACCTATAATATTATGAAAATACCAGTATTAATATGGCGCTAAGCATTTCAAATCAATCTTTTTACGTATGTGTCACTAGTCACTGAGTTTTTTTACATCAATCTCCATTACGTCAGTGATCTATTGATAAACGACCCTGCTATGTATTTATATTTTTTTGTAAATAGAAAAGAAATAAAATGTTAAATTAATACTAGAACTGAATACAGAAATTAAGTGGTCCAACCTCAAAGGTCCTGGGTTCAATTCCTGGGTCGAGCAGTTTTATTGAATTTTTCTATGTAATTCTCAACAAAGGCTTACAGTTCGGATTTGTGCCCGATGTATGGCAATAGGCTCGCCTTGTACTACATGAGATCTGATACCAGCGAACTGAGGTTTTACATCGGTACGCCTAACCCTTTGGGGAACACAGGTAAGATATTTATTTATTTATTTTTATTAGGAATAACAAACAGATCTACAATTTCTATTATATAGGCAGTTACATTTAAAAGATTTTACGATTGTACATCCAACTACGTTATTCACAAAATATATAAGACATGTTAAAAACTTAAAACTACGTCATGCAAAAGGAACGTCTATATCTGATGCTCACAAAAGATATGTAATCTATAAAAGCTGAAAAATGAAACTACATTCATTTGAAATATTAAGTAGTGTCACTCATAGAGGAATTTACCAGAGAGTTTATAGTTTTGAGCACATGATTTTTAAATTTTCCAACGGAGTCTCCAAACAGGTCAAGGTTGTGAAAATAAGTATTAAAGTTATTAGGAAGACGTCGCAGAGGTGCACGTATGCCAGCATTAGTTCGACAAACGGTGACAGCGAATACTGGCTGAGTACGCACACTGCGCATTAAAGTTGTTCTAGGGACTATATAGAATAATTTGTTGGAAATGTCTGAACAGTCATATGAATTGTTGCATAAATCATGCAGAAACATTGCTTCAAGTAGTAGCCGCCTGGACTTTAAGTCGGTAAGCTTGTAATTTTTAAGTAAGTACACATAGGACTCAGGCGTATGGAAGCAACGGTAATGCCTGGTTTTCAAATATTTTCGTTGTACTGCCTCAATACGATCAGAATATTTACTGTAGTGGGGATTCCACACCACAACTGCATACTCAAGCTGTGATCGAACCAGTGATTTAAAGAGATGCAGGTATGTACTTGGACGCTTAAATTCTTTTGAAGATCTCATAATGAAACCATACATTCGGTAGGCATTACTAACAATTTTATTAACATGTATATCGAGGTGGAGTTTTTCATCGAGTAGAACACCAAGGTCTCGTACGAGAGATACTCTAGTGAGATTTACATTGTTAAATGAATAAGAATAATTAATGACATTTTTATTCTTAGTAAAGCTAATACAACAGCACTTTGAGAGGTTAAGCTGCAGTTTATTCTGGAGACAATATTCAGAAAATTGGTGTAGATCATTTTGAAAAAGAATGCTGTCATAGATATTTTTAATTGGCCTACAAATTTTGAGGTCATCTGCGTAAAGCAGTATTTTAGAATTTTTAAAACAAGTATTAATGTCGTTAATAAATAAAATAAAGAGTAACGGCCCTAATATTGACCCCTGTGGTACTCCTGACGTCACGTTTATTGAAGCAGATTGAAACCCATTGACCACTACCCTCTGAGTTCTATTGGAAATGTATGAGGAGAACCACCTTAGAAGATTATCTCGTATACCGTTGTATGCGATTTTCTTCAGAAGTAGAATATGGTCGACCTTGTCAAATGCCTTTCGAAAATCAGTATAAATGCAGTCAATTTGTATACGCGAGTCCATATTATTAAACAAGTAATCAACAAAGGTGACTAGGTTAGTAGTTGTTGACCTTCTTTTCACAAAGCCATGTTGATGTTGTATTATTATGTTGTGCAAAACAGGGTATACTTCACCATGTACTAACCTCTCGAAAAGCTTTGACAAGGCCGACAATATAGATATAGGTCGATAGTTCTCAACGTTATGCCTAGGTCCCGACTTATAAATTGGAGTTATATTTGCTTCTTTCCACATTGCAGGGAATACACCTTCTGATAAAGACTTATTAAAGATAATCTGCAGGGGAATGCTTATAATAGATTAGTAGCTGTGTTTTTAAGAAATGTCACAGGTAAAGCATCAGGCCCCGCGCCTTTAGTAGGATCAAGCGATTGCATAGCTTTCAGTATTGTATTAACATTTAAAACAATGTTGTTTATCAGGGTACAATTATTATGAGCGTAGTCGTCTATATAACACGAATTATTATTATTATTTGATGAGGGAGGTTCGTATACCGAGTGAAAATAGTTAGAAAAAAGATCACAGATTTCCTTTGGATCATTAGTTGTCGTAGTTTGATAATGCATAGCTGAGGGAATGCCATTGTTGCGCTTGCGATCGGAGACAAATTTCCAGAAATATTTTACATTACTTTTAAGACTATGTTCCACGGAAGTTATATATTCATGATAGCACTTCTTACTTTCATTTTGAAATCGAGACCTGAAGATCGAGAATAATTCGTAATCAGAGATATTATGAAACGTTTTCCATTTTATCCATGCCTTTGTTTTATTCTTGAAAATATGAATAAGAGAGGGAGAGAACCAAACGGGAAAGTTAGTGGATCTAGCTGTGCTCATGGGTACATGTTTTTTTATTATCATGTATATGATGTTATAGAATGTATTTAATGCTTCATCCACAGTCAAATCACACATAGTGTCATGCCAGTTTATCTTTCTAAGCTCATCGTTTATAAGGTTATAGTTAGCTTTAAAGTAGTTATATTTTTTTATTGGTTTGCGTTTTATAAATTTGTGGCTTATAGAAACAGGTAATAAGATACAGAAAGGCGGGTGATAGTTATCGGGATGAATAAGAACATCAGAAGGTGGATACACATTTACATTGTTGTTGCTAATAACTAAATCCAAGATTTTGCCATTTTTGTTTTTAATTGCATTATATTGAAAACCATTGTGCAGGTTCATGAAGTTGTTTAAATGAATGAAGTTATTAGAGGTACCAATACCAGTCAGACTACGAAAAGAGTTATCGTTTCTGCATGAATGCCATTCGATTTCAGGTAAATTATAATCTCCTATTAAGTAAAAATGATCGACGTAAGCATTTTCAAGGTGAGAACGCAACGTGTCGAAAAAAGAAACATATACAAGTTCTGGGGTGTTCGGGGGTATGTATACAGCACTAATAAGCTGATATTTATTTTTATTGGTGTTTGAGACTCGCAAAAGAACATGTTCAATATATGTATTCAAAGTGTTATTTGGTGATAATTGTACTGAGTTTAGATTCCTGGAAACTGCCACAAGAACTCCACCTCCGTCTTTTTTATTAGTTGCCCTGCGGTCACGATCACACCTATGGATTATATATCGTTGGTTAATAAATTCATTACATAGAATATCCGGTGTAAGCCAGGTTTCTGTTAGAATGATAATGTCGTAACAGTTTGACAAGATGTTCATATAAAGAATATGCAGCTTAGTGCGGAGTCCCCTACAGTTCTGATAGTATACTACTAAGTCGCTATTAGTCATTTCCGTAACAGATAAATACTAAAGAAAGTTTAAAGTAATAATTTAAGTAGAAAATATGTGATAATGACAAGCTTGGAACAAACTCTCCGTTAGGATTACAATTATCAGGTGGCTGAGAAATTGTATAGCAACCCAAAAATGTTAAAAAAAAAAATTATAATGCATTATGTTAATTATTCTAAATCTATTATGTAAATTAATTTGGCTCATCAATAGTACAAAGAAAATAAATTTAAAATTAAGCCAATTTATGCTCAAGCGTACAAAAATATTGTAAGTACTGATTGCAAGAACTAGATGACATACTCGTAATAATGTAGTGTATTGTCTATTATGCACTATGGTATGTAAGCAGAGAAAACATACAATAAGTATATAAAAATATTGACAATACTTATTAATATTGAAACAAAAGTGACACTAAATATAAATACTAATAACACGTTAACTGTTTCTATAGGGAAATAAACAAACAACAAACAATATCCTAATTTTAGATAGTTTGAAATAACAATATGAATATCATGCAACTTGTATTTAGGACATCTTAAGTAATGTGGGTGACTTATACTTAATATGCTATTTAGATAGGGTAGAAGCGTGTCCAGGCTTAATCTTGGCAATGTCTTGAGGCAATCGAATCGGAAATGCTTTAGCTGTTTCTTTTTCCCGTACCAGAATTGTTCCGTGTTTGACCCACACAAATTTATAATTGTGTTTTTTAGCCGCATCTTTGCATTCACGAAACAAAAGCTTATTTTTTAAGGTAAGATGTTCGTGCATTAAAATGTTATGTGAAATTCCTGATATTCCCAATTGTTCTGTCGATAAACCTTTCGCTAAACGATAGGCGCTTAGAATATTGTCGCGTAGTATACGCGAGGACAACTTCACCACGATGTTCTTCGGATTAACGTTCTCGCGGTGTGCATGTGGAACGCGGTGAATTGAGATGACATCTTGCTGGCGTATAATGCAGTTTATTTTGGTGCCTATATTTTCGATCAAAGACAGTAAATCTTCGTTTTTCCTTTCCGGTATATAACATATTTCTATATTGCACTGTCTGGCACTTTGATCCAAGTAATCCATTTTTGTTACCAGCTCCGTAATTGTGTCTTGTAAGCCCGTTATGATTTGCGTATTTTTGTTCAAAGTATCAACACGGCAATTCATAGCTCTTTGCTGGTCATCAGTGAATTGGACTGAGTTCTGAAGACTGATAACATCCTGTGCTAAGACATTATACTTAGTATCTAAATCTGATAGAAGATATGTACCTACATATAAGTAATAATTAACCAGATTTAATAGATGAGGCTGTATCATGAATAGATTAAGCAGCAGGTTACAGCATTGATTAGAATAGTGAGCCTAAACTTAAAAAGCTTTATAACCCTAACTTATTCCAGTTTTCGCAATTCGAACAGCCCTATCCGCAAGCAAAGGAATAAGATCGTAATGAGAGGAAATAACGTCAGGTCTCCATTTTGTTTTTCATTTCATCATAATCACGGATTAAATGAGAAATGATTTTCTAAAGGAGTTCTTTACGCGCTTCGTTATTTCTCTGTTTACAATAACTTGTGGACTACTCATTCGAATGGAAAATTTAAAGGTTTGTGAGGTGTTTCTTGTTTTTCTGTTGGATTGTACTGAATTGACAATAACGGGTTTTATATTTTACAAAAAAAGAAAGAAAAGAAAGCAAATTTATTCTGACAGTTACAAGACAAGACAACATAATCGATTCAAGTCTTAACCTAGTTAAATACTTATCTTGTATGGTGCCAGAATAGGTCCCTATCCGATCGATCCCTATCGATATATTAAACCCACATTGTCTAACTGTGGGTCAGTAAAGAATATAGCGTTTAACCTACATAATACTAAAATTCAGCACCATGTCTGTATCCCGTGCTATTACATAAATTGTTGTATTAAATTACAGTCAAACGGGGTGAATAGGGATGCAGGGTCAAAACTTTGAAAGGAATTTTAGCTATAATTATAGCAGAAAATGGGTATCAGATACTTGCATGAAATAATTTCGAATATTTAAAAAAAATAAAATAAAAAATAAAAAAATGTTTATTTCATCAACTTATTATGTTATGTATACATTTGATTGGAGTCACCTTTTAAGCAAAGATTTGCTTGTATTAGGTGGTTCCGCTCTTCCAGTTTTTCATCAACAAAAACATATAATGTGAGAGAATAAACATGAACATAAACAATAAATAATTAATAATTTTGAAAATAAACCAAACAATTTTGAAAATAAAGAAGGTAATAGTTTACAATAAGTTATCGTACCAAGGAGGAACAAGAAATGTGCACAGTGTTTTGTGAGTGTGTGTGTGTGGTGTGGTGGGAGTATGTGTGAGGTGGTTGTGAGTGTAATGTAGGGGGTATGTATGTTGTTTGGTTGGAAGGTATTTGTGTGGTGGTGGTTTGTGTACATTTTTTATTTTGCATAGCATCCAGTGTAAATAAATAATTAATTATGTGATTGTGTGGAACATAGCCTCGATTTCTTCGTAACTTTTGGTCTTCAACCATTGAGTGAGTGTCTTTTTGCAATCGTGGCATGTCATAGGGTATATGGTGAGTATTTTGTTCAGTGAGTTGTATAAGCGAGAAGATTGTTTTGTGTATTAATATTTACTTAATATGATTACTGATTGTGCCGCGCAGTTTCACCCACCCTGACATTTTCCTTTTTTCTCGGCTCCTAAGGGTAATAGTGTAATGTTAAATACCCTATAACCTTCCTCAGAATTTGACTATCCAATGCGACGAGAAAATTTTCGAATCAGATTGGTAGTTTCAGAGATTAAACAACAAAAGTATAGATTTCACAAGCTATTAACAACAATGTTGCTTTATCACCTTCAACATAGTAACATCCACAGTTACGACAGTCTACCTACGGTTGGTCGTATCCCACAATATTTGGACGATGGTATGCACGAGTAAATAAGATTTTAATTTCTCCGCTGTCGCTTTGTATGATAGTGGAAAATGTTTCGTAAAAATATTTTTATATGGCTACGTGTTTTATCTTTTGGAGTTTTGTTTTAATGCCATTAAAATGTACATAGTTTTGGATACAAAATTTTGAGGTTCAGGACAGAGTAGAATATGTAATTATTATTTTTAATTTACTCTAATATCAAGGCATTATAAGCATCAGAATAATATGTTTTTTTATCAAGCCTTTATTCCCATAGGGTTATGCAGATTTGTAGGTACTTATTTAGACACACAATCCGCTGTTACGGGAAGGGGGGGGGGGTTGCGCCTATTGCAATAAATAACAATCGGGCGCAAATATAAACTACACTCTCCATCCATTACACCTGTATTTCTCAAAAGTAATGCAGAGGTGAACTAATACTCACCTACAGTTTGCCGAAGTGTTTAGGTTCCATGTAATAGGGGTCGAGCTTATTGTCATTAACCGGGCACAAATCCAAACTCCGAGTTGCTACTGAGTATTTCAGTTTCATAATAACAGTTTAATCGACTTGACAATTTAACCCAGGACCTCGCGCTCATATCGTTAGTATATTATAAGTATGGAAAACTTAAGATTCTCTGAGTCTCGTAGAATGATATAAAACCTATAAACAAACTGATCCATTTAAAACGCAATACTAAAGTGAAATATTTTTTAGGAATCTCACTCTAAATAGATCAACCAATATCGCAATTAACATCCAAAAAGCTCAAAGTTTTTCGTACAAAGAGCGCAACCGAATCAACGATTGGCCTCCTTCAAGAAACAATTGGTCCTTGTGTGCGACAAAGTTGCAACGCATGGAGCACGTCGTGCTAACGAGCGGATGTCGGACCAAAGGAAACAGGACTAAGTGAGAGCTCATTTGTGCCACGCCACACTTCTGTGCCAATTTGTTGTCGATTCATCTTCACTTGTACTTTTATCTTTTCCTATGGCTAAGTTACATAACATACCAATATGCCGTGTTTTCCGGCACAAACATAGTGTATAGTAAAGTTATTTATATCAGAAATCTATTCTATCATAATTTTATTCACTTAATTTCAGTTATTTTTTTATATTTGATCTTCACTAATACAACATTACTTAACAGAGGGGATGGTGGCTAAGTAATAACCAAGCTGATCACCCGATCTGCAAGGTTAAGCTGCGCTAATTGTAGTCAGTCTGTGGATGGGTTACCATTCTTAACAAATCAATACCCCTCCTTGCCTTGGAGAGCACGTAAAGCTGTCGTTAGTGGTGAGTGGGTGCCTCAGGGTATCGGTATTACCCAAAAATTTGATTGTGGATGTCTGATGGCAGTCGCCTCGTGTAAAATACGGATATTCAGCCGCATTTGGTTATACTGGAAGCCAACCCCAATATTGTTGGGAAAAGGCTCGGAGAAAGAAGACAACATTACTTAAAACTTACTGGGAATCAACAAAAAAAAAACAGACAAAGAATTTGCATATTCGCAGTTGTCTCAATTAGAACTTGAATACTTTCAAGCTCGCATGCGTAAGACACGTAAAGCGAGTATTCACAACCGCTACATAAACAAGCTATTTACATACAGCACTAAATATAATACTATTGTCTAAACATAGGCACATACTTTGGAATGTAAATTACAGTGAAATATGTAAAACCGCAACTTTGTAAACGCAGAATAGAGGTTATTAATGGATCGTTGTTATTGTTGTAGATTTATGTTGTTTTAATTGTTTTAAATTGTTAAGTTGAAGTTAGGCTTAACATTCATGATTCAGACTGTTTATATTCCCTATAGAACTTCTTTACTACGTACGTACGGAGACGGCGGAATGTTTTAGGTCCCATGGGCTGGTTTTCCATTAACCGGGCACAGATCCAAAATCCCGACCTGCTATGTAGAGAATTTTATAGAAAATCACTTTTGACGTCCTTTACTCGCGTCAATGAATTGCTACGATAGTCCTAGTGACGTTATAGGTTCTCAATAAATGAAACAGGTACTATGATGATAACTGTCTGTTTATTACGCAAAATCCCCTAAACGAACCTCACACTAGAACCGGTGCGCAGTAACAGATCCCTCACACGCAAATCAACGCTATCTTTACATTGTGCTTACCATGCACTCAGCCATACACGCATATGTGTCCCTACACACTCTTTGCCCGACCTGGGAATTGAACCTCTCATGCTCAGCCCTGGAAAATCATCATGAGTCGTCCATTGCCACTGGAAGCAGCAGAGTATGTCGGACCCACATACCGACTAAAAACTTTACTTGCCTTTCTTTGCCATATGGTTAAAGCCATCGTAATCAAATTAGCCATGATCCTGACGGAATACTATAATTATTATATCTAACTTGGCGATGCACTTTAGTTTGATTTTCTGACTGATGCATATGTTATTGCAAGACTTGGCTCAAAAATTCCAATACTAAAATTATAAATAATGTGAAAGTAAGTCTTTCTGTCTTTCACGCCTAAACTACTGAATTGATTTTGATGAAATTTGGTACGGAGGTAGATTAGACTATGGAGAATGTCTTGGTTGCTTGCCCTGCCCTGCGAATGTATGTGTGTGTGAGATTAAAGTTAGTAAACACACCCAAGATACAGGAGAAAGCCTTAGTTTAGGGGTACGTATTAAAAAAATAGTTCTTAACTCGACTGATTAATAGCAACACTGGTGGCATTTTATTTTTTCTTATCTGTGGAATAGTGAATATTCATGAAACTCTACTTAAATTCTGCTTATACATTCAACGAAAAAATGCAGTATTCATGGCTGCTGGCGTTTAATGAGGCGCTAATGATAATAATGACTACGGCGAGCTATTCTCGTTACAGCTTTTTAAAATCGCAGTTGTCTGTCCTGAATAGCCTTCTATTAAGGCCTTTTTTTATTTTAGAACAAAATGTTGATATCTTAATGTCACTTAAAGTAACAAAATTAAAAAGACCAAGTATTTTTGTATCCAAGGGATCTAATCTAATCTTAACTGTGGGGACTGGCATAGCCAGCAACACTTCGACCAAATGTGATCTATTGTATTAACCCCTGCATGATACATTCCTTACTCTTCAAAGACGTGGTTAATGAAGGCGGCTAACCCACTAAGAGGAACGAACCTGTAGTCTTTCGGCTTCGGGTATCCGTTGCCAAGATGACTCATCCATTTCGCCGCTAGGACGTCACAATCACACAAGATGTGCTGCATTGTTTCCTTAAATTCACCACAGGCTCTGCAATCGTTGTTCATAGCCAGTTTCATTTTAAGGAGCATGTCATTAGTTGCAAAATGCCCTGTAAGGGCTCCGATGACAGCTCGGGCTTTGTCCCTACTGTTATTCAGTATGAATTGCGATATGCGTGTTGTGCTGCTGCCGAAAAAGTTTCGTGAGTGTTCCAGCCCTAGGCTATTACACCACTCCTCTTTATGTTTTGCATCGGCATAATCCTGTAAGGCTTTTTTGATGGTACATGCTGGTAGTCCCATACATGGTTCTGGTCCAATCATGTCATTTGCCGATCCGGTTCTAGCTAACTCATCGGCCTCATTTCCTATAATGCCTACATGCCCTGGGACCCAAACTAGTTGTAACTATATCCAAGGGATAATATACAGATCTCAATTTTGTTTATTGTAAAGTCCGCGTATACTTACTAGTACTACTATGTTCTTTTCCTACATCTAATCTATCTCTGTACCAAATTTCATCAAAATCGGCTCAGAGGTTTAGGCGTGAAAGCGTAACAGACAGACAGAGCTACTACATACATACATACACTCACGCCTTTTTCCCATAGGGGTAGGCAGAAACTAAAGAACGCCACTTGCTACGATTCTTGCATACTTCTTTCGCTTCGATCACATTCATACATCTTGTCATACATACAGAGCTACTATTGCATTTATAATATTATAAGTAGGGTTTATTAAACACGACTTGGTCAAATACAATTTACCTAGATCAAATAACATAATACCTATTTCTACTATAAACCTGCACTGCGGTTTTCTATGCTTTTTTTGTAAAACTTAAGGTTAAGAGCACCGAGAGCGGGTGGCGACGCCATACATCGTGTACCACAGAAAAATGTGAGGTTATCTAGATTCATTGCTGGCAACTACCGGGAGAGCGTCTAAGACTTAAGCTAGGTCATTTCTCGCTCAGTTGGCCCCGTTCTCGTATTTTTTAGTTGAAATGGAGCGCTAAAAGAATGCAGTTTTTTTTATAAGTTTGTGTCTGTTACTGCTTTATGGGATCTGACATTAGGTACATTAATTGTCTTTATATAGTCCATTGGTATTGAAGCTACACAGAAATTGGGTTGTAGTGTTCTGACGAAATACTAATAATCAGCATCTGGTTTGTCTTGAAGCCAATCCCTATATAGTTGGTAGAAGTTAGGAGAATGAATAAATATAGTCCACCTAAACGTTTTCGATGACGGCGAGCTGTACTAATGACATTAATTAAATACACTAAGTTGCATTCGGGTCCCATAGTTCACAAATAATAGATTTTCTATTGCGTCCGGTATTTGTTGCTTCACGGCTTTGTGGTTGGCAATCATTTTGAACTGTATTGTATACATTTTTTAGTATATTATAGCTTGTACATAAAAGCTCTTGTGACGGAAATAGCCGAACAAATTGCTTAAGTTATGACATTTCTCGCTTATCTTCGCGCATTCCTGGCTCATCTTCATGTCTTACCAAAACCTGATACTATTTATCGACTACAGGCCACAAACACAGTGAGGTGAACGTTAGCGAGACAACACTTTCAACCGGATGACAGTAAAACTTTTTCATTTGTATTTTTTTTTATCTTGTTTTGGGGAGTTTTTCGACGAAACGTTTGTGTGAAGCGTGTCTACTCTGTTGCAGTATAATTGGATAGTTAAAACGAACATTTTTGGTGAGTTGATAGCAAAAACGCTGTTTACGTCATGAGACAACTCTGTCGACATAAAAACACAGAAATAGTATTATACTAACAGGGCTAATTATACTATGAAATACAGTATTATAATTACTTTTATTAATTACTTAAATTTAATTTTAGTATTAAAATAATGGGGTTCGGCTAGGGTTACAGTTCAATGAAAACTACGTCGTTTTCGTCTCGTGCGAGCAGGAGCCGCGGAGCGCGTATTTTTGGATGCATGGATGAGCCGGCAGGGGAAGAGCGGGCTTAAGCATGGCGGCGCGCAAGCGACCCGGCACCTAACCCTGTCACTGTCCACGCTAACCCTTGCGCACTACAGTAGTATTTTAGATCAGCGGAATATAATATATATTGTAATAGTTACCATCTCCAGTTCTAGCCTGCTACGTACTTAATCGTTTTCTAATGACAGAATCTTGAATTGAATTGAATGACTTCTAGCAGCTGAATATCTGTACTTTACAAGCAACTGCCATCAGAATGCCGCAACCCAATTTCTGGGTAATACCGATATCGGTATTATCCAGAACCCAAAAATCCAGTCTCTCCTCACTAATTTTCTGCGTTTCTTTTTCTACATTCTGACTACCACTAACGATTACAGTAGGAGTAGTTGACAACAGGGGCCGACGGCTTTAAGGGTCTCGATGTATTAAAAATCAAACAACAAGTGACTAGCATTGCAAATCAGTTGATCAGCATAGTTATTGCTTAGCCACGAGCCACCCCCCACGTTTAGTCATGACATACTAAATTCAAAATGGCGTACAATTTGTCCGTACTAAATTCAAAAAACGGAATTGCGTACCAAAAGTACATTAAGAATACACAGGGCATATTATCAACAGAGCGAGCAGAATAAATCATTCTCTGTCAGATGCATAAAACATAACTTATTTGCAACAACTTGGGATTCCGGCAACTTTTTATTAAGACATTATTTCTTATTTTTATTAAATATTCAATATTATTTCTCTTGAGTCCCCTTTCATCCTTTTATGCCACCAGAGATTATGATCCCGGTTGTCAAATTATCTCGGTTTAAAAGTGCCTTTATTTATTCATGAGCAATTTTAACATTCTGCCTTACCTCAGACAAGGAACGAAAGTACAGAATTTAAATATGGAATATATTTAAAATTATTTTGGCAACTAAAGCGTTCTAGTTACTAAAATGTCATTATGGGTCTAGCAATAATTACCTACATAGAGAGAGATAAGAGAACGTTGCGGCTTAAAAGACGATGTAGTGACGAGAATTGAGAAGAATTATGCTGAGATGGTTTGGGCATGTCGAGAGAATGGATTAAAGGCAACTAACAAAAAGGATTTATATGGCGAATGTCAGTGGAACCGCCGAGAGGGGACGCCCTAGAAAAACTTATACCGACCTTATTGGTGAGGTTCTTCAAAAAGGTCAGGTGCGTAGTACTCGCAACCGGTGTGTATATGTGACAAGATGTATGTATGTGGTCGAAGCGAAAGAAGTATGCAAGAATCGTAGCAAGTGGCGTTCTTTAGTTTCTGCCTACCCCTATGGGAAAAAGGCGTGAGTGTTTGTATGTATGTATGTAATTACCTACATCATATTGACGTTGTGTATTTTTGTTCCCTTATCATTAAAAAACATGTTTCTTGATAAACGCAATACTTAAAAGGATGTTTGTAATAGTATTCATGTTTTGATCAACAATAAAACAAAATTGTTGCTTTATATACATTGTGTTCATCATAATAAACATCGTTTGGAATCACCAAAACAAAACTCATTTGATAACCAATTATTTTTCGATTCGATATAAAATGATACCTATGTAAAGAAAATCACTATACTAGTGTAGTGATTTTCTTATTTAATTATTTAGATTGGCCTTATTTATAGGACCTTATTAATTTTTATTACTTTTGACAGTGTCACCTTTACAATGGTGTGTCACTGTCAGTCTGAGGGAAAATATATTTAAATATATTTACGTCCTTTCCATTATTTTAAATATTTCCTTTTCACCACCTCCTTTTGTTTTCCTTTCCCATACACACGTTTTTTCTAACCACTTTGACATTGGCAGAATTGTCGACATCGGCATCAATTGCCATAGAGAAAGAGAAAGAAAGAATAGTCAGTATAAAATAAATTTCCGATATAAAAAATATTTAATAACAAACCCTGGATAAAGACATTAAATGTTGTCTCATAATAATATCATACTCTCATGAGTGAAATAAAGACAATATTTTTGTCTTTACAGAAAAACGCAAATATTGTCTTTATTTATTTATTTTACGCAAATATTGTGTGATATTATTATACCTATTTAAAAAGGTTGCAGAACAGAGGTTGGTGATAATCTATAACCTAGTCTATAGGTACTTCGTTAAACATAACTCAATACCGATGATACCTATATGTCAAAAAAATACGGTGTCATCATGGTAAAAATCAAGAAAAATCTCTGATAAATGTAATGCAAATGATGTATTTGTGAAATAAGTCATCGGTATCAACCTATTATAATTATATAAAGTCTAGTTGACATTTACCGTTAAATTCAACGCACGAATCCAAATATATGGAATTGACCTTTATGATCGAGTGTGACGAAAGCATTCTCCATACATCTTTTTGATTCGTATGTCGATTCGAACATTACATTGCAATTTATTTACAGAAACATACGTTTTAAGGCAATTCATCATCTTCTAAGCTTTTGTCAACTATAATATTGGGGTCGACTTCTTTTTTTTTTTATTAGCGTGTGGAAAGTCATCATCAATAAGTCATGGGTATCAACCTATTATAATTATATGAAGTTTAGTTGACATTAACCGTTAGAGTCGACGCACGAATCGAAATATATATGCATTCTCCATACATCTTTTTGATTCGTATGTCGATTCGAACATTACATTGCAACTTATCTACAGAAACATACGTTTTAAGCCAAATCACCATCTTCCAAGCTTTTGCCAACTATATTGGGGTCGACTTCTAGTCTAAGCCGATGAGCTTGAATCAAATCAAATCAAAATAGTTTTATTTTCATATAAACCATATACAGGCACTTATGAAATGTTGAGTCTAGATGCACGGTTCCAAATTGGTCGTTTCGTATGGAGAAGAACCGGCAAGAAACTCCATGGTTACTCTTTTAAATTATAGTGGTTTACAATGATGTTCGGTACAATAATAATTATAAATTGGATACTTACATGAGAGGACAATTTAGGGATGGATACTTGGCTCCTATTGGTCGTAGCGTGATTGTTTATAGCCTATATATAACCTTCCTCGATAAATGGACCATCCAACACAAAAATATTTTTTTCAATTCGAACCAGTAGTTTCTGAGATTAGCGCGTTAAACCAAACAAAAAAGAAACTAAGTAAGTAAGCTAAGTATAGATTTAGTCTTCGTCAAGAAAAGAGCCTACGCTAAAATGAACGAAAATGGTGTAATCCACAAAGATCCCATTCTACTTTGAAAAAGGTATAAAAGCTTCAATAAGTACCTACACAATCCCCTCGTATTAATAAATGTTGTTGTAACTTGACAATATGTAACAATACGCGCACCCATTCTGCAGATTAAAGGATTAAACAATGGAAGTAGGTGGCACAAACTATGTAGATGGTTCCAGAAGGTGTGTTCTGTGCAGCACTTGCATGGAACAAAATATTATACACGAGCTGGTTTCTCTCCAAGACCTCTCCGTGCCTCGGACAGCACATAAAGCCGTCGGTCTCAATTGCCATACAAACACCTATGGCAATCGTTAGTGGTAGTCAGAAGCCCAAAAAGCCTGACAACCAGTCTTTCCTCAGGATATAGGTATTGTCCAGAAATTACGTTGCGGAGGTCTGATGGCAGTTGCTTCGTGTAAAATACTGATATTCAGCGGCATCTGGTTAGACTGGAAGCCGACGATTCTTTAAGATACTGTATTGCAGATAGGAATACTGCAACAAATAATTTATATATGTCGGAACAGAAGGTAAAAACGTGGGTAGACTCATCACCGTCGGAAACTATATGAGCGTAGATACTTCTTATGACAGAATTGAGACGTAGATAAGCCAACTTACTCTTCACTTTAACACAACGAAACGTGGGACAGTTCCGTTCGGCCGCATCGGATCAGAGTCAGGCAACCAATGTGAGACAGCTCCGCGCGTCCGCATCGGACTAGAGTCAGGCAAACAATGTGCGCCGCACTCTCCCAACCGATAACGACATGACTCTATCGAGCACCCCCACCCGACATCACGCGATGTGCGACGTCGGCTAGGTAGCGCTAACGTTCCGTTATAGCTCCCGTACTCATGACCCGTGCGAGTCCGTGCTAATGACTATCCCGATATATAAGTAATCTCTGTTGGGGCAAGTACAATGATATTATGAAGTGGTTTTTCTGAAATGTCCTTTCCTATGTACAAATAGTGTGAATGGTTCCCCACGCTCGTTCGTATGACTGATATAATTTTATACGTCGCTTGTGGAAGGGTCTTTTGTTTATGGTTTAAAAGGTACTTTAGTTTCATGGCAGTTTTATGGGAACAGAAGGGGAGTGTTATGAAGGATTTTCATAGTTTTCTTTTACAGAGTTCAATATGATTTTAGGGTAATTATTTTGTTAGTATTTTTATATCTATCTACATCTTCGCTTCTCTTGTGCTTTAATTTTCTACCAAATCTATCTATGGCGGTGGCTAAGCGGTCATAGCGTCTGGTATACCTAACCAGAAGACGCAGGTTCAAATCCTGCCCGCGGTCGAATTTTTCCTTCGCTAAATAACTTTAAAATCTTAACATGGAAAATGTCAAAAAATACAAAAAGATATATATGTACAATCATGTTAGTTACACAGAACATTGACTTGATCAATTACATAGCAAGCTAGAGAACCCACAAGCCCTTTGTTACGATTAAGTCTCTCGTAATCTTAGGATATTACCGTTGAGGCTCTTTTAACCGGCTGGATATGCGGTGTAAGCCTCATTGGACATTCCCCTAAAGCCTTAGTAAATAAAATACGGAGTAATCAGGATAGTGAATGGGGCTGCTCCGGTGAATGCAGACTCGTGGTTAGGTAAGACGCGTCTATAGGCTCCACGATTCGGGTGTGTTTTACCGTGTAAACATTAGAGCTTTAATTAATTAAGTGATTAGTTCTACAATTTATAGAGTAATTAAAATGGCATTTAATTAATTAAAGAGCTCATTGATCGAGTCAAGTTTCAAAAATTCAATAAAGATGACGTATCTTTTTGTATTTTTTGGCATTTTCCATGCTTAAATTATAAAGTTATTTAGTAAAGTAAAAATTCGACTAAGCTAACTAGAAGACGCAGGTTCGAATCCTGCCCGCGATCGAATTTTTCATTTGCTAAATAACGATGACGTAGATATATTTTATGTATTTATATATATGTAATAATAATAATACTTTATTGATCTTAAGATATTCTTTACAAATGTTGGTCACTAGCCTCCACACTAGGATTCCTGTGTCGTGGAGACTAGTCTCTTTCATCACTATAACATTGTCTTATTAATCTATGACGCGAGCCTATTGCCTAGCCGGGCACAAATCCAAACTCCAGGCTGTTCCCGGGAATCTCATAGAAAACTCCAGTAATATCGGTCAGCAGTCGTGCCTACGACCACTAGACTAGCAGCAGTTTCAATCTCTTTTTATTTATCTTATGGCACCAATCAATAAAATACGGTATAAAAAATAAAATATTTAGAAAACAACGAGTACTTTGTTGGTAACCCATTTACAAAGCGCAAACTATAGCGCTTTATTGATGTTTAACTAAAATTGGAACACCGTTTATTGAAGTTTTCATTATAAACACTGAAAACTTTAGCGAAAGACCAATTTTGAATTAATCCAAAGAGGCTTTGCACAAATATTTGCGTTTCCCTTTAATATTTAAAACCAACGGAATATTTAATTTATTATTTACACGTTGAAACTAAATGAAAATAAAATTATTAAAGTAAAAAATGAAACAAAAAACCTGACTGCATTAAAAAATACTAACTAAAAAGAGAAAATCAAGCCCCAACATTCAAATTTTAAGAGTTTTTATAGAGCTTGATTTTTTTTTGGTGAGTATTTTTAACGTAGTTGGGTTATTTTGTTGCATTTAATAATTTATTTTAGTTCACACATTTATTTTTGATACTTCTAATATTATAGATATATGTTTTATTTTTGCGGACGCCATATTCACTCCTTCAACTGAGAAAACGTTAATGACAGGTGTCATTAAATTGATGTATTTTAACTTGAAATCCGTCAAACGATTAAGGCTGTTTAGCATTCTAAATGATACGACAAACAACATGCATACGAAAAAAAACTAAAAAAAGAAATACACTAAAACCTGACCGTTTAAATCACTAAGCGATGCGGAGGGTAGTACTCGAAAATGCGGATCAAAAGTGAGATGAAACGTAGAATCCGAAACCTTTTAGTCCAATGCAAACGCTATCAACCGATCCGGGCACTCGTCATCAGATTTTGCATTGGAGATTGGGTGCGCAAAAATTCATGTCATGGAGAGCACTCGGTTCGAATCAAAAGGCGTTGAGAGTGAACAAACTGTATGAGCGCTTAGCATGCGTTTGTATCGCACTAGTGGAGTGCTTGCGGTTGGTCGGGTGTAATGCCTACTGGCGGTTACAGAGGTCTTGACGCGTCGTTCGTGTGACGAGAATGATGACGCGAGCTTTTCAGCGATTACGTGACTGAAACGAGCTTCCACGCCTACGCCTCGCGCCGACGGGCATCGCCAGAATTTATTTTTACCTAGGGTTACCATGCGTAAAATTAAGCCTGGACACAGTCCACTGTGTACACGGTCCACCGTAGCAGACTAAAAATTTATTTCTAATGTCCACAAAGGTTTTATATACCTGTCTGGGTTTTAATAAGTTTTACAAGAGCAAACAAGTGCAAAGTGGGAGAAAATTCCAGGAAATTGATGTAAATGCCTACCTTGTTATTACGCTAGCTCTTGGCACTGAAGCACCTACGGCTCTTTTTAATGGTTCTTTTAGAATTCTTGACATGCTTTTATGTATAAATTGTAACTTAAATGGGTAATTTAAGACCTGATTGTAAAATAAAAAAGAAGAATATAAGTGTAAAATACCTCAATAATATAAAATGTTATATTAATTTCATTCAGTAATTGTTCGCTTTTCGTATAGATATCTCATAAGTATAAATATGGTTCTCATGCAGGATTTATGTTATGATTTCTGAGTACATCATTATTTAATTTAAAACATGCATCCGCATTCTACTTATTTATGTTTGTAGGTAAAAAAAATCTAGCCATCAAAAAACCAAAAGATTTTATTCCAAAATACTATTCCAATCAAAAAAACAACCCAGCTGTCTTACCTTCAAGAGATGAAGTAAAACTAAGGCCCATTTATTTATTAGTATTTTATTTTATCGATATAATTATCCACTTCGAATAATTAAAAGACATTAAGATGCAGTAGCTGTTTATAGCGAGTCAATTAACTATACCTATAAAGATTTAGTTATGTTTATAGGCAATATCTAAATACCAAACCTATCGACAAATACACCAAAACGTGTATACAAAGAAATGTCTGTTTGCACATTAATCAACACGCAACATCCTGACACAGACCAGAAAATACAGCGCGGCCGTAATTAGATGTGTCACAGTGTAATAATTACGAGTTCCACCGCACCTGTGTTATTGACGCGACAGTACCTAGAACCAACATGTATGGAGGGTACCGCTAATTTGTGTAAATAATAATAGGTTTTATTGGTGTTTGATAAACAAATAATAGGCATTTGTAAACTTTGTCTGTCAATTTACGTTTTGGTTTGTGGTGTGTATGTAAGATATCAATTAATAGAAACTACCTGATTAGTCTACATGTCTTGGATTGAATTTCTAAGTCGAGCGAAGTATTAGTTACCCGATTTTTTTACATGGGATTTAAACATACCGGTGAATTATGGGTGTACATTGGTACACCTCTGCCTAACCCTTCGGGGAATATAGGCGTGATGTTATGTATGGATGAACTGACAATTTCTAGCATATAAACTGTATTTCTGCCAATACTGAAATTCAGCGGTCCGTATAAACAGTTTCAAATTTAAGGTTAGTTCTAGGGAAATATATTATAGCAACATCAATCAATCAACTAAATAATAAAGCAGTTTATACACTAAACTTGACTAACAAAACTGGTCCTTTTGCTGACAAAGTTAACCTATACAGCTGCCTAAACAAACAACACACTTAGATATATTGTTATTCACTGGGATGTTAGTGCAAACACGACCTTAAATAGAGTTTCATAGCAAACATAGGGTATTGCAAAAATATGTTTACTTAAAGTTTTGGATCAATACACACTGATACTACAACTATTGATAGATTAGAAAGCTAGTTCATACAATAACATGCAAGCTTCAAGGATTTTCTTGCAAAAATAATCTCTTAGAACTCCAATTGTTCAAGTAGCAAGTAGGTCTTCGCTCATAACTTGAATGAAGTTTTTAGCATACGGCCCACCTGACGCTTGTAACATCGGGGGTATCACTTGCGTGTTGCCAAACCTGTAAAACGAAAGACGATCAGTTGGGTTGGCAGTAAATGGATCAAAGTCCCCCCCACTGCCAACACAACGTTTCCTAGCGAAACACTGGCCACCTTGCTCACCGTAAGAATCACAACAGCTCAAAGCAGTGTTATTTTACTTACATATTCTGCAAGGTGGAGGTACTTCCCCAGTCGGGCAGCTTCAATTTGAGTGGAATTACTCCCACTATGCTCTACCTCTCTTAAAACCGCTATGAAAATCATGCCCGAGATACCACCTAGGTAGACTATAGCCTTACACTTATCATGGTGCGAGGAGACCCGTGATCAGCATGAACAGTAAATGGATTGATGATGACGAGGTCATAACATAAACGCAAAAAAGATCAAGCTTAAAAAAACTAGATTTATCTATCAGGTCAGACCCCATAATAGTGTGAGGTCAAAAAAACTGAATGAATATGTAAATTCCCGCGAGCTAGCTTGCATAAAAAGGAAAAAAGTCTTAGTGAATTATGTACAGAACAGTCGCCTGTACCCAGTTCATTCCGCCCATATAAAAATCTGGTTTAGGCACACTAGTTTATTTTTTAAATTATTCTTATTTTTTTAAATACCGTTTTCAGTTGTAATTAATTTTAATTAGATAAGTTGGCAATGTTTCGTCGATTAAAGAAAAGACATTGAAATATTCAATATCCTCCTCCTTAACCTCCCTAGCTTATCGCTGAGAATCACCATCGTAGGTCTTTAGTTTATTGCCGAGAATCACCATCATAGTCTTTAGCTTATTGCTGAGAATCACCATCACAGTTTTTAACTTATTGCCAAGAATCACCATCATAGTCTTTAATTTATTGCCGAGAATCACCATCGTAGTCTTTAGCTCGTTATAATCGCTTATTTACACGATCTCATTTTCATAAAATATAAGCGATCCTCTTTTAAAATTAAACCTGCTTAAAGAACGATATTTTATGACCTTGATTAATAATTTACATGTCATGTAATTTAAATTTGATGTCATTAAGTACAAACAGCAAAAAATATTCAAAAACAACCTTTAGTCAACCTGGAATCTTCACTAGCCTGATTTTTTATGAGGTCGTGAAAATTTTAGTGCTTGAGCACAATCATGATGATCGTAAACAGTTTAAAATCTCGTGAACATTTATATTATTACGGTTTAAAAAAAAACAAAAATGTTCCATGATGTCGTTTAGCGTAATGCTATTTTTAGCTCTTGACATTTTTTTTTTTCATAAAGTCGTTTTTGTCTCTTAAAATTAAATTTCTGTTGATTTTATTTCACCATTAATTTCACCTCTAAATGACGTAATTTATCAGTTTATTGGACAAGTGTCAAGATTGAAGTTTCCGATGCTATTCATCAATAAACGTCAAAAGATATTTTTTATTGTACGGCCATGAGATTTTTTTAAAATAATTTAAATTTTTATTTTATTTTAGGGGATTTATTAAGAATTTTTAATTATTGTATTTTATTCTGTGCCTGTATTTACTAACATTAGACATTAAGTAAATTGTTACTAACCTTATGGATTCTATCTGAAATAAAAATTGTACTACTAGTAAATTTAAAAGTTTATAAAAAGAATTTGTTTAAAATAATCTTATCTTAAAAATAAAATTCAATTTGTTTGTATATTCGACGACCTCTGTGGTCTAGCGGTTCGAGTGCCGGACTGCTGATCATGGGGTCATGGGTTCGATTCCCACAGGACACAAATATTTGTGTGGATAAAAACATGAGTATTTGTGTTTGTCTGGGTGTTTCTTATGTATTATAAGTATGTATTTACAAAAAAAAAAGTATATAAGTATTATATCCATTGTCTAGTACCCATAGTACAAGCTCTGCTTAGTTTGGGACTAGATGGTGTTGTGTAAAATGTCCCAAAAATATTATTATTATTATTATTATTATTTGCTTGATTGTTATAAAGGGTTAAAATCAAATAAAATAAATTATTATACTACGCCTCCATTCGGTTATTCCCAATTCCCAAAACCCTCAGCGGATTTCGAAATTTTATAATTAACCCATATGCCAAATTCAAGTTTGTATTGATTGATTTTATATCTTTTGAGATTTCTAATTAATTAGTGTGTGGTATTTATTTATAGATATAATTACGTAGATCAATTCAGCGAAGTCCTTTATTTCATAAAGTCTCTTAGACGCCTTTGTCGAAAACTTGACGTATAACGTATATATACTAAAACAATCCGGCTCTCTTCTCTGAGAATCGTCTAAGACTTAGCTGCAATGCTAAAGTTACCATCTAAGTTCTAATCGATCCTCTCAACCCTTATCGAAACCGTCTCAAGAAACACGACATTTATTATTGAAAGTTACTTTCAGCTGGCAGTATTCTATTTTAAACCAACATACTCGTACATGAATTCTAATAATATAATATTTAGAAAAATAAACTGACTTCATACATTTTTGGGCAAACTCAGTACCAATATTGACTTTAACAAGTACAATTTATAATCCCTACTTCCCCTACTTATCCCTACTAATGTAATAGATGTGAAAGTAACTGTCTGCCTGTCTGTTACGCTTTCACACCTAAAACGCTGAACCGATTTTAATGAAATTTAGTACAGAGATAGATTTGACCTTGGAGAAGGACATACGCTACCATTTGTCCGAAAAAGACCTTTGCGATGTGATATATAATAATCACAAAGTAACATAATTATAAATTCCAGAAATTTCATATTTTTCATTATTTATTAATTAAATCGTCATTAGTTATATGAAAACAGATACCAATGTAATAAAAATCTTGAAAATAACTCTTAAAATAACCAAACTGAAATCTAATTTCTAAGAAGAGTCACTAACATAAAATAATCTCCTTAGTTTCCATCCTATTATTAACGCTTGTTAGTCAAAAGGAAATTCGGAACGAGCTACCTAGATAAAAAGTTTTCAACTCAAATTTATATTAAAATTTTCCGCTTGCCTTTCAGATTCTGAAATTCAGGGGCTGGCACCGTTCCTATATTATTAATCCTTTTAAATAAGTTATACTTCTCATAATAATATTCTTATTATTACAGTGTTTATCACTTTATTATCAGCCTTGACTTTTCTTGTTTATTTTTGGGTAGGCTTTCAGTTTAATCAGATGCGGCTGAATATCAGTCATCATTTTTATCAACCAATATACACGGGTCTGCTCTCAAAATTAGAGGGATTAGGCTATAGTCTACCACGCTGGATGTGGGTTGATAGGCTTCACATGCCCCCGAAACTAAGGCATGCAGGTTCCCACACGATGATTTCCTTCACCGTTTCAGCGAGTGATCACTAATTTATTATAATACGCATGTAAGTTCGAAAAGTCAAAGGAAATCTTTGACTTGGCAGTCCAACCACTAGGCTGTCACTGTTTTTTTAATATCAGTACTTTACACAAAACTACTGCTATCAGACAGCCAAGCTTCTGGGCAGTATAAATTATAGTCGGGTTTTACGGCCTACTGAACGATGGTCATATTTATTCTTATGGCAACCGGTTCTGAGAACGAAAATCCTCTCCGAGATCCGGAGAAGTCTCAATTTGCTGCTTAACCTTGTCGATCGATTGATGTTCTTAATTATTCCTGGACGATAATTACAAATAAAGAGAAATAAATGTTTTATTTATAACTAATTGACTTCGAATAACGAAAATCAAATAAACTTTGGTATTATTTTGAAAACAAAAATATTTCGTAGCTTTATGTTCTATATATATTTATTGCATGGTAACCATTAAGCAAGATCAGGATATTCTGAATCACCCTCTTAGTGGGCAACTAGTTAGTACATTTGTGTATCAAGATTGTAATCGATTTGTAAACGATAATTAGTATTCGATTAATTCACGATTACACTAATGAATCGAAAAGCTGAAATGTCGTAGTAATTTCGATATTCGAAATTTAAACAAATTAAGGTAAATTCACAATCACAAAACTGTTCAAGAAGTGGAGTTGTCACTTGATATAGGAATGGTTCTTTTAAAGTAAGTACGTGCTAAGATAAGACCTGTCCTGGAAATAAAACGCAAATATTCTGAGCTTACATTTTAAAAATATTATACGATTTAAAACTTCCTTCAAGATTCTGTGCAACATCGTAAAATAGTATGTAGGTCAAAGGAAACTCTGCTTTAACCCTACTACGTATATCAATACAGGTGATATAGTTTATAGATAGGCAGGTACTGTAGTACCTCCTGCGCAGGTCATGCGCAATGGACAGATGCGCGAAAATCACTTTTAATGCCATTAAACTTTTCATTAAACTTTTTAATGAGAAACCTGTCAAACATCAACGTTACTTTACAAAATCAAGCGTATCGCAAAGTTTTACTCAACAAAAGAAATGTACCGAACAAAATTATTGACATAAATATTGTAGGTCATTAAATTATTATGAATACAACAATACAGAACGTATGCACTTTAAAACTATCCACTTACGTAACGGTCAACAAAACACTGGGGAAGAAGCGTCAAATAAAAAGGAACAAAACAACAAAAGTTGTTTATTTATACGTATCGCCTATTTCCTACCACTCAACTCGTCGGGCGCGGCTGTCGGCTCGAAAAAACACTGTCATTTATCATGTGGCTGGCGATTAGGGCACCTGTAGCGTGTTGGGTGTTTTTTGCAACATTGCGCGTGTTGTGAGCCGCGGAACAGAGAGCGCGCGGTGCTTCATTCGCGACTACGGGCACACTGAACGAACTCCCCGCCCGCTTGCGATCGACCGTCGCGCCTCGGCCCCGCTTCAACTCACAAAAAGCCTTGTTATTCGCGGGACAATTAATACGATTGAGCCTTTTTCGTGAATTGCCTCTCGACCGTCAAGTTTGTCTTTGTAAGTTTGTCGCCGAATTTGGAATACTTGTTTTTACTAAAACATTTTTCAGAAGACATAAAGACAATACTTTTCTTTTTAATAGAAAGCATAAATTATAAAACAAATAAAATACTAAAACGCCCGAAAACAGTTTACAACTTTCCGGGACCGTTTAAAACAGAAAACTTTAAACAAAACTCTCGGGATACACAGTATACGTCTAAAATAGGATGGTTGTATCCATAAAATACAGCTTTGTTTCGTTATAAATGATTTTCAAAGTAAGCGCAGACTTCGGAATATAAATTACGAGAGCAAGCTGCCAACACCTAGCCGCGGATAAAATGTGAAATTAATTTTCACACTATCGCTTCGTACCTGTTGCGATTATTTTAACATTTGTAGGAAATGAGGGAAATGTAGAACTGGGTTTCACATCTGTAATTGATGTATTAAGTCTGTATGCGTCAGAATTGACAGCTTTGTCAGTGTTTATGTCATTAAAAAGTCATTGAAAGTGTATTCTAACGTAACGAAAGATTGATAAACAATCTCGCTAGTATTCCCCGAAGGTTTAGACAGAAGTGTACACCCACAGTTTAGCGGTACCAGGTCCCATGTTATAGAGGGCGAGCCTATTGCCATTCTTCTTCTCATAGTGCCTCTCCGACTAGCGGAGGTTGGCAGTCAATTTAGAAAATTCATCTCTATCTCTGGCGAAAGAGTTGGGCTGCACTCGCTATCCCCGTCCACTCCCTGATGTTTCGCAGCCAAGATTTCTTCCTCCGACCAACACGTCTTTCATCCGCGATTTTTCCATCATAATAAGTTGCAGTTGTTGTTATTGCCATTAACCGGGCACAAAACTAAACTTCGAAGCTGGTCCTGAGAATTTCATAGAAAACCACAATAATTACACTTTG
This sequence comes from Acronicta alni, assembly GCA_964056405.1. Lineage (NCBI taxonomy): Eukaryota > Metazoa > Arthropoda > Insecta > Lepidoptera > Noctuidae > Acronicta > Acronicta alni. The sequence goes on from OZ043919.1 coordinate 13,392,180, forward strand.
CTCGACCTAAAATTCGAATCCAGGTCCTCGAGCGTAGCACTTATGCTTACGACCACTAGGCTATTAAGGAATTTTATACTCTCCGAAGGCTTAGGCCGTGGCATATTAATGTACCCCCACAGAAATTCGGCAGTAAGTATGTTTTTATGGCCAAATAAGAGGTAGTCAGTCGCCCATTGCACTTAACCCTCCGGGAGGGTTCATCAATGGACGTCCGCGGTGGGATCACGGATCATGTGAGAGCGATTCCCGTGGTCCCACCACTATGCGGAAGGTGGTGGTGGTGGTTTTACTCGGTATGCTGGCCACCTCGCTGAAGAGCCCGATATAACCGTCCCGCATCCCCGAGCGGGGCGGCATACATTAGGAGCATTTCCCCATACGAAAAAAAGACGTGGACCACTATTCTGTTAAAATTAAAAGATTCGGGCTCTTCTTAATTGCAACGCAACTAGAGTCGAAGTTTAATCGTAGAAGGGCGGATGTAATGCATACTTAAGTAGTTACATTAGCCGTGTATGTTTTCAAACCATCTCCATGTAAATTTTAGTTTGGAATCCTGACTGGGAATATGCTGGAGGCTCTTGTTTGTATCTTGTATGGCTTAAAGTAATTGTTAATCAAGATGTTAAAATGGATACCTTTTATCCCACCATTTTCAATTAATGTAATAAATTAATAAGCTATGACATTTTACGTCTACATTAGGTACTCTCAGACTTATATGAATGTGGACAAAAGAAAAAAGCATTCAAGAATTGTATCAAGTGGCGTTCTTTAGTTTCTGCCTACCCATATGGGAAAAGGATTCTCTCAGATTTCTCCATAATTTATTTATGATGCTGGGAAATCAAAAATTACCAATCATACCTAATCCAAAAAATACTTGGATTTTTTGTAACAAAATCACAACTGAGTAACATTTTAACATTCTCATGTTTTATCTGTGTACGCCTATAATTGATATTATACATATCCAACTGCCTCATTATTCTTAATAAGTGTTTGTAAACGCGATTGTTATGCTAGAGGTGCTAGGTTAAATTCCAATAAAAAACTCAGTAGCTGCTTGGGCCCGGATTTGTGCCCAGTAAATAAAAATAGGCCCACCCGCTATTATATGGGACTTAAAAATATACGGCGAATTGTGGATTCTCCGAAAGGTTACGCGGAGGTGTTCGAATGTACTACACCTCCGCGTAACCTTTCGGAGAATACGGGTCTGATGGTATGTTTAATATTGTTGCTATGTTGCTGTTTCATAATAGGTATATTTACTGTTGGTTTATATCCATGTCGTTGGATTGACATGTTTTGAGGCATGCACCTCTTAAATAAAATATCGCTATTTTGTTTTATGTATCACATTTTGAATTTCTACTACTAACCCACTAACTGCAAATGTATGTATTTCATTTTTGTCAAAAGTTTTTGAAATAAATTTATTTATTATTTTAAAAATCGTTACCCATCCATAGACTAACCGTGATTGCTCAGCCATGAGCGGCTCAAAAAAGTGCCTATTTGAAATATAACAATATTACAAAGTATTATATTTTAACAATATAATCTATTCTCCGAAGTAGTCTATTGAATTAAATAACAAACCTCTATTCAGCTAGTTTTCACTGAAATAGTGTCTACCCACGCAAAAACGCCCATGTCGACAGACAGACAAAATAGTGAAATAAATTTCAGTTATTGCTGAAACGAGGCTTCAGTCTGAACTGTCCTGATGCCAGCCTAGACAAGATTGATGTTCGGACGAGAGGTGTATCCTGAAACACGAAGGTCAACTTAACCTTTGAACTTGGCTGTTAAGGATAAGATTTTTTTTGTTGTTGTATAGAAAATCATATAATTTTGTATATTCAGGTCAATTTATGAATACTTTAGAAAATAAGCTTCCTAACTAGGATTTTATTGAAAAGTGGACTTTGTTCACCCGAGCGAATGTGGATTAAGAATAGTGGTAGTCCTTGGCGTCGTTGTCATTTTGGACAATCGTAGTTACACCTTAGGCATCATTATCAATCTCCCACTGTTACTATCCCACTGCTGGGCACGAGTCTCCTATGAGAATGAGAGGGATTAGACTATAATTCACAAATACAACAGGGTTGGCACAATTCACACAACGTCGAGAAAATAATAAATAAATAAGGTTCCGAGGTTTCCTCACGATGTTTACCTAGAGTATATGAATATAATTAATTATTAGAGGTGCGTGCCTTGGATTTGAACTCGAGACCTTTGTCTTGGCAGTCCAATAGTCATATCACTAGGTTATCACTGCTTTTTTAGCTTAGCTACTGGCTTTATATTTTTCGGTCTTCCACTAACAGTAACGATGGTCATAGATATTCTTAAGGTAACCCGAAACGGTGGCATAACAGTATCATGAGGCTGAAGTACGAAATAATGTCTATGTGTTACTATTGACCCATCTATAGACTGACCGTGGCAGGCCCAGCTTAGTTTATGCTAATCAAAAAATATTGTCTCTGCAGTGTACAACAATGCATATCTTATAATAAGCAATGTGTATTAAACAACGGTGAAGTGAATATTCCAGAACACGTGGTGTTTATAGCAATTGCCCTAATTATGAAGCTTGTTGCGTTTACCAGCCGTGTATGAAATAACATGATAGTAAAGTTATGTTGGTGTTGTTGTGCCGATTATTTTGCATCGCTGTAATATAATAATGTATACCTGATAGATTTACGTGTAACTATAATAGGAGCAAGAATCATAGCAAGTGGCGTTTTCTTCAGAGGCCAGGACATCAAGCTGCCGTAGCTAATCTGTCAAATTTTTGAATTTTAACAACACCGAGATACAATTTTTTACAAACAAGACAAAAATTGGAACCTGTAGGATACAATTTTTAAATTTCGCGCGAATATTGAACCCACAACCCTTGGCGCTGAAGCTCAAACTCGCTCAGACGATACTCCAAACGTGCTGTCAAATTTAACCCAAGCAAATAATCGTTAAGAATTTGAAATACTTACCATTTTTATAATAATTTCCAACATGGCGGTCGGTATGCAATTGCTTGTTAATACGTAGCGCCGTAGCATACTCGTAGCACGTAATTGCCATCTCGTAGCGAGTCGTAGCAAGTCGTAGCGGGCGTAGCTATGTTCACAGAAAGTTGCATGTTTTCGGTAACCACACGAATTAAACTAATCTTGCTAATGTTTGAGATTAAATAATTGAGTTTCAACTACTCTCAGTTAGTTAAATGTTTGTTAACTATAGTTAACACAGGTTGCATTTGTGTTTTTTAAAGTTTCAAGGGATATTTTACATTAGTCATGTAATAAGATTAATGTTTTTTCGGACCAACCTACTTTTTATAGTGAACTTTGATCATGTTTCACAGTTCACTTGGGGTAGTACCACCTTATAGCTACATTCTCTGCCGCTAAGCAATAATTAGCGAATATTATTGTATTTTGGCTTGCAGAACAATGCGGTAAATGAAATTACTGGGTATATGAGACTTAACAACTAAGATCTCAATACAAGTGACAACACTGATGTTTTGGGCATGATGTAGTTGCATTCATAGGTTACGGCCAGCTGCCAGTATGCTTGTTTGCCAACTTATCACAATAGAAAACAAAAGAAACAATTATAAACTCATTTATTTAATTTATTTCTTTTTTTTTAACTTTGCCTCACACTAGGATTTTCTCCTGTATCGTCGCCGCGTGGGTGTATTTACAAACACAAACTTTCACATGTACAAACACCCAGACCCGCAACAACTACAAATTAATATATTTTGTTTGGTCATACAAATATTTGTTCCATGTGGGGATCGAACCCACAACCCTTGGCACAGAAGCCGATTGCTTAGCCGCTGCGCCAAACGTGTTGTCAAATAATTTATCATTTATCAAATTATTATAACGTAACAAAAGCTACAAAAACACCAAACAACTCAACTCCATGGGAAACCACATGATTTGGCTCTTGCATTACCTTTTCTGTTTATAAATATTGTTGCATTCAATGCAGAGGTCAGACGACCGACGTTCTATGTGAAATAATGATATTCTACCGCATCTGGTTGCAGTAAGGCAAACCGCAATATACTTGGTATTTCGCTACACAGAATGATGGAATTATGGTGGAGCATTCTAGATAACGATGAAATATTATTCTGTTGCTGCGAGGTGTTTCATTAAATTGTGTTCCATCGTCGGGCCTGGTTCTTAATTTTGAGAGTAGGAATAATGTTTTCTACAAGAGAAAGATGAAAACCCTTGTGATATTACTATTAAACCATCAAGCCAAAGGTCTCGAGTTCAAATCCGAGGCACGCAACTGCGACTTTTCGAAATCATGCATATATTTATAACTAATTATCACTTGCTTAAACGGTGAAGGAAAACATGGTGAGAAAAACTGCATATCTTAGAGATTCTGTCAATAGCGGGTGAAGACTGTGGCTTAATCCCTTTTAATTTGAGAGGAAATTCGTGTCTAGCAGTAGAATAGTACTTGGGTTAACAATGATAAGAGGTGGAGATAATGCAACGTGCAAGTGAGATCCCTGATGTTACAAGCGTCTATAAGCTACGGTAACCGCTTACCATCAGGTGGGTCGTATGCTTGTTTTCCAACTTCGTGGTATAAAAAAAAATAATCACCAGTCCCGTCAGACGTCACTCGTTGCTCTTGTTAAGAAAGTTTAAATTATCCACTTCGCTGCTAATAAATTTTTTAATATCCAATCACAATCCCCCGAAAAATATTAACTTTCAATCAGGTAATGGTTTAAATCCGTCATCTTCGAACAATAAAATCGAGCATCGTAAAACGCGAGTGGAATCGTAAGGCGAGTGCGCTATAATATCGAAAATTCAATTTAAACAAAGCTGGGACAGGTGGCGTCTGATTGATCGGCCGACCCAACGATAAGGAGACTAGCAGCTAATGAGCTTATAACGATTCTCATAGATAGAATAAGGACTTGTCTGTCTGTGTTAATAAAATTGTATTTGTTATTTAGGATTTTTTATAGCTGAAGAGGCAAACTTACATAAATTAGTAAATCTTATTGTATTTTTTGTGATTTTCCATGTTAAGATTTTAAAGTTAATTTTTATTCAGAATTCGAACCTGAATTTTTGAGCCACCGCGAGTCACCAACTCACAATGGCTTAGTGGTCATAGTGTCTGCCCGCAGTTAAATTTTTCGTTCACTAAAATAACTTTATATTTATTTATTGATTGATAACTGTTTTGAGACCAAAAGTAGTCTACATCCTTCTTCTGCACCAAATTTCATCAAAATTAGTTTAAACGATTTAGGCATGAAAGCGTAACAGACAGAATGACAGAGCTACTTTCGCAATTATTATATTTTATAGGTATTTATTTAATTTACTTTTTATAACACGGTTCAAAACCAATTATTATGTCTAAGCGGATAGAAAAACAAATATAGAATTTAAAATTTAAACAAAAATAATATTAAAATCTAAAAACATTAAAGTTGTATATTCATAGAACTTGAGGTATATGACCATGATTATTTTATATTTATCTTCGAACAAATCGTAATTTGGGTAGACTTTCATGATACTAATTAATAAGTGCGGCCAGAATATGCAAGATAGGGTGGGATGACTACCAAAGGACACCAGCAAACCATAAAAAGCACTGATAACATATTATGAGGTCGTGAGAAATATACATAAAAGAGGCTTAATGTATTTATGCTGCTACATTGTCATATATTTTTCTATTTTATGTGTGGATTGTGTTCGTTTTAAATAAATGTTATTTTCTTTCTTTCTTTCTAAATAAAGGCCACATTAAGATTTAGAACAAAATGAGAAACCGATGTTTTACTGGAATTACCTATTTTTGATGGAGTTTATGCAGTTAAGACATTTATTCAAAATTTATTGTTAGTTAGGTTAGTCTAGTTCCCGCGGCGTCGTATAAATATTATCTTTACTTGATCCAAAACCTTTTCCAGGCTAAAAAATACTGACAATTTAAAGGAAATAGAGTGTAATCCTAACCCGCTTCGATCCTCAGGACCAGATTATGGTTCAGTTCTTCGAAGGGTCTTGAGTCCCAGAAGTCAGTAGTCCTAGACCTTTTAATGTTGTTTTTTAAATTATTATATTACTTAATGCTCCTAATCTAAAGTTTTTCCTAAGGTTTTTATCTGAAATAAATCTTAATACACATACATCTAGACCAGAACCACTATTTGTAGATCTTACAAATAGCGCGACAGCCAATCGGGCACTCACTGCAACTATCGCGTCGTCAAGGAAATCTTTTTATTTTTATACACTTGCTGTCTGTGGGAGAAATATTCACAAACGGTGTATGCAGCCTTCCGTGTCCAGTACTTTCAGGAGACTGATGGGGTTGGCATGGCGTTGTAGTGCGTCAGGTATGTTTGCGGCGGCGCATGTAGACTGTTTCTACACTACAATGCGCAAACATGCAGCATCACTTGTGGCAAGAGTTATGGCCAACCCCAACAGAGTTCTGAACATGATAGCTGACAGAGTGGATTGTCCATATATAGTTCACTGCTGTCAGTTACATTTACCTAAATACATACCTGTATACTAACACTTAGTTTTAAGCAAACGAAATTGTTACTAACCCTATGAGCCTTTGTGCTTGAAATAAAGTTTATATTATTATTATTATTTCCTTTATTGAACTTTTTTCTAATAAATTATATTTTTAAATATTTTTATAAAATAAATTAAAGACAAAAAAATTTAAAAATATAGAAAATAGAAGCCCACTGGTATCGGGAACAGGGTCCAAGCTACCGGCGGTCAGGGCTGCAGAGAGAGGAATCTCCTAACAATACGAGCCGTGTCCAGCAGTACTGCTTTCTGGATCTTTATTATTATTATTATTACAATCTGTATGCTCCGTATTTACACTCAGGGTTTCACAAATACTTAAATACAATACTTTTATTTTATCTTATCTTGAAAGAAATGTAGGCAATCATTTTTAAATATCTCATTATTTATGTTAGTAAGAAGTCGACTTTCTCATAAAATTTCCTCATCGTTAGGCAGTTTATTTAACACAGAAGATATTAAATTTAACGGGCAGAACTGCGGGTGTTGGTAGACTTATATTAATAAGGAGAGATTGTGTCTGTCGTGTCAGGCATTTTGGCTCAATTCACAGAATATTGTAAAAGCGTAAATGTTTGGACTGTATCATTCTTTATACCTAATTCTTTTCAAAATTTTATTATATATCAAACTATATAATTATCATAAACCCATATACTCTCCCACTTTTGGGCACGGGTTTTTTCCTCTCAGAATGAGAGGGATTAGGGTATAGTCCACCACGCTGACCTAGTGCGATGTGGCAGGCTTCACACGCCGTCGAGAAAAATCTCTAAGGTATGCAGGTTTACTCACGATGTTTTCCTTCACCATTTAAGCGAGTGATAATTCAACATTAATACGCACATGAATTCGAAAAGTCATAGTTGTGTAGCTCAGATTCGAACTCGAGACCTTTGACTTGGCAGTGGCAATGATTTCAGCCATATCACTACTTTTAACTTTTTTTTATTTAATGATTCCTATAGTGTCATATCATTCATGATTTATCATTTATAGTATTTTTTATTTGGTTTTTACAGCTACAGTATCACTATGACTGTAGTCGGCCTATCGGTTAAATTAGAGATCACCGCTAAATCCTGCGGCTACTTTGAACTGTACGAATTTTATTAAATGTGAGTTCCTTTACTAGCGGAGAGAGTGTTAATTAATTTACTAACGAGAACGTGACCCTCAGAGGGTTGAAACAGTTGTTTTTCTTATGTGTCTGCTAATTGATCATTGACAGATTAATTTAATACGAACGACACTAATATTTCTATTGGTTAATAATAATAATTAACTCTAATACTGTACTTAAGTTCTACGCCGAAAAAAAGCATTACTTTCAGCTGTGAGGTCATTATTCATAGCCGTGCCTACTGTAAGAATGGCCAGTGTTACCAACATAACTCTAGCCAGAAATGAAACTACGTATAAAATGAAAGGTCGGGTAGTATGACTGCAGGGTTAATTATGCATAAACAGAATCTCTTGTACTAGATATAATTGTAAGACTAGTGGTGATCCACGGATTTGTCTCAGAATTTTCAGATATAAACTATTTGTGTATTTTCACTTGCATTATAAACTTTAGCAGGTTTTTTAATAACAATGAGCTCAATGAATACGTGATCAGATTGATATTTGTGACTTATGTTTATGTGTACTTTTTATGCGTAACTTATAGAAATTAAAATCTTATACTTAAAAAATACTTAATAAAATAAAAAATATTAAATTAATGTTATTTCGAAAAGGAAAAATTCGACCGCGGGCATGATTCGAACCTGCGTCTTCTGGTTAGGTACACAGGAGGTTCGAATCCTGCCCGCGGTCGAATTTTTCCTTTTCTAAGCAACTTTAAAATCTTAGCATGGAAAATGACCAAAATATACAAAAAGATAGTTAGAAGGTAAGGTGGCATCGTTCGACATTGAACTAACTGTAAAGTAAGTCGTGTCGGTTGAAAAGCAAAAACTTGCTTTTCAATAGGTGTTACTGACGTCACCATAAAGACGTAAATTCAGTATGTGGAGGAAAAATTCGACAAGACGGGTAGGAGTCGCGGTGGCTTAGTGGTGTTAGCGTCTGGTGTACCTAACCAGAAGACGCAGGTTCGAATCCTGCCCGCGGTCGAAATTTTTCTTTTCTAATTAACTTTAAAATCTTAGCATGGAAAATGCCAAAAATATACAAAAATATATTAAATTAATTACAAGAATTAAAATACAATAGTCTAGACTGTGCTCAGCATAATTATTAGTAGCCGACAATAAAAAGCTTAGAATTAAGTTATAGAATTAAATAGTAGCCTTTTATTCGCATTATTATTGAGACGAGACCCGTGCCCAGCAATGGGACAGTAAATGGGTTGATGATGAGTGCTACGCTAGAAGTCCTACTTTCAAGTCACAGGCCGAGCAAAGTTACTGCTGTTTTTTTTTTAATAATCAGTTCCAGCTGATGCCGACAATGGTATGTAACGCAATGTATGCGTAGCATAAGACATTTTTGAAATTGGAACTGAGCTGACAACTTTTGCAAAAATTTTACAACAAATATCTAACATAAATCATCACGCCATATCCCCAAAGAGTTGGGCAGATGTGTACTGTGTTGGGAAGATGTGTACATTTCTGGGCACGGGCTCTTCTGAGATTGAAAGGGATATTAGGCTGTATATAGGCAGGTCCACCAGGCCTAGTGCGGGTTGGCAGACTTCACAAATAGTCGAGAAAAATCGCTAAGGTATGCAGGTCTCCTCACGATGTTTTCCTTCACCGTTTAAGCGAATGATATAATTGATGATAATATAATTCGAAAAATCAGAGATGTGCCTTGGATTTGAACTCTAGACCTTTGACGTGGCAGTCCAATGGTCCAATGGTTATCACTGTTTTTTTAACAAAGCGTAGCACTCAAGTAAGTTAAATAAAATAGAAGAAAAGGTAACTGTGATTAAGTATAGTTTTGCTACACCATTTTTTTTTATTGAACAGACAAACACTCAGAAATTATTATATAAGATATACCCAAAAGCCCAGTAGAACATTCTAGTAGGCCTATTTTACAAGTCAACTTATGCAAAGTACCCCAGCGGAGTTATTGTTTTATCTCTCTGTGTTTTGATATGTTAAGCGTCAATACCTCGGTCCAAAACTTTGTTTTACCTAATTCATGATTTTACGACTACACTTGAAGATATTCACTCAGTTTCATTGAATAACATGAAATATATTCCAAGTTATTTTAATCTTTTGATAATACATTTAGAGATATAGAGATTGGCCCCCATCTTAGCGGAGAACTTTATAGAAAAACCCAATATAACTTTTCACAACCTGGGAGTCGAACCCAAGACCTTTAGCGTAGCAGTCGCGCAACCGCTAGGTTAATGAGGAACCTATCGACTTGTAACAATAATGCTTGACAGTTTCTATATTTCACAATTTTAAAAAGTAATAATGTATTATGAATATTGAACATTTCAACGCATAATGTCGGAATGAATAAAAAATTTAATGAATAAAAAACACTGATAAATAATATGAACCTGTGTAGGACTAGAAATTTTACCTCAGTTTGAGGTAACTGAAATAAATTATTAGTCCTAAAGTTCTGCCCTCAAGTTTTCCCGGTAACACACTTTATTTCTGCGTAATACCGCATATATTTAAAGCGTACGGCATTAATTCAACGCGTATATTATACACATACGTGTACGGAGCTGTCGCAGTAAATCTCTTTAAGAATTCGATATGGCGCCCGTCTTCGCGACGAATGAAATATTTGTAACCTTTTGAGCATCGAGCAGGTTATTGTGGAAAAATGGCACTTTAATCCTGAATAAGCTTGAATTAGGTCAGGTTTGTGATTATGCCTAAGCTTTTTAAAATTATGCCACACCTGTATAATGTGACAGTTTGATATAATACCTTTAAGGGAATACTCCTTGAAGGATAAGGCAGTGGTGTACTAAAATGTTCTCCATTATTTCGCCGGCATGTTTTTGGGTCTAATGTATTAGGGCCTATTTTATTCAAGCTGCTATATATATAACAATAATTTTATATTCATTAAAATTCTTGGTGTATATATATCCTTTTCTTTAATAAAATTGGGAATCAAAACAAGAACGGCTCGCTCAAGAGTTGGTACTAATTATATCATCATTAACCTATGTACTGTCCAGCTACTGGGCACGGGTCTCCTCTCACAGAATGAGAGGGATTAGGCTATAGTCCACCACGCTGGCCTAGTGCGGGTTGGCAGACTTCACACACCTTCGAGAAAATCTCTAAGGCATGCAGGTTTCCTCACGATGTTTTCCTTAACCGTTTAAGCGAGTAATAATTAATTATTAATACGCACATGATTTCGAAAAGTCAGAGAGTCGAAGGTCTCGAGTTTGAAACTAGGGCGCGCGCCCTAGTTTCAAACTCGAGACCTTCGACTTAACAGTCCAATGGTCATACTAATAGGCTAGGCTAGATAAGTTTTTCTGAGGAAGTTTCAACAATCATTTGTCACACTGACGAATCGCTTGCTTCCGTACAAACGGTTACGTTGTGGTGATAATCTTAATCACGTAGAGATGAGTCGGCCGATGGATGGAAGCATAATCTACTGAAAGAGGACAGGGCGCCAAAAAGGCCACCTCGAATTAATTTACTTGTTTTTATTTATTTATCAAAGGAAGATCAACATTATATAACAATTAGCGTAAACATAATAAATTATTATAGATATCAGAAAACCAATAGTAGGTCTTCACTAATAAGAAATGGTTTATTATACTCATATATATCCAAATTGTACTAATTATTTTTGTACTACTTAAGATGAAAAATAAGCGTAGGGGTAATATATCGCTTAAGCGGCAACCGTAGCCTATAGACGCCAGCAGCACCAGTCACCACACACACTCAAGAATTGTCACCTTGAGATCTCAGTTGTCTCATTTGTCCAGTAATTTCACTGGCTATGTATCAAATCGAAAACATTTTAGCATATTATTGCTGATGCAGAAGCAGTGGTTTTATGATCAATACAAGTATTCAGTTCCAGCTGATTAAACTGAAAGCCGACCCCGACGTAGCTGTGAAAAGGTTTCTAAGATGGTGGAGTTAGAAACTTTTTTTCCACCTTCAACCTGGACCCCATTATGTGTTACGCCTTTTTTAAATTCTAAGTCTTCTTAAAGTTCTCACAAACCACGTAATCTTAAAAGCTTTCCCACTACTTAACTACATACCACATAAGTCTTGTCATACAGAACGTTTTTTAAGGAAATTTGATATTGGCAGAATATCAAATTTACCTCTCCGCCTTGCGGAAAATCGAAGTGAAATACTTAAGGTGTGTTGTGTCCCTAACAGTTAGCAAGGTTGTCACTACTCCACTATTAGTCTAGTCGCAAATTCGCGGCTGTTCAGTCGTTTTAGTGTCATGATACTGTCTGGTTCTCAACAGGTAAAAAGTATCCTGTGTAAGTCTAGGTTAAAAACTCTGAATGTGCTGCATTTCATCTAAGTCCGTTCAGCCGTATTTGCATGATTCAGTAACAAAAATCCAAACAAACTTTCACATTAAGTAGGATTTCAAATAGAAAATTCTTAAAAGCAACTGATAAGCACACTCATTGTAGTATTTTTTGAGAAATTACATGAGCTGAAATTTAAACTACATCAGTGCTTTAAGAGCTGCATGCTCTAGGGCTGCCTTATTATGTGGGCCGCGAGTAAAACTGCGGGCTATGTTGCTAGTTATATTATACCAATCTATTAAGCTTACGTCCAGGTACTGGCAGCGACTCTCATCTCAGAAATCTCTTCGAGCCCGTTCAATATAAACACGAACTTCTCTTAGTTAGCGTAAACATTTAGAACTTTCATATTAATAGGTGAGCTCCCTGAAATATCGGTGTGGGCGTACTTAAAATTGATTTATTACAAAACTTGGGCTCATGTACCGTTTGGAAATGAATTTTACAACCACTTTTGGTATTACAATAAGCTAGGGAATAACTTTCCGAGAGTGCGTTCCTTAAAATTGTAATTTTCGTATTGCAAAAAATGACGGAGAGCCCTGGGGCCCACGAATGCTACTTCAATTATATCAGAATGGTCGTGCAGTGATACAAGGACCATGTTTGGTCACAGTTGGTAGAGAGTTTGGTAGGAGGTTGATAGACAGGTTATATTAGAAAGATTGGTAGACAGTTTGGTAAATAGGTTGGTGTACAGGTAAATTCAGAAAAGGTCGCTGGAAGTCGTTGGAGTAAAGGTCACTGGAAGTCGTTGGATGCAGACGGCTTGTAACCGGTCCTTGTGGAAGTCTATGGGGAGGCCTTTGTTCAGCAGTGGACTTCCTGTGGCTGATATGATGATGATGATGACAGGTAAATAGGTTGGTAGACAGGATGGTAGAGAGGGTTGTAGGCAGATTGGTTGACAGGTGGTTGACAGTTTTGTCTACCAAACCTTACCAATAATTAATCGATTCTAAGTGAATTTTGATAGACGATTTTGACACATTTAAATATTAGAATCTTTAGAATTAGAATATACTGAGATGGTTTGGGCATGTCGAGAGAATGGATGAAAGGCGACTAACAAAAAGGATTTATATGGCGAGTGTCAGTGGAACCGCCGAGAGGGGACGCCCTAGTAAAACTTATACCGACCTTATTGGTGAGGGTTTTTCAAAAAGGTCAGGTGCAGTACTCGCAACCGGCGTGTATGTATGACAAGATGAATGAATGTGGTTGTAGCGAAAGAAGTATGCAAGAATCGTAGCACGTGCCATTCTTTAGTTTCTGCCTACCCCTATGGGAAAAAGGCGTGAGTGTATGTATGTAAATATAAGAATTAAGACACTTAGAAATTCGGCTCAACATTTATCTAAGGTTAACAAAAAAAAATATTTATTAGAATAAACTCAAGCCTACGAACCGCCTGATGGTAAGCGGCAGCCGCAGCTTATAGACACCAGTGGTATCACTTGAGTTGTCATCTTGAGACCTATACCCACTTATTTCACTGACTACATGTGACTGACTTGTGTTTTGATGTTATGTGCAACATCAAAACACAAGTCAGGTACGGTATACATTTTAAAGTGTCTTTAGTAGATACTTACTAATCGTTTTTGAATGAGGCCATTATCCTTCTATATAATAACTGTCCTTGACCCAACACTCCTACATTAATTTATTTTCTTAATTAAATGACTATATAAAAAAACTATAGGTACAGATATTGAATTTGGATTCTTTCAAAGTCATGTTCGTTACAAAGAACGATATCGCTGTAGCAACAGCTGTCACCTTCGCTACGAGCGCTACGGTTTTGCTACGCACCACGTAGCTCGTAGCTTGTTTCGTAGCACATGATTGTACTGCGCTTGTTTTAGTGCAAATGTTTTGTTTGATAGGAAAAATGTGTACATTTATAATTCGTTTAATTTTAATCGTTCATATTAACACTGTTTTAAGCTGTAGAAACCAAAAAATGCCTTTAATTTTTTTTTATTAATATGCTTTAAATTTTCTCGTGGAATGGCTAGCCGCCATGCATTTCAGCTCGTGACATCACTCAGTTACTAATATATAAGACATATACATGATAAAACTGATAAAAATTATGTATGAATAGTTTATGTATGACGTTTCATGCATTACTGCGTGTGGTATAAATACAAACATGCATTTTTATAGTTTTTCTTGTCAATAGGGTATTGTCAAGTCAATAGGGTATTGGCTGAATGATCGGCTTCTGCGCTGCGTAACGGTTATGGGTTCGATCCCCGCACGGAACAATATTGATTTATATTGATTATAGATGTGAACATTTGTGTTTGAAAAGGCTCCCATGATACAGGATAAAATCTTAATTATTTTCCCGGCACCAATTCCAACAACAAGCATACTGATTTATTTAACACTAAATATAAATATTTTTATTACATAAATCATAATTTAATGACAGAGATGAATAGAACAAAAGGACATACTGCGCCGACCCCAAATAAATTAGGGCAAGGGCAGTAAGATGATGATATCATAATTTAATATTATCATTTATGGTGCATTAATAATCACAGTATCGACACTGTAATTATTATTACCCCAGGGATGGTTTCAACACCATCCCTGCCACTGCGCTACCATTATAGTAGCCTTTAACCCATACGATATTGCATAAAATGAATCCAACTCAATCAAGCCCGTAAGCAAACTCCACTAATAGATAAAGCACATTAACCAGTCCACGTAACGCTAATAAAGCCGACCCATCATCATTAATACTTGATTGCCTTTAGCAGATTTATGGATGCATCCAGAAAATTGTTTCAACAAAGAAACAGAGATCGCGTGGGTCATTTAATGGCTTACACTGTACACAGTGGACCAATAACTGCACGAGATTAACCTATTGATTTTGTTATAGGTACACATAGTGCAAAATAATGTGACCCATTTCAAGTAGCAGTAAATGCAATTTAAATGAGACCGCTTTGGTTGAATCTAATGGAAAAGATGGCTTTTTTAGCCGACTGTGATACGCAAAGGAGGGTAATGCGTTTATCAGCCTTTGTATTTATGTGTGCATGTTGTTTTTCCTTTGTGGCACTAAACACGTGGGTCCATTTTGATGATTCTTACATCAATCGATTTGTTTTAATCTTGCGAGTGTCACTAAAAATATGACTGAAATCAAAATTCAATATGGCGACAACCAGACGCCATGTTGTGAAAAAGAATGAAAGTTTACGAACTATGTAAAGTATGGTATCATTGAATAGATATTTGAATAAAAATTTTTCATTTTAATTGACCATTTAGGATCTATTTTAGCAACTTTCTTACTGAAATTTTCATAATTTAATAAAACCGTAAAGCTAGTTAAAGTTTTTATAATAATCGGTGAATAATAATTATCAAAAAGTTTAAAATAATTAAAAAACCCCGACTGAACAGAAAAAACAAGACATCAGGAACTTACCAACTTTAACAGTCCCATTAATAGGAAAATTTGATCCGGTCTGGAATTTTAATAGGTCCCGACTATTGTTTTAGATCGGAAAATTTAAATCTGGCGAGTGGCGTATAGATACGATTTTTTTTTAAAAAATTGGTTAATATGTATTGTTTTCAGATACGGAAATTAAAATTTCTTTCTTTTATCTTAATTTTCTACATTCGGAGAATACTGTAGTAATAATCCCTACTTAATATCATAAGTGCGAAAGTATCTCTGTCTGTCTGCCTGCTACGCTTTCATGCCTAAACCACTGAGCTGATTTTGATGAAATTTGATATAGATATAGATTAGACTGGAGAAGGGCATAGGCTACCTTTGCTCTCAAAAAGTTCTTTAGAATGCAGGTGAAACTGCGTGCAACAGCTAGTAATACAATTTACCAACACCCACCATAATGAATTGTACTATAGGTAATAAAAAATAGATATACTTACATACGTTTTTTAAAATAAATACTTATAATACACAATGGAACATAGTACTTTTCTTTTTTTTTATTATAATAGTCAAATAATATAATAATTGTAAATGAAAAAGTGATAGCCTAGTGGTATGACGATTGGACTGCCAAGTCGAAGGTCTCGAGTTCGAACCCAAGGCACGCATCTCTGACTTTTCATGTGCGTATTAATAATTAATTATCACTCGCTTAAACGGTGAAGAAAATCATCGTGAGGAAACCTGCATACCTTAGAGATTTTTCCCGACGGTTTGTGAAGTCTGCCAACCCGCACTAGGCCAGCGTGGTGGACTATAGCCTAATACATCTCATTCTAAGAAGAGACCGGTGCCCAGCAGTGGTACAGTATATGGGTTGATGATGATGATGATGAAACGAAAAAGTAATACCTTATTTTCACCAAATAAGTGCCATTATGAACTATAATGATTACATAACAGTTTTAATAGCTTTATTCTCTAGACGCTGAGTTGAATCGTTTTAATTTATCGCGGCAAACGCTTGGTTTGTTTTTAATGTAAATATTTGCTGGGTTTGACTTAGGATTTAAGGGAATTAAAGTTGGTTAATATCAAAGTCATTTTAATAATATCATTAATGAATGTTATCTTTGAGTTATGATAATATTTACACTGATTACCGTGCAAATACTATCCCTATTCGGTCTTTTAATTATATTTAATGAAAAGACCGAATAGGGTCGCACTGATTCTATAGCTACAAAACAAACAATAAACATAACATAAAACCATCACACACCTGTATTTTCCGAAGGGTTAAGTAGACATTTATTAATGTACACTTCGTCGGTATGTTTAGATCCTATGTAATAGAGAGCGAGTGTATTGCGATTAACTGGGCACAATCCAAACTCCGCGCTGCTACTGAGAATTTCATAGAAAAACTCAATAGCATTTTCTCAACCTGTAAGTCAAACCCAGGACCTTAAGCGTAGCAGTCACGTATATGACAACAAAGCTAATAAACCAACAATTAAAATTCAGTATTCGTGTTATTATAATAAGATGACAAACAACCATAAGGACCGCTTGTAAGCGGCAGCCGTAAGTAACCAATTAGGTTAAAGCTTAAGTGGTGATTATCCAATAGACTTTTGACTTTTAAAGATAATCTGGATGGATTTACGATGCTTTCACCGTACTTATCGAGGAATTCAATTAAAATACTTAGCATCGGATTTTATGAAGTTCGAAATCCATAAATTCTGTTAAATTAAATCTTGTGAGGAACTGGTTCCTGATGTAGGTTTGTGCTACGTACAACCTATATTTCCTAGCTACTCTGCTATTAGTAATAAAAAATATATTGATTTCTGACATTCACGCGAATATTATACATTGAAATAAAACTGAGCGAGGTGGTGCCACCACCTCAGTCTACCCGTGACCATGGACGCTGTAAAGGGTCCGAAACGTCGGGATTAATAATATCAATATACGCGATAAAATCCGTAAAAAGTAGTTTTATTTCAAAATAAAAAATATTCTGTCAAAATAATTTATTCAAGATAAAATACTAAGTAGTACTTTATGCACAAGAGTATTTATGATTATTAAATAACAAACGGTTGAGCTACACAATAACTGATGAATGCATGCCGTCAGTAAGGACTGGTCAACTCAAAGCTGCTATGGCTCTTTCTTCAAAAGGCCAGTTCAGATTTGCCGACATCATAAACCACAGTATAAGCATTGAATACTATTTCTTACTGTTTGGACTTTAAAAGAGACCATGATTCTCTGAGTTTGTTTCGGCGTTTCTTCTCAGAGGTTGTCAGCTAGGCAATGCCGGCGCCATCTAGTATTAATTAAATATTGACTTGTAAAAATGTCTTTATAAGATCTTCTTACAGAAATAAATATCATTTATTAACGTAGGTAAATATAATAGTTTACATAAAAACTGTATGGAATTGCAGAACTTAGCCTATATTCTAGAAAGTGTAACAGTAACCTTTCATCGATCGACATTTACGACTAGCGCGAGATGAAAAACACCTGGTGCCCTGTACTACACCTTCCATTCTAAACACATTGCGGGAACACGGAAATTGTTAAAAAACATACTATCACGCCTATTTTCCCCGAAGGGTTAGTTAGACAGGTTCGTCGTCATAATGCCTTTACGTAAATGAAGCGATTTTTCTTTTTTATCTACATATAATATTAATATAATTATTTATGCCGCAAAATGTGTCTAACAAACAATTTATTATTGTAATATTTATGGCTTTTTCTTCTAAATAAAAGAAGTGTCATAGAATAAATAAGTTCAAATTTATTTATTTTTGTGAACACAGGCTACAAAAGATGTTATCTTAAAAAAATACAGCGTCTCTCTTTGTCCCGCCGATGGGCTAATAATATTAATTATTATGTATCATTATGAACAGTAATTTAATATAATAATGTGTGCAAGAACTAAATAATACTTCTATCTATCTATCTATCTATCAGCCACTGACGTCCACTGCTGAACATAGGCCTCCCCTAATGATCGCCACAAAAATCGATCTTGCGTAGACCGCATCCACTGACTCCCTACGACCCTCAAAAGGTCGTCCGTCCACCTAGTTGGGAGCCGTCCTACGCTGCGCTTTCCTATGCGTAATAATACTTAAAGAGACATAATTCATATAATTTCAAAGATTGCCATAACATTTTTAATAACAAAATGTCAAAATTCGACTATAAAATTGTAGAAATAATTAATATTGCTTGTCATAAATGAATTCGTTTAAAGAGTTATATTCTTTATCAATCAATAGTTTGGCTAGTCTATGTTTAAATTCAATGAGGCTTTTCAAATAGATCATCAAGCACGCAATAGTAATTTCCCCACGAGCATAGGCACAACAAACGACAAACCATCAAGAAAGGCACATTATTCTGCACCGGACGGCACAGAATGCCATTCAATAAGCAGAGCGCAATCAATCTCAATCAAGTACAGGCAAAGAAATTTCTTTACAAATTCAACCATCAATAGTTGGCCTTTTCAGTTAACGTGAGAACGCCAGCCGATTATTTTGTCATGGAAAACTTCCTTATATCTGCGGATCATGGTATCGTTTAACTCGTTTTGTATCTCTATAGATATCTGCCGCCGAGAAAAGTAGGTTACATAGGACTCTTTCCGAAGCTTGGCCGCACACTGGCGGAAATTTTTGACCCTCATTTTGACAATGTGCGTACATTTTGTACTAAGCCCTGCAGTCATTTTTTCTTTTAGAACATCTTTAGTTAGGTTTTCTTGATATTTTTTTTTTTTAGTGTGTGGCCCGCTCGTGTTTTTGTTTTTGTTTTGCGTAATGGAATTTAATGTACACACAACCTCAGAATCCTTTTCGAATATTGTTATGAACATTTTTTTCGAATAAATCAGCACAATGAGAATTAATTCTCCGTCCTGCTCTTTCTCTATCTCTTTCTATTATTCGGTATTATCAAAAACTAAATGCAAAGACGTAATTATACAAGAGTGATTTCCAGCATAATAGATTAGATATTATATACAGGCCACAGCTTTTTTTAAATCCCGATAAGGCCTAAACAGTAAGCTGTTTATATTCCCAGATGAATCGTAAAGTTGAACCTTTCAAAGAATCCTCAAATAGCTTTCGTTGAAAACATTTTATTGGAAATATTTTTGTCCTAAGAAAATTCTTGATCCATCTGTATGGGTAATAATACCTTTTGTGCGACTGTGGGGTTAAATTCCCAGTAGAAATAATCGTCCCAATTTTAAGACATAGCTGAGTATTTAACAATACTATATCAAACTTACCAACCGCATTAGATCAGCGTGGTGGACTATATATAGCCTAATCCCTCTCATTCTGACAGGAGACCTGTGCCCAGCAGTGTAATGAGAAATACAGCTTAAGCGCCATAGTTTATGCCAATATGTAATTTATGCGTATGTATTAGACTATTATAGATGGGCTTGTGACTAAATTATAATGCATGATCAACGAATCTGCAATGTTAAGCTGTGCTCGTCACGGTCAGTATGTAGATGGGTAGTTACTCTTAACAATCACCCTTCCTGCCTCGAAGAGCTCTTATAGCTGCTGATAAGACAATCGTGAGCGGTAGTCAATAAATCTTGGTAACCAGTATATCCTTTGCATTGAATATCGTTATCGCCCAGAAATTGGATTGCGGTTGGCCGATGACAGTCGCTTTGTGCAAAATACTGATATTCAGCCGCATTGAGCTGTGAACGGCTTCCAAGCCATCTACAACTCAATGCTGGGCCTATAAGGATCGAAGCAATAAAGCCTAGAAGGATCCAGAAAAGGCGTAATGTCTGTAACATTTAAAAGAAATAAAATGTCAAAGCTACTGACTCAAGAAATCGGTTCAAAAACCAATTTAACTTTCGAACGTAAAGCTTAAAAGCAATACACTTAAAAGAGATAAAGTTGTTTGTATTTAGATTACCGTCTGGAAACGTAATTTAGTTTTGATAAAGACTTAATAACCTAAGTGTAACTGCTCAGTTTACTCTTAACGAGTTTTCATAGCATAAATCTTAAAGCTGCCTAAATTTCATCTTCATCAAGCAAACTTTTATATCAATTTAGTTTTCATCTAAGTGCCAAAAATTAATATTTTTAGAGGCAACATTAGTAGTGAGGGATATACAAAGATGTACTGGTGTAAATCCACAGTTCACCAGTTTTAGGCCCTGTGTAATGGGGAGTGAGCTTATTGCCATGAGCCGGGCAGTGCACTGACAATTTAATGGATAGCTCAATAAAACATTTTACTCTCGAATCGATCTCAAGACCTCACAATCAGCCACGCTTGTGACCACTAGGCCAATACAACCAGGGCCTAAATTTGATATTTAAATTGTATCAGAATTTTAAAGTTATTTAGAAAAGGAAAAATACGACCGCGGGCAGGATTCGAACCTGCGTCTTCAGAATTGTCGTTCAATAGTGCTAAAAGACATAAGGATTGACAGATTTCTTAGACATAACTGTTAAAAATCAACAATTCTGAAGTAATTGAAAGACAGTTCTGACACAATAAAATAGCAGACTTGTGCCCCAGTTCTATTATAAATAACCATACCGTCATCACATTAGGCAAGCAGTTAAAGCTATCCAAAACTGTAAAATTTTCCCAATTGAATATGAACCTTATTGTTTTGTGTTAAAGTTGAAAATCAATCAAATAAATTTGATATTTTTTGCTGGCCTCTGTACATCCACAGTTCTCCGGTATCTTTATGTCCCATGTAATAGGGAGTGAATCTATTGCCATTAACCGGGTACAAATCCAAACTTCAAGCCGCTACTGAGAATGCCCTAAAGAAAAGAAAAATCCAATAACACTTTGCTCTGCCTGAAAATCAAACCCAAGACTTCTAGCGTAGAAGACGCTGTAAAAATAAAAAAAAATATCCCTATTTCCTTATCCAAACTAAAATTAAAAATGCGGAAGTAACTGTATCAATCGGTATGTCTGTGTTACGCTTTCACGCCAAAATCGCTAGACCAATTTTAATGAAATTTGCTACAGAGATACATTAGAGCATAGAAAAAGACATAGACTACCTTTTGTCTCAAAAAGTCTTTGAAATAAATAAATAAATAATAAATATTTTGGGACATTTCTACACAGCACCATCTAGTCCCAAACTAAGCAGAGCTTGTACTATGAGTACTAGACAATGGATATAATACTTATATACTTTTTTTTTGTTAATAATAACTTATAATACATAAGAAACACCCAGACAAACACAAATACTCATGTTTTACCCACACAAATATTTGTGTCCTGTGGGAATCGAACCCACGACCCCATGATCAGCAGTCCGGCACTCGAACCACTAGACCACAGGTCGTCATACGAGTGAAACTGCGGGCAATAGCTAGTAAAAACTGAGAAAAGAAAGAGGGTAGTCGTAAAAATAAGAAAGGTAAATAATAAATCATGTGGTCTTCAGTGAACTTCAGTATCTTGATACGTAACAGCAAGTTGCGAGATACACAATTCCTTTGGCATTTAAACTTGTGTGGGTAGATTATGAAACCCTGTTCAACTTTAGCTTGATGGTGTTATGATACAAAACAGCTGCTCAAAAGGTTATACCATTTCCAGTACCTACCTATATCGTCCTACGCAGATTGGTATAATTAAATTCGTGGAACCGTTATGATTGTTCAAACAAGCACTCCTGCTATTGTAATCTTGAAACTTTAAAGGTAAATGTTGACTGAATCGAAAATGTTTTCAGAGAATTTAACTTTTTATAGAAAAAAGGTAACTACTTATATGACATTTAAAAAAATGTTGCCCACGCTAGGATTTATGTGGTAGGTGCTTTTACAAATACAATTTCATAAACACCAACACCCGAAACAACTGTAATGTACTGTAGACGATGTAAATATTTTCTTCGTGCGGGGATGAATGTCCAATGCCAACGCAATTGCTTAACAGTAATCAGGTAAGATGTAATGAAACATAACCTACACTCATGTTGGTGGAAATACGCATATGCGTCATTTATTTTAGGACTACTTTTTGAGTCGTATTCTAAAGACTTTTTGAGGCAAAAGGTAGCCTATATACTTCTCCAAGGTTCAGTCTATCTCTATACTAAAATTCATCAAAATTTATCTAGCGGTTTAGGCTTCCAAACTTAACAAAGAGACAGACAGGTGGAGGAACGTTCGCATTTTAACATTAATTTATATAGATAAGATACATATCTATCTACAAACTGCGACGTTTAGGTTTTCGCTCATAAAACTCTTAGATATTACTAACAGAAAACATTTTAGTGCACCATCTGTCATAACAACATTGTTACGAGTATCTTTATGGACTAATACTTGCTCTTTATGAAAAGACCGAGCTCGTCTCCGAAGTTTAAGGGCGGTGTTGAGTGTTATAGGCTCTAATCAAAACGTTCGGAGCATCCGGCTCGAAGGACCAAAAGATGGCGGCCTGTCACTTGTTTAAAAATAAACTTGAATGTCAGTGGTGAAGGTGAAGGGCAAATATATTAAACGTGCTAGCTCCGGCTAAAAATAAGCTCCTCAAATTATGAATGTGATATTTAATTTAATAATTAGATATCGAACTAAACTTATGAAACACGATTTGACCTAATAGTATTGGTTCTTAAATTAATTTGTAATCTTTAGTTCTTAATTTATTTATCGTTTGATAGGAAATGTTTTCTGTCCTTTATTAAAACTGTACCAAAAATATAGGAAAAATGGACACAATATTCTGGACTTTTGATTTACTATTATCTATTTTATAATTGATCTATTTTGCAAAAGGCTCTACTCTTACCATTAGACGAACAAACAAAGACAATAACCCTACTCATTAAACTCTTAAAATTATCCTATTTAGAGACATTTTTCGTGTACTACTAGTAGGACATATTATAATTATATCAGGAATAATAATTTGTAAAATAACAATATTTTTTTGGATCTAATAACAGGAATGATTTGCGTAAACCAGTAGGTATAAAAAATCCAGTAATTTATAAGAGGGTCCTCCATATGTGGAGCGCATTTGATGTTTCTTGGTTTCATCAGATACCGTCCGATAAAAATAATGGCTTGTAATGCTGAAGGACGGCTTCATTTTATGATCAAAAACAGGCACGCGTGTGTTTTTTTCTTTAAGTTACGTCATAAATATAATATCGTATACGTATGTATTTTGGTTCTCGTTTGGATATGTAGTGAGAGGATAATTTTATTTATCTTTAGCATTAGCTGCAGAATTTTTTGCAGCTTTTTATGAAGTTAAATTGTAAACATCTAGTAATAGCACAAAACATTAATTAGGTACTTATCTATAAAAATACTTGCTCAATTTAATAAGAGAATCAGCTCTTTAGTAAGTCATAATTGTATGTAATATTTGTCATAGCATCGCTAATATTTTAAAATCTTATGAAGGACCAAGAAAT
Source organism: Acronicta alni (assembly GCA_964056405.1). NCBI lineage: Eukaryota > Metazoa > Arthropoda > Insecta > Lepidoptera > Noctuidae > Acronicta > Acronicta alni. The sequence continues at coordinate 13,416,296 of OZ043919.1, forward strand.
GAATAGGCACAAAATAAAAGGCCTTCAAATAAAACATTATACTATCACCAAAATCTATGAAGGTTTTATTATTGTGATTGAGACTGAAAGATATTTTTAATCTCGTAGAGTAGTTTTTTAATATTCCAGATCTTTTAGTACCTACTAAAAATAGTTAACGTAAAATAAAACAGCTGACAGGCTTTTAGCCAACAAAAAAAACAAAATTTCGAGACGAAACGTGTTTCTAAAATGTTAAACTAAAATTAATATATTTATAAGATTTAAAAGGCAAACGCTGTACCAAACTTGAGATTGCAAAAATAAAAGGCTTGTCTAAAATGTTATGAAACAGCTGGTTATAGAAAAAAGGCGCCTGGGTGTAATAAAGATGTTGCCATAAAGCATTTCCAAACCTATTAGTGAAAAGAGTTCTCAAACCTGCGTCGATACTAGCGTTGTGTTGCCACTACCACTACACATTTTTATATGTTTCAAACTTAAAATTACGAATAAGAATGAGGTTTTTATTACAAATTGTATTCTTCTTGTATTTGAAATTACTTTATATTGATTTCGTTTTTAGGATGCTTAAGAATAAAAAATAATAATAACAGGGATGCATTTAGAATAATTCAGCGCTATAATTATATAATATATTTTAACAAAATCAATTGAATGGTAAAATGGTTTAAAAATAAGGTATGGTAGTTTTTTTAATGTTTGTACGATTTGACCTAAACTATATAACAAAGTGCAAAGCATACTAAAACATAGGATACATAACAGCTGATATAAAAGAAAATATCTTAAAGAACACAATATGATATATGATACCTATATTTTTTCAATATTTATCAGGCATGGCAACCCAGCGGTGTGCTCCACGTACTTCCATACGCGTAACATAAGTGCCAGTATTGCGTGAGCAATCTATTGACTGTGAAATTTATATCTTTAGGGGAATTTTCATGCTGAGACATTATTGAGGTAATGGTGAAGCTCGCGAGGGAAGTTCATAATATTAATATCAGTATAAAAACGTATCTATCGTAAACATGCAACCACTTAAAGCATAAGGACCAAAAAAAGGATTGTTTCTTCCTGGTCTTTTTACGTTTCTTATCCATAATGGAGGTTTACTAAGCGAGAATTCATGTTGCTGACAAATGTAGATCACAAAAAATGTAGGTCATTTAAGAAATATTCATTGCGATGTCAAAATTAAATTGCCTGAGCAACTCCATCGAAACTAATTAATCATCTAGCTATCAATGCACCATCCACATTTACTAAAGAAAAACACTACTTTGCGACACTAATTCCGAAGTCCATACCACAATATTAATTTCTCTTATTATTCATTATACAAGAAGTGGGTTCTAACGCCTTCAAGTAATCGAAACTTGCTTTGAATGATATCTTTTAGCTTTCTAGATCTAGATAAAGGGACACGAAGACGTATAGTTCTTTACGAAGCCACATTTAAGTATCAAGGCCTGTTTTAAATACTAAGATAAGGAGTATCTGAAAGACATTTACCTAGTTTGGAAACGAGATTTTCTTGTAGATTAGCTTAAATAAGTAGACCGTTGAAGAAATTCATTACTGGAACGATGTATTTGCCCTGAAATTTATATTATTTTTTGTATATTGACGTCATTCTCAACCTATTTCTTGTCACATTGTTGAGTTCGGAACATTTCTCAGAAAGAGAAGGATTACGCTGAACCTAGTGTGGGTTGGTAGGCTTAACATGCCACACATGGAATTGTACTTAATTTTAAATAAATCTACCACAAGAAAATATAGACTGACCACATCTGTAGTCTAGTGGTTTGAGTTTTGAACTGCTGATCACGAGGTCGTAGGTTCGATTTCCACAGGATACAAAATAATGATTATGTAATAAACGTAAGTGTTTGCGTTTATCTGGACATTACCTATAAGTATGTATTTACAAAAAAAAAAACATAAGTAGGGACTAGATGGTGCTGTGTTAAAATATCCCAAATAGTTATGTTTGTTTTATTATTAACATAGATAACAGACCATGGAACAGTGTTCAACAATAATGTCAGTAGTTTATTACACCGATGCACCGATACTCTAAGTTATGTTCTTAGTTATAAGACTTTGTCAGTAGGTCAATATATTGTTGAATGCGGCTTTAGAATGGTTCTAACAGCAGCAGTTTTATTATTGATTTTGAACTAGTAAAGGAGGAAAGCAGTGATAGCCTAGTGGTATGACGAATGGTATGAGGAAGTTAAATGTCTCGAGTTCGAAACCAAGGCACCTCTGACTTTTCTAAATCATGTGCGTATTAATAATTAATTATCACTCGCTTAAACGGAGAAGGAAAATATGGTGAGGAAACCTGCATGCCTGAGAGATAGATAGATAGAATAATCTTTTTTGCACACCATAAAGAGCAACATAGGAATTAATTAAATTAAAGGTACACTCTATCGAGAGATTTTCTCGATAGAGTGTAAAGCCTGCGAACCCGCATTAGGCGAGCGTGGTGGACTATAGCCTAATCTTTCTCATCTCGAGAGAAGACCCATGCCCTACAGTGGGACAGTATATGGGTTGATGATGAAAGGAACAGATGAAATAGTTCTTGATGAGATTTGCTATTTTTATGTAACTACGACCGGTATCTATTTTGCTATACAATTAACGACTCATTCATTTTTTCATTCATTTTCATTCAGTCTTTGTGACAAGACATGGAACTAAATGGAATCATAAGTTAAGGAACTGAATGGTCTCCTTTAAAAATACATAGTAGGAGGTGCAGATAAAATAACGTGAAAACTAGAGATAATCTTACTATGCCACTTTTAGAAGATTGGATTGGATCCTTTTTTGTGGAAAATCTTTTTTTTTCGTAAATAAGGAGTATAATTATGTCAAAAACACTGTATATTTCAGTAACTTTCAAAAAGACAGAACTTTGCTTATTTGCTTACCTACTGAAAGTTTTAACATTAAGACGTCATACGCCTCAGTCTACCCGTGACCATGGAGGCTGTAAATGCTCGAAATGTTGTGAATATAAAAATTTAAAACGCTGAATCTGTAAAAAGTAGTTTTATTTTAATTACTGCAAGTGTGCAAATGTATCGTATATAAAAATATACTTAAAGCGCTAAAATCTGTAGAAAGCTATGCCGATTTTGATGAAATTTGGTATAGAGATAGACTACACATTAGATAAAAAAACCATGGGCTACAGCTACAATTTATAATTGAAGCGTAGATTTATTTTATTGTGGTACAAATTTTCATTTTTAAGGTGGGGCATGCAGAGTTGCATATTTTTTGAAATATGTATATAATGGGAAGGGTAGCCGTCATTTGTCAAAAACGATATTTCAGAGCTTTCTATTGAGTGCTAATTCTTGTTCTCCTATAAGTCTTGTCTTTCAGTTACTCTACCCCTCACCTCACCCCAAATGTCTACCCCCCTCCCCCGTTTTCCATCTATTTGCAGTTAATAATGCAGTTTACAACTAGTGAAGATTTGGGTGTATTGTTTTAATAAAAATAGAGCACCACAAATTAACTTCATTGTTACATAATTACGTACAGTATTTTTCTTCTAGAAAAACGTTTATAAAAGTACTTGTTGACGGCCATAATATTTTTTCAATGTATAATATTTTTAGGACATTTTTGCACAACACCAGCAGCAAGCAGAGCTTGTACTATGGGTACTAGACAATGGATAATTATAATACTTCTATACTTTTTTTTTTGTAAATACATAAGAAACACCCAGACAAACACAAATACTCATGTTTTATCCACACAAATATTTGTGTCCTGTGGGAATCGAACCCACGACCCCATGATCAGCAGTCCGGCACTCGAACCGCTAGACCACAGAGGTCGTCGAATATGGTAATTTGTGTTGTCATTCACTTCTAATTCTTCTGCTATCGCGTTAGTATGAAATACACATGCAAATATATTAACCATGGCATGAACTACACAATGTTAGTTCATGCCATGGTTAATATATTTGCGAGTGAGAATGTTCACTGCGCTGGACCTCGAATTTTATGTAACAAATTATTGCATGTATGTTATTATAATCAGCGCAGTGAAGATGTCAGCCACTACAGATTACATTTTGGTCCTTTGAGTCTTAAAAAGTGACGCCCATTTACAGCCTTACATGCCCACCATCAACAAAAACAAATTTCTGAGCTATACACAAAGATATCCAATCAATTTACGTTATCGCATTACGTGACAAAGTCCTTATCAAACTCCAGAACAAAAATCTATAAGCCGAAGTTACATCCTTGACTTAAAGGTCAGTTGGACCCTGAACGTCTGTTTCGTCCGCTCTAAGTAATTACATAGATTTAAATCTAGCCGGCGGCGTGTTCCGGTACGGTTCAATTTCCTGGAGAGACAATCGGGAGTGTAACGGCTAAAGTTTCACTCTGTTGAGCATAGCTATCATAAACGTTCAGTTACACAATTATTAGCTTTTGTCGCGCCAAGCGTGTCCCGGATTTTGTTTTGTTTTTCAGATGAATGGCGAATTTTTGCAATGTTGTTCCTTTTGTATACAAAATAGTCTTTTGTTGTTGCAGGTCCAAGATTACGTACTAAGCTAACTTGCGTATGATTATGTTGTCATTGACGATGTAATGTTGCTGTCGCATATTTTGTGGCGAGAATTTATGTCACGGGACGCTTTTTAATCCCCTTGTCATTGAGAATTTTCTATATGAAAAAGACTATAGAAGTTAAAACATCAATTCGATTTTGTGTAAAAATTACAAATCAATACTCAATTCGTTTATTGCACTCCATAATGTTTATAATTAACTCCGTTAATGTCACCTTGTTTTAGTACAGAAAATTCTCATGGACCATCCGACCTGGGGAAGCGGCAAGGTATGTCAGACTCATCCTACCGACTAAAAATCGCACTTGCCTTTACTTGGCCAATAGTACTAACGCCACCTATCCATTAGCGTATCATGGGCGGCATGAAATATTTTCTGACGTCAGTAATTTCGTGCTAGAACTAAAAGCAAAGGATGATTAGGTAGTTAGATACTTGTTGATATCTACATAGTTCCAATGTATAATAAACCTTATATATACAGAAATGGGGTGTATTTGAGTACTGACGTCATCTTTATATTTGTGTTACGGTAAAGCAATCAACACGGTTGAGAGAGCTTTCAATATGTTCAATCTATTACGTATATGTGTAATGCTTTCCTGTTTATATTAAAGGGAAATGTATCTGTTACTTTATATTTGACCTTTTCTTTAGTTATCCTATCAAACTGTGTCCCACAGTGTCCACAATTGATACTACTTTTAAGCCTAACATCTATATTTAATATTACTAAAACCATATTATGGAATGCAATAAAGTATTGAGTTGTTTAGAGGTTGTCAGCGCCACTCCTACAGGTCCTCTGTTTGATTCCCTACTTTTAAAAAAACAGCTCGAGAAAAGTGTTATTGGGTTTTTCTATAAAATTCTCAGTAGCAGCTCGGAGTTTGGAATTCGGTTAATGACAATAAGCTCACGCGCTATTAGTTGCGACCTAAACACACTGGTGAACTTACTATGGGTGTACATTAATACCTACACTCCTGCCTATGTCTTCGGGGAATATAGGCGTGATGGTATGTTGTGTTACGTTTAAAACTGTAGTTCAGTTTGGTATTGCCAAAGTTTTGGTACTCATAAGTTACAATATCTAGGTTTTTTTTACTACTAAGGTGGAAAACAAGCTTACGGCCCATCTGATGGTAAGCGGTTATCGTAGCCTAAAGACGCTTGTAACACCAGCGGTATCGCTTGCGCGTTGGCAGTATAAGGGTCAAAGTCACCCCACTGCCAACACAACGTTTCCTCGCGCAGCACTGCCAATCTTGTTCACCGTAAGGAACACAACACAGCTCAAAGCAGTGTTATTTCACTTAAATTTTCTGCAAGGCGAAGGTACTTCCCCAGTCGGTCAGCCAATTTGAGTGGAATTACTCCCACTATGTCCTACCTCTCTTAGGTACCTAAATAAACACCATAACTCGTCGTTAAATACATCCCTCTCATATCGACAATCGAAATAGTACGGAAGGACTGTGTTATCGGATATAATCTTACCTAAGTTAATACTCCATTAATGTTTGAATTGGTACCTACTTCTACTACAAATTGTCTTACTCATGTGGCACCTATGTGTGTGAGAGTATCTCTATGATACTGTCACACACATATCTGTATGATATCTCACACATCCTTATCTACTAATATTGTAAATGCGAAAGTAACTCTATATATCTGACTGTTTCACTTTCAAACCGCTGAACCAATTTTGATGAAATTCGGTACTTTCTGATTAGACAGACCTAGCCTTGGTGACGGAAGGCTACTCAAAAAATACTTTTGTGACTAAAACAACGTGTAACGGCTATATATATATAAATATGATAGAAGTGTTCTAGAAAGACCATATCTATAAAATTTTATGATTAAAATAATAAAAAGATGAATATTTCATAAATTCATTTATGATCATTTTTTTCTTCTCATGATATGTTAGGTATAAGAGGCAGGTACTATACGTACAAGAATAAATTTTAAGTGCATTGTAATATTTTTTTATTAAAGGATGAAAAGTTAATGTACCATAAATCTGTCCTTAGTACTGTCCCACTGGTGGTCACCGAATGAGAATGAGAAGAGAATAAAGTCTCCTCACACACAGAACGAGAAGAAAGTCTCCTCATAGAATGAGAGGGCATAATATCTGTAATACAATAAAATTTAAAGGAAGGGCTTTACATGTGGTGTGTTTATGAGTGTATATCTGTGTGTATATCATGTGTGTGAGCGTGAGCTGTAGTGTGTGGATATGCGTGTGTACGTGTTTGTGTGTATGTATGTATTAGGGAGGGTTCTATATTAAAATTATAAGAGATTTCCCATCTTCTATTCTCAAGGTTTTTTAGTTTAGTAGAATAAGAGATTCACAAAACTGAAACCAAGTAATCGGATTTATTTGCTTTCTGAGCACACCACAACATGCAAGTTCGTTTCGTTCAAGCAAAGAATCTGATCTCACTGCGTCAAACTGTTACTTTCTATCGAATAGATATTATTTTAGATGTCTCTTCCGTAAGCGATATCGCTTATGGTTCCAAAGAGGTTATGTGTAAGCTCGAAAACTTTTAGCCGATATTCCGTTAAGATTCGGGACACGATCTGCTCGACATAAAAACGCCTTAACCATACCTAATGCTTCCAAATGTGCTTATTTGGGCCTCAACTAAACTTATAAATATATTATGTAAGTATGAATGCGGAATATTATGTTTGTCGTTGCTTTAGTGATAAAACGATTTTGCAAATATACCTAGAATGTTTTTGCATACTGTTACTGTTTGTTATTATGCTCCATAGCTTCATACAGCTATTTGTAAATTCATATGGAGTGATCGGTATTCAAAGTGGGAAACAATAATATTTACTAAAAAATAAATACATCTTCCAATACATATTACATTTTTATTCATATTATCTATCGTCAAGCACTGGCCGCCATACTCATGTTATGGACAGAGTATTCTCCCATTGACTTGAAGAAAAGGCGTGAGGAACTTCATTCCCGATGATCATTCCTTGATTCCCATTACCTGAAATTACCATTAGACCTATTTTAAAGTCCTTTTTTAGACTAAGCATAAATTTTAATATATAATAATTTTCTCTAGTAATAAGTACTTAAAATAAATGTATGAGTTTACCGTGGGAGAGGCATGCTTCGGCACGAATGGGCCGGCTCGACCGGACTTGATACCACGGCCTCACAGAAAACCGGCGTGAAATAACGTTTTCGTTGTGTTTCGTCGAGTGAGTGAGGATACCGGACGCCCAAACCCCTTAAAAGGGCGGCAACGCACCTGAAACTCCTCTGGTGTTGCGGGTGTCCATGGACGGCGGTAATCGCTTACCATCAGGTGATCCGTCTGCTCGTTTGCCCACCCTATCACATAAAATAAAAAAAAAAGAAAAAGAAGGGACAACATAAAGAAATCTTAATTTACTACTAGTTTCCTATAGGAAACAAACTGCACTAAAAGTGTCAAATTTCAGAGAAATCGAATTAAATCTGGTTTTGGGTTTAAGTATGAAAATGTACTCAAGCCCGCTCGCTAAAAAATCTCTGGTTAAAAACTTAGTAGGTATGATATTTTCTGTAGTAGATATTTATCTTAGGTACCTGCTAACTTTTTAATATCGATTCTATTCCCACAACAACGGTTAACAATCAATTTTATAATAGCCAGCTCGGGAGCTTGGCTCACCAAACGGAAGCTATTTCGTTTCAATGCAGGATATAATCTACTTCACAGCCAGGGCAACACTTGCAAGCTTGCCGTCTGAGGAAAACTTGCAACTAGTGACAATTATTTTGCGATAAACATTTTTTATGAAGATTGAAATGTAAAATTACAATATTTTTTAAATAAAAAGATTTAAATCTGTTCTTTAAATAGGCTCTCTTTAAAAAATGGTGCATTCTGAAGTGTGTGAATCTAATATCTAATATAATCGTTGTGTCGGCAGTGGGGGTCGACTTTGCACCTTATACTGCTAACCCAACTATAAGATAAGATAAGATAAGATAATTTTTTATTTTGCAAATATGGGTATAAACATGTTGATAAATAAAATAATAGGTACAGCCATATTTTACCAGTAGGCATGCAATAAATCTAAATACAATATAATTATAAAGATAACATTAATAGCCATTAATAACATCGATAAATTTACAGTAGAATAAAATAGTTAATAACATGACATTATCACAAATAAATCATAGATACAATAACATTATACCTCTTTCGTTATTCAGGGTCGGCAACACTAAGTGTTGCAAGCGTCTATAGGCTACGGTAACCTCTTACCGTCAGGTGGACCGTATGCTTTTTTGCCACCTTCGTGGAATTAAAAAAAAAATAATAATAAAAAATTTGAATATTTCACACAGCACCATCTAGTCCCAAACTATGCAGAGTTTGTACTATGGGTATTTACTATAATAATACTTACATACTTTGAAATAAAACTACCTAAAGGGTCTGGAACGTTGGAATTGTAATAATATAACGCGGTATAATCCTCAAAAAGTAGTTTTATTTCAATATCTAAATCGCGTAAGTGTCAGAAAACAATACTGATTAAATATACTTTTTTAAAACCAAGACAAACACAAACACTTTCTCCTAATAACCAGATCAAACGCGTTATATCGCATCCTACCATCTATCCTAAGTGAATCCATTACTCATGATCTTTTAAAAAAGTACAGGTAGGTAATTACGATGAAACCTTGAGGTCTAAAAATACACCATTTCAATCCTTATATACCTACTTTTATGTAATATATTCATACGTATGGAAGATCCCGTTCGTTTTAGGATTGGTATGTGGGCGAATGGAGTTGGCATTACCGGTAATTTATTCGAAACTCGCCATGCGTGTACATCGATAATGAACACTCGTTTTCCGTTCCTCGGGTTATTGTAATGGGAATAATAATCTGCGTGTGCACTTTCGACAATGAATTACGATTAAGAAGGTACTTCTACCTTCTTAATCTGGGAATATATTTTTAAAAAGGCATGGCATCTACTTATGTACGTAGTACAGTCGCCAGCACAGGATACCACAAACTGTCAAATTTATTCATTCGACATTGAAATTTTTTCAAGATTTTAAGGTTTAAAATCATTTGGTGAAATTTGACAGTATAGCTTACCCTGATGTGCTAGCGACTGTACCTACTTTCAAAAAAGAAAACGTCAACTTATAATAGACAATGTATAACAGAAATTCGATATCACATTTAATGATCAGTTAACTGCCATACAGTGTGCCGGAGGACGCAGGTTCGAATTTTGCTTGAGGTCGATATTTTCTTTCAATAAAATTTATATCAAAGAAAGAAAAGTTAACCTATCTATAATACCTACCAAATTATTGACTACTTAGTCGTGGTTCAACGAGAATGAAAGCTTTTCAACGATATTTTGTAAGTGGGTAGTTGAAGTTTATTACTTAAATCTAAACGGTAACGTTTTCGCCGGTAAGGTTAGATAGAACTATATTACTATTATTACGACTATTTAAAATCATTGCACCTTTACTAAGGAGGTGCTTATGTTAATATGGGATTATAAAAGGTATTCTAAAGATCTGTCGGGCAAACCATTAGACGTTAGCTAGATTTTATCCAATCTCTAAGGATAATGTTTTGAATCATAGCAAGTAAGATTAAAAGCGGGAATTTACCATATTCTTTTGATATCCAATTCTCACGATCACTTAATTTAGTTTTTGCTAAGATCTGCCAAGTTTTAGTGACGTATTTACTACGAAATTACAGACTTGAACAGGTCCTCAGGTGATTTCTGCTACTTCAAAAATGGTCAAAATATATGATTCCGATCTAGTCTCCGATTCATAAATGTCAAATGGTGTTCTACTAAACCTCAAATGGGAACCAGTTAAATTGAAATGAGTAAGAAAACGAGCTTGGACGACCTCTGCGGTCTAGCGGTTTGAGTGAGCCGGACTGCTGAGCATGGTCGTGGGCTCGATTCCCATAGGACACAAATATTTGTGTGGATAACACATGAGTATTTGCGTTTGTCTGGGTGTTTCTTATGTATTATAAGTATGTATTTACAAAAAAAAAGTATATATGTATTATATCCATTGTCTATTACCCATAGTACAAGCTCTGCTTAGTTTGTAATGGTGTTGTGTAAAATGTCCCAAAAATATTATATTATAAAATTTACTCAAAGGTGACTTTTATGACGTTTATAACACTGAAACTCGACCGAAATTATATTCTGAAAATGTTTGAAGGACCAGAATTAGGTATATTACTATAGTCCACCACGCTGGCCTAGTGCTGGTTGGCAGACTTCACACGCCGTCGAGAAAATCTCTAAAGCTTGCAGGTTTTCTCACAATGTTTTCCTTCACCGTTTAAGCGAGTGATAGATAATTAATACGCACATGACTTCGAAAAGTCAGAGGTGCGTGCCTTGGATTCGAACTTGAGACCTTCGACTTGGCAGTCCAATAGTCATACACAAGGCTATCACTTCTAAAGATTAATGTGCAGATACAATAGAAAAGCAAGTTCATCGACCCTCGATACGGTCATAGTTCCTTTAAGAATAGTAGGTACAGTCTGGCAATAGAATTACTGAGAAAGCATAAGTTAAACTCGATATTCGAACTTACTGACATCCCACAACGTATCTCTTAATATTAAATAGATTTATGTCGTTCACAGGATGTCCCGGGGCACTCCTTTTCTTGTGCCGAGGATTTTCAGTGGCTCCACCGCTGCGATTTACGTAAGTAAACATTGCCAATATCCTAGATTATAAAAGAGAAATCATTACATAGAATTATTAGATAGAATCTCGTACACACTTAATGTACTCACACAGACACAAAATAAATCAGTAGGAATATGTGGCTCATTTTAACATCCACATACACACAGACGCGCACACACGCGCAAACGTGCGCATTCACACCCAAACTAACACACGCGCGCGCACACGTGCTCATACACACTCAAACGCACGTGCGCGCGTGTGCGCCAACACACACACACACTCGCACACATGTGCACACACATCTGACACTTGCTAACTACTTGCTCACTGCAGACACAAACACTCGAAAACTATCTTTATTTTTCTTTATTTAATTTTAATACATGTAAAGGAACTTACTGTAATGCAGCGAAATGAATAGTGTTGTAAATCTTTATGATATATTTATGATTACATAAGAAGAGCGAGGATTTCCCATCACAAGTACCATTTGATTACTTTCTGGGAAGCCCCGGCAACTTACTTGTAAAAATTTACTGACATAAATACATTGACCATTCTGCGTGCTCCGAGGCCACCTCGTGCTTTAGGAAGTTTAGCTTTCGGTTGCGGTTGCTATAAGTATTTACTCAAGATCAAAATTTAGTGATAGTCAGAAGACCGATAATTCTGACTACTATTCGCCCTTAAATAATACTGACTGGAAGTCAAATACATATAATATAACTATGATTTCATATGAAAATAAAAAAGAAGCAAACGAAAAAAATTTTCCTTAGCTATGAAATCAAACGCGTATTTGTCAATCTATCTGCTAACTAATCTTGACAAGGATCAAATAACAAACATCCTCTCGTTTCATGATAACGGGTAACTCTATAGACACAACCACCGTAAATAGAACCGCCATATTTACAATACGTAACTATATTCCACGTTCAATAAAGACTACCCACATATCTACATATAAATGTGTATAAATACGCAATATTAGGGATACCACAACGTCGTTTCGAAGCTGACCTTTGTATCGCAAAAGCTGAAAGCTTTATTTGCCACTAGGGGTTGCCTACCTTATTCTATTGAATTGTTATGCCCTGTGAGACAGCCCTGTTTTGTATCCCCGCCCGATATTGTATGGACCATAACGGTTGGCTTCCAAACTTTTCTCTGACCTGATATTTCACCAAGAACTTTTTAATATTTCGACTTTGCGGCTTGTGTGTATGTATGAAGACGTGGATATGACGAAGGTTTTATTAGACGTATAGAAATGTCAGCAACAAGCTTTGGGAAATGTTGCAGAGATATTCAAATAAAAACTGAATGTAATTTTCAATACAAAATTGGGTTAGATTAGATCTCAGGATTAACAGCTTCCTTTCATACTTAACTAAATTTATAGAAATGAAATGAAAACTCTCTATTCGAAATCATTTTTTTTTTTTTCAAATTTAAGCCTTAAGGTAACTAAGTTTTCATTGGCAACGCTACAATAATCACGGTGAACTATGACTAATCCATATAAATGTCTGACACTTACCTACGCGAATAATAAAATCATAATAATATCAATGTAACGCGATAAAATCGTATTTTTATTTCCATATCACTACTCCGCTTAAAGTTACAAGATTTTAACCCTTATTAATCGATATAACCATGGGTAAAGCCAGCTTTAATTCGCTGGGATGTAATCAATTGTCCACAAAATCCATAAAGTCCCATTTTCCTTAATTGACTTGGACCGCAGCCTGCAAGCTGTATAACGCCCCATTACACTGAACTTATTTTGGGTAATAAAACATTACGACAAAATAGGTATCTACAACTATGGAATAAAGCTTTTTTCCGTAGGGTTCTTCTTACATTCTTCTATAGGGCGACCAAAGTAACTGAGATAGTTTTAAAGAACTTGAAATTAATTCAAATTATAGTTTTGATTACATAATTACTAGAAGGTAAGTACATCTATATTCTTGAAATGACGTAATTACATAAGCATTCATGCGATGTATGAACATCCGGGTCAAAAAGTCGGTTAAATTACAATACAATAATAACATTTTGGGACAATCTTTAAAAAAATGTGAGACGCATGACGTAGATCGTAGGTAGGTTCATACAATGTTCCACACAATCTTCAACCGTAGTAAGGAGATACCATTAATGGTGAAAGGGAATCTATCTTAATCAGTCTTAATGGGTAGGTACACCATTATAAATGACGATTTCTTTCGACTATAAGATGATGTTTCTTACAATTTGACTTTCTCTCTAACAAAATCCAAGCTGCCATTTTAAAATGTATAGTTACTACCTACTAGAAATTATCCTAAAATTGTTGAATAGCTACCTACGTATCTTTTTGCGAATTCAACAAGTAAAATTTTGTTAGGCAATAACATCTTATTCACCATCAACAACCTATATACTGTCCTACAGCTGGGCAAGGGTCTCCCCTCAGAATGAGAAGGATCACCACGTTGGCTTAATGCAGGTTGGCAAACTACACACGCCGCCGTCGACAAAATCTTTCAGACATGCAAGTTTCCTCACGCTGTTTTACTTCACGAGTGATCATTTATTAATACGGACATGATTTCGTAAAGTAAGAGGTGCGTGCCTTGGATTCGATTTCGAGACCGTTGACATGGCAGGCCAATATCAGTAGGCTATCACTGGTTAATACAAAGTACTCGTACAAGTCGAGCAAAAGGCACAGGCGTAGGTACCATCTTTTCTCGAAACCAAACAGGACATTTTCGACTACCTGTAACTTCCTTGTGAATAAAGTTAGAAGCCTCAATTCAGTAAGGGCATCATATAACTTGATATGTTCCCAAATAATATTCAATTTGAACCTGTAAATTACGAACTATTGCAAGTCAAAGTTCCTTAATTTTGTCACTGGTAGGTACACACATAGGTAAGTATATTGTACACTGTAATGTCCCAATAACTGGGATTTTGCTCTCTAATGATGACTGGCGTGTGTGGTCCGGCCCTCGTTTTTCTCACTAGACATAATTGTTAGGGCCCGCTCAGCTTTTTGTAAAGAGACCCGTGTTACGTGTATTTAATAAATCGCTGTTAAATAAGACATTGACATTTATTTCTAACACTTATAAATAAAATATATTAGACATTGAAATAAAACTACTTTAAGGATTCCGGTATGTAAATAGCGATAGGTTCTATTATTATACATAGGACCTAAACGTGCCGACGAACTCTGGATGTGCATTAGTACACTTCTGCCTAACCCTTTGGAGCAAATAGGCGTGATGGTATATTAATATGAACAAAATGGGCGTTCATTATTGGCATTATTGTTTTTGTGTGAGCGCGCGCGCGTGTTTTTTTGGGTGTGTATGCACACATATGCGCGTGTGTGGGTAGTGGTTAAAATATAGTGGTCAAGTAATAACTAAGCAACTATTCTTAACACATCGAGACCCCTTCGTGCAACCAGTCTATCCTCTGGATATCGGTATGGCCCAGAAAATGGGTTGCAGAGGTCTGATGGCACTGATGGCAGTCGCTTCGTGTAAAATACTAATATTCAGCCGCATCTGGTTACTGGAGGCCACCCCAATATTGTTGGAAAAATGCTCGGATGATGATGAAAATATATTTTCTTCTCCCATAAATACATTTTCTAAAAATTCTTGATACAGTTTGCGACACAACGCTTACAGGCCACAGTCGAATAATTCGAGGCAAACTCTTACCTAAATACAGACATCTAGTAACGATTTGTGCGCAGGTGTATTTGACAGATACCTAATATCTAGACATGAAATTAAAATCAAATCTAAATCGAACTTGCAACGTTTCTTCAGACATTTAATATCCTCGGATGTGGAGATACATTTCTGTGACTGACAGATATGATGAAAAGATACGAAATGAAAATATCTAGTAAAATGATGAGAACTTTCATTATTAAGTAACCCGTTGCTGCTATAGTTATTACTAGCACATGAGTCTGAGTTGGAGAAGGAGTTGTTTCAATAAAATTATTTTAGGGAAGAAAAAATTAGTATTCGACAGGTTTCAAACCTGCGTTATCGCTCAACAGAGAGCTACTTCTGTACTTATCTAAGTACTGCTTTTGTACTAACCTAAGTACTGCTTATGTACCAACCTAAGTACTGCTTATGTACTTTCCTAGGTAGTGTTTATGTACTAACCTATGTACTGGTTATATACTTACCTATGTACTACTTATGTACTTACCTATGTACTACTTATATACTAACCTATGTCCTGCTTATGTACTCACCTATATACTACTTATGTATTACTTATGTACTAACCTATGTACTGCTTATGTACTTACCCATGTAGTGCTTACGTACTAACCTATGTACTGTTTATGTAACTACCTATGTACTACTTATATACTTACCTATGTACTAACTTTTGACCTGCTTATATACTCACCTACGTACTGCTTATGTACCACTTATGTACTACTCATGTACTACTTATGTACTTACCCATGTAGTGCTTAAGTAATAACCTATGTACTGTTTATGTAACTACCTATGTACTACTTATGTACTTACCTATGTACTGCTTATGTACTAACCTATGTACTGGTTATATACTTACCTATGTACTACTTATGTACTTACCTATGTACTACTTATATACTAACCTATGTCCTGCTTATGTACTCACCTATATACTACTTATGTATTACTTATGTACTAACCTATGTACTGCTTATGTACTTACCCATGTAGTGCTTACGTACTAACCTATGTACTGTTTATGTAACTACCTATGTACTACTTATATACTTACCTATGTACTAACTTTTGACCTGCTTATATACTCACCTACGTACTGCTTATGTACCACTTATGTACTACTCATGTACTACTTATGTACTAACCTATGCACTGCTTATGTACTAACCTATGTACTGTTTATGTAACTACCTATCTACTACTCATGTACTTACCTATGTACTGCTTATGTACTAACCTATGTACTGCTTATGTACTAACCTATGTACTACTTATGTCCTTACCTATGTACTGCTTATGAGTACATAAGCAGTACATAGGTAAGGACATAAGTAGTACATAGGTTAGTACATAAGCAGTAGCTTATGTACTGCTTATGTACTAACCTATGTACTACTTATGTACTTACCTATGTACTACTTATGGCAATACACTAGACGATTTGACTCTAAGCCACCGTGAGTCCCACCCGTCTGGTCGAAATTCGCCGCAGTCGAACTTTCCTTCGCTAAAATAACTATTTATAATCTTAGCATGTCAATTGCAAAAAAAAAAATACAAAAGGCGTCAATAAAGTTTGTTATTAATCCAATTCTCGTAGTTATTTATTTATATTAAGTACCTATGTTTTTATATACCTATCTTTACAAAAAATCACACAAAAACAATTAAACTATATTATTTTTAATAATAATCAGACAACTAATATCGGGATCAGGTTTCAAGCTGCCCCCCTTTTTATTATTATTTTATTTACTTTATTGTTCTCCCAGAACGAGATGAGAATTGGGCTGTAGCCTAAGTAAAATAAAAAAAATTGTAAATATTCCATTATATTATCCTAGTGCGGGAGGGTCTACTTCACACACCGTCGAAAAATCTCTAAGGCACTCGCTATATTTTCAATTGGTTATTAAGTACGGAAGCTATTTTGAAAAGTCTGAGCTGTGTGTCTTGGATAGTTGGCAGATCATTATCATACCATAAGTTCGTTATGGATGTCCATAATATGGTCCATTATGTCATGAGTCCCATTGCCCCGAACATAAGGCAAGATTTTAATGTGACCTGTGAAATTACTGGTATTGAGAATTAAATGAGATCTCAAAATAACAACGCGCCAATTGTACTAGGTAGGTATTGGTGTTGCTGGCGTCTAAGCTGTGGCTACCACTTAAAATCAGGTAGCCCACACACTTGTATAACGTCTTATTACAATTAAAAATATAGGTATACTAGCGACCCGCCCCCGCTTCGCACGGGTGCAATATACATGTATTATACATTATAAACCTTAATCTTAAATCACTTTATTAAAAAAAACCGCATCAAAATCCGTTGCGTAGTTTTAAAGATTTAAGCATACATAGGGATATAGGGACAGAGAAAGCGACTTTGTTTTATACTATGTAGTGATTATCATAATTCTCATTGGTTAAAATCTTCCAGTCGCAGGCAATTTCAGGAATATTTAACAGAGAATCCGCTACCCAAATAACTACCTACATTAGATTTCCAGTTCTTAGACACAATTAATTTAATATCCCACACATTTCGTTGTTAATTGGTACGAGACTCGGTACCCATATGTACGTAACTCACCCCCACATAACTGTTTAAATTGAATACCTGAGTAATATACGCCTAAAATGTAGGCACATAACGAGATTGAAGATCTAGTTTACATGGATCCAGTATTTACTTAATATCTGCGTTGATATAACTATTTCTTATAACAGGAAATTGTGATTACACAACTTAGAGTACCATCCAAATCACACACAAATCCAAACTACGAGCTGCTACTCAGGATTTCATAGAAACATCCAATAACACTTTGCTCGACCTGAGAATCGAACTCAGGACTTCTAGTTAAGTCACGCTTAAGACCACTATGCTAATGAGGCCAAATACAATAAAAAAATTGCTTAATCTTTCATGTAGCAGCCGACTCTGCTAGTTTCTCTGAAGCTATTTCAAAATACTCCCACATCCTTCAGATACTCTTACATTATAGATTCACGCCAAGTTACGACGCCGCGCGCCCCCGTGCGTGATATCATTTGTTGACAAATTGATAGGCACCAATATAGGCAGTACCTACCCAATAAATAAGCTTGGCTAAATTTCGTATTTTTGGTACAGAACAAGATGTATTCAAGTAAAATATTGATTTGGTTCTGAGAATATGATACCAATTAGTAATATGTACCTACTTACTATTTCTGGAAACATCTAATTCCCAAAATAGGTATCTAATTGAAATAACAAGATACGGTCTCCCAGCAGCCTTCATGATTATATCGATCTGCAATTTTAAGCAGTGCTATCCACGGTCAGCCTCTGGATGGGTGCCCATTCTTAATACTTACATCGTGACCCCTCCGTACCTCGGAGCCGGTCGGTCGGTCCAGGTTAGCAATCGTTATGCCGTGACAATCGTTAGTAGGTAGTAATTAGAAACCTTACAACCAGTCTATCCTCAGACAATCGGTATGGCCCAGTAATAATTGGCAGTCGCTTCGTGTAAAATATTGAAATTCAGCCGAATCTTGTAATCTAGATTGTAAGCCTATCCGAACATAGTTGGGAAAATCTCGGAGGATAATAATGATGATGATGATAGGTAGGTAGATATAGGTATACTATACTACTATTATTTGCTTTTCGTGCTACATACCCCCAATCTTTTTGTCAATACTTTCAACACGTAGATAGGCTATTTTTTGCTAGGCTATAACACTTTGTATGAAAACGACACCTCGGAAAATAGCGTGAAAACATTTTGAGCTTCATAAAATGCTTGTACACAGTAACAAATTGCATGTAGGTAGTATCTACTGGCGATGTGCCACAGAGAACGGGGACTTTCGACCCTTAGCGGGAACAAAACTGAATGGCAGCCCTGACGTGACGACGTGAGCCGCTTGTGTAAACTAGCTCTTATGTCTACTACCAATTTCGACCGTTCATTGAATCAAATCATTACGATGGCTATCAG
This sequence comes from Acronicta alni, assembly GCA_964056405.1. Classification (NCBI taxonomy): domain Eukaryota; kingdom Metazoa; phylum Arthropoda; class Insecta; order Lepidoptera; family Noctuidae; genus Acronicta; species Acronicta alni. The sequence goes on from OZ043919.1 coordinate 13,435,457, forward strand.
TTAATTAAATTATTAGTGTTTACGTTGATTGCCCCGTAATTAGCCCGGCAATATCATTGATTGGAACTGTTTGCAACTGTGGTTATTGAGTGTGTGTGTTCAATCCTCGAGTAGGTATAATAAATTTATGTAGGTAATTATAATGTATGTATTTATTAATATAGAGATAGAACAAAATTAACACGATTTTAGTAATTCTTTTGGTGTTTGAAACTAATAACGAACGGCAATCCTATCTTTCTTCTATCGAGATCCATTTATAACACCGAAAGCAGATCACCGTAAAGGGTAAACGATGTCTAACATATTATTACATTTAGGTACAGTCTGAAGCTCAGATATCAAATTACCTCCATAATCAGGCGTGACGTCATTGGAAGACCGTCGAACTGTCACGACTATGAGCCACTAATTCATTATGCTAACGAGACACGCTGCCGCCGACGGTGATGGATTAGCCTTTCTCCCCTTCGCATAAACGCGACGGCGAGAGGAAATGCGTAAAAAATGGACCAATAACAGTGTATGCAAAAGTTGGGCGCTCCCCTGACGTAAAATATTAGGTTATTGAAATTTTCCGGACCCGTAGAGCGAAGTAGACAAGACTGCTAACACGGCTGCTTCTTACGTACCGAAAATAGCATTTCGCTGTAACTTTGCGACATTTCCTAGGAAAAATAGAAGTCGTGAATTAAAAATGAACTGTTCTTGCTTTTCCGTTAAAGTGATTTCACTGTATTTGCATTGGGATGGGAGTTTCTGTACCTATTCACTATGGACTTGTTTTAGTATAATTTTATATTACGATTTCATTACAAAGAAATTGTACCTACTATGAATAAATTCTTACCTATTAGGAGCTATACTCATGAAATAAGAGATTCTAACTCCAAATAAAAAAAAAAATGATTACCTTTTACAAGAAGAAGTTGTTCAATGCCAGAGTTAATAAATGGGTACCTACTAACTTTATAAAAACTAGCATATAATAACACGTGTAAAGTAGTATATGTATACATAAACCTTCCTGAAGGAATTGTCCAAATGACAGTGAAAACTGAAAACAGTAGCAAAATCAGTTAGGTACGTAAAAGATTTCAGCGTACGGACATACAGTATACTAAATAAAACATTACAACATTTCTACATTACAACATTTATTCCAGTTTAAAATTATGTTTGTTTTAAACTTGTTTAAATAAAACAATATATTTCTACATTACCTACAACATTTATTCCAGTTTATAATAATGTTTGTTTGACACTATTGTCTAAATAAAACAATACATTTCTACTACATTACGACATTTATTCCAGTTTATAATAATGTTTGTTTTATATGTGTTTAAATAAAGTAATACATTTCTACATTACTTACAACATTTATTCCAGTTTATAATAATGTTTGTTTTATATGTGTTTAAATAAAGTAATACATTTCTACATTACTTACAACATTTATTCCAGTTTATAATAATGTTTGTTTTATACTTGTTTAAATAAAGTAATACATTTCTACATTACAACATTTATTCCAGTTTATAATAATGTTTGTTTGACACTATTGTCTAAATAAAACAATACATTTCTACTACATTACGACATTTATTCCAGTTTATAATAATGTTTGTTTTATACTTGTTTAAATAAAGTAATACATTTCTACATTACTTACTAAATTTATTCCAGTTTATAATAATGTTTGTTTTATACTTGTTTAAATAAAGTAATACATTTCTACATTACGACATTTATTCCAGTTTATAATAATGTTTGTTTTATACTTGTTTAAATAAAGTAATACATTTCTACATTACAACATTTATTCCAGTTTATAATAATGATTTTTTTATACTTGTTTAAATAAAGTAATACATTTCTACATTACAACATTTATTCCAGTTTATAATAATGTTTGTTTTATACTTGTTGTTTAGATAAAGTAATACATTTCTACATTACAACATTTATTACAGTTTATAATAATGATTTTTTTATACTTGTTTAAATAAAGTAATACATTTCTACATTACAACATTTATTCCAGTTTATAATAATGTTTGTTTTATACTTGTTTAAATAAAGTAATACATTTCTATATTACAACATTTATTCCAGTTTATAATAATGTTTGTTTTATACTTGTTTAGATAAAGTAATACATTAAATAATCATCATTTTTAGGTCAGTGATGTACAGTCAGCAACGAAAGTCGCTGAACATGTTGCAATCTTCAATATGATTTTTAACAAGTATGAAGTTACTGACCTACGAAGGTTATGCGAAATAATTGCATAGATGACCATTAAATATTTAGGTTACCTTAGTAGAAAAGACCTGTTGCCAAGTTCTGGAGCTGTGACAATAAAAAAATTTAGCTGTGTTCAGCGTCTTTCGTTGCTGACTGTACCTAAATCACTATTTTCCATTTCATTTTTGTGTTGACGCGCACAATGGCGCAATAACACCTTGTTAGCGTTGAACGTTCTGGGGCAGAGCTTGCAACTGAACAGCCGAACGCCCGTATGAACGGTTGAATGTACTTTTAACTGACTGGAAGTTGCGAACTCTTTTGTACACCCCTGACATTTGAAAGGCATTTCGCCAGTGTGTTTCCTCATGTGTACCTTAAGTTGTGTCTTTGCCTTATACCTGTTGAAAAGAAAATGGTATTATTACTGATACATAACAGGAAAATTGACGAATTCGTTTAGGCAACCGCGCCTGTTGAGCGGCATATCCTGTATTTGCATGTCCAGCAAACTATTATTGCGTTTTCTAATAAGAAACTTAAGACGTGGATACGGGTAAAGCAAACCCGCGCGCCGCTTACTGGGGTCGGTAGCCTGCCCAATTTTGCCCGCCGGGCACAAGGATATCAGAGATTAAAAAAAAAAACCGGAAAATTGCAAATCGGGCTCGCCCACTGAGGGTTCCGTACAAATTACAATTATGACCGCGCATACCGTTGCTTAACCTTGATGATTGATAATGTACTTTAAGTAAAGACTATATTTTTTGTGATTTAATTACAAATGCATAGTATTCAGATTTTTCCCTGTACTTGCCAGAACTAGGAATCTAGTTGATTCCCTTGAGTGGCGAAATATACGTTATTGCGTTAACTTAAAAGTTTCAGTTAAGCATTAAGCAAAGGAAAAATACGACCGCGGTCAGAAATTTGCCTTCACCTGTTCGACATGACGGGTAGGACTCGTAATGGCTTAGTGGTCATAGCGTCTGGTGTACCTAACCAGAAGACGCAGGTTCGAATCCTGACCGCGGTCGAATTTTTCCTTTGCTTAATAACTTTAAAATCTTAGCATGGAAAATGCCAAAAAATACAAAAAGATAGTTAAAAGTTTCATTTTTTCACAGCTTCTAGGGACTGTAGGTCTGAATATAATGGTTTTAATTTCAACTCGATTACTCCACGCGTTCCCGAGAGCTTGACAGACAGACAAACGTGCGAACTACAAATTGATCATAGGATCACTTTGTAGTTCGCCCGTTTTCAACGTTTGCGACGTGTGCAACGGAACACTCATAGGAAGATTGCGTTTTTTTTTTCCTGTTGAGGTACGGAACCCTAAAAACGATTCAATCCGACTGTTTTTTTGGAAAATTTGTTACGCGATTACTTCGCGAATTATTATACTGCGAACCCAGAACCTCAAGCGTAGCAGTAGCGTTTACGATTACTAACCTAATGAGGCAATTTAGTAAGTAGATTTTAACCACAAAAAAATAAAAATATTAACATTTTAACAAAAAAGAAAACCGACGAAAACAGAAACTGTAAAGCGAAAAAAATTAACCTTTACTAATTATGGGTCAGCGTCAAACAAACTTCTTCAAAGTATGATCTTCGTAGACTGTTTGTTTGGCGTCGACTCAAAATTAGGTTGAAATAAAACTACTTTTTACTGATTAAATGTATAGTCTCGTAAATGTCAGAAATCTCAATTTTTATTTTACGGTTCTCAGTTTTTGTTTTCTTAAGATTAAGATAATTTCTTAACATATGTAGGTATACAAGTGTACATGGTCTTAGGATTATTTTTGGTTAAAAAAGTTATTATTAGGCCTTATTAATTAGCTGTCACTTACCTTGAGCCACATAAATCGCAGGCATGAGGTCGTTCCTCGCTATGCTTAGCCATATGCGCTTTCAAGAAAGTTGGTATAGGGTACCCCTTGAAGCAGATTTGGCATTTATAGGGTTTCTCCCTGGCCAATGTCTTCAGATGATAATTCAGTGTGTGCTGACTTTTGAACATTCTGTTGCAGTGTGTACATTTCACAGGTCCCGTAGTTACATGTACCGTTTCGATGTGTAACTAAAAATATGATGCAATTAAAGCAAACAAAGACCTTAATTATATTTTTACGAAAAACCTACAACGAAAGCCTACTCCTTCTCTCGAAGTGGTTTGCAGCAAATAATCTTGTACTCAATGCTAATAAAACCAAATGCCTTAAATTTTCATTACCAAATGTCCCCTAAGTAGATTTAAATTTAACACTTGAAGGCAATAAACTAGACATAGTTAAGGAAACAGTATTTTTAGGTATTACTATCGACAGTCAATTGCAATGGGGTGCTCACATAAAGGCCTTGTCGAGTAGGTTGAGCTCTGCTGCATATGCCGTTAGAAAAGTTAGGGAGCTTACCGATGTTGCTACAGCTAGGCTAGTATACTTTGCATATTTTCATAGCATCATGTCCTACGGCATCCTTCTATGGGGCACAGCAGCTGACAGAGATTCCATTTTTGTTCTACAAAAGAGAGCTATACGCGCTATCTATAATATGGGACCTCGGGAGTCTCTTAGAACCATATTTAAGGATATCAATATACTTACAATGCCGTCACTTTATATTTTAGAAAATATTTTATATGTTCGCAAACATCAGTAGAATTATAATATTAGGAGTGATATCCATAGCTTGAACACACGTAACAAATATAAACTAGTAATACCAAAATATAGGTTGTCTAAAACAAGTAAGTCGTTTTTAGGAAATGGTGTACGATTTTATAACAAACTGCCCAAATCTGTAACAGAACTTACCGATGGAAAGTTTAAGGCACATGTTAAACGCATCCTAAATAAGAAAGCATACTATAAAGTACAAGACTATGTCGATGATAGGGACGTTTGGGGATAGTTGGACTGATACTTCTGCACATGTGGCTTCCCTGGAACCTCTGTAACGACGTATGTGTAAGTCTATTAACTACCACGTTTTTGACGTGATACTTAAATCTTATTCCGTAAATCTCGGTGACAAGTTTTGTCAGTTGCTTTATATAGTTTATTAGTCACTACTGTTTGTAAATGGGAGAACTGTTTAGAACTTTATTTTATGCCTAGTTGTATTTTATTTAATTGTAATCTTCGCAACATCCCTAAATTGTTCTCTCATGTAAGTATCCAATTTATAATTATTATTGTACGGAACATCATTGTAAACCACTTTAATTTAAAAGAGTAACCATGGAGTTTATGCCGGTTCTTCTCCATAGGAAACGACCAATTTGGAACCGTGCACCTAGACTCGACATTTCATAAGTGCCTGTATATGGTTTATATGAAAATAAAACTATTTTGATTTGATTTGAAAAAAAATAAAATTAAGTAAGTACTTACTTACTTATTTATATTTATTATTATTTAAAAATATTGGATTTAATAAAATCAATATAGGTACATTTTTCCCTAAAAATTAATATAAACAAAAAAAAGAATAAATCTAACCAAAAAAAAGGAGATAGATGCAAATTGATGCAAAGGTAACTATTGCCAAATATTATCCCGGTAGACAATAATGTGCCACCATTATTGTCTATCGGTTTAATAGTAATAAAATTGTAGCCAGTGAAATTACTGGGAAAGTGAGACTTAACAATTGAAGTCTCAAGAATACAACGCGCGAGTGATACCACTGGTCTATAGGCTGCGGTTGCCGCTTACCATAAGGCATCCGTTTCTCGTTTATCAAAAAATTATATGTAGATAGGTACTACTTTTAATTCACAAAATTCATTATTCCTGGGCGCCATGCTCCTAATATCATTAAGTTTTAGTTTGTTTAGTTTCAGTTTTTGCTAGATAATTTTTGTATCACAATAGAAGCTTTGGACGAAACGAAAAAAAACACAAAAAAAATACGAGAGTGTACCTACTTTTAACTGTCCGGGCCGTTTGAGTGATTTGCCGCATACGTCACAAATATGCTTGCCTTTGTTATTGTGATTCCACAGATGGTTCTTGATAAGATATTTGAACGCGAAACTGAAAAAAAGTATTTATAGGTAGAACAAAATATTGAATTTGTTTATAGCGCAGAAACCGATTGCTGCAACGCCAAACGACGATTACTTTGTATTCGAACATTTATATTTCGAAATCTTCACTGTCAATCATTGATGCTGATGACGTATGCTAAAAATGAAAATTATTATTATTATACACATACCATACATACCATCACGACTGTATTCCCCGAAGTCTACCAATGTTCGCAACACCAACACCCCCAGTTGGCCGGTATGTTTTAGGTCCCATGTAATAAGAAATAGCCCCGAAGAAAGTGGACATGGCTAAGCCGCCAACAATGTGACGAAAAACGAGATAGGTATACTTCATCATGACGGACAGGAATCATATATTCAGAGATGTCTGTTGTAAACACCGGAATCGACCACCGATTACTACGAGGCTCTCTGAACAACAATTTTAAACTAGAAAGATCCCGACTGATGCAGTTTACGCACCGACCCAACCTGCTCCGCTCCAAAGTGTGCCGCTGTGGGGTCAGAACAATTCCAGCACTGTATAGAGAACAGATTTGCTGCTCTGGAAACTACAATGGACACCTACATGGTCCTACACCAGACAGAAGCACAGTGCACTGTTCTTCGACAAGTCTTTTCGTCGCCCAGTCCACAGTGCCTTAAGACTGAGAAAACCTTCAAGAAAGGAGCGTACTCCCTTTTAAAGGCCGGCAACGCGCTTGTGACTCCTCTGGTGTTGCGGGGGTCCATAGGATATATGAGGCGGAAATCGCTTACCATCAGGCGAACCGTCTGCTCGTTTGCCCCCTATCACATAAAAAAAATACTTCTACATCGAAGTTTTTTTTTTGTTTGCGTCCTACCTGTTATTAGAAACGTGGACACTCACGGCTAGACTGGTCATAAGTTTATAATCGCACAGTTTATGGAGAAAACTATCATATTCTCCGAGTCTCTCCGAGGGATATAATTTGCAACGATATTATCCTTCAGAGAACCAAAGTAACCGACGAAGCTCAAAGGATTAGCACGCTGAAGTAGAGCAATGGGCCGGTCCCGTCTCTCGGAGAACCGACAACCGTCTAGGCAAGCGTAGTTTGGGACGCCTGCCCGTCAGGGGCAGTGACGAATATAGGCTGATGATAATATAATAGGGGGCGAACCATCATATACCCATGCGAATACTTCAAATCGATTTAAAATGTAATTTTATAACAAATAAAAACTAAAACTAAAAAAAACTTATTTTTCGTCATTAGAGGGCAAAATAATCTTCATAATGGCGTGTCCAACATTAATTTTGATACGGTATTAAGGGAAATATTTCATACCGACAAGCACCTTTGAGAAGTAATATATGTATAGAGATCCAGGCGATAGCGATGCGGAGCAGTTTTTTGATGCCCTTTTCTAACTTTCCTGGTTTATTATTGAAAATGTACTAGTCTATTTTTAGTTGTTTCCGTTATAAACAAAAACTAAATGATCTACTTATAAACTAAATACATAATAAACGTAAGTAAGAAAGTAAATCGTTTAGTATATTTTTAGTATGTAGTGTAACTACATAAATATATTTTTAAATGTAATAAAATATACAATAGAAATAAAAAAAAGTTATAATAAATTCTCATCAACACTAAAAGATAAATATTAAAATAAGTACATAAACGTTGCAATGTTGTTTATAGATAGATTAATCTCTAGAACTACTGTGCAGATTCTGAAAATTATTTTACCGATACATAGTCCTGCTATGTTTTACTAAGGTCTGGGAAACAAATATGATAATTTTTATAATGCTTCGTTTTGCTTACCTTTTTCCACAAATATCACATATATACCCAGGAGTGGCATGAGTTTTTAAATGTATCTTCCAAGTTTTGAGCCTATTGAATTCTTTATTGCATTGTGAGCAGATACCTCCTGATGTCTTCAAATGTATCATTCGATAGTGAAAGTGCAACGATAACGTTGAACGTTTCACCTGTTTGCAAATGTGGCATAAAAATTCCCGTTTAGATGGAAAATGGGAATACCTGAAAATATTTCCAAGTTCCTGATGATAAAACTTTTGAACACCAAAATTTGACAGTTTTGGATAGCTTGAGCTGCTAGTCTGTACCTGTTATTAGTGACGTGTACAGTTACGAGTATCAATATGTATACACTTAGCGAATTGCGTATTGACTGTGTTATGAACGTAGTACCTATTTTCAAAATTATAGGTTCAGACGCCAGCAGGTCAAGCTATCCAAAACTGTCAAATTTTCCCAATTGAAAATGAATCTTATTTTGTTGTATTAAATTTGAAAATCTATCAAATAAATTTGACAGATTGTAGTAGCTTAATGTGCTGGCCTGTGTACTATAATGATATTAGTCTTAGTGCATTGTCCAAGACTGTGTCAATAAATATTTTTCTTTCTTTCTTTCTTTCTTATCTCAGTTGCAATCGTCATTTCGCGAAAACATCGCTTTTGACTTTTAGTATGTGAATACAGTCATATTTATGCCCATGACTATAAGTGAATACAATTCAAGTTCTAAGGTACGTGAAAACAACACATAACTTAGAAATATTGATTTCTGACATTTACGCGAATATTATACATTGAAATAAAACTACTTTTTACGAATTTTATCGCGTATATTGATATTATTAATCCCGACGTTTCGGACCCTTTACAGCGTCCATGGTCACGGGTAGACTGAGGTGGTGGGCGTCTTGATGATATAATTACTGACAGCTACCCTACATTTTTAATTGTTACATGATCAATGACATTTATTACTAATTATTAATTAATTACAACTGTGGCACGTTTCACACGGTTTCTGTGACAGGGGCGCGGTATTCGGAGCTTGTTGTCGTGCAGGACTTGCTTGACATGTTGAAGCTCAGCAGCCAGGTGTTGCTCATCACAGATCCCATGTGCTCTCTGAAACAAAGATTTACCGACGGTAGATAACTGTGTTGGGTGGTGGTGCGATTCACCATTTAGGTATTTGTCTGTATGGGTTTTCTTTCGATACGCAGTATGACTCAAGGTGTTGTTATGATTACGAATTACTAAAACATCTAAGAAAGGTAAAGAGTTATTAGCCTCTGACTCCATAGTAAATTGAATTTTTGAATGTAAGGAGTTGAGATGATCTAGAAATGCTGTTACTTTGTTAGATGGTAATATGGTGAAAGTATCATCTACATATCGCTTATAGAACCTAAGTGTTACAGGAGCAGATTGTAAGGCAATCTCATTTCAAAAATTGTGAGTCATACTGTGTATCGAAAGAAAACCCATACAGACAAATACCTAAATGGTGAATCGCACCACCACCCAACACAGTTATCTACCGTCGGTAAATCTTTGTTTCAGAGAGCACATGGGATCTGTGATGAGCAACACCTGGCTGCTGAGCTTCAACATGTCAAGCAAGTCCTGCACGACAACAAGCTCCGAATACCGCGCCCTTGTCACAGAAACCGTGTGAAACGTGCCACAGTTGAGCGCTTACCTGCCGTACTAATGGTAGTACGGCAGGTAAGCGCTCAACTGTCTCCTCTAACATATGGATGTTAGAGGAGTCACAGACAAAATTGGCTACATCTTGAAGCGTGCTTCAATTAAAACATACTTCAAGCCGCTGAAGAAGATCAGTCAGTTCTTACCATCTGTCAAGTGCCATATACCTCTACAAGATGCGGGCGTATACAAGCTTGATTGTGATTGCGGTCTCTCATATATAGGCCAAACTAAAAGAAGCATAGGGACCCGCGTAAAAGAACACATCGCCGATGTCAAACACCGCCGTTCCAAGAAGTCAGCAGTTTGTGAACATACTCTTGACAAGGCCCAGCATTATATCAGATTTGATAAACCACAAATACTTGCGAAGGAAAGTCGATACCTACCCAGGATGATTCGTGAGGCTATTGAAATTAAAAAACATCCAAATTTCAATAGAGAAGATGGCTGGGTCTTACCACCTGCTTGGAATCCCGTTATAGATTCTATTAAACCAAAATCCAGGCCTACAACTGCAAGACCAAAGGATACTGTGAGCTCGTTCTGCGTGAATCGGATTGCCAATAATTAACAACTAAAACATGATCATTGAATATTGTTACTTTAAAAGAGACCATGATTCTCTGAGTTTGTTTCGGCGTTTCTTCTCAGAGGTCGTCAGCTAGGAAATGCCGGCTCCATCTAGTTTTAATTAATAATTAGTAATAAATGTCATTGATCATGTAACAATTAAAAATTTAGGGTAGCTGTCAGTAATTATATCATCAAGACGCCCACCACCTCAGTCTACCCGTGACCATGGACGCTGTAAAGGGTCCGAAACGTCGGGATTAATAATATCAATATACGCGATAAAATCCGTAAAAAGTAGTTTTATTTCAACATAACTTAGAACTTTTGAAATTATGAAAATTGTCTGTGAATACAAAATGTTTAAGCCCTTCTTTTGTAGATGGTAAGTACCTATACTGCTTTTTTTAATGGAATCCGTTTACAGCGTGACGTTCAATAGGTATGCAAATACGTTGATTATTTACAAAATACTGTAAGCTTTCCTAATTTAACAGTCGTAATTTCAATAAAAATGACTTACCTATGGACAGTTATAGCACCTAAGTCGTCACCAACAAATTCACACAACTTACATGACAAGTCATTATTTTCCCAATGTTGATCCAAATGTTTGCGCAAATTATCCATAACGGTGCACTTATATTTACACAAACCTATAACAAAGAGATATATAAAATAACTGAGACCACTGTTTATACATCTGTCCACTAATAATATTAATGTAAAAGTAACTCTGTGTCTCAGTCTGTCCTACGGCTTCAACTGCTGAACCGATTTTGAAGAAATTAATAATACAGACCTTGGAGAAGGACGTAGGGTACCTTTTTTCTCAAAAATAAAATTGATAGACTGCAAGTACAATAAAAAACAACATTTCTAGAATTTTTTTCACATAAAATTGACAAAATAATTAGTAAACTACCTAAATTGTAAGTGAATGATGAGGTCTCCAGTAGAGGAGCACACTATATCTTGTTTTTCATAATTATGTGATTGTGTATCTTGAGTTGGAGATCCAAATAAATACCTAATTAAAAATATATTAATATAAATTAGTCCTTACCACAATTTAATAAATTGTTATCTTGATTTCGGCTTGTACTTCTTTTTCTAATGCGTTTCTTATTCTTGGATTCATTCTTAGCTATGGCAACACCATTTTTTTTTCCTAAAAAAAAACACAGGTGTAAATACTTACATTCTTACTTATTAATATACTTAAATAAAAAACATATTTAAAGCTTACCTTTGGCAACAGTTTCTTGACTGCTAGCTTTGCATACTTTTAAGTGTGACAGATACCAAATTTTCAATCCTGAAAAAGCTTAGCATCTATTATTTCTGTTTTTTTTTTCATTGGGTATTCTGCAGTTTCTAGCTATAGAAAAAGAAGCTATGGATGTGATGTGGATGCAACATGCATAATTATTCTTAGGTTGTTAAAATAAAATTTTTAACCCATCAAGTAACAAATTCAAGACAGTAAAAAAATTTTACATAAAAGTGATTTGATGAAACTAAATTCAAACCGATCAATTTGGCTATACTTATTAATATAATTATGGTTTTGTAATTGATATTTATGGTAAAATGACACTGGTTTCAACTTTCTTTATCATTAATAGTAGAAGAACTTTGTGCAAACTGCAGCAAATACATATAAATAATATATATTTTATTATAATAATTTCTTTAAGAATTTTGAAAGCTTTAAAAGTCAAAATCATTTATTCAAATTAGACTACTGGGTATTAGGTACTGTTTTAATGTCATTTTTATATTTTAGACAGTCCCACCTAAAACCTCCACCCTTCTTCACCTCCCAGTGGTGCGACAAACTCCCCAGCAACACAATTGTCTGTTAATTTATTATATCAGTATAATTACACAAAGCAAAATTTGATTTATGCTTAGAATTACTTATTAATTGCTATAATGTTAGCTAGTGCACACATTGTGTTCTGGCATCGAAGTTATTACTCAAGCATCAATAGACTAGTAGCAAGCCTCTTCTCTAATATAATTATACAAACGGTGAACCGGTGCACACACATCAGCAGGTGACAACTGTTGAAATAATATAATTAATTAAAATAAAACTGTAAGCAGAAAGGAAATAAGAAAAAAATATTTAACAAGCACATTTTGACTTTGTACACAGCCAAAAACATTTAAATATTACTAGCGAGAAGTGGGACATCATAAAAAATCATAATGTAACTATATTACTTTTTTCCAATTGGAAACAAAAATCATTCTGTCTCTGTCTTATAAAAGCCTGACAAAGAAAGAACAAATCAAATGGGGATCAACATTTTTGTATTCAAATACCCAATATCCACTCAATGTTTTAAATCTGTTTGTGCGCACATATTGTAAACAATATTTATGAAACACTAAGTAATCTAAATAAAACCTCCTTACTGTATTTCTTCTTACACTTTCCACATGTATGAAACTCCCTTATGTTGGTTTTAGTACTATTAGTGTCTTCTGAACTGCCTTTCTGTTCTGTTTGCATTTCAGAACTATCATTCTGACACACATTTTCAATTTCTGCTTCATTATTTTCTTCATAAGTTGTTACTTCCAAATGGTTTGGTTGTACAGAAGTATTGTTTTCACTCTCATTTCCAATATTTGCTTCTATTTCTTCATTAGTTGTTTCTGGTTCATTTACTTGTGTATCATCAACACTTTCAACTTTAATTTCAGTAACCACAATATCAAAATTACTGTCAGTGTGGATGATATCAGATTTATCATCACAGTTCATGTTAGATGATTCATTTTTATTTGTCCACTCATTTGTAGTGGATTCAAAGTCTTGTTCTGAACTTTGGAGAACATCTTCTTCTTTAATGATTACATCAGGAATGGAACATTCCTAAAATTAAACAGCAGATCACATCTCAAACTATATCAACCCGCAAAAATCCCTTTAAATGGTCGGGCATTCGGGATGCTTAAGAGAAACACTGCTCTTCATGTGTAAACATTTATTATTGCCTAAATATATTTATGCTATGAAACATGGTTTAATAGCATAAAGCACAGCGTAGCATTAGACAATCGAAAAATATTTTGTTCTTGGGGGCTGGGGCTGTAATGTTTTAGTGAAGTCCCTTTTACATAGAATAGATATTCTATGTATTATAAGTATGTATTTACAAAAAAAAAAGTATATAAGTATTATATCCATTGTCTAGTACCCATAGTACAAGCTCTGCTTAGTTTGGGACTAGATGGTGCTGTGTAAAATTGTCCAAGCATATTTATTTTATTTATTCTATAATATAACAGATTCATCAAGCATCAGATGGCTAAGTACATACCAATAACAATTTTCTTATACAAATGTAATTAAGCTAAAGGAAAACTTACCACATCAACAGTTCTTGATTTCCAAAGGTTAGATGATTTCAGACACAGATCTTTAAATTTTGAATACCTTTTGACGTTTTCAGCACAAGTTTTACATATTTCCCGAGGTTTATCATGTATTGTTAACTAAAATAATTGAATTATAGTTTTACTAAATGTTAATAAATTCAAATAAGTAGTAAGTCCTATCAACTATGATTTCAGGGACAGTGTCTGTCAACCTGAGGGGCAGTTGGGTATTGGATATAGATTTCTTTTTATCTACTCTCACTGATATCCTAGTCCTATTAGTGGGAGTCCTAGATTAGATATCAGATAGACTTATTTCAGTCAGTGACGCCCATATGTTGTTAAGTATTTAGGATTGTGCCGTGAGAAACATAGAAACGAAAGAGAGCAATTTTTATTGTTAGTTACTGTTGTTACTGTTAGAATATTCCATATTTGAAAATCCTAAAGCGGCTCTCTGACCAACATTGCCAATTTTATAAACAGAGAAACTTACCGCAAAACCAAAACAATGTTCGAACAAAGTCAACCAGCCATTCGGCTCATCTAACACCACCATATCTGCACAGTTTGAATCGAGACATATTCGACAAATATTAATGTTCATTCCTTCCTCACTATTATTATTTGACATCATTCATCTAAATCTTACAAATAAAAAATGAGATAATATTACAGCACAACACAAACTGTACCACCAAGTCCAAAACTTCCGATCGATACGTTATTGATTATTTATTTACTAACGTCAAAGTCAATGTCACACGAAGTGACAGCGGTGACGTTTACCCAATCTCTTACCAGCAAAATCTCTATCAAGGCTTGTAATTGGTTGAAAACGTACCTTTGTAAAATCTATTGTTTGCTTATTGGTTATTGCTATCAAAGATTTGCATATAATATTTTTATCAATATATTTACAATTACTAAAGTAGCAATGGTTCAATGATGATGATGAGTACATACATAACGAGATATTAGGGTTCAATGATGGAAATGGAACCCGAATATTTTAAGCAGAAAGATTTATCGCATCTATTGAAATCGAAACTATAATTTGCGTTACTATTGCTTTATGCAGGTAGTAGGTAGGTACCTACCTATAAGTTTAATTTGTCGTAAGCACGTTTGCTGCCTACCTACCTACTAATGTTCTGGGTGTTTACAACAGTTTGTGTGTTGGGATAAGGAAGGTACTTGGAACTCACAACTCACGACATAATTTTACTAAATACCTACCTACTTAATTGAAGATAAATTATTCATAAAACTGATTATGCACATGTTTGTTATTATTCTCAGAGTCTTTTCGGAAATATGTTGGGGTTGGCTTCCAATCTAATGCTGATACGGTATCGTCGCGCTAAGGGTTGTTGAGCTCTCTAAATAATGGTTGATCTGGACACGATGACTGATGTAGGTAGAACCTACCTATGCGTGGCGTCAGTTAGACTTAGGACTGGTCAACTCAAAGCTGCTATGGCTCTTAGTTCAAAAGGCTACAATGTATAACACATGTTTTTAAGTAGGTATAACCTTTGGTATAACTAAGCGTGAACACTGTTCTTGTCTGGACTTTTAAAAAGACCATGATTCTTTGAGTTTAGAATTTGACTTGTAAGAGTTGTCTTTATAAGATCTATGTACAGAAATAAAAATTATCAGTTGAATACCTATTTCACTGCTATTATGTGGATTTCTATCTTTGGGGAAAAAGAGAACAATTATTAAATACTTACCTACTGTAGGTACCTATCTAATTACATTAATCACAAATTTTAGTCTTTAATATGATTTACTGTGTATAAAAGACATAATATTTCAAAATCAGTTTCAAATAACTCAGTTTTATGATCAATGACTGACTGAGAATAATTCACGGAGCATGAGGCAGAAGTGAGATAAAATTGCTCAATTTATCAAACTACTCAGTTTTTTGCGTTCAATGGAGGGGAACATTAGATCACTTTATGCGCTCGCATTATTCCACGAAGGGAAAAAACATAACTAACCCTTCTTTTTTTCGTTAGGGTGAAAGCACTTAGGTTATTTTTTAATAATGTAACCTTTTACTCACCTAACTGCTAATATTTTTGTCCTTTGGTCTGTTCATTGAAGTACATTGACCCTCCAGAGGGTCTTAACAATTGTTTTTCTTTTGTATCTGTTGCCTCATTAGCCATTGGCCAGGGTGTGCGACTACGGTTGAGGTCCTGGGTTAAAGTTTTCCAGGTCGAGCAATGTTAATGGCTTTTCTTTGGAATTCTTAGTTACAGCTCGGAGTTTGGATATTTTATCAGTCAATGGCAATGGCTCAATAGGTACACTTCTGCATAACACTTTGGGGAATATGGACGATGGTCTTTCATGTTGAGACACAACATAACATAGACCATCCCGCCTATATTCCCCTAATTGTTATTTGACGGATCAACCCTCACTGACAGTCTGTAACGTGGCTGACTGATGGGCTCCAGACGATCATTTACTAATTTACACTGGTGGAGGCTCCTTTGTTGTGTCCCACTGGTTGTGTCACGGCCGGTACTACCAACAAATCAGTCACTAAAATTTCAGGGACTAGCTTCTGCTCGCGACCTCGTCTGCGTAGACTTCACCTGAAAGTATCTAGTTCTAAAGTTTCTTTTTTAACTTTTCTAATTTCCTGCACAATGTTTTTATTTTTTTCTTTCAATATGAACCTTAAATTCTCCTGACAATAATTAACACAACAAAAAAAGAATTAACGAAATTGTTCCATCCGTGATGCGATGACCAAGGGCAATAGAGATTAATTTTTATAATGTATATGTTACTGTAAAAGCTCGAACTAAATCAAGAAAGATTTAAGTGTAAGTCTTAGGATTTACCGACATGAGTTGGTAAATGTAAGTATTTCTGAAAATACGACGATTTTTTCGAGCTTTTACCATTCGAATTCAGTATTTTAGGTTTTACTACTGTCAGCTGGTAGATGTTGGTTTGAATATAAATTTGATGATGGTTTGAATATAAATTTGATGATGGTTTGAATATAAATTATTATATTAATAAACGGAATATAATAAACCGCGTATCAAAAATACTGATTGAGCGACAAAATTATTGGTTGAGCAGCAAAATACAGATATCGGTTAGGTTAGGTTAGAACTGTGACCACACAACGCACGAGCAGAGCGAGCGAAGCGAGCGGTGCCGCGGCAGCGGCCGGCGAGTGCCAGAACCAAATCTGAATGTTTTGGGCGGCAAGCTACAAGTCAATGCGCTGAGCACGTTATGACATGTTTTGTTTTTCAACATATTTTACCGTGCATTAATGTAAATCCTAAGATTTACCAACGGAATGGTGGTAAAAGTTCGAATCGCAAACCTTTTCGGACATTTACCATTAGGAATTGGTAGATCTTAGGTTTTACTGGAATATCTTAGGATTTACTGCAGTTCGAGCTTTTACAGTAAAATATAGACAGATTTAGGATTTTGACATATCGACCATTCTTCGAGCCTTTTCTCAACTATGTTGGGGTCGGCTTCCAGTCTAATCAGATGCGGCTGAATATGAGTATTTTACACGGAGCGATTTTCCTGAGCATTTCTGAGCAATACTCGATGTCCTGAGGATTAAACATGGGCTTTTTTGGATATTTTTGAAATCAATGCGCATCGATATCGAAGGTACAGTATCCGATACTTATTTTTGGCATTGATTTTTGCCTACTATACAATGTTGGTGATGTTATGCGACGCGATGCTGACATCGTTTACAATTTGTATCCCGGCTACTTAGGTACTCACTAGCACGGATAGAAAAAGCAATATGTTCTGTTCTGTGTTTACTAGACATAGGTATATATAGGGTTCTGTGTTTACTAGACATAGGTATATCATAAATAAAACGACGTCGATTATATGAAATTATTAAAATTTTCCATATTATGTAATATTCATCAATTTATTATTTTTATACTGTTTGTAATGTAGCGTAACATTTACCAATTTGGATAGTAGATACCACAATAAATTATGCTTTAATAGTGTGAGGTTTAGTATCAAATATTTTTGATTCCGATGCGCGTAGTATCCGAACGCACCGATTTCAGATAAGACAGCTGTCAACTATCTACTTCATTAAAATGATCCCAAATATCGCTTCGCTTGCGCTTTGAAGCCATTTTGTACGTACTAAATTAAGCTGAGGCCGAGATTCAACAATGAATTATTACCTACACTATTTACAATAAAGTCCTATTTACACTATTTAAAAATAATTTACTATTTACACTATAGACAATAAGCGCAAAATAATTTTTGGTAACTTTCATGTTACACAATTGACGTAATAATTTTAATACTCTAACCAATTTGAAAAATACGACCTCTTAACGTAAACAAAGTTGCATAGATTAGAATTTAATCTAAAATGAACGTATTGTCTCATGAAATAAAGACTAAAATAGTTTAAGTCTCTTGAATTTCGAATATAAATGTTGTCAGGCTACCACTAATGATTGTCTTAGATGTTAGTATGACAACCGGAACTAACGGCTTTACGTGCTCTCCGAGGCACAGTGTGGTCTCGATATGTTAAGAATAGTCTACCCATCCGCAGACTGACCGCGGCTAGCGCAGCTTCACCTTGCAGATCGGTTGATCAGTATAGTTATTACTTAGCCATGAGCCCCTCACATAAGGAACATACAAGTAATGTCAATCCTATAAAAATGGTATGTTTTACTTTCAAAAATCAATATCGCAGGCCTGCGACCTCACATGATAGTCTAAAACTTTGATCTGTGTGTGTGCACAATACACTTAGTTTTTTTTCTTAGTTTTTATTCGAGGGAGTAATTTTAGTTTAGACTTGGTTTTGGTGAGCAGTGTTCCGGGTCGATTCCATTATTCATATTATTTTCTTTTATATTAATATAATTAAAAATAAGACAATTTTAAGCTTAAGCTGGACTTGTAAGTGTGACTGCTACGCTAGAGGGTTTTCTTAAAAATTCTCAGTAGCAGCTCGGAGTTTTAAAATAAAATGAAAGTATGAAAGTCCTAAGAATTTTCAATTAAATCGATGAAAATTGTTATTTGACTTTTACAAATTAATAAAGATAATTAAAATCTTAAGAATTTTTAAGAATTTCCGTAACATTGCCTTTATTGCTTATAAAAGGAAAATGAAAGCATTTCTATGGGTAGGGTATTAATATTTTTAATGGATAGGTTTATACTTATTGTACCGTTATTTTTCAGAATAGAAACATTAAAATTGATACTCGAACAACAACAAAAAGAGACTTTAAGACAATATTCAACGCAGGTCATACTGCAGGAGACAGCTAGTAAAATGTAAATTACAGTAAACGTCTGTCATGTTTTATTAATATTAACGGCTCAACTTGCCTAGCAACTAAAACCGCGAAATAAAAGGCGAATAATAATAATTTATATCGGCAAACTGGTAGCTTCAGGGGCGTTGATAATCTTCAAATTCAAAGGGGAAGGTGAATATTCCGTTCACGTAGTACCCCCGTGCGTCTGCCCGTAAGGTACGTGCTCCTACTTGCCATAACTATTCCTACATTATAAGCAGATACATCGGATATCAGAGTAATCGAACAGACGCGAATGTTCTTTGAAGTGACTTGTGCCGACTGTAGAAAAAATACCTTGTTTGGATTTTTTTTTATTCACGATAGGCGATGATGATGATACGCTTGACCACTAGTTCACCTGATATTAAGCGACACTACGGTGAAGCGCGCTTGCCTAGAAGAAACCGATTCATTCGAGAATTATGACACACAGATTATAGTTATTGGGGAAGACTCACTCAGAAAGCTCATTCCACATTTCAGCGGTACGCATGATAAAACTTGATTTAAAGCGTTTCGTTCGGGATTTTGGGATGTCCACCATGAATCAATGACGCTTTTTCGTGCTTCTGGTCGTCCGATAGTAGAAAGGGTAAATGGGATATAAGATCGTGGAGATCTGATGCACACTCTCCGAAATGCATCCGATAAAAAACTGACAAGGTAGCAACTTTGCGGCGATGTTCCAGACTCTGGAGTTTAGGATTATAAATTCTTTCACATTCGCCTACCACATAGGTCCTAATGTACCTACATACTTGACCTTCTTTAATTAAAAATGAGGTTTAGAAAGGAGAATGAAGACGCGAAGAAGGAAGAGGCAGAAGAACAGAATGACGAAAAGTAAAATCCGTTCTCAAAAATACTTCATTCATCTATTCTAGGCATCCTTGAATATCATTACCTTATTTTATAGTACGTAAAATCTTCCACCTGGGACAGGGTACATCGTATTCCTACCGACTAAAAACTGGACTTGCCTTAAATTGCCCTATACTTAGTTATGGTCCTGGGATCCATGAAATTTGCCATGACCATGACAGTTTGTGGTCACAGTAGTCGTTGGACCTCTTCATTTAGAATATCATTACCTACCAATGCAGCTGTAAAGCAACATGAACATTTAATTATGTCGCCGGTCTCTGTATTATGCTCGTAATCGAGATATTCTAAAGCCCGTAATGGAACGCAAAACGTAACCCGAAACTCTCTGTACTTTAGCGAACCCCGAGGCACTCATTAACAAGTTTTTGGAAGCTTCTAATGGAATAAGTGTGGATGCATTAAAAACAAATTTTACACAAAGGCACGGGGGAGTTGCCCATAAATCTCATAGGTAATGCTTTTAAATTGGAGCAGGCAGGCTCCGGTGTCAACATAGTCCGTCAAAGCCTTCCGTGATGTAATAAATTCGGATACCAAATAAAATTACGAGGGTTCCTGCAATATCTCGTAAAATTGCAATCGTTTGGATGGCTCGATTTGCTGCGTAGGTGAAAAACTGCGTATTTTTCCGTGGCACCACATTTTTCTGAAAACGAAATGTTTGATTGAAATTTTTCTTTAGACATTTTTCCTTAAAGTTTGACAGCCGATGTTTTAATTAACCAAATTAGGTTTGTATTGATGATGTTGTCTTTGTAAAAAGTACAATAAAAACGATAGGTTAAAAAACTTTGTATAAAAAAAAACTATCAATTCCCCGCGGTTTCACTTGTGTTCCAAAAGACTATTTCCTACGTCCTTTACCAAGGTCTGAACTTAAATTTGTTCTATAGCGTGAAAACGGCACAGCAGACAGTAGTAACTTTCTCATTTATAATAAATACCTAAGTACCTAGTATTAAAGATTATTTTTTTTAAATTAGAGGCCGTCCTGCAATATATCATAAAATTTGCAATCATTTGAATTGCTCACATTCTGCTGCGTATGTGAAAAATTTCGTGGGTAATCTTGATTGATCTGAAGTTCCTTTACCTACATTTTTGTTAATTATTGGCATGTCTATTAAGTAAGTGTCAGAAATCAACATATTTTATTTTCCATCGAAGCAATTATAATGACTTTATCATTTGATTTAGTTTCGGGTAGGTAGATAAAGTACAATGACGCGAAAACTTACAAAGGCGATGATATTCATAGTACAGGTTTATTTAAAAAAAAAATCTCACAACCTGAAAAATGATCACATTGTGTTATGGCACTAGGACTAAAAAAAGAACCACAGACTTGGTAGGGATTCCTTGCCTGGGTTTGCCGATTAATCTTAACAAGTTGTAACTATACAAGTAGGTTTTTCGTCCCCTGGCGTCGTTAAGTCCCTACTTGTCATCGTGGTCGATCCATCTTCTAATCCAACTTGTTGCTCCAACTTAACGGACTTAGCAAATAAGTAAAACCAATATTCGATATCAGAGAATAATCGTTTGATATTTATTTTTTAAATAGATCTTTTAAAGACACTTTTACGAGTCAATGTTTTACATATATATTTTTATGCTAGGTGGCTCCCCTGGAGAAGAAACGCCGAAACAATGTAGAGCTAAGTCTGAAATGGCCTTTGAAAAAAGAGCCAATGCAGCTTTGAGTAGACCGGTCTCAGCCGACGACACGCGTTCTTCTATCATTGTGTAGATCGACAATAAATTTAGGGAGCTTAATATATAATAGTGTACCCGTACGTGAGTATTCTCTGAAGGGTTAAACAGAGTATACTGAAGTACACACACGGTTCCCAATAAAAAATATTTTGAGCCTAGCCTAACCTAATACCATTAACTGGCCATTTATCTAAACTCCGAGCTGAGAAATTCATAGAAAACTCTCAACTAGAAAATTGAATTAACTCAATAATGAGAGAGTTTCTGAACAATATTAATAGAATGGAAGGATTATTAGGTTCTACAATGTATAAATGTATCTGTATTTTTTGTTACTGACATTTTTTTCAAATAAGCCGCAGTATCATTCTAACTTTAGTATATACAATTCTAATATCTAAACAGGAATCTGAATGTACACAACATATTTATTTAAAATACTAGGTACGCTTAAATTTCACATTAGCTTCAAGCGGTTAACGTTCGCGCTTTAATAATAAATTATTCTAAACGTGAATACTAACATTAAGTAAGAAAATATAGAAAGCCCACTCTGAACTATACTTACATTGTTTTTATTTATCTGTGAATGGGTAACCATTTTTAACACATCGAAACCCGGTACCTCGGAGAACACGAAATCGACAACGGTCCTGGTTGTCATACGAACACCTAGACAATATGCAATTGAAATAAAGGTTAGATAAGCGTGCAGTCGTTATATTTTTCAGGTACCTACAGATACCCTATATCCTATATCTCTCTCTCTCGCTATCTCTCTCTTTCTCTCCTCTTTTCTCTCGAAAGAAAAATCGGAGGAATGAGAATAATGTATGATAATTATTTATGAATTGTGGATATTATACTTAAGTCTGGACTATGCTTCAAACATCTTTGGTAAACAGCGGGCCTAGGTACCCTACGTACAAATATTATAAGATGTTCTAAGTTAGCCTTCTTTGATTTATTTCTGATGTTACAGTGAAGACAGAACTGAGTAGCTGTTCTCGCGAGATATCTCGTGTCATTATAAATATTCTGTTTTATTTTTTATTATGAGCTCAAGTACTGCCTACGAATGTCAGAAAAATATAATAACAAAAGAAAAAGGCTCTGACAGAATTAAATCTTTAGTATATTCGTTTAGACAGATTGTTATTTGTAGCTTATATTATTATATTACGATTGTCAAAGATCATAAGATTTTCGTAAGGCCGATATAATTGCTAAAATAGGCACGAATTGATTGTCTGTCGTATTTTTATGACGTGGACAACACCACCTTTGTAGACATATCGAATTAATATTTTGAAATTGTTCGTATATTTATCCTCTTTCTGATTTCTTTTTTTTTAATATTTGACTAACCTTTTTTTAGTGTGGAGTATCCTCGTGGACACACTATAGCAGTGATAGCCTAGTGGTATGACCATTGGACTGTCAAGTCGAAGGTCTCGAGTTCTAATCCTAGGCACGCACCTTAGACTTTTCGAAATCATGTGCGTATTCATAATTAATTGTCACTCGCTTAAACGGTGAAGGAAAACATCGTGAGGAAACCTGCATAACTTTTCTCGACGGCGGGTGAAGTCTGCCAACCCGCACTAGGCCAGCGTGGTGGACTATAGCCTAATCCCTCTCATTCTGTGAGAGGAGAACCGTGCCCAGCAGTGGGACAGTATAAAGGTTAATGATGATGATCCTCGTGGACAGTTCGCAGCCAAGTGAAGCGGTGGGGTAGGACGAACCCGTGGAGACTAAGAACTGCGTTTTTGTTCCCTTGCCATAGGGCAAGAATACTAACTATAGAGTATTGGCCATGAGAGTAGTAATCACATTCGCAACGACCCCGACACTATGTGCTTACGAAAGTAAGTTGAATAATTTTTTAAGCTATTTTCCATAATGACGGATTTCCTCCTCTTCTTTATGGGAATTCTCAAATTAAACCGTTTTGAAACTTTTAAGCAAGCATCCGCTTGTCGCTTCGTAGTTTTTTTTTTTAACCCTGATGATCTCTTTTCGTCAACTACTTTAGAATTATACCTACTAGAAGGTAAAATTGAAGGAAAATGAGGAAGGGGAAGACCTAGACGAAGTTTTGTGGAACAAGTGAAGGAATGGGTGGAGATCGAGTCGTATCAAGAGCTAAAAAACGGAAAGCTGAAGATAGAGAACAGTGGCGATTGTTCCACTGACAAGAGCTGAGCTCTTAAATTGAAGAAGAATATCTCTTTTCTGAACAAAAGTCTCCTCACAAGTTCCCATTGATATCAATCAACCGAGTCTGTCGAAAACATGAAGCAAATGCCTAATTTTAATTCATAAGCCATAGAAAATTGACGGATGAATTTATAATTTAATGTTTGATCTTAGTCAGCCAAATAAAAAAGAAACCTAATATATTTTTTTAATATATATTATTTAAATATATCTATCTATGACTACTAAGCACACAACCGCCCGTTAACCGTTTCTTACATGACTTGTCCATCCCATGGTTGTCTGTAAGAAATTGAGATCACCAATTGTAGATACATTATGTGACGTTTGTTTTCTTTTTATAATTTTCTCTGTATTGTGTTATTACAGTAAAGAATTATTCTATCTATCTATTTTTATCGTTCCATTTTTAAATTTTATTATAATATTTTTTCTTTTTAATTGTAACAATTGAATCGACGAAAAAGGATCCATTGTCTAAAATTTCTAAAGAGCTATTAATAATTTTAGTTCTTACAAAAGTTTCATTATGAATGATTCAAAAGTTATCAACGGCAGATGGACAGGCGGCTTAATTTAATCGCTTTAAATTTTATGAATTTAAGACGTAACATTTTAAAAGTTGTTCCAATCAATATAAGTAAAAAATTCAACGTCGAGTAAGATGTGAAGTTAGCAACAGTGATAATTTTTTAATGTTTAATATTTTGTGAATTATGTAATTTTTTTTAGTAATAGTTCCAATATTGAGTCAACGACGCCCTGTAGGTAATGTAAACAAACTAAATTTAACTACAGTATTGAGTAGACAATTATTATACATTAAAACGACTATTACATACTACTTAACATCAAATCTTATAGAAAAATCACTATCACAAATTTCTTTACAATGTCATCATTAATTTGCACCTATAGAAATGAGAAGAAAGAAAGCTCACGATTATTGTAACCCTCAAACCTAACAAAGTGCATTCAACAAGCTGAACTTTCAAGACTAAATTGACCCTCAAACTCAGCACTCATTATGTCTGTGCGTACGTCATTAAAGGGCAGGTGTCCGCTGCTATTTACCGCCCTACTTATTCAAGTGTTCGCTGTGGGGGCGTAGTTCCACGCTTATGGATCGAGGGAACCCGACCAGTAAGTACCGGAGTGCCGGCCCGCGCGGACGCCTCGCACTCAGACCTTTGTACCGACGAAACGAGACACACATACGTAATCATCAACGCTAGAAAGAGACAACAAGCGGCTCCCTTTTCAACAGGTCGTTATTGTAACTTCCACTAAATGGTGATTCTGTGCAATAATTCTTACTTCTGTTGTACTTTTATTAAATCGTTCGCTTAAACTTTTATGAGTTTTGCAGTTATGCTTCCGAAGTTACTTTTGCTAATATTTTTACGATTATTTGATAATCGAGTGAGGTTCTGTGTTTATAATTTGTTGTTCGAAGTTTGGGCTTGATATGATATTCAATTATAAGTTATTCTAAACATTTTGAAATCAAAAGTTTTACAGTGATCGAAGTAATAAAACATTGAGCTAAATGAAGAATTGAGAGAAATGAACAAAAAGAGCATTTAAATTAAATCACATTTGACATGCACTTACCATTTACTAAGCATAGAACAATCTAGAACGTATTCATAGTCTTGTCAAGCCAGTAGTTCCGAATTATTAGTAAGTATTTCTTCCGACGCCACCCACCTGATGATATGTGGCCACAGCCGACCATTTATATCAATGAAGCGCGAATTCTGACGTTTATACGTTTGTTCTTCCCACACACTTTTGCATTACCGCCGAATGAAATCTAAGAAGGTTTTATCACCGAAAATATTTGATAAATGATGGTCCACATTTCCCCAGCTAGGTTGTGATTGCGGATTCTGTGGGTGTCCTTGCCATTTTTTATTACATTCGTGGACTGACAATTAGGATGACCTATTTGACTTGTCTCTAGTTTAAAAAAGAACATATAGGAAATATCGATTGTTCTTTCACAACGGTCTGCCATGTAACAGATCTCGTATTAGTTAATTAGAATAGTGTAGTGGAATGAACGCATGAATTAGTTCATTAATAAATTAGTTCATTAATAGTTCAGTAATTTCAGGTGTTGTGTGCTGTCGTATTATACACAGCGCGTTTATTATTAATTCTTTTTACGAAGAATTTGATAGCACTCAACAGAGATCACATAGGTTAGACAAAAAATAATAATTTTGTAACATTTTTAGTAATAAACAATTTGTTTGGTCCATAATACACGATACTGTTATTGGGCAATAGTGCGTATATTGATTTCTGACATTTACGCGAATATTGAAAACAAACTACTTTTTACGGATTTTATTGGGTTATATTGATATTATTAATCCCGACGTTTCGGACCCTTTACAGCGTCCATGGTCACGGGCAGACTGACTCAATATAAAATAAAATCCGTAAAAAGTAGTTTTATTTCAATAGTGCGTATTTTTCAATAATAATTTGGGTATTTTCACTCATTGTAGAGTCGACCTTAGATGTGAAAAATCAACAAAATGTTAATGATGAATAAATAAAATATTAACAAAAATATTTGAACTTAGACTTTTACTAGGTTACTTTTACTACCCTTAATAGAATTTATTCTTTGAAACTAACTACAATTATAAATCCTCGCTAGTGTATGATAATGTTTTATATAGGTACTTATAATATTTTTTTACAGAAACGCTTAACTTCCATATAATGCAAAAAAAATAATTGAAATCATTGATAAGTTCTTTAATAAATTCTTTAATTAAATACTACTCACGGAAAATATTTTAAAATAAGAATTTAACAAATAATTTGGTGTATAGATTTTAAATTTTAATAAAATATTCAATAAAAAAAATAATGCATATAAACAAAACAACAAAAAAACATTGTGTATTAGTAAAAATGCACACGTTCCCTGGTGCTTGGTTGTAATAAATATGTTTCTTTCTTTCTTTAATAATAAATTCAAATTGAGGAACAGCAGTGCATCTTTTAATTACTCTAGACTTTAACACAAAGAGAATTTTATTTTACGGCTGCTCTTTGCGCTCATAAAAATGACCAAGATTTATTCTACTGCTTTTTAAAAGATGTGTGGGTGGGTCGTTACTTTAGGTTCACTTTTATTTGACGTCATATTAAAAATTAACGTAGCATATTTTATGAGGAATGGCATATTTAAGTATCTCACACTTATCGTCCGTAACGGATTAAATGAGCTTATAAAGGGACAATATACTATTGAAACTACATTACTACTTTAGAATGCTTTACGGACTGCATAACTATATATAGTTATATTTATTACAATATAATTTAAAAAAACATCCCCTAACTCATACATTTATTTTTCTTTAATTCTGAGCTCTTGTTATTTGATCTCTTGATCCGACTCGATTCCCACGTTTTCCTTCACTTATTGTATATATCTACTATTTTGTTAAGTGCTTCCTTGCTTGGTGCATTGCATTTAATTAATCAATTGAATCGGCTACGAGCAGCTACGAGCCGCTACGGAGGTTCTACGAATATTTATGTAGCAGTGCTACGCGGCCTTTTCATTTGAATTAGAAAGGGGAATAATAGAACTCTTAAGAGCAGCGAAAACCCTGTAGTGTAAAATCTTTACTAGAGATACTGATACAAAAAGCGGTAAATGGAGTTTCGAGTCGAAATAGATTTGTTTGAAAAGGAATAGGATGGTGAATTTTGTAGTTAATTAACGTAGGTATGCAAATTTTAGAAAAACGAGGTTTATTTTTATTTTATTATTAGGTAGGTACTACTCCGATTACTACAAGTAGCATTCTATAAATAACGGTGAAATAACAATACTTATAATACAATAAGGAATGCTCTATTATTGTAATAGTTATTGTGTTATATTGTTAATTGTCTGTATTTTAGAGATTACATTAATTTGTAAATGGTTGTAGGTGCACATTATATTTACACAAATATACATACGGACGTGTTACACATATACCTATGTAACTATAGTAAGGAATGAGGCGACGTGGAGGTCGCCAGTTATCTGTTGTGCCGTGTACAGACCACTTGTATTTTATGATCATTATAATTATATATTATTATATTTCCTGTTCGTGTATAATTTGGAGGCTAACAAGTAACTCCTGCTGGACACCGTAACGTAAGCAGAGACTGAATACGTCCTCCTGAACATTTTTAGCACAGTTACTCATATCCTACATGGTAAAAAGGGTACATTCCTTTTTATTTATTGTAAAAGAAATGATATTATTAGACGTTTAGATCATTATTCGTATAATTAATGGTGTAAAGTCCAGGATTATAGAATACTTCTAATATTCATTCATAACAATATTATACGTACAATAATAATCTTGGACCAATAGACCTTTTCTACTTTTCAGGGACATTGGACAAAGTTGATAAATAAACTAGTAATTACTACCTTCCTGAACTCAAAAACACATTATTAAATCGATTTTACATTAATTCGGCGGTCACGCGATAATCGATTATCAAAACGAACTCACTGCCACGAATGAATTCGATGTTAAAATTTAATACTGTTTCACCAACTTTGTACATTATGAGTGTTTGTTTGTGTTGTGGGGCTGGCAAATATTTGCCAAACCTTGGATGAGTAGAAACATGAGGTCGCAAATTTGGTTGACAGGCCTTGAAAAATGTACGTAACTATACTTCGTAAACACAGCTCGGTATCATACATGACAGATGTCAAAAAAGGGCGGTCATAACTTAAAAATTAATGTTTGACGTTTTTTTTTGACATTTGTCATCGCTATCAAGCTATGTTTTACGAAGCATAGACCTGCTCCGCGATGTTACCTTCGTTGATGGTAGATTTTCCAATCATGTGAAAATTCTAAATATTCTAATTATTTGCGCATGTTTTCACCCTGACTGCCTCATTAGTCTAGTGGTCCAAAGCGCGACTGCTACGCTAGAGGTCCTGGGTTCGATCCCCAGGTCGAGCAAAGTGTTATTGGGTTTTTCTATGAAATTCTCAGTAGCAGCTCGGAGTCTGGATTTGTGCCCGGTTAATGGCAATAGGCTCGCCCCCTATTACATGGGACCTAAAACATACCGGCGAAATGTGGGTGTACATTAGTACACCTCTGCCTAACCCTTCGGGGAATACAGGCGTGACGGTATGTATGTTTTCACCCTATACGGAACCACATTTTAAATTTCTTGATATACGGATTTTTTGACACTGCCTACTATTTTTAATTAAAAACTGTGTCCCATTGCTTCTCTGAATTCCAGTAGCTCGGTTTACAGATTTGTACCCAGCTAATGGCTTTCTATAATCTCTTCTTTCTCCTCAAGTCGTGTTTCTCGTTAAGGATGGTCCTAACTTTCTTGACAATGTTGCTTGCGTCTTTGGTGACAGTGCTCCTTGAATTTTTTGTATCCAGAGATCTGCGAATCTGGTCACTGTGAACTGTGAGTATACATTTTATGTATGTATTTCCAAAAAAAAAGTATATCAGTATCAAATTTATTGCTTAGTACACATAATACAAGCTCTACTTAGTTTAAGTCTAGACGGTGCTATGTAAAAAATGACCCAAGAATATTTATTTATTTATTTTGTTTATATCTGCCATCAGGGATTCAGGCGTGACGTATGATTTGTGATGTTATGTTTTGCTGACAGTTTACAGTGCTTTTTATAAGCGTTCAGCAGTTTCCGCACATTGTTACTGCAATAACTCTGTGTCACCGGCATGTGTTCAATGTAACAACAAAACAGTTGCACTTTCAATTATTACGGTACTGAAACGTTTGGTAAATGAAGTTGCAACTAAGAACTGAACGGACGGATAGACGTACAGAACAAGAACAACGTTATACAATACTAAGAATTAGATCATTTGTCCTTCAGCATCCATCTTAAAAACAACGGTTAACAGAATACCCCATCAGACCTGCATCCCCAGAATAGTTAGTCAAAGTCAAGTCAAAATAATTTATTCAAGATAGTACTTTTTGAACGTCATTAAGACAACCCCCAAAACACCAACCCTTCACCGCTTCCTAGTGTTTTAGCTGGGAAGTAGAAGCGGCGCAACAAACTCCCCAGCAATACATTTCTATCTTTTCATTTATGTTACGTAAAAATTTGATTAAACAAAAAAAACTTTTTAGAGATTAAGTAAATCTTCATTGCTGTGTGTCAGCTAGAGCACACTCATTTTATTTTAGCATCGAAGTTAATAAAACATCATTACAGTGGTAGCAAACAGTTCAGTCCAGCTAGTTTTTTTTTTATTCTACTAAGGTGGCAAACAAGCATACGGCCCACCTGATGGTAAGCGGTTACCGTTGCTTATAGACGCTTGTAACACCAGGACTATCACTTGCGCGTTGCCGACCCTATATTGAATGAGGAATAGTTGGGTTGGCAGTATAAGGATCAAAGTCCCCCCACTGCCAACACAACGTTTCCTCGTGGAGCATTTTGCTTAGATTACGTTAACCTTCTTTGCTATATGTCAGCCAGTGCACACTAATACTCAAGCATCATTATAGAAGTAGCAAACAGTTTAGTTCAGTTTGGCAGAGGTGTACTTTTTTGTCGTAATGGAAAATCCTCATGGCTCACCTAGGGAGGTTTGGTCGAACTTCTACCAACTAAAAACCATACTTGTTTTCTCTAGCCATATATGTAGGTATGGTATTCGTGACGTTCGCCACAACCGTGACAGGCTGTGGTCTAGCGCTCGCCGGACCCCTTCATAGGGTGAGGCCTCTCCTCCCTTCTTACTAGAAGGCGCACGTGGATCTAACACGTGCGCCACCCACCAGGGCCATTGTCTGCTCAGCCGGCAAACTCCCCAAGTCAGCCGCCCGCAGGCCAAGTAATGTTATACCTTTAGTTCGCTTTGTCTAGTTCCATGTAATATAGAGCAATCATAAATCCAATAACAATTTACTACAAATCGAAAACCCAAGGTCCTACTGAGAATTTTATGGAAAAATAAATTTTACAGAAAAACCACATTATCTGTATATGCAGTGTGAAAACGCATATCGATGCATTTATCACATAGTGCAATTATGGGTATATTAATAATATAATCAAGTTTATGTTTTTTCTTAAAATTAAAATATTCAGCTTATATTCTATCTTAGCACTACCTACCAAAATTACATTGCAAAAAGATTATGTCAATATACTTCATTGGTCCTAAGCGCGACTAATGCGCTGAAGGTCTTGAGTGCGAACTCAAGGAATTTCATAGAATGAATTTCTCAGTAGAAGATCGTAGTTTGGAATTGTGCCCGGTTATTGGCAACAGGGTCGCCCCTTATTATGTGGGACCTTATTATAATGGGACCTAAACATGATACACCTCTGCCCAATCCTTCGGGGAAAACAGGCCTGATGTAATGTTATGTTATTAAATAAAGATTAAAAACAAATTCCTACCTTATTGCCCAAAATGAGGTTGAACAACTCATAATATTAATTTTCCGAAATAAACCCATAAGCCTGAAAGCCTCTGATTCATTTGATTAAATAAAATATTATGGTTTCTGATATTATAAATTGTTTGATTATTTTGTTTATTAGAATCGAGTGATTTGCAATGGAAAATGTTTTTCCGTATTTAATGGATAGATATTTAGAAATAAATATAATATTCATAATGCTTATATGATTTTTAGATATCAAAAGTTAAAAACACGCCACGTACTTTAAAAATATATATATTTATTAATTTAATACTTCATGCACAAAATTGTTGTACGTAGGCGGACTTAATGTCATTAGGCATTCTCTCTTCATTCATAGATAGGTACATATAAATGCAGTATTAAATAATATTAATACATACTTTATTATACTTAATGATTATATTTGAAAGATCAACGTTGAGTTGTTTCTGCTAAAGAATTAATGAATGAAAATTTTATAAATTATAATGTCGACATTTTACCTACACAATACCATGCAGTCCCAAACTAAACAAAGCTTATACTATAAGTATTAGACATTTTATATAGGTATATTACGTAAATACTTTTTTTGTAAATATATAAATAAATAATGCATCCAGATAAACAAATTAAATGTTTATGTTCATGACGGAGTACGGGCGGTCCAACGGGTACCTAAACTATAAAAGAAATAGAAACTTGTCCTTCACTCTGTGGCATACGCCTTTAGCTGTTGCCTCTTTTTAACGTGTAGAAAAATCACAAGGCTTCTTGTCGGTTCGAGGCTCTCAAATTTACGGATATATTATTAAGTAATTTTTTAACGTGTGGAAGAGCCTCACGGATGGCTGTCGAGTTGAGGCCCTTAAATCTGCGGATATACATACACGTTAGTATTTTTACCACGGCCACAACTACGATGACGCATAAATAGATTGATTTTCTATAAGCATGTCTACTAATTTGTTATTTTGACAAGTTTATATTTTCTATGAAGTATGATTTTTTTTTTCTATGATGCAGTGTTAGCCTAGCGGTATGACCATTGGACTGCCAAGTCGAAGGTCTCGAGTTCGAACCCAAGGCACGCACCTCTGACTTTTCGAATTCATGTGCGTATTAATAATTAATTATCACTCGCTTAAACGGTGAAGGAAAGCATCGTGAGGAAACCTGCATACCTTAGAGATTTTTCTCGACGGTTTGTGAAGTCTGCCAACCCGCAGTAGGCCAGCGTGGTGGACTATAGCCTAATCCCTCTCAATATGAGAGGAGACCCGTGCCCAGCAGTGGGACAGTATATGGGTTGATGATGATGATGATATTTTCTATCAAATACAGTGATTGCAATATCGTTTGTATCAAATAGAAGATTTGCTATTCTATGTAAAATTTACGAATACGGAGTGCATTGGGGCTTTGAATGTTTTTCATTGCAGTTGGAAACCGATTACAAATTTAAATGGTTTTCGTGTGGTAACACGTATCTGTGTTGGCTTATCCGTCCATGTTTTTTCTATCTTCATTACGTTTCCAAATACGTACCTTTTCTAAAATTATTTTCAGGAATCTAATTGCGTGAGTTGAGGAATCCCAATATTCTCAAATTAGATTTGTCAACAAAAATAAACAAACTAACTAGATAGATAGACGACCTAGATATTTTACATCTAGGTCATGCGTTATTCATATAGAGGCATAATTATCAGATAATTATACTAATTCTGTAACTGTTATTCTGCCCGCATAAATATATTGTTTTATAGTAGGTATATCGTTGTTGGTTCCTTAAATTGTTCGTTATAAGTAGACTTAATTAAAAGTAGGTAACGTATTAACGTAGAAATTACTCTAGGAACAGGCCACGTTGTAATCAATAAATCAAAAATATTATAAGCTAAACAGTATCATGTATTATAGTCATTCATAAATGATAGCAACCAAAAAAAATATTCATTAATTGTCGCGCTTTTCAACGAATTAAAAAAAAAAATATATATAATCCCTTTACGGTTAGCTAATTCTCGCATTAACAAACATTTATTCCGCGGAGTATGTTAGAAAAAAAAAACAGCATTAACACACTTATTCCTACTTGTTGAATACGTTGGCAAACATAACGTATGCTAAGTATATTCATACTCTTACCCGCGTCTCTGGAACGGGGAACTTGCACGGTGCACAGATTAAAAAGAAGCTCTCGTATAATGTTATCTGTGCCGATGTGTACTTAGCAAACTTTACGCGTATTTGTTCTGTTTGAATTAAATTAGACTAACACATTAGTATAGGTATGGTTTTGAAATCAAAGGTAAATTGGTTTTGAGAATAGTACGCTTTTGAAATTGATTGAGATGAAAGCTTTGAGAAGTACCTATGTGTGGTGTATGATGATTGAAAAAGACATTTTAAAAATGTTTGGGCGTGTAGAGTGGTTGGATGGATGGAGATTGACGAAACAAGTATTGTTAAAGTATCCAATTTGATTCCTCTTTGATGTCCTAGTGCTTAATCAAATTGTTTCACTTCCATATTCCCCATGTCCATTTCAATCCGCTCCTAGTTGACATTTCCGGTGAAATCCTTCATCAGTTATTCACTTACAAAATCAAAAGAGCGGACACGCTTTGGCTACCGGTTTCATTTATCAACAAACTTAAAAGGGGATTCTTGACAGTGTACACATGTTAAGTGACCACAATGCCGAGAAATGGCTGTAAACTAACAAGAACTCGCCATAGCTGCTAGTACCTTTCCCTCCTTTTAGACGTACGATTATACATTTGACCGACCTATTTTAATCAGTCCACTTTTTATCTCGATCAGACTCGCTTAATATCGAAGAAAAAATCATACATTAACAAGTATACTTGGCGAGCATAGGTGGAAGCTGGGAGGGGCCGACCCCGGCGAAAGTAACAGAATCAAATTTCGGACGTTCTTAAAACGGCCGATTTATGCACCCTAAACCGACTATCTTGCATGAGGAGATTAATGAATGTACATGAAGCGAAAGTGGTGTGCCAGAAACGTAGCAAGTGGAAATCGCTTCTGCCTACCCCAATGGGAGACAGGCATGAAAATATGTATGTATGTATGTAAATATTGTTGCCTTTCCGTTTCTCTTGAGTCCATACAAGGGTTGTTATTACTCAAGAGAATGACTCATGAGAAAGTTATTGTAAGAAATCGTTTTTAGAGATAAACCATATTTATGCTTTTATCAATAACCTTACCATAATATAATAATATCATGTCTGTATCTCCTAATCGTTAATCGTGTAGTGATGTTCACTCACAATAATTTGCCGGTATGTTTTTTAGCCCCATGTTAAGGACGAACCTATTGACAATACAAGACGCTAAGTTAAACTCAGAAATGCTACTGAGAATTTCAAATAAAAATTCAATAACGCTAAGCTCGATCTGGAATCGATCGACGTCGCATAACGCTTAGCATTTATAGACCAATGAAACTAACTAAACTGGAGTGGTTTTACAGTCATTTTGATTCTTTGCAATACATTTTGGCGTCTTGCATTTTGACCCTTTTGCAAGAAAAATACAGTGAACCAGATACACTCGGCAAAAATATTTGCTTATCAGGGCTATGGAGATATTTTGTCGTGTATTCACAAAAATACTTTTATAAAGGCTCGTAAATCTTAACTGTCATTATCATATTCCATTTTTCTTTTTATTATAGGACACGAAAATCAATTTTGAAGGGAGAGATAATGAAACTCTTTTATATTATAATACATATTCACGAATGATTTTTTTACAAAATTGTTTAAAGAAAATAATGTTTAAGCTGGCAGCTATCAGGTCTAGAAATTTGACTATTTTTTAAAGTGACTTCCTTGTATTCCAATATATAATATGTATATACATATACTGAAGCCTTTTTCCCATAAACGTAGATATAAACTGAAGAACACCAACGATTCTCGATTACTTCATACGCTTCATCCACCTTCATATTATTATATCTTGTCATATACACGCACCAGTTGTGAATTTAGAATTACGAAATCAAATCAATGCGAAAAAGACGGAAAAAACTAGTTGTAAAAACCGTAGTGTATAAAAACCCGGCTGAAAAATACCTATTATTTTCTGGGTTTGAATGAAATTATTTATTTCTATTAGGAGCTTAAAAATGACAACAATCTGGTCCGTTTCACATGGAATATTATATTGATTTCTTGTCATTGGTTTAACTTTTGGTTTTAGGTACTTATATTAAACAGCTTCAAAATCATTAAAAAAATTAGTAACTGAATACGGAACTAGTTCGTAAGTGATACTCAAAATTATTCTACCTACTATTTAATTCCTAGAAGCAACTCATTACGATGCACTTTCCAATTACAGTTGCGCTACAGTATACAAACAAGCTTATAAAACCAGCACTGGACTATGATATTCAATTGAAGCTTTGTAAAACCGCTTGTTTGAACTGAGCTTAATATTGCTGCGGTTAGTTTAGTGATGTACATACATTGTATTCTATGCTGGGATACGAATTTAGGGAGATAATAATATATTTTTAAATTATAAAAAAAAAAATTTATAACTCTGCTGTTATTACGCAACTATTTTCCTCTTCATCCTCTTTTGTCGTTTTCTTATATTAAATGTCGTAGAGACTATTTATGAAACAAAAATACACTTTAATAGTACATTGTATATTTTTTATTTTGCAGATATTCTGTATAATTTTTATCGTAACAATATTATATTTACACTATAAAGTCACATAATATTAACCACTATTTTTCCTTTTTTCTGTCAGTTAGCATTATTTAACGTAAAATAAAGTGTGACATTTGCACAGTCCACTAATGTACATAGTGTACATTTTCTGTGTGATTATTTGCATTTGAAAATGTGCATAATTTCACCGTTGCTTCGTAATTTAAATGCTCGCGCGAAACGGCCATATTTGCCATTCCGCGAAATATTTGAAGCGACTTGTTTCTGTGATACCGTCCCTCCCTGAGGAACAAGTCGCTAACAATCAATACAATTCAAAATGAAAATACAAATGATGCAAATTAAACAGTTTGAACAGAATTCTATGTATGTGGTGTAAAGAAATTAACTCTAAGAAATTTAAAGAGATGTTTAGAATGACATTAAAAAATATATTTCACAAAGGAAAAAATAGTAAACAACTTATCTTTGCCAAAGATGTGCAATATTCATTGCGTTTTTTTTTACATTTTGTATAATACTTTGATTACCTGGAAGAAGACTGGACATTATACATTTAATGGGACAGATTATTTTTATTAATATTTAATTTTGTTTACAATAAAGTGTGATATAATAAAATACCTAATTACTATGTTTGAATTCGATAGTTATTTATTTTATTTTATTTCACTCATCATATTTTTCATCCTTTTACTTTTTAATAAAGCCAAGCCAAAACATCAATTAAGGTCGTGGAGAATTCCACGGATCCCGTGGCCTTGACTATTATAATAGCATCATTAACACAATCAAGTTGAATCGAATTTCGAATTGTTCAAAAGGTTATTATTATAATCGCGTGCCAGATATACTAGACAAGAATATCAGCTTACATGATTGCGTTGACATTGATATGTACGTATCACCTACTAGATACCACTGACCTATTTGACATTCCTCAAAGACTTGTTTCAGCATGAATTATTCAGCAAAAACAAATACACGTATATTTTTGTATCCCAAAGGAACATGTGGTAAAATGAAGATAACAAAGAGATATTTTTTTAGATTAAACACGCAGGGTATGTCGCCACGGTATAGGATACTGATAGATGGAGAACGATGTGCTATAGCAAAGGCCACATCGCGTGTAGGGGCTGATAAGCGTGCAGGATCTCCTTTGGGAGGCGTGAAGTGCGTGAGATACGTCACGGGTATATTGGTTTTTATTTCTTTCTCAGAGCCTTTTCCCAACTATATTTCGGTCTGCTTCCAATCCAACCAGATGCGGCTGAATATCAGTAATTTACACGAAACGACTACCATCTGACCTCCACAACCCAATTTTTGGGTAATACCGATACCCTGAGGATAGACTGGTTGTCAGGCTTTTTGGGCTTCTGACTACCACTTACGATTGTCATAGGTGTTCGTATGACCGGGACTGACGGCTTTACGTGCTCTCCGAGACACGGAGGGGTCTCGATGTATTAAGAATGGTCACCCATCCACAGACTGACCGCGACTAGCGCAGCTTAACCTTGCAGATCGGTTGATTAGCTTAGTTATTACATAGCCTCGAGCCCTTCTATTTAATTTTTGATAATAACTGTCTTTTCTGTCCGCCAACCCGGGATAGGTAGGTAGGGTACGTCGAACTCGTACCGACTAAAAACCGCACTTAGGGCAAGTGCGGTTTTTTGCCCACTTCCACTTGCCCCATAGTCATGATTGTGATCAGGGACAGGTTTAGGTGTGTGGTTTGACATCTACACACATTGTTGGTAATACTCGCTCCCTATTACATGGTTTCAACGAGAAAACGATGTGTTGGCAGTGCAGGGACTTTGACCCATAAACTGCCAACTCAACTATTCCTCTTTCGTTTTACAGTGTCGGCAACTCGAAAATGATACCTCTGGTGTTACAAGCGTTTGTAGGCTACGGTAACCGCTTACCATCAGTTGGGCCGTGTGCTTGTTTGCCACCTTAGTGGTATAAAAAAAAAACTATCGGCGAACTGCGGTTGTACAGCAGTACACCTCTGCCTAACCGTTCCGCTGTCGCGGCCGGCGAGGAATATTTTTTTCCAATAATTGGTTCTAGTATCTAGTTGTATATGGTCTAGTTGTGTGGATGAATATCAGTATTTTACGCGAAACGACCACCTGAAATTGGATTTCCACTAGGCAATTTCAGGCTGTCAGGTTTTTTAGCTTTTGAGTACCACTAAGATTTTCATAGACGTTCATATGACAGCCGGGATCGATGGCTTTACGTGCTTTTCGAGGCACGTATGGGCGACAACATTATTATTGTTAATCCATATTATTGC
Organism: Acronicta alni; assembly: GCA_964056405.1. Taxonomy (NCBI): domain Eukaryota; kingdom Metazoa; phylum Arthropoda; class Insecta; order Lepidoptera; family Noctuidae; genus Acronicta; species Acronicta alni. Next base: position 13,473,981 of record OZ043919.1, read on the forward strand.
CAACCGTCTCCCTATAGAAAGACTAAATTTATCAAAGGACTGTCTATCCCTTATTTAGTCTGTGGTCGAGCAACAAGTAAGGTTGTAACGACCTACATTTGAACACGCCCTTTCGATATAAAATGTCACCCTTATAGTCGAAGTCAGTGCTATATAACCTGTGCAAACGGCGTCGGACCAAGTAAACATCTTGGGTAATGAAATGGCCGTAATTTGTTTATAGTACCTACACTTAAGTTCTGTAGAATTATTAATCAACTAGCGCCTAGTTGCGTGTGGTTTTATCCGCATCTCAAATGCCTTTTTGATACAAAAGGTAAACCTATATCTCAGGTCCAATCTATCTCTGTACCAAATTTCATCAAAATCGGTTCAGCGGTATAGGCATGAAAGCGTAACAGACATACAGACAGAGTTACTTTCGTTTAAGGATTGTTAGTATTTAAGAACAATGTACTAAGAATTTATATTGTTTCTTGCTGGTTCTTCTCCATAGACCCACTTTTTGGAACCGTGTAACTAATTTTGATTTTTCAAAAGTGCTATTTTAATGGTTTGATTGAAATAAAATATTAATTGACTTTGACTTTGTAATCCCCTTTATTTTTTTCGAGACTGGGGGTACTTTGTGGTCGTTAGTTGAAAGTCCCTGTGGCACCAGGGACCTAGAGCTGGTACCCTGTAGCTGTCTTTGAAAAACAATTAATTATCATCAACATCCTTAAAGCCTTGTTCAATATTGGGGTCAGCTTCATTTTATCAGGTTCGGCTGGAGCGATCACACCTCGACAACCCTATTCCAGGGCTATACTCATATCCTGAGGAATAGACTGGTTACCAGGCTTTTTGGGCTTCTGATTACCATTAACGATTGTCATAGATGTTCGTATGACAATCGAACCGACAGTTCTACGTACTCTCCGATGCGCGGAGGGACCTAGATAATGTTAAGAATGGTCACCAATCCACGGACTGACCGCGGCTAGCACAGCTTAACTTTTCAGATCGGTTGATCAGCGTATAGTTATTACTAGCTCTTCGTTAAAAAACGTAAGGTAGGTAGGCTATTTATTATTACTTATATCTTTATATGTGCGCATGCAATGCTGAAACGGTAAACTCTAACGAGGTAGTAGGAAGTTAATTAGCAAAGTAACTTATATCAGGCAGAGGGTTGTTCGTAGGTGAAGCTTCTACTTTATACCGCATCGAGTAGAAAACAAACTTTGTATTTATGTTTTGGAAATACATGAAATATGCGTAATTTATGTACGGGTGAGAGCGAATTTAGATGTATTTTATTAATAGCTTCGAAAATAACTTTGTGGAAGGTTATTTCATCAAAGAACGGTATTCAGAGGGTTGAAACAATTGTTTTTCTATTATGTCTGTTAATTGTTCCTGGATGGGTTAAAGGTGTGCTTTAAAATGACAGTCAACACCTTGCAGGTCGCGTTAATCTTTAATTTATTTTTGACACGCTTTTATTGGCTTATAACTATGTAAAAAAATCTTTGAAGTTATATTTGACTTACTTTCCGGGTTTCGATTGAACTGGAATTTTGCATACACGTTAAGTGTGAATGACCATGCATGAGTATTTTCTTAAGTACGATATTTTGATTTTATTATAATTATTTGTGACGTCATCTGTGGGCTAATGATTTGAGTGTTGGACTGCTGATCTGGTTGCGCATTCGATTCCCACAGGTCACAAATATTTATGTGATAAACATTGTGTTTGTTTGGGTATTTTTTATGCATTATAAGTATGTAGTATTATTGTTGTTCTTCCGAACGTATCGTTCATTTAAGTCTTACTTATCTCTTAGTAACAATATTTATAATTGTACCTATAGCAAGGGACATGTACAGAGGCCAGCACATCAAGCTACCACAATCTGTCAAATTTCTTTGATTGAATTTCAACTTTAACTCGATACAATAAGGTTCGTATTCAATTGGGAAATTTTGACAGAGTTGTATAGCTTGACCTACTGGCGTCTGTACCCATACAATCAATAGACATCGTCTTCGGATCGGTTGCTAGACTGAATATTGTAGAGGCATCATTCATACACGACACAATCTATAATTATTACTCTATAACTACAGAGTAAAACCTACAATTACAAACTCTTAATACTTATCTATACCATTATAAAATCGTAAAGGACCGGTCTGTACATTGAAGCTATTAAAAAAACAATTGGGGTAGAGTATATAAACGTTCCCATTAAAAAAAAAAAAGATTTTTGGAATTCTTGAGTTGGTCTGTTTTTTAGAGGTTGGCACAAAACTACAAATAAGTTTACTACAGTGTTTTTTTAAACTACAGATAAGTTTTCTCTATTAGAATACATAATATGCTCCAACTGAAATACTGAGGTAATTTTATTTAAATTAGATCAATAGAAGCTGAGACAGAGCTTGAGCTCTCTGTTGTATGCAAACTCATAGAAAGAAGAGGTCATCACTGATGGTAAATAATATAGGTATAAATGCTTTAGTAAAATAGGTACCTATTATAAACACTGAGTTTAATCTCCTCCGTATATTTTGTTACCTACTGTGGGTAACCTAAGTTATAACATGCCTGTGCAACTTTTGGGCATACGAGCCACGGCTAACCCGATTTCAGTTCTACGCAAAACTTTTCCCACGAATTATGGTTTCAATTTCAATTTTGTACCCTTAAGTATTTTATGAACGACTCCAAATAATTGTATGTTATAGTATTTAAAGATCTTCAGCTATTTTAATGTAACGTACTGTAACACCATCAAAATAATCCTTAAAAATACAAGCCAGATAGACGTCAAAGGAAAACTCAACTATCGGTCCGCCGCGCCGTGCCGTGCCGAAAAGGAAAAAAAAAAAACATTTTTACCCGCCGGTGAAGGCACGGGAACGCCAATATTTTTAATCTTGTTTGTACCTCATCAGTGCTCACATACCCAATGTTTACATCAGGTGTGGACGGTACAAGATCAAAATTACAGAATTGCATAATAACTTTTTGGAAAAATTCAATTCTGATGAGGACTTTGGGTTGGTATCACATTGTCAAGTATTGTATTAGTAGTACAATAATTGTGAAGATTGCAACGGTTTCTTTATAATGCATATTATCACGTTTGAAAAAAAAATGATTTCTGAATGGTCATTTAGTCATTTCTCAATAGTCTTCTGAGGTATTTCCCAACTATATTGGCGTCGATCCTCCGACCAAGTGGGTGTTCTGCCTGGCAGGCCACGGCCCAACGGTTGATGTCGGGCATCTGTATTATGGAACCTGCGTTGCGAATGTAAACCGATGCAGCTGAATTCAGTATTTTATTCGAAGTGACTGCCATCACACAACAACCGTAATTTTGGGTAATACCGATATTCTGAGGCTAGTTGTCTATGTTATCTTTAGGATATGAACTTGTCCAGAAATTGAATAATCATTAACAATTAATTAATTAGTAAAATACTGATTTTCAGTCGCATCTGGTTAGACTGGAAGCCGACCCTGACATTGTTGGGAAAAGGCTCGAATGATGACAGATTGTGGGTTAAAAAGTTTGATTTGCGTCCATGATTAGTATCCATATTCTGGCGGTTCTACAAAGTTGTGAAGTGGTCGCAGGTTTGCTTTTGAATACAAAGTACTTCGAGGCAGCTGTTGCTACAATATTATTTATAATAGGTTTATAATAATAATACTTTTATTTTCAGACAATTATAAAGTCCATGAGATGTTAGTAACAAAAAAATAACTTACTGTCTAGTGTTAGTACTTAAAATTATCCTACTCACAAACTGCCTTAGAATCGGAGAGCTGACGTTCTCCGCGACAGTTTTCAGGATACTGTTTTGACTGTCCCGCAATCTCCTCAGAAGCGAAGCGGTTTTCTTGCGAATAACCGCGTAGAGACCAAATTATTATAGCAGGTTTATAGCATACTGTCTTTTTTTAGTTTTAAGCGATTCCTTATCGCTTAAATGCCTGATCGCTTAAACGTAGGTATCCACGTTATTACAAACACAAAATGTTAAAGGTAGGTACATTTATTTTATTTCCCTTTGAAAGTAAAGCTAATATTTAGTAAGTATTTAATAATTTCTTCTAACTAGCAGGTTTGTCTGACTATAGTATTTATATCTGATATTCATGTTGCTGAGTAATGCTGACTAACCCCCAAAAATCATTCGATTGTCTTCCAATAGACAAGACAAAATAGGCACTTAAGATTAACAGGGTTGATTAGACTAGAAAAATGTACCTATTTTATGTGACATCCGCTGATATCCTTCCTCATTCTGACATTATAAGTTTTTATTTGACAAGTCATGATAAAACCATAGACAATATTGATGATTAGCCGATCAATCGAATTGTCTTGGCGATTACCAATGGCACGTTATCTACTAATCTCAAGCGATGACGATGAAATGAAATGTTATCGATGACATCTTGTGTCTCTGATCAACTGGGCTAAAAAGGCCTCTGAGGAATCATTTTATTTTTATTTTAGGTAACTTCCCAACTTACAGTTGATAATTACAGAGTTATTTATAGTCGATGCAATATGCCAATGACGAAATACACAATAAAGTCAATACTATAATCATGGGATCATCATACATATTTTTGGGCAATGTTGACAAATGATAATAAATATATAACATACTACTATCCATGAATGTGTACGTGTGTGTACTGTATGTGTGTGTGCATGTGTGTGTGTGCGTGCGCACGGGTGCGTGTGTATCTATGTGTGTTTGTGTGTCAATGAGTTCTACATGTCACTCACTGACACAAGATAGTTACCTTGCGACACAATTAATTGTAGAATTTGGTTTCACCAAGGTTTCCTTTAGAATTAAAAGGGTGCAGTAACGAATATTCATCATTAATACAGTACCGGAATGCGTAGAAATGGTAACATCTTTAGATATTTAGACGTAGCCGAGGGGACACCTTATAATGAATTCTCAAAGTAAGTCGCGTCAGATTAATTATACAAAAGTATGTTTCTCTAACATAACCTATTCCCAAAAATGAATAGATACAATTGGTCGTTTACGTTTTATAACTTATAAATGTTTATTTTTTAACAGCCATTCGAAAGCCTATGTTATGTAATACGGGGGGCGAGATTGAAAAGGATGTCCCAAAACATATAACTATGTAAAAATTTTGTTTGTGATGGAAATTCCCAATGTGGAGATCAGATCAGATCCCCATAACCTGATTGATTGTAAAAACAAATACGCATAACCTTCAACTTTGATTGGGGTTGAGATTTTTACGACCTCTGTCCCGGTGTGGACATTAATGTTCATTCGGAGCACGGGACATCAAATATGTATCGTGGAGGTCAATAATAACCACGCGCGATACGAGAAGGATGAAAAAGTACTGTTTAAAAATACACACACATTTTTTTTTATAAATATGATATCGCGTGTGAAAGGTATAAACAGTGATAGCGATGTGACCATTGGACTGTCAAGTCAACGGTCTCGAATTCGAAACCAAGGGGCGCACCTCTGACTTTTCTTAAAACGATGAAGGAAACCATCGTGAGGAAACCTGCATGCCTAAGAGATTTTCTCGACGGCGCCGGCGTGTGAAGTCTGCCAACCCGCATTAGGCCAGCGCGGCGGACTATAGCCGAATCCTTCTCATACTGAGAGGAGACCCATATACTGTTCCAGCAGTAGGACAGTATATGGGTTGATGATTGTGTGAAAGGAAGAAATCCGCAGCAGGTGCTTTAAGTAAAAACTTGCTTCTCTGAAGGATTTTCACCTACATCTTGGGTCAACTAAAAATCTCACGAGCACTAACACCCAGAGAGAACTATTTGCTCCTTGCGGGGATCAAACACGCGGCCCATAGCATAGCAGCTGATTGCTGGACTATTGTGCCAATAGTAGACAGTTTTAATGACACGTAGAAAAATGTCGTCGCCGATGTTTGCCAGCGGCCAGTTTAATGGCAATTTATGCTACAGGATGTTTCTATTAACTTAACTTAAGAATAATCGTAGATAACAAGAGTCAATAACCTGTGAGACTACGTCAGTGGTCTGTTGATCACGATATCGTGGCACAGTAGGTACAGTACGATAAAGGCTTGTAAACAATTTTATAATCTTGAAAATCATTGTCTGGGGAATAAGGGAAGAAGCGAGCCAACCCTGACACAAGTATTTATATTATTGGACTGTCTCAATTTTGTGTAAAATGCAATAAAGAACATTTTTATTTATAAATGACAATGATCCGGAATACTTTTTACTATAATGTATTGTTTTCTTTTATTAATGCACATTCTGTTACTATTTATACAGTCTGTATAATATTTGTTATACTTAAATAATACATGCACACATAATATAATTTCATGTAATTTTGAAATTATGTGGGTGAGGGGCTCGTGGCTAAGTAATAGTTATGCTGATCAATAGATTTGCAGGATTTATCTGCACTTACTGCGGTTAGTTTATACACGAGTGAAAGTCTTAGTACTTGGAGACCCAATCGTGCTTTGAGAGCACGTTAAACCGTTGGGCCTGAAAACTAATGTCGTCAATCGTCAGAATCCTACAAAGTTTATCAACCAGTTCATATTCTCAGGATATTCGTACCATTATGCAGGTTTGTAGTACGCAAAGTCCTCACTAATCGTCTGCCACTTGAGGAGGCAGCTGGGTAAAATCCGTCCTCTGCCCTAAAGTAAAAATTTTGAGCACAACTCAAGCCTACACTAGAAACAATTCAAACAATTAACAATATTTAGTCCATCATAATATTTAAGGTGGTATCGCTTACACCCGCGCCACACCCTTTCCAAGTGTTTTACAATGAAAGCGGTGCTTTATTTATATTTCAGCGTAGAACGGCATATTAAAATGTTTGTTTAATAGCGCCCTTGGCTCCGTTATTTCGCCATGTTTATATTTTTGAAAAATATTATGTTTTCGACATTTCATGCAATTGTATTGATGTTTTGCGTGAATCTGGAAGAAGTATTTTTGAAAGATATTTTTACTAGTAAAACCAAATTGTATCTTTCTTATGAAGGCCATTTCTGATAAACTCACATATTATTATTTTCTACCACGGCTTCTAGACTTTAAAAGAGACTGTGATTTTTTAGTTTGGCATTTCTACTCAGTCAAGGTCAGATAGTAAATTGGTCCAGGCCTATTAGGTTGTACAAAATTTACTTTTAGGTAGGTAGGTATCAAAGATCTTCAAAATATGTTTTTGGAAATATCATTGATCTAAACATAATATTTCCACTCGGTTTTTGATCGCTTATCCTGAGTCCCGATAATCCTGAACATTCCAATAAGCTAAACCAATTTTGGCGTAATTGAGTAACAGCAGATCACTGCTGTTACTCAATTACGCCAAAATACTGATACCACTAGCCTATCAAGCCTAGTGGTATGATCATTGAACTGCCAAGTCGGAGGTCTCGAGTTCGAACCCAAGGCACGCACCTCTGACTTTTAGGATTCATGTGCGTATTAATCATTATTAATTATCACTCGCTTAAACGGTGAAGGAAAACATCGTGAGGAAACCTGCATGCTTGAGAGATTTTCTCACAGGCGTGTGAAGTCTGCCAACCCGCACTAGGCCAGCGTGCTGGACTATAGCCTAATCCCACTCATTCTGGGAGGAGACCTGTACCCAGCAGTGGGACAGTATATGGGTTGATGATGATGATGATGAGCTGTAACAGGCTTGACTTGACAATTCTATCCTCAGAATATCGGTATTCCACAAAAATTTAGTTGCAGAGATCTGACGGCAATCGCTTTGTGTAAAATACTGATATTCAGCCGCATCTTCTTAGACTGGAAACCAACCCCAACATGGTTAGGAAAAATTGTAGGAAGATGATGGCCGGGGAATTGAAATTGGGACAAACAACAAATGAAAGCAGTAAATTTAATAGTCAGTAGTTACTGAACCAAAGAAAAGCTTACGACATCAAAAAACAGCACTTCAATAGTAATGTTGAATCAATACCTTGTCGAATAAGACCTTTTTCGATACTTTCAACGAGTTTCAGAAGTGACGTGTTGATTTTAGCGCGATCAAAGCTTTACTGCAGCTTAAACGCTCGACTACTTTGGATGCGGAACAATAAAACTTAGAAATAATTCATGAAGTTACTGCAGCTACTTTGGACTCTATTTTGAAACAAGTACAGACTAACAGCGGGCGGGTTTCGTATATATAACAATATAATAGGTTTTTTTTAAATAAAATTACAAAGAAACACACGAACTTCGCCCGCAACACCAGTGATGTACCTTGCGTGTTGTTATCTTGGGGTATAAGTGCCATTTACTCTATAATTTTAGTGGTTACATTTCCTTCAAATCGGAATGCAATATTAGTGCTTCTTCTTCAATTTAAGAGCCTAGCTCTTGTCGGTGGAGCAATCGCCAATGTTCTCTATTTTCAGCTTTCCATTTTACCTCCTGATACGACTTGATCCCTACCCTCTTCTTCACTTGTTCCTCAAAGCTTCGTCTAGGTTCTCCCCTTCCTCGTTTTCCTTTATTATTGCTTTCATTTCATTTCATTTACGTACCTGTGGTATAGTTGCACAAAAATATTTGTACTTTGATAACTAATCGATTTAATGGTTTATTGCGAATAACTTTATTTGCAATAAACCATTGAATTGAATAAATGGACAAATACTGAACTTAAAAAAATCTGAACTTAATTAAAAAAACAAAGTTGTGTGAAAAACAGTAGTAATCAATTGCATGTTCAAGCGTAATAAAAACAGTGTGCGTAAATTACAAGTTGTCGTACTACTAGACAGGTCGTATTGCGATAGACTTACAAGAGTTATGGTTACATTTAAAAAAATAAGTCTTTATATGTTGAGCACTATGTTTTTTTGTCCGACACTCGAACCACTGGAGCACAGAGACGTCGTCGTGTCTTAATATTTATTCATTTTCAGTAAGTATGTTCTATGTTGTTAACTTATTTGTGTATTTATTATATTTATATATTATATTTAAGTACTATGTTTATAATATTGTTACCCGATTATGCGATGCAAAGGAAAGTAATGTGTTTAGCAGTCTATGTAAATATGAAAACGATAGATATGTCTATGTGAACACTGTCTCTTATGATACAGGTTATCCTAGTTTGAGAGGCAGGGCTCACGATATCTGTATATAGACTACTGCAATGTGGTTTAGCATTTTGTTTATCAGTGTATACTAATGTATGTTTCTTTGTGACAGTAAATTATTATAAAATAATAATAATTTTATCAATTATTATTAATAAATGTATGTTTCTTACTTTGTGGCACTCTACAGGTAAACGCCTGGGCTGAATTTGATGATTCTTACGTCAATCTTTGTTATTTTGCGAGTATCACCAAAGACATGGCCACCAGACGCCATATTGTGAAAAAAAAACAAAAGTTGACGAACTATGTTAAGTGGGGTATCATTGAATAGGTATTTGAAAATCATTTTTAGGTTTATCTTAGCATTCTTCATTTCGAATAACCGTTTAGGATCTATAACGCTTTAAAGTTGGTTAGCAACTATTCTTACTGAAATATTCAAAACTTATAATAAAAATACAGATCTCTTAGATATTTTATCTAAGTGTAAAATAAAAAGTTAGTTTAAAAGTTAAAAAATACCGGGTGAATAGAAAATAAAAACTAGACGTAAGGAACATAGCGGTTTTTTCTTTTTAATTCACTTTTTTCACACTTACCTATGTTTATCATTACATGTTTTAATTTCTCCTCTCGTACAGCTGGAAGAGATTTTAGAAATAAGCAGTAACTTTGTGCTCTATAATAAGTTTATACTCTATGTCATGTTCTCTTTTTTGTTTAATTTGTACATAAATAAATAAATAGCGCGGTCTAATTCCAAATTAGCAGAGCTTGTACTATGGGTACAAGATAATGACTAAAGTACTTACATATATTTTGTAAATTAAATAGATACCTACTTATTCATTCGTCGCCAACCCATATTCGTTTAAATACCATATAAGTAGAAGGAATTTTTTTGGATAGAGTCTCTGTCATCAGGGACCTGGGGGTACTTTTCGATACATCTCTCTCCTTCCGCGAACATATAGATAAGGTCGTAAGTAATGCTAAAAAAATGCTTGGTTTTATAATACGTATGTCCAAACCTTTTCGTAACAGCAGTAGCACTATTCTGCTCTATATTGCCTTGGTAAGGAGTTCCTTAGAATACTGCTCCTCAATTTGGTCTCCCTATTATGTAACATACAAAACGAGCCTGGATAGATTCAACGTCATCCGCATACGTTGAATCTGTCCAGGCTCGTTTTGTAAGATATTTATGTATAAAATGTGGTATAAGGTAAAGAATTCCAGACTATAATGACCGATTAAAGCACTTCAATGTTAAGTTTAAAAGAAAGACGAAATAATTCTAACTTACTAGTGCTTCATAAAATATAAATGGCCTCATGGATGCACAATTAATTAGATAATAATTTTAAATTTAGACTCAGTCTGCGCAGTAAATGTCATCATCGTATTTTTGAAATTCCAACATCTACTTTGAATACCACACTTAACAGTCCTCTAACACGGATGGCAAGGCTGTTTAATGAAAGGTCCATTGTAATGGATAACCCTATTGATTAATTTTTGAATGAAATTCGGTTCATACAGACACGCCCTATTTAAACAAAGCAATTTAAGATTAATATAGTTTGTTATACATATATGATTATTATCCGTAATACCTACTTTAAAGTCTCAGTACTTATAGTCTCTGTTCTGTGTTCAGTTTTAAATGTCATGCATACCTGTTATTTGTATGATTGCTAATAATTCCACCTTACTGTTATTATTGTCCTATCTCTTAAGCGATTGTATTGTTGGTGTGCTTAATATAAATAAATAAATACTGTGACAGAAAAAATTGTTCTCAGGTAGTTTAATTAATAAGTTCTTCACAAATTGATTAGGTAGTTGATAATATGTACAGACGCCAGTAGGTCAAGCTACCCAAAACTGTCAATTTTTCCCAATTGAAAATGAACCTTATCACTTTGTATTACAGTTGAAAATCTACCTAGACAGATTTAGGTAGCTTGATGTGCTGGCCTCTGTATTTTAAGATAATCTTTCACTAAAAAGTTGAAAGTAGATTACGATACAACACAATATAATCTTTACATACATACACTCACGCCTTTTTCCCATAGGGGTAGGCAGAAACTAAAGAACGGCACTTGCTACGATTCTTGCATACTTCTTTCGCTTCGACCACATTCATACATCTTGTCATACGTATACGCCGGTTGCGAGTACTACGCACCTGACCTTTTTGAAGAACCTCACCAATAAGGTCGGTATAAGTTTTTCTAGGGCGTCCCCTCTCGGCGGTTCCACTGACATTCGCCATATAAATCCTTTTTGTTAGTCGCCTTTCATCCATTCTCTCGACATGCCCAAACCATCTCAGCATATTCTTCTCAATTCTCGTCACTACATCGTCTTTTAAGCCGCAACGTTCTCTTATCACACTATTTCTCAATCTGTCATTCCGAGTTACACCGCACATACTTCGCAGGGAACGCATTTCTACAGCATTTATTCTACTTTCATGTTTCTTCTGCCATACCCAACTTTCACTTCCATACATAAGTGTACACACCATTGTGGATAGCCATCCGTGCCTTTTTTGACACCGACTGGTTAGCTACAACCGCATGTATAGCACCATTCACTTTATTTCCCGCATTTACTCTTCTTTCCACATCCGCATCAATCTTACCATCCCTTGTAAACATACTTCCCAAATAAACAAATTCATTCACTTGCTCTATACTCTTACCTTCAATCTTTATATCGCACACACATACATCTTCATCTCTTTCAAAAACCATAACTTTCGTCTTACTTACATTTATTTTCATTCCCTTCAACTTACATGCTCCATTCATTACTGTTACCATGTCTTGCATTTCTTCTGCCGACGATGCAAGTAAAACTTGATCATCAGCATAGAGAAGGCATTTCACAGGTAGCTCATTCATTCTTAGTCCACAATCATTTTCTTTCAAATCTGTCAGACAACTATCCATGTATAGGTTCAACAGCCAAGGCGACGCTACACATCCCTGTCTGACACCTCTAGAAATGCCAAACCATTCCGTGTAGGCCCCATTTAAACTTTTTTTTTTTTTTTTTTTCCTCTGTGGAACTCCTCATGGACTGCCGCCGTCTGGGGAGACGACGGGGTGTGTCGGACTCCGCCCAAAGTGGACGACCTACCGACTAAAACCACAGGAGGTGTTCGCCTCACCACCATTTGTCGGGAACGCGGGAACCAGTTGTTATTCCTCCGCGAACCCGACGGTGGCGGGCCGCCTAGCGCGGCCCCCTATTCTCTATCGGGAGAGTGCGTTGCGCTCTCTCCTCTCCTGCCAATCCACATGAGTGGGGCGCGGGAACACCTGCCGCGCCGCCTGCTCGGGCCTTGTGAGGGGCGACAGACTTCCCCAAATCTGTCGCCCGGCCCCCCTCTATGGTGGTTGGAACAGGGCATTATCTGCCCTGTTCCTTCGCCCGGTGCGTCGAGCACGGATTGGCAGGGAGGAGCTACTCTCCCTTTCTCTTTCTTGGGCCTCCTTCTGGGACATTACGTCTTCACAGAAGGAGACCATCGCCTGCCAGGCGTCAGGGCTCCGGACCATCTCGCTGACAATGGCCGGGAGCGAGAGATCTTCTCCTACTTCAGTGATGAGGACACGGCGCCGTCCCACCCAAGCGGTACACTCCTGCAGCGTATGCTGCGCCGTATTCTCGAGGCAATCCTCACAATGATGACACCGGGCGTCCGGCTCCCTCCCGGCGACGCGGCATAGATACTTGCCGAAGCAACCATGCTCCGACAGCACCTGCGTCAGCCGGAAGGTCAGCACGCCGTGACGCCTGCTTAACCACTCCGACAGAATAGGTCGGATTGCCTCCACTGTCCTGACGCCTGCCCCTGGCCGGCTCAGTCGCTCGGACCAAATCTCAACTGCCGCTAGGCGCAGCAAGTCATGCCGCTGCTCCAGCTCCCTCTGAACGGGCCACTCTCCACGCGCGCGGGCCTCCTTGCGCCATGTATAGAGTGACGCAAGGACCCGCGCATCCAGGTCCCAAGGGAGCGAGCCCGCCAGCACGCAAGCCGCTTCTGTCGAAACCGTGCGATACCCGCGGATAACTCGCACGGATATCGCACGCTGCGGCCTCCTGAGCAGTGCTGCGCCTTTCGCCGTGATTTCGGTGGCCCACACAGGGGCCCCATAGAGGGCCATCGCACGGATGACCCCCAAGTAAAGCCGCCTGCAGTTGACCTTTGGGCCACCGAGGTTCGGCAGCAGTTGTCCAAGCGCACCGGCCGCGCCTAACAGGCGTGGGGAGGCCCCATTTAACCTGACACAAGCACTGGAATCCTTATACAGGGATCTCAGAGCCTGCACCAAGTGTCCGTCCACTCCATACATAGATAGTGTCGACCACAATTCTTCCCTCCACACACTCACAAAAGTCATACCTACACTACGTTTTGCTAATACTGGTCTGAATAATCTTTTGTATACTGAAAAATAATCATGGGAACCGTCTTGGAATAACTTACTTATTCATCTCCGTTGATTACAGACAACATTCTAAATTAAAATCCGACAGCATTAAAAATGATAAAGCTGCTACAGAAACGGAATGACGTAAAGACCAATTCTATAACGTCTTGGGATTAGAGATATCTTTCGCGTTCCCTTGTAATGAGCAATACATCTTTTGATCCAATACTGTTTCTGAATTTACTTTAAGGCAACGTTCTTAAACGTAATCCACGTTTTCGTCGACCCAGTAAACATAACGCGGTAATGATATTAGTTCCATCCATTTTTGTGAGACTCCAAGCATCAATCTCTTATCTATTAAATAGGAACTTGTCCCACTGCTAGCGATTGTTACTTCTTTCAATTGAGAAATATCTTCGATCGAGTCGCATTCAGTTGTTCATTTTTTGCCGCGTAACATTCAAGGAAGATGTAAGGAAATTAATTTAGTTATCTTTCAAGACACATAGGTATTTTAAAACAACACAAATATTCAACGTTTATATTTGTTTTATGTATGCTTAGGAAACCTGCATACCTTAGAGATTTTTCTCGACGGTTTGCGAAGTCTGCCAACCCGTACTAGGCCAGCGTGGTGGACTATAGCCTAATCCCTCTCATTCTGAGAAGAGACCCGTGCCCAGCAGTGGGACAGTGTATGGGTTGATGATGGGAGTTCTTAAACATGTGAAGTTTTAATTTTCTCTGTAGTCGTCTTGGTGCTCCAGATATTCATAGAAGACTTATCTGGAAGTAATTACATGGAAGATAAAGGAATTTTACAGTTTGGAAAGCCGTTTGGAAAGCTAATTCACAAGCACTTCTGAATTAGCCATAGTACCTACCTTTGAATTTAATTGTTCGGACACGTTTCTTTATTTGTCGTACGGCCACAAGAATTAAGTTTCACTATCTTAACAAAATACGCTCAATTTTTTTATCGATTGTTTCACTCGCTGCTCGCTTGCAGTGGGACAATACAATTACGTTGCAAGGAGTACACCACTATGCTATCTACTATCTAGCTAATAAACCGGGGTTCACTGGGTAAGATTGGATCGCACATAACGACTGGATTTGCACGCTTATAGCAACTAGGCTTAGGCAGTTTGATCTCCGTCTGATTGGGGCATTCTAGACAGAGCGGTTACTTAGAACGTCTGGGCGGTAGAATGTACCTAGGCGTAAGCTATTGCTACTAGATGAAAGTCCTTCATTTATAGAGTTGGTATTAATTCCTTGTTTTTTTTTTAAATCTTTGATACTTTACATTTGAAGGACGTGGTTTTTAGTCGATTATGTGGTTGATATACTCGCTGCTTCACCTGGTGGCGGATCATCAGTATTTTCCGCATTATAAAAAAAGGGTTGCCACTATGGTTTTATCACAGTTACGAATTTACAAACGCAAAGGTTTTGGTGAGCAAGGTTGCCAGTATTCCACGAGGAACGTTGTGTTGACAGTAAAGTTGAAACTGTCAACCCAACTATTCCTCTTTCGTTTAACAGGCTCGGCAACGCGCAAGTGACACCCTTGGAGTTGCAAGCGTCTATAGGCTACGGTAACCACTTACCATCAGGTGGACAGTATGCTTGTTTGCCAGTTCAATTATTTTTTCTTAGTATAAAAAAAATAATTGAACTTATATTATAACTCACATTATATACTAGACGACCAGACGTACAAAATTTCACCAAACCTAACTTTTTCCTTTTTGCTCAGCTTATAAGCGTCATAGTCTACGATATAGGTATAGGTCGTAGGGTATGTAACATTACTTACACACAAAATAATTGGGCTTATTCCTTAAAAATTGGGCTTTCAAATGCAAACAGATTTTTATCAAAACCGACTGGTACTTTCAAAGATTAGTGCGTTCAAATAAACGAACAAAAAACTCTTTAGCCTTATTTTTTTACTACTTGTAAAACACTAGTAACCTCACATGACTATATAACTAACATCATAAACACAACTTTTGTTTACTGTTGTACAAGAAGAACAATGTTGTACATTATTGTGAATAAATATAAATGTAGGTACTCGTAAATCCCATTTGTTAACCGGGCTTGAGACGAAAAGCCTGAGAGGCTGGTTTAACAAATAATGAGTACCTACGATATGTTTTGGTATTGTTGTTCAATTAACTGCCAGGTATTGAACAAATGTGCGTATCTGTACTAGATATATAAAATCGTGTGTGTGTGTGGAACTCAATGTGTAGATTTGTGAATCAGAACACGAATTGGAGGGAATCCCAAAACTTTGATTATGGGTCGTAGGTATTCTTCTTTGTGACGTGCGTGCGTGATAGAAATTTTGAAATGTATGTAATTCTACATTGATTAAGGTAAATGGTAGAATTTATATAGCGAATCTTAAGTAATTAGAAATTGTATAACGAATTAATTTAATATTTTATAGAAACACTCAATAATAATCAATCAAAAAAATCTATCAATAATCAAAATATTTTGATTATGATCAAACCCAAGAGTTTCTGGTCGGCAGGTAGGCTGGGGACTATTAGACTTTAGTCAAATGGTCGTAAGCGCGATTGCAACGCTGCAGTTCGTAGGTTAGATTCCCAGATCGAGCAAAGCGTTGTTCGGTTTTTCTATGAAATTCTCAGTAGCAGTTTGGAGTTTTGTAAATTTGTACCTGGTTAGGACACAATTTAAACAATAAGAAACATCGCACATACATTTTCCAACTTTCGTGTGTAAAAAACCTTTCCAGGCCCTGTTGTCTTTTTCTGGTAGTCTGTTCTATATTTTAATACTTATTTTAATAGTAGGTATCTAAGTAAAATATTCAGATTCGCTCCCTTATCTTTTTCGTTTAACTTTTCGTATGCTCTAACCTCTTGGGATGTTACTCAGACAAAAAAAAATACAAATCAGGTTTCGCAGCTAAAAATAATGATTATTTTCACCTCTTGGTGAACGGTTACCGTAGCCTATAGACGCTTACAACACCAGGGGTATCACTTGCGCGTTGCTGATCCTGTAAAACAAAAGAGGAATAGTTGGGTTGGCAGTATCAGGGTCAAACTCCTCACCACTACCAACACAACATTTTTTCGTGGAGCACTGGTAATCTTGCTCATCAATAGGAACACAACACAGCTCGAAACTGGGTTATTTCACTTCAATTCCTTCTATTTTTTAAGCACAGTGTGAAAAAAAATATACATAATAAAATATTCCATTACCCACTCCTACGCATTCTCTCTAGAGGAAATACTAATAACATTTTGTATATTGAGTTCATTTCTCTACGTTTTATGCTCAAAGGGGCTTGGTGATATTTGTTTTAAATTAGTTGTAGAGTACAAATTGCTTAAAAGTTTATGTTTAGATCAAACACCATACAGTTGAAACGAAATAAATGTCGGTGCGTGTTGCTGAAGTTAGCCACCGGTAAAGTCAAGTGATTTTACTTTTTTTTATCGAACGGATAATCCTCATGGATTATCCCCCTGGAGAAGTGACAAGGTAGCACAGACAGGGTAAGATGTCGGAGTCGTACCGACACAAAACCTTAACTTGTCCTATAGTCATGGCCATGGGCTACGTGAAATTCGCCACGACCATGACTGGCTGTGATCCAGCTATTGCAGGACTCCTTCAACCGACAAGGCCTTACCTCATATTTTAATCGAAGCCGCCTATTTCGGAATTGAATTTGATCAAAGACACTTGCACGTGATTATGATCAAAGATCACAAAAAGTTATTTTGATCAAAAATTTCGAGGCGAGAAACTGGCAAGTTTGCCCTAAGCCCAGCCCTAGTGGTATATTATGCTAACTTATTGTATGCTATGCAATGGACCATTCCAATAACCTAATTCATCTTTCTTTTCAGATCGTGTAACTCGGAAGCCATGTGTTACTTCAGCATAATAGTGATTATATTCGAAAGTTTCGTGTTGTGAAGTGGCCGTGAGTTCTCCGATATGCATTGGAGACGTGAAATTCAACTGTTGCTGCTGTTTACCCACTTATCTGGAATTATTTTGGGTGAGTACTTCTGCACATAGTAATGGAATTCAAACTCTTATAAGTCTGTCTTCTGGAACTATGCTTAGTTGACATAGTACCTAATTAATCACGTCGACGAAGTGATAAAATAATATTCGGTGAAAAAATTTTTTTTAGGATTAGTTTTTTTCGTATATCCCTTTGTAAGTACAGGATATCGTTCGATAGACCTATCGAGCTGTTCAAATATATTGCGGTGTTAAAACCTTTTTCAATTCACGAATCCGTTTGAAAAATATAAAGCTGTAAAGTGCTAATTTTTGTTAGAGATACCTAAATGGCCCCTAGAGCCAGCTAAATGGTTATTTTTGACTATGTGAAAAAAATCACAGCGGTAGTATAATTAATTAAGTTAAAAGGAAAACTATCACAGTTAAGTAGGCTATACAAATTCATTTAGAATACGTTGCCCCCACTCGGTATTTTTCTGTCATCGGTATTTACAAATACAAGTTTTACATACCCTCCAAAACAAACACCGTAACCCGGAACAAATACCTGTAGGCCTGGATATAAATATTTGTTCTGCTGGAATCGCTCCGCCCAAATGTCTTGTCACAACTGTCCTATGTCATGGCGTACAAATATGGTGTTTATAATAACTACGCAGGTCAAACAATCTACAAGTTACAAGGTTAGTTCGGGATCAGTCTGAGGGTGGATGATCATTTTTTACACATCGAAGCCTCGAGCTTTAGAGAGCACCTAAAGCCGTTGGTTTCGGTTCGACAATCGTTATTGGTAGTCACAGCCCAAAAACCCTGACAACCAATCTTTTCTCTGGATATAAGCATTATCCAGAAATCAATTTGTAAAGGTATGAGGGTAAACGCTTGGAGGAGGATGGTGAGGATGATCTTTAAGCTGTTATTATGACGTAATCACATTATAAAATACAAATCTAATAGGTACAGCCAGCCACGAAAGTTACTGAATACGATGCAATTTTTAAAACGCTTTAACATTTTTTATTATCTGGCAATTACTGACCCGAGAAGGTAGCACGATATTATAAAATACAAATCTAATAGGTACAGCCAGCCACGAAAGTCACTGAATACGATGCAATTTTTAAAACGCTTTAACATTTTTTATTATCTAGCAATTACTGACCCAAGAAGGTAGCACGATTTCTTTGTCTATAAGATAATTACAAGCTTTACCTTAAGAATTTAGTAAAAAGTTTTGGTGTAGTGATGTTTTCAAAATTTAGTTGTGTTCAGCAACTTTAGTTGGTGACTGTACAATCATTCTATTGTATCTATTGATGACAAACACACACAAACGTTTAAGCCGCCTGATGGTAAGTTACAACCGACAACAACAGCATATAAGCTTAGTGTACTACTCTGTGTATTACAGCACAGCCAGGGGAATTACTTGCGCGATTGTCTTAAGACCCCAGTTGTTAAGCCTCATTTGTCCAGTTACTACTTACACTACCCTCCGAACCGTAATACAATACGATTAACACATTATTGCTTTGTGGCATAATATCGATATTTCCAGTGAATATACTAAAATACTTAGAAAAAAAGTTGTAAGTCTCAGAGGCTGAATAAAAGAACACTAACTTTAGTGTAATAAAATTAATCTTGATAAAGTTGTTCTTTAATAAAACGCTTCGTTTATATAACTTTCACATAACCCATACAATAATCGTTTTAATATTACTCAGTTACTCATTCAATTTAATATTATTTAATTACTCATTTTATGTCATACGCAGCTCCGACTACTTAATTGTAAAACTGCATCAACAGCTTTATGATTGGTTACAAGAGTTGATTTTAAAATTAATATATTAAACAGAATACAAACAAAGCGGGGATCTGACACTAGTGATTAAATAATTATATTAATTATTGTTAGCGTAATACTCTTTTGTGAGTTATATTCACAAAAGAGTATTTACTCTCTATTCCATCTTTTTGATAAAAAATAAATAAAAAATAAGCAGAAAGAACAATCGAATACAGACATTCAAAAAATATTAAAATACAATGTTAAACGGCCTCCAACGAGATGGACGAGCGACCTGCTAAAGGTCGCTGGAAGTTGTTGGATGAAAGCGGCCTATGGAGGAGGCCTTTGTTCAGCAATGGACCTGAGATGATGATGGTAATTATAATATTTCTCCTCAGCAAAGAAGTCGTTTTATTTTTAGCTCGTTTTGTGATTGACTTTGGGACCACTGCTGCACTGGTCCTGGATTTCAACCGCGCATGATACAAATATTTGTGTAACCGAGTAGGTACTTGTACCAGGTCTGGGTGCTTGTATGTGTGAGAATTTGTACATGTAGTACATGTATTCACGATACGGGAAATTATATTAGAGTGTATGTAGAGATATAATTATGTTTTATGTAGAATAACAATATACGGAACTCGATAGCAATAACCTGACAACCAGTCTATCCTCAGGGTTTCGGTATTACCCAAAAAAATTGGGTTGCGAAGGTCTGATGGCAGTCGCTTCGTGTAAAATACTGATATTCAGCCGTATCTGGTTAGACTGGAAGCCGACGCCAAATATAGTTGGGTAAAGGCTCGAAGAAAGAAGAAGAGTGTACGCAACTTTCTCAACTACTTAATCAAAGCTACGAAGTTCTATTAGTAACATTTTACCGAAGTTTCAATAAGTAGGTACTCATTAGGTGCCTGTTAACTGCACGTATGGGTCCTATTAGATACTACAACACGATTAATCGCAGCTTAGGCTAGACGGACGAAGCAACAATTACTATATAGCTAGATCATAATTATAGCATCCCGTAGTTTCCAGGACGCAATTAATAAAGTAATTCAATTATACCTAAACCAATTTCCGGGGTTTGGTTGTTACTCACCATGTTATCATACCACCACGCCTATATTCAGAAATACACCTACAGTTCACTTTTATGTTTGTCTAACATAATAGCTAATCGGATTTTAAGAGCACACTAAAATTAGCTTAATAGAAAAATACACCTACATAATTAATATAGCAGTGATTGCCTAGTGATATGACCATTGGATTGCCAAGTCGAAGGTCTCAAGTTTGACTCCAAGGCACGTACATCTGACTTTTCGAAATCATGTGCGTATTAATAATGAATTATCACTCGCTTAAACGGTGAAGGAAAATATCGTTAGGAAACCTGCATGCCTGAGAGATTTTCTCGTGTGTGAAGTCTGCCAACCCCCACTAGGCCTGCGTGGTGGACTATAGCCTAATCCCTCTCATTCTGGGAGGAGATCAGTGCCCAGTTGATGATGACGTAATTAAGCGGTTATTGTCTGTGTAACCGACACGACCAATGACGTCAATATAAATAGTGTGGGTGGGGGCCATCAATCTTAACTTCTTCTTAACAATTTGTAGCCAAAACACGCCTTCTTCATCCTCATTTCTCAGAAAAAATAAGTGTGGTTTTTAGTCTGTACGAGTCTGACATACCCTGGCGCTTCGCGGATGATCCATGAGGATTTCCCGTAGGTACCTACTATGAAATAAATGGTATGCAGGCAGCTAACGACATCTAAAAGTTGAATATGATCCGAATCATGTCTACCCAAACTTTATTGATGTTTTCAAGAACTATAAAGCCTTCGAAAAGAAAACAGTTGCCGATTCGGGATAAATAGTTGTAATCCTCGGCGAAACTTTAATTTTTCGTCCAAGTACAATAAACATAGTACAAATAGGCAGGGAGACAAACAACATCATCAAAGTGTTCACGTTTGTCCGTCGACAAACTTGACACTCACGTCCATGCAAACTTCGTCGAGGTCTAATAAAATGTACTCGTAGGTATATCTACAATGTTAGTGGACTTGGAACTTGTCTGAAATATATTAATAATTAGAGACTTTAGCGACTGTAAGATTTATTCATTCATCTTATATGTATACAAAAATCAATTGCTGTTCGTTAGTCTCGCCAAAACTCAAAAACGGCCGAACCGATTTCCTTGAACATTTTTGCGTTTGTTTGAGTGGGCCCCTGGTGGTTTAAATTCACTATTGGACCCGGTAGGTGGCGCTGTAATTGGGTTGCAGGTTTAGGGTATTGATACTTTATGCACAAAAAATGTACAGAGATGGACTTAATGTCGTAGGCCTTTTTTACCAGTAGAGCATAAGACACAGAGACAATTATAGTTATATCGAAAGACATAAAAATACCTACCAAAAATATACATATAGCTTCAGATTATTTGGATGATATAATATTCTGCTCATCTCATATCTTCCTCATTAGTGCTTTCGACCACTTGTCGTAAGCACAACTGCTACGCTAGAGGTCTTGGGTTCGAATTCCAGGTAGATGTTTTCTTATACAAAAATAACTTTTTAAATTGGTTACCAAGCGAAGTATTCGTAACACACTTAAACAATTAACCTGTTATTCATAAAAACTTAAAACGCTCTATAAACCTATTTTAGTTAAAATATGTTTTGTCCCTTTCTTTTATCTTCATGTTGAATTTTGAAAGAAAGGGACAAAACATATTTTTACTAAAATAGATTTATAGAGCGTAGATGTTGAGAGAATTAGGCTGAATATGCGTAAATGATATTTACCCTCTGGATATTATTCTAAACTTAGGATTCATAATAGAACAGCTGTAGAATAAGAATGGTAAGTACCCACAGTCTAAACAGAAGACTCGTTTGCATCCGCGCTGAGGGTTACACTAATGAAGCAAATAAATTATGTAACAGGTTTTATCATTTAGCAGGCAGACAACCGGTTGTCTAGACTCAGACGGCGACTCTGAACCTGAGACGACCCTCTTTATAGCATAATTAATAATCTTTGTGAAAAAAGCAGTGATAGCCTAGTATTGGGGATGCGTGATGGTTATATCGGGCTCTCCGGCCAGGTGGCCAGCATACCGACTAAAATCACTACCACTACCACCTTCCGCAAAGTGGTGGGACCACGGGAATCGCTCTCGCATGATCCGCAATCCCACCGCGGACGTCCATTGATGGACCCTCCCGAAGGACCAAGTGCAATGGGCGACTGACAACTGAGATTACCCTTTACAACCACACAAACTTTACCTCTTTATAATATTAGTAGGTATTAATAAACAATACACAGATAACAATAATTACCAGTTGTCAATATTATTTTTAAATAATTGTCAAAACACTAGAAAGGAAGATAGAAATGACGTTTATATGGCCAACATGAATGAAAAATTTTAGTTAACTAATTATTAAACAATAAAATCAACCAACACGTATCACTAATTAATATCTATACTCGTACATAATCTACATAAGGTTCAAGTTGAACAAGTGAAACTGTAAAACAGTGAACATGATTTCAGGATTGTTTCGGAGCAGACGTAGAAAGCAAATTAATTACTAAACTTCTCTCCTAACCCCACGGAATGAGAAGCATTTTTCTCTTTTACGGCAAAAGTTTGAGAACATCGATGGAAGTGTTGGAACTATTTGTGATATCATTATAGTACGCCCAAGTTCTGCCACACTGTTGTAATAATTCAGTACTCACATGCCTGTAGTGTCAAGTTGTCCCTACCTACATTATGTAAGAGCACCACGCGTGCATCTAAACCAGCTTCCTGGGAACTCTGTAAACTTACATGAAATTATAAACGGGTTGTCAAATATTGATCAGTGTGTCATTTGGGTTATATTATTTAAAGCCTTTAATGAAACTGTCAATTGAGAATCATTATCGACTCATTTTAAAGTCCCACTACTTGGTAATAATCGAGACTTCAAGAGTGAGAGGGAATGGGTATAGGCCCACCACGCTGGTCTAATGCGGGTTGCCAAAACGTCACACGACTTCTCTCTGGTATGCAGGGTTCCTCAAGATTATTTCTTTCGTTTTTAAGCAAGTCGATCAATTTATCAATGATGAAAATGTACATAATTCGCAAATTTCAAAGGTAAATAATTTTAGTTGCTTTAATCCTTTGTTTTGTGTTTGATACAAAGTCATATTTTACTACAAAAAAGTAAGAGAATAAATAAAAAAATATTCAACGGCCGCCAAAATATTCCAGTAGCTACTAATTGTTATTATTTGCAGTTACTAGATATTAGTTCGTCTAACCATCCGTTCAATTTGACTGACGTAGCACATCAACTTTTTTTTTGTTGCGAGGAGGAAACCTTCAAAAGGCTGCCACCCTAACTGCACTAAACCCCCCGGTGGCCATCTTCTGCACAATATTGGGGGGCTCCGGGAACAAACGTATTCTTCTGGAACCCTTCCTGTGTCACCCCTATTAAGGCGTTCCAAGGCGGACTTAGCTTCCCTATCCCACCAATGTAATCGTATTTACTAACATACCTTATCAATCAGTAATATCTTTTGAGTACCTAGTTCAAATCACCATCTTCAACGTACAGGCGGAACTTCAAGAGCCAATGACGTAACAATGTTCCCAACATTATCGAATTTTGAGTTCTTATGTGTTTCCGCTAGAACTTTGTCTGGGGTGGGTGGTGATAAAATTACGCTCAATTTGTCCCCCGGGGACTGGCCATTTGCAACAGCCGCGCACTGCTTGCTGGGGAGTTTTCGGCGAATCTTTACCACCGAAAATAGGAATGAAACCTGTCTTTAAAGTAGCTTCTTGAGCTCTTGAAGAGTCTCGCTTGTCTCGTTCTTTAGTGACAGGAAAATAATTGACATCAGAAAACGTTAAGCCGACCTTGTTTTTTTTAATTAGCTTTTTTATAATGACTGTCTCATTGTTGTAGTGGATGCTAGCATGGCTGCTGCGTGTGGAATTGTTGTGGAATATAATAGACAAACCTAAACCCTTAACTTGTAAGGCTTAAGTTTGAACTTAAGTGTTTGTGTTTGTCTGGGTGTTTCATATGTATTATAAGTATATATTTACAAAAAAAAAGTATATTTAACTATTTATATCCATTGTCTAGTACAAGCTCTGCTTAGTTTTTTTTATTATTTAGTAATAATTATCTATATTCACAGTAATATAACATACTTAAAATAAAACTACTTTTTACGGATTTTATCGCGTATATTGATATTATTAATCCCGACGTTTCGGACCCTTTACAGCGTCCATGGTCACGGGTAGACTGAGGTGGTGGGCGTCTTGATGATATAATTACTGACAGCTACCCTACATTTTTTATTGTTACATGATCAATGACATTTATTACTAATTATTAATTAAAACTAGATGGAGCCGGCATTTCCTAGCTGACGACCTCTGAGAAGAAACGCCGAAACAAACTCAGAGAATCATGGTCTCTTTTAAAGTAAAAATATTCAATGATCATGTTTTAGTTGTTAATGATATTTGAATTTTTGAATGTAAGGAGTTGAGATGATCTAGAAATGCTGTTACTTTGTTAGATGGTAATATGGTGAAAGTATCATCTACATATCGCCATCTATATTACCATCTAACAAAGTAACAGCATTTCTAGATCATCTCAACTCCTTACATTCAAAAATTCAATTTACTATGGAGTCAGAGGCTAATAACTCTTTACCTTTCTTAGATGTTTTAGTAATTCGTAATCATAACAACACCTTGAGTCATACTGTGTATCGAAAGAAAACCCATACAGACAAATACCTAAATGGTGAATCGCACCACCACCCAACACAGTTATCTACCGTCGGTAAATCTTTGTTTCAGAGAGCACATGGGATCTGTGATGAGCAACACCTGGCTGCTGAGCTTCAACATGTCAAGCAAGTCCTGCATGACAACAAGCTCCGAATACCGCGCCCTTGCCACAGAAACCGTGTGAAACGTGCCACAGTTGAGCGCTTACCTGCCGTACTACCATATGTTAGAGGAGTCACCGACAAAATTGGCTACATCTTGAAGCGTGCTTCAATTAAAACATACTTCAAGCCGCTGAAGAAGATCAGTCAGTTCTTACCATCTGTCAAGTGCCATATACCTCTACAAGATGCGGGCGTATACAAGCTTGATTGTGATTGCGGTCTCTCATATATAGGCCAAACTAGAAGAAGCATAGGGACCCGCGTAAAAGAACACATCGCCGATGTCAAACACCGCCGTTCCAAGAAGTCAGCAGTTTGTGAACATACTCTTGACAAGGCCCAGCATTATATCAGATTTGATAAACCACAAATACTTGCGAAGGAAAGTCGATACCTACCCAGGATGATTCGTGATGCTATTGAAATTAAAAAACATCCAAATTTCAATAGAGAAGATGGCTGGGTCTTACCACCTGCTTGGAATCCTGTTATAGATTCTATTAAACCAAAATCCAGGCCTACAACTGCAAGACCAAAGGATACTGTGAGCTCGTTCTGCGTGAATCGGATTGCCAATAATTAACAACTAAAACATGATCATTGAATATTTTTACTTTAAAAGAGACCATGATTCTCTGAGTTTGTTTCGGCGTTTCTTCTCAGAGGTCGTCAGCTAGGAAATGCCGGCTCCATCTAGTTTTAATTAATAATTAGTAATAAATGTCATTGATCATGTAACAATAAAAAATGTAGGGTAGCTGTCAGTAATTATATCATCAAGACGCCCACCACCTCAGTCTACCCGTGACCATGGACGCTGTAAAGGGTCCGAAACGTCGGGATTAATAATATCAATATACGCGATAAAATCCGTAAAAAGTAGTTTTATTTCAATGTATAATATTCGCGTAAATGTCAGAAATCAATATAACATACTTAATTACAATAATTTATAATATTACACTACACTATCAGGTACTAAACCCTAATTAATCGGTGACAGTTAGGCTCAATGACAGTATAATATGACTTATGGATTAAATTGATTTAAAAGTAAGAACTAAATAAAAATGGATGAATTTGTCTACCATTTCTGAACTTCTGAATATATTTATAATGTACCAAATTACTATAAGACGATATAAAACTATCATCGAATAACTCCATGTCACCGATTAGCCAAGGTTTGCCCTATACCTATACAGAAATGATAAAAAAAACTTTATTTTTACCGAAACATTTTAATTTTATAAAGTGTAGGTTAACACAGATTTGTTTAATATGTCTGACTTCTAAGCTAAGATTAAACTTGTATTAAGTTTGTCAGGGCTCTCTAAATTAAAACCAATTTTTCTGGAGCAATATAGTGTACATAATTATATTTCATAAGTACAGAGGCCAGTACATCAAAGTACCCCAATCGGTCAAATTTCTTTGATAGATTTTCAACTTTAACACAAAACGATAAGGTTTATTTTCAATTGAGAAAATTTGACAGTTTTGGATACCTTGAGCTGCTGGCGTCTGTACATCAAACTTTAATATTTTTTATAAAGATTTTAATCAAATAAAGTTAGAGAAAAAACCTTGCAGAAAATGAATAGGTACCAGAGAAATATTATTTCAAAATAGTTATTAGTTACTTTTTAAATTTTAGCCATCTAATATTATAATATGTGAAAGATTCTAACTCTTTTACGCTAAAACGACTGAACGGATTTGGATGAAATTTCGCACGCAGACAAATTCGCGGGAAGGAGCTAGTCCCTACTAATATTATAAATGCGAAAGTAACTCTGTCTGTCTGTTAAGCTTTCACGCCTAAACCTTTTAACAGATTTTTATAAAATTTAGTACAAACATAGAAGAAGACTTGAAGAAGGACCAAGGCCTACCTTTTGTCTCAAAAATTCTATTAGGATGTGGAAGAAACCAAACGAAAAAACTACTTGTTGCGAGCTAGTGAACCGAAGTTTAACTCAGATTGTTACAATCTCTGACGGTTCAGATTAAAATTTTGCACATTATACTTCGAAGTTTGCCCGAAGCTCAAACATCAATTAATTATTTTAGCTCATCGATTAAATGTCCACCCATTATTTGCTAAGCAAAGTTTTTCACTGTGTTTTAGCAATGAACCAATAAAGTCTAAATTTCAACACGTCTGTCTAGATGTCAGGTACAGAAATTTTCTCTGTAAACACTATAGCCATATTTTCAGTCTGGTCATCCGATGAAGGAGAGTGGAAGGTGGGATAAGGTCATGAAGTAGCTTGGCACACCCTCCGTAATACGTCAATGTTTTTCAACTTTAATACAAAATAATAAGGTTTATGTTCAATTGAGAAAATTTGACAAGTTTGGATAGCAACAGCATTGATAGCCTAACAACAGTGATAGCCTAGTTGTATGACCATCGAACTGCCAAGTTGAAGGTCTCGAGTTCGAATCCAAGGCACGCACCTCGTGACTTTTCGAAATCATGTGCGTATTATTAATGAAAACATCGTGAGGAAATCTGCATGCCTTAGATAGGTATTTTCTTGACCGCGTGTGAAGTCTGCCAACTCGCATTGGGCAAGCGTGGTGGACAATAGCCTAACCTCATCCTGAGAGGAGACCCGTGCCCAGCAGTGGGACAGTACCTATATGGGTTTGTGATGATAAAATATATATCTACTTAAGTAGTCTTTGATTGTATTCCAGGAAAAAATAATTTTATTACATTCTCATATGCCTATCTACCATTTCTAGATGATAAGTGTATTTTATAATATCTTATAAAAACATAATAATATAAAAACTTCATTTCCCGCAAGAAACACATTTTGTATCGCCAAAAGGCATTTGTTCGAGGGCAGAGTATTTGTGTATGTGAGAATTTGTACACAAGAGAGTAAATCCTTGTGGAATAACGTTTTACTTACATGCATACATTTATATTCATCGACTCCTGAGTATAGGGAGAACATACAGAACGCCACTTGCTACGATTCTTGCTTCACTTCTTTTGCTACGTCCACATTCATACAACTGTCATACACGCGCCGTACTGCGCGCCTGAAACGTTTGAAGAACCTCACCAATAAGGTTGGTATATTAAAATTATGTATTATGTTTTCTAAGATATATATTTTAGTTTCCAAAACGCTCTATAGAATAGTGACAATACTTACAATATAATAATGACTTAGTAAAAAAAATGAACAATTACTTATTAACATTATGTTTTTAACGCATGCTTTGGACAAGAAAGAAGGTCATAGTCTACCTCCTTTCATAAAAACTTCTTTGGGATACGATTGAAACCACGGACAACAAATAATTTTAGGTTTTAATTCTCGAACAGATTTAGGATATCCTGACAACTAGACCATTAAAAAGTTTCGAAAATAAAATTGACACTTCTGAGAGTAAACTCGTATACGTCCCAAAAAGGCAACACATTTTAAACGACGCTGACGTTAGAGATCCAACTTTATCGAATCGAAAAGCGATTCACAAAAACCATTTTGACATTTGACAAAAAACCACTTAACTGTACTCGAAGCCTTCTGTCTGGAATAAAAATTGTGCGCCGGAGTATTCGAAAAAATTTTTTTAAATGTATTTTTAAAATGTGACTAACAGACAGACATACAGTTCCTATATCATTTATAACATCAGTAGGAAAGTAGAAATAGTGGGGTCTATATAGGGTGCTCATGAAAACAGATGTTTTAGAAAAATATTAGTGTACACAGCTTTTAGTTCATAACCTGAATCATTTTTAAACATTGTTAAGGGGAAGACTATCAAAATGAGACTCGGAAGAATATACTTTCAAAAATTATTTACTTTACAAGTTTTTGCTGCTTTTATCTGAAATTATGGTATTTTACACTAAACTTTTTCGGTTCTACTGACATTCACCATATAAATCCCTTTTGTTAGTCGCCTTTCATCCGTACTCTCGACATGCCCAAACCATCTCAGCATATTCTTTTAAGTCCTCGTCACTACATCGTCTCATTAAACCGCAACGTTCTCTTATCACACTATTTCTCAATCTGTTATTCTGAGTTAAACCGCACATACTTCGCAAGGAATGCATTTCTACACAATTCTACAATTTGCTTTTTCTAAAAAAATATTATGTATACAATATGTTGTCTCTTAGCCGTTGCATACATGTTACGTATATTATTATATCCACCGCAAATATGACGCAACTAGCACAACAACAATCCAATTTCAGTCACACTTTCTACTTACGTACTGAACAATGCATGGAATATATCAACATTTCATGTTTTAAAATTGTAAACGCATCATGATCAAAATTATGGTAAAGAGTGTCTCTTCTAAGCTAAAGACTTCTGTATTCGAAGTTTCTTGTTGTCATAAAACCGGGTAAAAACATCGAAAATATTCGTTGCGTTACATGATACGTAACAACTTTGTTTGCATGTTCGTATCACTATCATAGAACGCTGTATTCGTTGAACATGATCGCTACGGTTTGGTTCGTGGTACGTTTTGTATGGACGGTGTTGCAGAACTCGACATACCTAGATATTTTGGGGTCCCATGTAATTTCTTAATATTTTTCTTTAATGTTGCCACATTCTTACCAAAGACAAATTCTCATAAACATTTTAAGGAGTGAGCCATTAGTAAGCTGCTTATTGACTGAACTGACTTAGGAATTGAAGCTAGGACTACACGCTGAAGCAGCCGCGTCTATCTATAGTAGACCAATGAGGCAGTCTTCATAAAGACTTTTTAAAGTGCGAGTGTTTTTTTTGTTACTATTTATATGAGGCTGTAGTATCAAAGCAGTGATAGCCTAGTGGTGTAACCATTGGACTGCCAAGTCGAAGGTCTCGAGTTCGAACCCAAGGCACGCACCTCTGACTTTTCGAATTCATGTGCGTATTAATAAATTAATTATCACTCGCTTAAACGGTGAAGGAAAACATCGTGAGGAAACCTGCATACCTTAGAGATTTTTCTCGACGGTTTGTGAAGTCTGGCAACCCGCACTAGGCCAGCGTGGTGGACTATAGCCTAATCCCTCTCAATATGAGAGGAGACCCGTGCCCAGCAGTGGGACAGTATATGGGTTGATGATGATGTAGTATCATTGCGACCGTCTACTGTGATCGCCATTGGTTGAGTTCACAGGTAAACTCTGCGGCTATTATAAACTACAGGATTTGGTTAGGGGTGAACACCTTTATCTAGGCTTATGATTTTTTCCCTATATGAGCACTGAGCTCTTTAATTAGTTATGTGCATTTCCCCAGGTTAAGTGGCATTTCATCAGCCTCCTCACAACGGCAGGTACGCGTATCACTGCGTAGGTTTTAGTTGAAATAATAACCGTTTTGAATTGAAAATGTACGTAGGTACTATGTATGTATACGTCATATAGGTATTGCATTGTATTCCTAATATCAATCATTCAATGGTTTTTTCCTAAAATGTTTTCGTTCTTTAACATGTTCAAGTAGAAGAAAGGTACCTAAAATTAATGTCAAACAGAAATGATATATCATGATTGATGCTACATACAATTTCAGACGAAAATAATATTTGTACCTACAAGTAGGTACCTGCGGACCTAATATGAAAATCGAACGTTAATTCTTTGGAGCTGGAGTTGTTAGGAAATTTATGAATTTTCAAGACTACCATCTATTTTGTAAATATCAGTGTCTCGCCAATTTTATGTATTACGCTTAAATGTCGAAAACATGGAAAATGCCAAAAAATACAAAAAGATAAAATTTACAATATGTAAATGAAAAAAAGTTAATCCGGATTTTTTCTGTTTGTTTAAAACCTTTGTCTCCTATCCTCATTTCAATTAAAGTGAAAAGATACTGTGACCGGTTTTTAATTGTCTGTCTCGGAGACGCAAGGAAATTGGGTAGGTACCTACCTATTATAAAAGAAGGTATTGTGTGCGAATGGTTGACTTTTGCTTAATTTATTTTTAATTAAGAAGGTACTCGTTGTTCTTTTAACGTGTATTTTATTTTGTTTAGGTATCGCGGAATTTGACTTGCTCGAGTGTTTTTTGTACAGACGCCAGCAAAAAAGCAAACACAAGCTATCCATAACTGTCAAATTTTCCCAATTAAATATTAACCTTATTATAATGTATTAAAGTTGAAAATCTATCAAATAAAGATTGCGGTAGCTTAATAGCTTGGTGGCATCTGTACTATTTGCTAGTTGCATATTAATTTATAAATTAAAATCAATTACCGCACGGCTCGACCGATTTTAATTTATTTTTGTTGCGTTCGTAATTTTCAGGAGAAGGTTTGTATGAAAGAACATTTGGGAATATCCCTCGGGATTGGGAAATACGAAATCAATGCGAATAGCACCATAGAGTACAGCTAGTTTATTTATAAATTATATGTCTGTGTATATGTAATATGTCGTGTCAAAAATATCTATAGTTTTTGGTATTACTTCGATGTTTTGTTATTAATCGTCCGTTCGACTATAAACGCAGCACTTTGTTATCCTTGCCATTATGCCATGAAAATTAAAACTTAATTTAGTAATACAGTCAACAGCACATCAGGTTATACAAAACTGCAAAGCTTCTCCGAATGGTTTTAAACCTTAAAATGTTTATGCTTAAATTCAATATCGAATGAGATATTTTTACAGTTTGTCGTTACTTGATAATTATGAAAAATACAATAATGCTATCACCCAGAACCTCAAACGTAGTTCTGTTGCTGTTACCACCACTAAGGCAATGAGGCAGAATGCCAAAGATTCTCAAAACAAATGAATAAGTATCTCAGTTTCGAACTCCTGAACTATTACATAGTATAAACATTAAAGAAACGCAACACAAAATCCACTAGTCCTGGTAACTACTAAGAGTTGCGAGCGCTTTGTACCGGCTCCCCGACTATAATTAGATTTTCTGCATTACTTCGACAGAAGACTTGAAGTTTCGAAGGCCGCAGGTGGGTTCCTTTATAAGTTTATTTTCGTATTCCGTCTTACTAATGGAGAAAGGGATTTGTCCGATATTATGGTCATGATTGAGCAACATCTTGATTAATGTAGTAAGCTTGTTGTATGGCTTTGTATAAAACACTAGCTGTTGTCCACGGTGTCACCCGCATCCCAAACGGTTTTTTAAAACAAAAGGTTTTATGTCATTTTATCTCTGTACTAAATTTCATCAAAATTGGTTCAGTGGTTTAGGCGTGAAAGCGTAACAAATAGACAGACAGACAGAGTTTCTATCGGGATTATATTAAACTAGCTGATACACGCGGTTTCATCCGAATTTGATAATTTTGTTTTTGTTTATTTGAACGCGTTAATCTTTGAAAATAAATAGTCGACTATGAAAAAGTATTTTTGCATTTGATAGCCTAATTCTTGAGGAAAGCTATTGTGTATTAAACATCACGCTACAGCCATTAGGAGCCGAGTAAAAAGCAAAAAGTCAGGGCGTGTGAAATTTATTATAATTTGAACGGGACAACGTCTGTCAGATCGACTAGAAATTCTATAAAGCCTCAAAAAACCACATCATGATCATTATCAATCCACATACTAGTCCACTGCTGGCCCTGTCTCCTGGAAGTTTTAAATTACCCGATATTAAAAAACCACATAACAGGGGGCAATTTAAAACTTCCTTAGCTTTACGAGCAAGCTCAATAACTTGTTAAGATTTTAGCAAAACATGGAACGCTGTGTTTATGTAAATAATTCTGATACAACTTAATGGTTGTTACACACGCGATATTATGAAAATGAAATGTTACTATAAAATGTAGGTATTACTATTCAATGGGTATTCTGTTGGGGAGCTCTTTGTTCAACAGTGGACGTCTTGTGCATGATGAAGTATGGTTAAACTATTATGGTTTAGCACGTCCGATGTCATGACATCGATGCTGGTTAACGCTGAAAATCAGAGCCTCGTGAATCAGACACTGCATTACGCTAAGCGATGGCCGTTTTCAGGGTTTTGATGAAAGTCTTCCCATATATTTCTTTTATTTTCATTTTGTTTTTCCGAATTATAATTTTGTCGACGCATTTAACAGTTTTTTTTGTTTCTAAGTATTCTTTTATTGGTGGTTCATTTATGCTGGTTAACCTATTCAAATATCTATGTCTTTGAATATGTCAATATCTATTTTTTTAAAAGCGTTGTGCCACTGTACAATTTTCTCTCCAGTGTCGTGTATGCATTTATAAACATAATTTTTCACAAACACTAACATCTGAAACTGGAACAATTACATGTAAGCCATATAGAACTCAGTAGGATAATATGACCATTAAACTGACAAGTCTTGTCTACCTGTGACTTTTCGCAATCAAGTGCATATTATACAATAATTGTGACTAGCCTTAAAGATGAAGAAAAACACACTAACGAAACCTTTTTTTTATTGTATCAAAAATCCTCATGGATGGATCGTCCGCCCATGGTCATGGCCATGGGATCCGTGAAATTCGCCACGACCATGACCATGATTCAAACCTGCCTGAGCGATTTACTCGACGGCGTGTGATGTCTGCCAACTCACACTAGGTCAACGGGAATGTAGCCTTATCTAATACTGGAATGCGAATCCGTGCCCATTAGTGGGATAGTATGATGCAAATGACCTTTTCTAAATCCTCAAATATGCAGGAGTTTGGACACTAACTTCGAGTAAATATACAAAATACTTATTACCTGATCTTATTGAACTCATAAAATCAAACAAACAGAAAAACCATACATCATTTCCTACCTCTAACTACCTTCCTTTTTCTTCACGTAAGAACTTTGCCGTGCTCTCATAGAATGTGGTGTTACTTGCCTTAAACTTAGTTTTCTTGCAGGAAATTCAATATGCATTTCCTTTAAATTACGTAGAAAATTTTATAGGTTGTTTTTAAAGAGCCAGATAACCACAGAAAATGTGGACACCACGGGTAAATAGCGTTTTTGAATCTTAATCACCATGCTTATATTCCTCGAAGAGTTCGGCAGAGGTGTACTAATGTATACCCACAGATCACTGGTATATTTAGGTCCCATGTAATAGAGGATGCGTTTTTTGCCATTTACCGGACACATATCCAAACTCCTAGCTTCTTCTGAGAATTTCATAGAAAAACTCGAGATAGGAATCGAACCCAGGACCTCTAGCGTAGCAGTCGCGCTTAGAACCACTAAACTAATAAGGCACTTTTGTATAATTAAATTAGTTAACTACGGGTACACAGATTTTTGAAAAGATCGTCTTAAGTGAATTGCCTGCTGCACCATAGCTCTTAAAAGAAATAAAGTTTTATTTTATTTTTTAGGACGCACACAGAACAGGTTTTACTTGTACACATTTCGGATAATTTTATGAAAATGTCCAACCCAATATATGGTTAGTGCCGCTAAATGATATGGGTATAGTTTAGCAGGCTTGCCATCGGGTATCACTGTTCAGGATTTTGAAAGGAGGTCAAAGTGCGAGGTGGGGCCAGAAAAACAAATGCCTACCATTCTGTCGGTTGAAATTATTTGTAGGGGGAAATCATTACCCCATGACCCTTTACTACGCCTCGTAAATGTATTGTGGTTATGTTTAGAAAATGAGGGTACGAGGCTAAGTTATGTAAAACTACGCTGATCAACCGATCTGCAAGGTTAAGCGCTAGTCGTGGTCAATCTGTGATGAACACAAATATTTATGTGATGAACTTAAGTGTTTGTATTGATTTCTGACATTTATGCGAATATTATACATTGAAATAAAACTACTTTTTACGGATTTTATCGCGTATATTGATATTATTAATCCCGACGTTTCGGACCCTTTACAGCGTCCATGGTCTACCCGTTTACAGAGTCTACCCGTGACCATGGACGCTGTAAAGGGTCCGAAACGTCGGGATTAATAATATCAATATACGCGATAAAATCCGTAAAAAGTAGTTTTATTTAAGTGTTTGTGTTTGTCTGGGCGTTTCTTATGTATTATATGTATTTACAAAAAAAAAGTATCTATGTATTTTATCCATTGTCTAGTACACATAGTACAAGTTCTGCTTAGTTTGGGACTAGATGTTGCTGTGTAAAAAAAAATAAATAATGTTAGTGGGTAGTCAGAAGCACAAAAAGCCTGACAACCAGGATATCGGTATTGCCCAGAAGTTGCGGAGGTCTGATGGCAGTTGCTTCGTGTGATATACTGATATTCAGCCGCTGGTTAGACTGGAAGCCGACCCCAACACAGTGGGGAAAAGGAGGATTATGTCATGTGTAGAAAAATTCAGGCTTTCCCTACAAACACCTATTCGTAGAGAGATACTACTAGATACATGCAATGGAGTAATGACGCATTATCATGTTTCAGCTCCAGATGTCTATTCATTTCAGATTAAAGGCGCACACTCCAATTCCCCATATCCCGATGGTGAATCCTCGAAATCCGATTCCAAAAACCATCGCTTGCAATTTACGCTTTACGTACAACATTCGTAATTGGAACAGTATGTATAGACATATTCGATACGCGTTTGTTTTCCAAACAAATGCTGCCCGGTTTTCAAGGCTGCGTACATTTTAGCCACAAACGCAATTTGTACCTAATTTAGCAGATATAGCCGTATACGTGTTGTGACGCGCGGGTATCGTGTAGAATAAATAATGGATTTCCACACTAACTATTGCCAGTAAAATTGTAGTTGAAATTCAGTTTCTGCAAAATTGAGTTTTGTTTCGGTTATAAAAATAAATGAATAGTGAATGCATACTAACATTATAAATGCGAAAGTCTGACTGTTATGTTTTCACGTCTAAGCCACTGAACCGATTTTGATGAAATTTCGTACAGAAATAGATTAGACTTTGGAGAAGGTTAGTTAGTAAGGTAGGTTATATTTTGACTCCAAAAGCTCTTTGGGATGAGGACAACGTAAGGAACTCTGTATGTTTGTCTGTTACCTTTTCACGCCTAAACCATGAAACAGATGTGGATAAAATTTGGTACCGAAATAGATTCTATCCTGAGGAAGGACAAGCTAACTTTTATCTCAAAAACTAGGGCAACCGATAGTCTTAAATATACTGAAACTATAATATACATGCAGAAAATTTGTCAAGAACGAAGGTTTTCACAGCAAAAACGAAACCTAAATAATTTCCTTCACCATCATAATATAATAATTACAATGTTTTCTTTACCCACAATACCGACCAAAAAACCAAGATTAAAATATCTATGGTGCAAAAAATTAAGATAATAATTTGTAAACCCCTTTCATAACAAATGCCAGACCAATAAAAAACCAATTAACATACACATCCCTAATTTTCGCACATAACACATGTACAAAAAGACCCTTATCCACATCACAGTGTTCGGTACAGGAATTATTAAAATCACGCGGACCCGGCAAAGTCGGACAAACAAACAAGAAGTAAAGATGACATTTTTTGTGTGGACCGCACGGCGCCGCGCCGGCGACCCGAATATGTAATGACTTGCGCAACGCGAAGTAATCCCGTTGAGTTTTTTATATAAATATTAGCAGTGTAACCACAATAATCTCGTTTTTCCCAATCCCTTGAGAATTCTCCCAAAGTCCTGTCTTAGCACTTGCCTACGATAAATAATATAATGGGGAAAATGTCGTGCTTCTTTTTTTTATAAGAGAAAGGTTAGAGTTTGACCACAATCTCACCTGATAGTAAGTGACGATGTGGTCTAAGACGTTGCACGCTTACCTAGAAGATACCTATTCACTCGTGACTTGAAGACCCCCAAATTGTACACCTCAGGAAATACAGACTCAGGCAGCTGATTACATTCCCTCGCTGTATGGATAAGGAATGTCGAGGCAAAACGCTTAGTGCGGGTATCGGGAATTTCCACCGTGAAATGGTGTCGTTTTTCAGTTTGCCTGGTTGTTCGATGGTAAAAGGGAGATGGCAGAATTAAGAATCTTTCTAGAAGGTAGCTTCACGTAACATAACATCCCATAACGTCTGTATTCCCCGAAGGGTCAGGCAGAGGCGTACTAAATTACACCTAAAGCGATTTTAGCGATTATTAAATTGTTATATAACCAGGAACAAATCTATACTCTGAGCTGCTACTGAGAATTATGTGGAAGAATCCAATAACTTCTAGAACCATTATTATGATTTACATTATTACTGTTGGAGTTCTGCCTGTCTAAAATGGCCTTTTGAAGAAAGAGCCATAGCGGCTTTGAGTAGACCAGTACCGATATTATATTTCAATATAGCCCTTGTTGCCTGAAATAAATAAATAATAATAAACATGTATTTGGCATTTGTTTCTGCACACCAGAAACAATTAATATACTTAATATAATACAATTTAATAAATTTGAATGTGAATAAATATTTGTATCCTGTAGGAATCGAACCTCATGATCAAACATCGTCAAAATTTGTGATCATTTTCCTTCGCGTTGGAAAATATTTGATATTCAAAGTACATTTATGGTACTTCGGGCCTCGTTTTATTGTTACAACGTGATTGGTGACGCAGATCACTTCGTGGGCTATAAAATTTTAATTACTTTTTGTCGTTTAATAGTTTTACATGCCCGATGTTGCCACTGATGATAAAATTCGATATTTTAATGCGTTTACATTATTTATCATTTGAGCGTGTGCATAGTGAATATCAGTATTTTACACGAAGAGACTGCCATTAGACTTCCGCAACCAAAAAATAATAATTGGTGCCCTATATTTTTCTATGTTTCTGGAGGAAAAATAAATGTAAAAAATAAGAAATAATTGTTTCTGACACTTACTTACGTGAATATTAAAGCATTGATAAAAATATTTACTATTTACGGACCACCTACCATCTCACTCTACCCGTGACCATGGAAGCTGTGAAAGGTCAGTTATAATATCAATAAACGTGATAAAATCCGCAAAATTGTGTTATTTCAACAAATAATAATTTACCGCATTTATCACGAGGAGTGTTCTAAGGAATTTTTCGAACTTGTACCTCCCGCTACATTCCGCCACAGGTCCACTCGAAATTTCATCCTTTTCACCTGGATGAATAGGTGTCCACCACTGTGCGTTTCTCAAGAAACTTTTTATCGCGAACGACTGGTCTGTGGAATCAATTAGCAGCGGAGGTATTTCCGATCCGGTACGACATGGCAACCTTCAAGAAGCAAGCCTATTCTTTTCTCAAAGGCCGGAAACGGACTTAAAACCTCTCTAGTGTTGTGGGCGGCGGTGATCACTTACTCATCAGGTGACCCGCCTGCTCGCTTGCTTACAGTTTCCATGAAAAAAATATTATCATTTATGTCATAATACTGATCCTTAATAGCAAAATACAGAGAGAAGTAAAAGAAGAGTGGAGAGGCGTTTGCCCTTAGCAGCAGACCGCTGTACCTTAGCGTGGCATGACAGTCGTCTCCCTCCACTAAGTCAGTTAGGTTCATATATATTAGCAAACTAGCTATTGCCCGCGGTCTGACCGGCATTCCAATGACCATTTTGGAACAAAAGGAATCTATAACTGTACCAAATTTCATTAAAATCGCGACGGCGGTTTATGCGTGAAAGTGTAACAGACAAACAGACAGAGTTGTTATCGCATTTATAATATTACTAGCTTCTGCCCGCGATTTCTTGCGCGTGGAAAAGTTACTTTTAATTATCGTTGTAATTTGGCTAATAAACTCAAAATCGTTATAAATTATAGCCTAATATTCTGATGTATTAATAATAACACTGTAAAGTTTCATCAAAATCCGTTCAGAAGTTTTAGCGTGAAAGAGTAACAAACATACATCCATCCTCACAAACTTTCACATTTATAATATTAGTGTGATTAATTAGGAAGGATTTGGGATAATAATGCAGTTAAGTATATCTGCAACTAGCAAATTATATATATATAGAAATGTGACTTATGTTCAATAACCACCACGGACCCCACAAACATAATAATGATTAAGGTAAATATAATTATATTTTCTTTGAAGGTTAGATCATTTAATAAAGTTATACACAAAACAAATATTAACAGTACAAACGTGATCACGTGAAACCTGAACGCGACGGGTAGCGAGAAGGCTAATTATCACTAATTGTATAGCTTGGACATGAACTGATCTTAATATAATACTTGTATGTTATTATATACTAATACTTGTAGGTTCAGTAAATATATGCTTTATATTATTCGTAACAATCGACTTTATTTATGAAGAAGTTTTAATCGATTTAACACATTGACAAATAATTTATTTTTGTACCTATCAGTTATTTTTCTAAAAAGATTATCTGTAATGATTAAGGTGGAAATATGATGTAGAAAGGCCAGCACATCAACCTACCACAATCTGTCAAATTACTTTGATAGATTTACAACTTTAATGCAACAAAATAAGGTTCATATTCAATTGGGGAAATTTGCCAGTTGTTGTGGTTGACCTGCTGGCGTCTGTACCAAAATAATTAAATATATATATTTTTTAATTATAATAATATCTGTTTGTCAAAACATGAGTATACACACCGGCATAAGATGTTACATAATAAATAAATATGTCGGGACATTTTACACAGCACCATCTAGTCCCAAACTAAGCAGAGCTTGTACTATGGGTACTAGACAATGGATATAATACTTATACACTTTTTTTTTGTAAATACATACTTACAATATATAAGAAACACCCAGACAAACACAAATACTTAAATGTTCATCACATAAATATTTGTATCCTGTGGGAATCGATCCCACGACCTTATGATCAGCAGTCCGGTACTCGAACCAATAGACCACAGAGGTCGTCAAATATATAATATTAATATAATATTTTTGGGATTGTCATGTTTGGCCTTTGCGGCGTATAAAACGTTCTATTACACGTTCTATAGGTACGTGCTCACCTAACGTATCTATGCATCTTTTAAAAGGACAATAAAAGCTTTTAATTTTAAATACGCCGTAAGAAGGGTTTATTAGTGCTGCTACAGACGGTGGGATTTGCACAAAATGCGACGTTTTCTTGTGACGCATCTGTGCATCAGCGCGCGTAGCACGCTCGGCTACGCTCGTAGCTTACCGTAGCGTGCCGTAGACACCTGTCGTAGCTTTGACTCGCTTACTACTTAAAAATATTCAGTTTCGTAATTTTCTTTTTATTTAAGCATTTTATTTTCTTGAAATAGTTGAAAAAGCAGTGATAGCCTAGTGGTATGACCATTGGACTGCCAAGTCGAAGGTCTCGAGTTCGAACCCAAGGCCACGCACCTCTGACTGTTCGAATTTATGTGCGTATTAATAATTAATTATCACTCGCTTAAACGGTGAAGGAAAACATCGTGAAGAAACCTGCATACCTTAGAGATTTTTCTCGACGGTTTGTAAAGTCTGCCAACCCGCACTAAGCCAGCGTGGTAGACTATAGCCTGATCCCTCTCAATATGAGAGGAGACCCGTGCCCAGCAGTGGGACAGTATATGGGTTGATGATGATTATTTAGAGGATATAAATTTTAAATTCAGTATATGTCGCTGATGTTCCTATTAGACGTAAGAATTAAGAATTAAGAATGAAGAAGAGAAATTCGACATCACAGGCTGTGGTTTCGGTAGCTTAGTTGACTGAAGCGTGCGGTTTATTTAACCGAAGGGACACAGCATCAAACCCTGTCTAACATCGTTTTTTTCTCTCTGTAAAATTTATATCTAGAAATCTTTAGCATGCGTTAATGCCAAATATTTATTTAAAAAATACTAATTATTCTGAGGATAAAACGTGTTTCGGAAACTGCTGCTGCCCACGAGAGGGTTGAAACAATTGTTCCCTATGGTATCTAGTAACTGATCCTTGATAGGTTTTTTTATACCACTGAAATGGCAAACAAGCATACGGCCCACCTAATGGTAAGCGGTTACCGTAACTTATAGACGCTAATACCAGGGTTATCACTTGCGCGTTGCCTACCCTGTAAAACGAAAGAGAAATAGTATAGTTGGGTTGGCGGTATAAGGGTAAAAGTCCCCCCAAACTGTCAACACAACGTTTCCTCGCGGAGAGCTAGCAACCTTTTCTCACGGTTATGAACACAACACAGCT
Source organism: Acronicta alni (assembly GCA_964056405.1). NCBI lineage: Eukaryota > Metazoa > Arthropoda > Insecta > Lepidoptera > Noctuidae > Acronicta > Acronicta alni. Next base: position 13,515,576 of record OZ043919.1, read on the forward strand.
CAAAGCAGTGTTATTTCACTAAGATTTTCTACAAGGCGGAGGTACTTCCCCAGTCGGGCAGCTCCAATTTGAGTGGAATTATGCCCTACCTCTCTTAAATTCTCTTATGATTGTCATGATACTTATGATGACAATCTTAAACTATCAGAACGGAAAGGGCGGCATTTGCCCTGCAGTAGGACGATCACGGCTGATAATAATAAGAATAATAACTGACTGCTGACTGCATATCGAATGCATCACCCACGATCGTCTGTCATGAGATTGTATATCCCGCGGAAGTGTGGAGGCCGAGGCTTTTTAAATGCCAAAAACCTTCACAACCGCGAGATATGCAATCTCAGGGAATATTTTCTACACGCCGACGTGGGAATGCATCGAGATGTAGTAGCAGTGGACAAGGGACTCACCCCGCTCTCCTTGGCGAATGAGAACTGGCGCAAGCCTGTAGTGCTTGATACTAACGACTGCAGGAAGGTATGGCAGAGTAAGGAGCTCCACGGACGCTTTTTCCGGGCCCTTCATGGGCCCGATGTAGACCAAGCAGCGTCCGTAGCCTGGCTACGTTTCGGTGACCTCTTTGGAGAAACCGAAGGTTTTGTCTGTGCAATTATGGACGAAGTTATCATGACGAATAACTACCGGAGATTTATTGTGAAGGATGGCACGGTTGACATCTGTCGGGCATGTCACCGCCCGGGTGAATCGATCCGCCACATTATCTCTGGTTGTTCTCGTCTAGCTAACGAAGAGTACTTGCATAGGCACAACCTTGTAGCCAGAATTATCCATCAGCAACTTGCTCTAAAATACACTCTTGTGGCATCGGAGGTACCGTACTACAGGTATGTGCCCGACCCAGTTCTCGAAAATGGCAGTATCACATTGTACTGGGATCGGTCCATCATCACTGACAGGACTATTGTAGCCAATAAGCCTGATATTGTGGTGGTGGACCGAATCGAGAGGCGTGCAATGATTGTTGACATTACCGTCCCGCATGACGGGAACCTCGTGAAAGCCGAGAAAGATAAGCAAATCAAGTATCTTGACTTGGCTCGCGAGGTTGTCGACATGTGGGATGTGGACACAGCGATCATTGTACCGATAGTCGTGTCAGCCAATGGCTTAATAGCCACGAGCCTCGATCTACATCTTAGGAGGCTCTCGTTAGGCGGCTGGGTCAAGGGCTTGATCCAGAAAGCAGTACTGCTGGACACGGCTCGTATTGTTAGGAGGTTCCTCTCTCTGGAGCCCTGACCGCCGGTAGCTTGGATCCTGTTCCCGATACCGGTGGGCCTCTATTTTTATATTTTTAAATGTTTTTGTTTTATAATTTATTTTATAAAAATATTTAAAAATGTAAATAATAAGAAAACTGATAAATAAAGAGAATAATAAATAAATATCTCGACTTAGCTCACGAGGTGGTCGCCATGTGGGATGTGGACTCGGCCATCATTGTGCCTATAGTCGTTACGGTCAATGGACTTATCGCCAAGAGCCTCGACCAACACCTCAGGAGGCTCGAGTTGGGTGGCTGGGTTAAGGGCCTGATTCAGAAGGCAGTACTCCTTGATACAGCGCGTATTGTGAGGAGGTTCCTGTCTCTGGGGCCCTAACCACCGGTAGCTTGGACCCTGTTCCCGATATCGGTGGTCTGACTATTTTTTTATATTTTTAAATGTTTTTGTTTTCTTTTTTTGTAAAAATATTTAAAAATATAATGTAAATAAGAAATTAAATAAATACGAGAATAATAAGAACTTATGAACTCACGAATCCAAAAAAAACAATATTTTTTGCAATATTTCATTCATTAAAAATGACGTTCAGCATCACATCTACTCTGCCAAGCTCTTTGAGGGTTCAAGCGTGACTATATAATTTTTATAAAATAAGAAGAAATTTCTACACTATCTCTTCACTACATGCATCAATATATTGTCAGTTTTCATAGTGATTCATTTTGGACGTGACGAAAACAAATATAAGGTACGTAAAAACAGAAAATACTTCTGAAAGATATTTTAAAAGTAACAAGAACTATTTTTAAAACTAAATAAAAGAATACAGAGCTCAGTATTTCTCAAAGCATAACTTTTCAGTAACATTTTAGTAAATAACAAGTATATTCGTGCAGTATTTGCTTCGTTGTTGTTTGCCCATTGGGGATCGCAATCGTTCTTGCCAACAAAACTTAACTTTATCGACTTTGTCTTAATTTTACGAGCCCGGTGACATTTGCAGGCTAAATGTGTACATTCAAAATCAGTGAATTTATATGTAAACAAATGCTGATTATTGTTAAGATTTTTATTAATTATCTTCTTTTTTTGCCGATTTACATAAATGTATGGTAGAAACTAATCATTAATAGAAATTATATTAAAGTTCAGGGTTCAATTCGCAGGTGGAGCAGTGTTATTAGAGCAGTGTTATTGGATTTTTCTATGAAATTCTCAATAGCAGCTCTAGGAGTTTGGATTTGTGCCCGGTTAATGGTAATAGGCTCGCCGCTATTACACGAAACCTAATCATACCGGTAAATCGTCAGTATACATTAGTGCAGCTCTGACTAACCCGAGCTGCGAGACTGTACAATTAACGCGCAGAAACAAAAGCAACATAGCCATGCTTAAATAAATCCAAGCGAATAAAATTGAAACGTCCCGGAGTCTGAACAATCGGAGCTAATCATTATAAACACGGCAAACATGTGTTTTAATTAAGTTCTCAACTTAACCTTATTGGATTTCCTTTGCACACCTTAATATATTAAAGGTTTGGACACCTATTCAAAATAACAATATCCATTTTTGACCCGAAACAAAAATATCTTTGGGCCATATAAATATTTGTTTCGTACGGGGTTCGAATCCGCAACCGATATCGTAGCAGCCGATTGCTAAATCATTGCGTCAATAGAGCCATCACTGAATACGTTTTTATTAACTTAGATAAGATTTTATATAAGTAAAAAGAACCTAAAAAAATACCTATGGAATACTTAACCAGACTAAATGTCTAGTATTCCTAAGCGTGACTAATACGCTAGTGTTCTTGAGTTCCATTCCAAGGTCAAGCAAAGTGTTATTGGGTTTTTCTATAAAATTCTCAATAGCAGCTCGGAGTTTGGATTTGTGCCCGGTTAGTGGCAATAGGCTCACCCTCTATTAAGCACAGAGGCCGGCACATCAAGCTACCACAATCTGTCAAATTTCTTTAATTGATTTTCAATTTTAACACAAAACAATAAGGTTCATATTCAATTGAGAAAATTTGACAGCTTTGGATAGCTTGACGTGCTGGCGTCTGTACATTGGATCTGTTAGGTTTGCACCACAGTAGGGTATAACACTGTCAGAAGGATTTAAATAATAAAAGTCCAAGGTTAAAACAACTAGTTTAATTACCACAAAATACACGTACAAATATAAGTCACGCGTGTGCCTACCCTGTGCCCTAAGGATAACGACTGAGGTACATGGTGTGAGCGGGTGGGCGAGCGAGCTAAGGAGCTGTGTCAGCATGACAATGTCGCCACAGATCTAAACATACCGGGGAACTGTGGGTGTACATTGGTACACCTCTGTCTAACCTTTGGGAAATACTGGCGTGATGGTATGTTATAATATGAACCTAAATTTAGACAGAGGTGTACCAATGTACACCTCTAAATAAAATTTAAATTGACACAAAAATAAAAACCAAAAAAATAATTAAATTGACACAAAAATAATATTTTCGACAAATCCTATATAACAATTTTACGCCTCGCCCCGACGACGCGAATATATCGATTGTGCAGCAGCTGGCTACTGTATCAAAGTGCTGTAAAAATAATTATGTCAGAAATGTCAGATCCAGTTAGATACGGAACATATGGACGTGTGAACGAAGAACACATTATTTTTTCTTTTCTTCCTTCTCCGAGCCTTTTCCCAACTATGTTGGGGTCGGCTTCCAGTCTAACCAGAGGGTCTACTCCCTATCTCCGTCAACGAAGTTACGAGCCGTTCGAAACTTCTCCGAAACTTCAGAGTCCGATAAAACAAGTATCAAATTCAATTTTTCGAACGGAAAAAAACACATCGAGAGTAGGGACAACTGTCAAATTGTGTTGTCATTCATTCTAAGTTCGGGCCCCGAACGAATCATCTATCCGTAGGTGATACGAAGTAGGAAACGCCCGTAACTAAGGTTGAAACTACGGACTTCGTGCTTACGGAGGATGGATTGGTTGTCAGGCTTTTTGGGCTTCTGACTACCACTAACGATTGTCATGCGTATGACAAACGAGACTGACGGCTTTGCGTGCTCTCTGAGGCACGGAGGGGTCTCGATGTGTTAAGAATGGTCACCCATCCACAGACTGACCGCGACTAGCGCAGCTTAACCTTGAAGATTGGTTGATCAGCTTAGTTAATACTTAGCCACGAGCCCCTCAGATTATTTTTTTCTTATTCATATATTTATTGCTTTATCGCTAGTATTAATAAACATATCTCTTGATTGTTCTGCCTACTTGAGATTGAAAAGTGACATAAGCTCAATAGGTAATGAACTATGATTCAGGTCGTTTACCCGCTTGTTACGCGTTTTCCCGCCGTCAAAATCTAGCGTTTGCCAGTGCTGTATGAACTAGAGAAGTTTGTTACCAAGTTTTCATGAGCTTCCCAAAACAATTGTGGGCGATACAATTAGAATTAAGATCACACCTCGAAGTTTTAAAGGTTTATTTGTTCAAAATTATACAATTTGTGTGTCGAGACAAAAATGGCGGCGCGGAAAAGATCTTCGTGTCGTGCGTAGTGAAGTTAGTGCAGTTCCTCCGGCGTGAAGCACGCAGCGAGCGCTGTTGTTACGGTGCGTTCGTAATAATTTGTAAATATGAAAAAGCTGCGTTCAGGCGTAGACACAATAATTATGCTACATAACTACTGATGCATGATAATAGATTAAATCGTTTGGCGGACACAAAGAGCAGTGACAGCCTAGTGGTAAGACCATTGGGCTTGGGTTCGAACTCGAGATCTTCGAGTTCGAACCCAGGGCACACTCCTCTGACTTTTCGAAATCATGTGCGCACTCGCTTAAACATTGAAGGAAAACATCGTGAGGATGTCATAGAGATTTTCTCGACGGCGTGTGAAATCTGCCATCCCGCATTAGGCCAGCGTGGTGGACTAAAAGCTAATCCCTCTCATTCTGTGAGAGGAGACCCGTGCCCAGCAGTTGGACAATATATGGGTTGATGATTCTTTCAAATATTGCTGATTTGTTTTGTCTTGTGTACAGTCAACAGCACATCAAGTTACTACACTTTGACCTTGAGCGCGTTATAAGCAGATACAGCGAGAATCGTGCGAAAGAGATAAATATCTTTATGCCGTTCTCACTTGTAATGTTTCGTGCTGCAGCGCGTCGTGAGCGTGTGTGCGTTATGCGCGTCGTAGTGTAGAATAAGATACTAAGCGATAAGAAAATTAAATTTATAACATAGCGGGTTGCATACTTGAATCGAAACGAAATAATGGCATGGTAATAAAATCAGGCCGGGCGCGCCCGCGTAAAAACTAAAATACCTATGAAAGCTTATAATCATTTTTTTATTTAAATTATCTTTTATTTGTATTCCTTCAGTTTACACATTTGTTTGAAAATTACCCATAGTATCAAGTAGGTTTACCTACTTACTATATTTCTGAAATTTATAATTAGGTAATCCTAATTATAAATTTCAAGCAGATTTCAATTACCTTTTCCGGGTTTTGTTATCTACTTACTGGCGAGCTGGCGGTCAACAGAACTGTTTTCGTGCGTTCCTTGCTTTTCGATTCTACTGTGTTCTTACAAAATTTAATGTCGAAAATCCATAAAATCGACACCCGTGTGTCAAGTTTATTCAATTAATAGGTATTATACTTTCAAAAGACTTTTCAGTCCAAACTTTTTGATACCTACCTACTACCTAACATTTCGTCCGCGATTCAATCTTATTACTAAAATACAATTTTGGCTATTATAGCGTAGGTATCTTCACTTTTGCATGAGAGCGATGTGTCTGTTACATACCTACCTAACTAACTATTATCTAATGTGATATGAGTTAGTTTGTTAAGCACGATTATGAAATTTTGCATGTGAGTAAGTAACTCGTTATCAGGGATATAGAAAAGGACATGGGATAGGTTCCTATAAGAACTCTGGTGAAGGCGTATTATATTTAAAATGCGAAAGTGAGTTTGTTTATTTGTTACACATTCACGCAACGGCGAAGCTACCCGTAAGCCTCAGTTTACACCGGGAAAGCAGCGGCCAGCAGCGGCCTTTTGCATTCCTCCTACTTACACATTGTCAAGGGTTCAGAAAAGGACATAGGATAGGTTCCTACGGGAACGCTTGTGAAACTGGTAGAAAATATCAAAATAAGACGCGAAATCAATAATCTTAATCTTTTTATTTTTAAACATTAATGATAAAATGAAAAACTTAAAACAAATACCTATTATAGATTAAAAGATAACAGCAGAATTTATAAAACTAAACTATGAAGTATATAAAAGATTAAAAACAAGTAGATAATATTTATTTATAACTAGGTTTTATTTTTATTGATATTTTTAGCAAAAAAATTATGCAGTTACCAATTGGTTACCAAACAAAACTAAATGCTGCCTCCAAACAAAAGTAAGTTTTTATCTAGACTAGTAATTTGACTGGGCTGAGGCCCGGCACCCACTTGCGGCACGGCGGCGGCACGGCAAGGGATTTTTTATAGTTATAGATGATTTTGAATCTTATTTAACACTGCTTTATTAATATTTATAGCGGAATAAGTATACAGTTAAATCTATCAATACCAAATAAAATTAAATACTGCCACCAAACAAAAGTAACCTTTTACGTAGATTAGTAGGTATAATTTGACTGCGCTGACTTAAATTATCTATCACCATTACAATAGCAAAGGAAAAATTCTCAAGAATATAACAATAATTGTGCGAAAAGAATTAAGTAGGTATACAATTTCAGTTTACAGTATTCATTATTAAAATTATTATCTACATAATATATCACATTACAAAAAGAAAACATATTAATAACTATCTTTTTGTATATTTTTGGCATTTTCCATGCTAAGATTTCAAAGTTATTTAGAAAAGGAAAAATACGACCGCGGGCAGGATTCGAACCTGCGTCTTCTGGTTCGGTACACCAGACGCTATGACCACTAAGCCACCGCGATACCTACCCGTCATGTCGAATTTTTCCTTCACATATTGAATTTACGTCTTTATGGTGACGTCAGTAACACCTATTGAAATGCAAGTTTTTGCTTTTCAACCGACACAACTTACTTTACAGTTAGTTCAATGCCGAACGATGCTACCTTACCTTCTAACTATCTTTTTGTATATTTTTGGCATTTTCCATGCTAAGATTTCAAAGTTATTTAGAAAAAGAAAAATACGACCGCGGGCAGGATTCGAACCTGCGTCTTCTGGTTCGGTACACCAGACGCTATGACCACTAAGCCACCGCGATACCTACCCGTCATGTCGAATTTTTCCTTCACATATTGAATTTACGTCTTTATGGTGATTTGAATTGATTGAAATTGAGGCGAGGGCGAGGTGATTTTTGAACGTCATTTTTACATTTAAGCCAGCCCCCAACAACGCCCGCCCTTCACCGCCTCCTAGTGTTTTAGCTGGGAAGAAGAAGCGGCGCAATAAACTCTCCAGCAACACATTTCTGTTTTGTAATTTACTCGTACTTATAGCGGTAAAGTTTTAGAAAACAAAATTGTATGTTGCCTTAATTTTATTGACCTCTGTGGTCTAGCGGTTCGAGTGCCGGACTGCTGATCATAGGGTCGTGGGTTCGATTCCCACAGGACACAAATATTTGTGTGGGTAAAACATGAGTATTTGTGTTTGTCTGGGTGTTCCTTATGTATTATAGTATGTATTTACAAAAAAAAAGTATATAAGTATTATATCCATTGTCTAGTACCCATAGTACAAGCTCTGCTTAGTTTGGGACTAGATGGTGTTGTGTAAAATGTCCCAAAAATATTATATTATATTATTATTATTTACTTTTCCGGTCGAATAAGACATACGCTGTTGTATTCCCGTAAATAGCTTATGTACAGACGCTAACTGTAAAATTTTCCTTATGATTTATTTCGTATTAAAGTTGAAAATCTATCAAATAAATTTGCCAGATTGGGGTTGGCCTCTATACAAGGTTGTCACGTTCCGTTTTGAACAATCAAACAGTTGCGTTGACCAATCAGAGTTCACTACGTCATCTTTGTTGACCGTTCATTAGGCCGGTCTTAGGGGTTTGTCTTTATCAAATCAACTCAGGGTTAAGATGACCAAAGGTTGTCTGGTAGAGAATGTCATAGGACATTTAAGTCCTATATGAAACAATTTTTATAGCTTTCTGCCAGCAGCTTCGCCCGCGTGGATTTATACACTTTTTTTTGCAGCCCCGTGGGAATTTCCGACAACCAAATATAGCCTATGTTATTTGATGAAGATGTAGCTTTCTAACGGTGAAAGTTTTTTTTTTAAATCGATCAATTAATTTTTGAGTTAAATTTATTAACAAACAAACCAACAAACCTTCCCTCTTTATAATATTAGTATAGATAAAGTATCCATCAATCCATTTACTGTCCCATTGCTGGGCAGAGTTCTTCTCTCAGAATGAGAGATGAGGTAGCTAGAGGTAAAACCTCTCAGGCATACAGGTTTCCTCACAATGTTTCCCTACACTGTATAAGTAAATATCTCATTAATATTACGCCCATGATTTTGAAAACTCAGCTGTGCCTTAGATTCCTTCACCGTTTAACCAAGTGATTGTTCATTATTCATTTGCTTAAAGACATACTCTAGCCTAAGTTTAAATTGTAATACGTACTTAGTTCTTTTTTTTGTAATAAAGATTATTATTATTAATACACATGTCAGAGATGTGTCCCTTGGATTTGAACTCGAGACCTTTAACTTGTCAGTCCAGTGTTTATATCACTAGGCTCAGAACAGTCATACAAGTATAAATACATAGAATAAAAATCATTGTTATTTTAAAATATAAAAATAGCTTTATCTGATTGGTACTTCTGACAAACCATTGGAACCCGCATAAAGATGACAGATATTATAATAAAAATATCCGTATGTAATCTAGGTACAAGAAATTCCCATCATAATATTTTCCTATCGGAACTTTCATCTTAGAAGCAGTAATGAAATCGCAGTCGTACACCGGAATGAAAATGATAAAATGAAACCTGAATTCCAATATCGAGGAATACAAATAAAAGTTTCGTGAAATAGAATTGTCCATTCGGTGCAATTCCTCGTTTCCGTAAGATGAATCGGAATCTCGAGTAGGAATAAAGGAAGCAGCAAAAGGAAACTCGAACAAAATTTACATTCTGTCGGTTCACGAACGTCCACTCCTCAGAGCAAACAGCTCCAAACTAAGTCAACATTTTTATTAACAGTCGAACTCGGCACTTCAGTGTTGTTTTTTTACGTGGCAAAGGCAACCCTCTTACAGCCTATGGTCGAGTATTTATTTTATAATCTCACTTGAACGGTTTTCATGAATTAGTGGGTAGTGTTGGTCTTTTTAACCGATTTCCAATAGAGGAGGTTTTCAATGCGACTGTAATGAATAGATGGTTATTTAATGCGATTTTTAATTTTCTTTATAATAAAATTATTTCCTAGGTGGTTCCATATAAATTCGGTTGGGGTAGGTCCTTTGATTCTGAAGGGACGCCACATGCTTGAAGTCACAAATACTAGTATTTAATATAGTCTTTGGGGATAATCCTAAATCAATTAAAACTAAAACTCTGTAAAGGGCCCACAATGTTCCCAACGTTTCGAACCCTTTACAGCTTTTTTATAATATCAAAAAATTCAGTAAATTACAATTTACGGTTTAATTTCAATGTCTAATATTTGCGAAGATTCAGAAATATTTTTTTTTTTTTTTAAATAATATTATCCACAAATATACCCTCATGCCTTTTTTCCCATAGAGGTAGGCAGAAACTAAGGAACGCCATTTGCTACGATTTTTTAAAACTTTTGCTTTGTCCACATTCATACATCTTGTCATACACACACGCTGGTATTACATGGCTGACCTTTTTGAAGAAAATAATTGTCTTCTCCAAAATCTTAAGGCATTTCACAAATTTTTTTATTTGACAAAAGCAATATTTAAGGACTTATTTTATTTCAACTAGTCTTCAAGATTATCTCTCATAAGCCAAATTGTTTGTGAAACAGATATAAAATGTGTTATTAAAAATGTATTACATTCCCAAAAAACTTTATTGTATTTGTAAATTTAATTTGGTTAGTTTCCAAATATAGTTATTACAATAATATTGTGTTGTAAGGATTTTTTATTATTTATTTATACTTAATGTACAAGACCACGTATTATGTAGTGTGTAAGCAGTAATAGCTTAGTGATTTGACCACTGGACTGGCAAATCAAAAGTCTCGAGTTTGAATCCAAAACACGTATCTTTGACTTTTCTAATTCATGTGCTTATTAATAATTAATTATCACTCGCTTAAACGGTGAAGGAACATATCGTGGGGAACCAGTTTTGTTATGGGAAAAAAAAAAGATTTACAGTTTTCATAATGTGTTGAAATAAATGTTCATTATAAAGCAACATTTAAAGGTAAATTTATTAAAATATACTAATTATAAAAATTGTGAAATAATTTCTACATTTAAAAAAAAAAAAATTTCAATAATTTTTCCGTGTTGACAGCCAATGCCAGTCAAAACACGGCAATGACAAATTGAACGAAGTAAGACGACCTTCGTTTACATATTAATTATATCTTTATAAATTTCACATAAATACACTACATCCCATCATCCTCCGAATCTTTCCAACTATTTTGGGGTTTGTTCCCAGTCTAACCAGATGCGGCTGAATATCAGTATTTTACACGAAGTGACTACCATCAGACCTTCGCAACCCAATTTCTGGGCAGTACTAATGATTGTTATAGGTGTTATTATGATAACCGGAACCGACGGGTTTACGTGCTCCCCGAGTCACGGAGAGGTTTCGATGTATTAAGAATGGTCCCCCATCCACAGAATGACCGCGGTTAGCGCAGCTTAACCTTACAGATCGGTTGATCAGTGTTGTTATAAATTAGCCCCTATACTATATTATGTACAGAGGCCAGCACATCAAGCTACCACAATCTCTCAAATTTATTTGGTCGATCTGCAACCTTTATACAAAACAATAAGGTTCATATTTAATTGGGAAAATTTGACAGTTTTAGATAGCATGTCCTGCTGGCGTCTGTACACAAAAATCAGAAGACTGAAGGTTTTATTAAGACTTAATCAAAGAAAACGAGAAAGAAGAAAGAAACACATCTATTTTGTTCTCACTACATAACATAGTTACAGAAGAACACAAAAAAAAAACAAAGTTCGAAATAATAATAACTACATCTATGAATATGCTGACCCCAGCTCAATAAATGATGCGGCGCTGGTATTCAGCTAGGGCCTTGAGCGATTTCACAGATATTGGACAGCTAAAAGGTTAAATATCTTGTTGAAGGATGTTTTAACGATGTGCACGCGGGCCTGAGGCCGCGGCTGATGACACTAACAAGTTTATTACTCTGTAATAACATAATACCACAGTCTAAAGAATTCTAATACATTATAAAACCACGTACGTGCGGTATCCTCGCTGCAATTCGTGACTCCTAACATGAAATGTGGTCGCTTTCCATTAATTATGTCTGGCTGTTGCATCTGAACATCGAGCTCGTAGTAATGTCTTGCGTCGCAAATTAAATTTAACAGAGGACCACTTGAATATGTAGTCAACAGTTTTTGTATCTTCTAAAGTGAGTGTCATTTATCATAGCCAGTTATGTGTTCATTGAAAATGTAACGTCGTGAAATTTTGTTCTTTTTGAAGCCCCGACCTAAAAAGCAGAGGTGTGAAGGCGTGTGATTGATAAAATTGACCACTGTGTGTGTTTGTGTGTTTGTCTGTGTGTCTTTTTGTAGCACCGTAGCTCTACAGGTTCAAGGTTTCTAGCGGTGGTTCTGCGATGACCAAGGGAAATAGAGATTTTTATATACAAATATATAGACAAATAACAACATAAGGCTATAGCCCAATATTATTAATAGCTATAATATTAATTTACTTAACACTTTATAATTTATTAAGAACAGCAGCACTTTGTATTTGTTATTACTTTTTTGTAAAAGGTATGTGGAAAATTATGTTGGTATGTATTAATGCATACTCTCTTATTGTAATGTGTTACCGTTTATTTCTCCATGTAAAGATTACAAACTGCCACGTTAATCTAGTGGTCGTAAACGCGACTGCTATTCTAAATCCTGGGTTCGATTCCCAAGCAGTGGTTTTTTCTATAAAATTCTCAGTAGCAGTTCGGAGTTAAGATTTGTGCTCGGTTAATGGCAATCAAACGCTAAATGTCCACTCCCAAAACACATTCAATTGTAAAAAAATACTTAAAACTTTTCTACTTACCCTAGGTTATGACGAGACAGAAGCACTGGTTAAACCCTCATCCTCATAAATCTCTAATATTAATCATCATACAAACTACACACGCGACCAAACACCATCACACACACATCATCCGTCACACACACACACCATATCACACTCTCCCTACACTCACACACATTCTCTCTCACACATACACACTACTCACGCACGCGCGCTCCCACGTTCATAAACTATTGTATAATGTTACACGTTTGGTCCAATTCTTGTTAAATTGTAATAACAGATGAATGGATGTCTCCTACAATATAATACAGGACTTTCCTAGCATAGCGGACATTATTTATAAAATTAAATGTAAAAAAGAACTCATAGACTTAATATGTAACATGTCATGTATTTTCTGTTTCTTTCTTTGGGCAATAAATTATTATTATTTATTATTATTATTCTATTCGCCGCGAATTACATATGACCCAAACTGCGGCGAACTGTGGGTGTCCATTTATAGTAGACATACCTCTGTCAACCCTCTTCGGAGTTTACAGATATGTGTTAATATTATTTTTCTGTTCCCATCACTATGAAGTACAAAACGTGAATAACAAAACATAATTATTATCATTGACACTAAATAACATGTAGTCACGTAACACAGTTAAATTCACAGGTGTAAACAATTAATTCAGTCACATGTACAAGTCAACAACAAGAATTATGTACTACATAATTACTAGTTTATCACTTAATAACGCAACTGTTCCGGGACTGGGTGACATTAACTGACAGCCCTTTTAATGTTAACCCTCACGAGGTGACGAAGCGGTGGTGACGTTGTTGTAACTTTAGAACATTACAAGACGTGTTACAGCGAATACGGGTTAATTTAGAATGAAGCGGATTGTGTAATGTTGTCTCCTGTGTAGGAAACATGCAATAACTTCACGGTTGAAAAAGTTCATTAGAAGTTGTGCTACTCTATTGGAAGGGTTGCAATTATTTAAAATATTACTTGACAAAGAATAAATAAACATAAAACTGACATTGCCTATATTTTCCAAAGGATAAAGCAAAGATGTACATCCAAACTTTCTGGTGTGTTTAGGATCCATATAATAGTGGGTGAGCCTATTGCCATTCATCACCTACCTAATACTGTCCCACTGCTGGGCACGGGTCTCCTCTCGCCTGAGAAGAATGAGGCTATAGTCCACCACACCGGCCTAGTGCACGTTGGCAGGCTCCACACACTGTCGAGAAAAATCTCTAAGGCATGCAGGCTTCCTCACGATACTTTCCTTCACGGTTTAAGCGAGTGCTAATTAATTATTAATTCTCACATTCATTCGAAAAGTCAGAGGTGCGTCACTTGAATGAAATTGAGTGAATCGATTTAAATCGATTCCAAACTTGCAATGTCGACCAAATTTGCAATGTCTTCCAAATAAAAAATAATCAAACAAAACATTTGTTTCACGCCACATACAGAAATTTCTAGAAGTATAATGAACGATGTTTTTATATGTTAGTTAAAAAAATGACAATATCATTTGTTTTCCTAAACAGTAAAGTGAATCTTTTCAATTTTCAAAAGGAGAGCCGTTGTCCACACAAAGCAATTACTTCGTATATACATAGGGTTTTGAACTTTACCTCTCATTTTGTTTAAGCTAACAGTTCTTGAACCCTTTTACAGCCTCAGGCACTTGGGACAACCACTATGTAATTAAGAAATAAGTTATATTTTTCATCGTAACATTCCTATTCAAATAAAATTTCAAAGCGTAATGTTTGTTGTGTAATTTTGCCTTAGGCTTGTTTTGTAAGGGAAATATTTTTATATTTATTACATGGTTTTTATTAATATTTATACCTAGTTGGTTTCAGTTTAATATAAGAACGACGTAAACAATTCTCGTCCTTAAAAACAGCACTAAACATTGTTGAGAGTTATTTTAAGGCATTTCTATAAATAATTTTAAAACTAGGTTACTTGTGGAAAAACTGATATACAGCCTCATCTGGTCAGACAGAATCCAAGATAGTTAGAAAAAAAAGGATCTAGAAAATAGGATGAGGTTTTATGTGGTTCTTAGTTATTGATTATAATAATAATAATAAATCTTTATAGACACAAAATGGTTGTACAAACGCCAGCAGGTCAAGCTATCCAAAACGGTAAAATTTTCCCAATTTAACATGAACCTTATTCCTTTGTATTAAAGTTGAAAATCTATCAAATAAATTTGACAGATTGCGGTAGCTTGAAGTGCTGGCCTCTGTACATTCATTTGTTAGAACCCTGACTCCTGTGCTAGTATGAACTGTAGGTACTGCAGGAGCCAGTGCCTTCCAAATTTCGTTTTGTTGCAGTTTATGACATTAATATATGTATATAGCGTTTTTTTAAATAATACAATATAGGTAGGTGGTAAGTATATTTATTCATTTTTTAAAGATCATGTCTGTGGTCATTATGAAAGCCATAAAAAACTAACGTCGAAGAATCTGACGATTTATTAATTAATTATATTTATATTATTATAATATATTTGTTTAATAATTACGTATTTATATTCTTTATGTTTGTACATACACCAGCAGGTCAAGCTATCCAAAACTGTCAAATTTTCCCAATTGAATATGTACAACTGAAATCAATCAAAGAAATTTGACAGATTGCGGTAGCTTGATGTGCTGACCACTGTACCTTCTTGAAATCATAGCAAAATAGATGACTTCTCATTTCTCAAGCTGATCCATGGTTCTCAATAAAATTCTGTCTGAGGATACACTTCAAATTACTTAGAGGCGCTAATTATAATTAATTACTTTGATTACTCAAAAAGTTTGTTACTGTAAATTTCTTTATTCCATCTGTCCGCAATAATATTTACCTAAACGAAATCTACGCAACTAATTCAAGTGCTCAAAATTACCTAATAAACCCATATCAAAATCATAATAATTAACCCAGATACAGTGTTCTGTACTCGAATTGGTAGTCGAAGTTGTTACTTCGACTACCAATTCGAGTGTAATAAGGAATTCAAATTAAATTACTTATTTGTTTTGTATTGAATCGTTGAAGGCTAGTAATACAGTGTGTGTTCATAGTGTGCACATATTAAAATAAGGGAATCTATGCTTAATTTTATCGACAAAAACCATATTTGAAAAATTTTAAATCCTAAATTTATTGAACCCATGTAAACAAATCTGTATAACTTTTAAACTAAAATATAATGATCTATCATACAAAATAAACTCAATAATGATTATTAATAATTAGGCATCTAAATTAGGGAACAAACTGTGCTCAATTGAAAATTACGGTGGCTATTTAAACAAAAATCTCCTATTTTTCTACTCATTTTTGTTTACACTATATATTTAAAGTATGGTTTTTGTCGATAAAATTAAGTATAGTTTCCCTTATTTTAATATGTGTACAAGATGACTCACAACTGTATAAGGTACAGCTAACCTATATTTTTGTCAGTTATTTTATTAAAATTTTATTTCAATGCTTAATATTCGCGTAAGTGTCAGAAATCAGTATGTATATACTTATAATAATTACTAGACTGCTTCATTAGCCCAGTTGTCACAAGCGCAACTGCTACTCTAGGGGTCCTGGGCTCAATTCTCAAGTCGAGCAAAGTATTATAGGGTTTTTATATGAAATTCTCAGTGGCATCTTGGAAATTGTATTTGTGCCTGGTTAATGGCAATACTGGCGAATTGTGGGTGGTACATAAGAGTACACCTCTACCTAACCCTTTGAGGAACAGAGGCGTAATGGTATAATTATTTTATTTTAATTGTTGATACAAATCATTGGTGGCGTTCCCCGTGACATATTACAGAGTTAACTTTGGGCAATTAAAGCAAATTAGCTTGAATAACGTGATTGAGATACTATCAACACAATTATGGGTTGTTTTATAATTATAGACTTAAGTAAAATGAGGTTAATACTGGTGGACTGCACCTCAAAAAGTGTACTAATGATTCTTGCTAATGATTATGAATTTTAACCTGTTTTTGGTCGGGGTTTTGATCTGGAATAAATATATCAACAATGATAGCGTTTCGCATGGCATGACGTCATACTTTGATTTTGATTTTGTTCACTGTCACGTGACAGAATGAGTAACTAATTTGACGAAAACGAATTTATTTTTTGGAAATATTATTTTAGTTTTATAATAAATTATTACATGTAATGTGTAAGGTAAATATTTCACTGTGTATAGATAATGCAGGTTAAGTACATACTCCTATATTCCTACATTATTGGAGTAGAACCATTAGCAGGACTCGTGTTTAAGTAATAACTAAGCTGATTAACCAATCTTTAAGGTTAAGCTGCGCTAGTCGCGGTCAGTCTGTGGATTCGTGACCATTCTTAACACATCGAGACCCCTCCGTGCCTCGGAGAGCACGTAAAGCTGTCGGTCCCGGTTTTCATACGAACACAATCGAAGCCCAAAAAGCCTGACAATCCAGTCTATCCTCAGAATATCAGTATTACCCAAAAATTGGGTTGCAAAGGTCTGATGGCAATCGCATTGTGTAAAATACTGATATTCAGCCGCATCTGGTTAGACTGGAAGCCGACCCTAATATAATTGAGATAAAGGCTTCAAGAAAGAAGGTTGGAGTAGAACCATTGACCAATCGTTTTAAGCATAACAATTAATACGATTCTACAACAAAATAACGGTGTTACGTTCATCGTATTGTTGTTCGGTCAGAGTCCACGTGAATTGGGTCAGAGCGCGACCTGACACTAATTACGCATTACCGTGAGCTTTAGCCCCAACTTAAAGTTATGTTCGCCAGCTGTCCAATGACTCGACTCGGTCGAAGCTTTCCTATCGGAAAACCGATTAATACTAGTATTAACTACTTCCGTATCATCTGAATATATAGGGTGTATTCTCAACTCGTAAGGAGAGGAGGGGCTAGTGGTTAAGTCATAACCAAGCTGATTAACCGATCTGCAAGGTTAAGCTGCGCTAGCCACGGTCAGTTTGTGGATGGGTGACCATTCTTTACTTCGAGACTCTCGCTTGTCATACGAACATCTATATCAGTCGTTAGTGGTAGTCAGAAGCCTAAAAAGCCTGAACTGTCCCCTGTCCCTCCGAGGCACGGAGGGGTCTAGACAATTTCTGGACGATACCGATATCCTGAGGATAGACTGGTTATCAGGGATTTTAGAAATTTGACTACCACTAATGATTGTTTACATGCTCTCCGAGGCCCGAAATAAGAGAAGAACGTATTGCATGTTTTTCTTACATTACGATTTAGTCAAGAAAGCCGTGAATTTTACTGCCAATTTTACTTATAAATAACTATAATTACGGATATATTTATAAGCTTAATGGGTAAGTGAAATTATTTTTGTGGCTGATTGATGATGAATAATGACGGTAGATGGCGTGGCAAACTCTGAGCTGAACACGAATCTTGTGCTTCATGTGCTGTCACGATCCATTAACGTTTATTTAGTGTTGTTACTGCATCACGGGATAAAAGGGCTTGTGGTTAAGTAATAACTTTTATTTTTATCCACTAAAACGTCAACGTCGCGAACTGTCAAACCACAGATACGTCACGATGTAAGTGTCTATTCTCTAGCTAGAAATCGCTCAGTATCTCTACTGCTAGAAACGTTTGTCAAAAGATAATTAAACTAGCTATAATACTGCTAAGGTGGCAATTTTTATTGTAGGTATGTATATCAAACGAGAAATCCATCATGCCGGAATATATGAAGAGAATCGGACAAAAATAAACATGTACTAAGAAGTAAACCCACACAAAAACAAAAATGTCTTCCGGGATATAACAGATGTATCCAATAAGTAATCTTTTGAGCATTATATTCGGACTCGCCATCTGTCGCCTTGATTTTTGTAGGGGGTTTTGCTAGGGTCGCGTAAGGGTCGGGTCCATGACGTATTTATTAGGGCATAATATTTTCGTTAAATAAAAGTTTATATGGGTAGTTTTGCTGCTAAGTTGTTAATGTTCCTTGTTTTTAATATGATACTCGGTAAATCTTCATTACTGATAAGCAGTTTTTGATTGTATTTAGCATTAAAGCGTGATAAAAAAAAACAAGATTTTTAGTTTTAGGAAAAATTGTCCTCAAAGAGGTTTCGAACTGCGTTTAATCAACTTAACTAGGTACAGAGGCCAGCACAACAAGCTACCCCAATCTATCAAATTTCTTTGATAGATTTTCAACTGTAATAAGTAAACTAAACTGAAATAGTGTGATAAGAGAACGTTGCGGCTTAAAAAACGATGTAGTGACGAAAATTGAGAAGAATATGCTGAGATGGTTTGGGCATGTCGAGAGAATGGATGAAAGGCGACTAACAAAAAGGATTTATACGGCGAATGTCAGTGGAACCGCCGAGACGGGGACGCCCTTGAAAAACTTATACCAACCTTATTGGTGAGGTTCTTTAAAAAGGTCAGGTGCGTAGTACTTGCAACTGGCGTGTATGTATGACAAGATGTATGAATGTGGTCGAAGCGAAAGAAGTATGCAAGAATCGTAGCAAGTGGCGTTCTTTAGTTTCTGCCTACCCCTATGGGAAAAAGGCGTGAGTGTATGTATGTATGTCAACTGTAATACAAAACGATAAGGTTCATATTCGTCTGTACCTGTGATGTCTAATTGTTATTTAATATGTTTAACTTTGTAAATGTCTAATTATAACGTCATTATTATCGAAGGCAAAAGTTTTGCATCTGATATTCATAACGTTTTTAGGATTTTTCTTAAATCATTTTTAACATACCATCACGCCTGTATTCACTGAAGAGTTAGGCAGAGGTGTACCAATGTAGGTACAGCCAATTTCCATTAACCGGGAAATTGGATTTGTGCCCGGTTAGTGGTTTCTTGACTAAATCGTAATGTCAGAAAAACATGCAATACGTTCTTCTCTTATTTCGGGCCTCGGAGAGCCTGTAAACAGTCATTAGTGGTAGTAACATTTCTAAATCCCTGATAACCAGTCTATCCTCAGGATATCGGTATCGTCCAGAAATTGTCTAGACCCCTCTGTGCCTCGGAGGGACAAATCATTTTAAGAAGATAGATCATTTTTAACATACCATCACGCCTGTATTCACCGAAGAGTTAGGCAGAGGTGTAACAATGTAGGTACAGCCAATTGCCATTAACCGGGCACTTGGATTAGTGCCCGGTTAATGGGCTGTTACTGAGAATCTCATTGAAAAACCCAATAAAACTTTGCTCGAACTCAGGACCTCTAGCGTAGCAGTCCCGCTTAGAACCACAAGACTAACGAGGCAATTATTAATATTATTATAAAAAGCGACAGGTATAGTTTTTTTATGACCTTAACCTTTTGACCGCCACGGGCGTGTGTAGACGTCGAATGAAAACTTGTTCACGACGCCAACGACGGCATGGCACGTCAAAAATACCACTTTTTTTTAGTTCAAAATAAATGCCTATATAAAAATGTGTTGTTTTTTTTACCTATTATTAGATACTATAATTTGTCGCTTGGCGTAGAGAACACGGATTTTCGTTATTGACGTGGAGGTCAAAATGTAAAATACCTAGCTTACCTACCTACTGTAGAGATCGTTACAAGGAGTCAGCGTATGACTGGCTGGTTTTAAGTAATGAGTCATGGCTGTGTGAGATTCCCTTGACTTTTGAAAAATACAGTTTGCAAGTACTTCCAAACCAAGAGTGTCATTTTCACTCCACACATACGGTCCTTATACTACCTCAGCAAGCTCGATACGACATATTTATCAACGCTAATCAATATACCCACAGCTCAACGAATTTACCTTCGAAATAATCTTCAATCCAACGAAAATCGAGATTAGCAGGGGTTGAAATTTAGATAGAGATTAAATTTACACCGGTTTTACGGCTCGCGATCTCTGGGGGCGACGTGAAATATAGCGTCATTTAGCGACGGTAGGCTGAAGCGAGAAAGTGATCATCATAAAGTCGCTCCTGCCCGCTTAAAGGCTTGTATCACACGCCACTTTAAGCGGGAGACCTGAGACTGTATAAAAAAGGGTAGGTACATAAATTGCCTCCTTACTAATAAACTTTGTATGAGCTGTATATATATAAAGTAGGGCTAATTTAATAGATCACATTTCACATCTGTCAGTTTCATACATAGTAAATCGTAAAATTACCTTATTTTATCATTACATAATACAATAAATTGATGTAAGTAATCGTACTTGAAAAAAGTTACTATTGTGCAGTTCGGAGTTTGGTTTTATGCCCGGTAAATGAGAATGTTGAAGGGGATAAGTGAAGTAATTGGAATGGGCAGAATAAGAAACGAGTATATTAGAGGAAGTTTGAAAGTGGCGCCAGTGACCGAAAAATGGATGGGAGGAGAGATGAAACGCATGTAACTAAACGAGTGATGAATAAGAATATGAAGGGATTGAGGGGTAGCGGGAGGGCAAAGAAAAAATTTATGGATTGTGTTAAAGCGGACATGATAGAAAAGGGAGTGAATGATGACTGAATAACGAGTGAGTGACGGCTGACAGGGATGAATGGGAGAAAAGGACATACTGCGCTGATTCCAAATAAATTGGGACCAGGATAGGAGGGTGATGAAATGGCAATAGACTTGCCCTCTATTGCATGGGACCTAAATATACCGGCAAACTATGGTTGTATACCGCCTATCCCTTTGGGGGAGCAAGGTAAGTTTTTATGTACTATAATAGAACCTATTGTCGAAAATATTTCCACAAAAGCTAAGCCCGGGAAACACAGCTTCTGTTACGTAAGCTAATTCGCCTAAGATAAGCCAGTAACAAATGTGAATGTTCGCCGATTATCTGTTTCCAAACGTAGTGTTCAATGCTTTTACAAGCCATTTACTTGCCTTTCCGATTGCATTTACCACTACTGTTACGTCATTAGCTGCCGTAATTATGTGCTGCAAAAGATTTTACAAAAATAATGCACGAGAAAACAAAGCTTTGTAAATGGAAATAGTAGGTAGGTATTTTGTTTTATGACGTTTTGTTTGTACACAGGATTACGTTTCATTAGCGTAGTGGTCGCAATGGTGACTGACTAGAATTACTAGGTTCGATTCCCAGGTCGAGTAAAGTGTTAATAATCGGGTCGGGTTTTTCAATGAAAATTTTCAGTTTCGGCACTAAGCTCTGTTAATGGCAATAGGCTTGCCGTATTACATGCGACCTAAACATACCAGTGAATTGTGGATGTAGGTACAGTCTGGGGCCATAAGTCCAGTAGCACGTCAACGATCATATTCGCTTGCACGGTACTGCGCGTATACACACATGTTGTGTGAGTGATTTCAATGCAAACATTTACCGGTCAACTAGTATAAATACGAGAAGGTGATAGTGTGTGGTTTTGTCACTAAGGCAAATGATCATTATCTCGCACTCTGTCCTCGTAACTGTTCCGGAAATACCTACAGATGAGATAGTATGTATGTGTGTATGCATTTATAACATTAGTATGAATTGTTCACAGTGGCGGGCATGTCCGAGGTGTGGGTGGAGCTGCGCGCGCCACGCTTCGTGGTGCATCACCACAACGCTGTGCTTCGCTGCGACCACAATGTAGACCCTGAATCTCTGTACAAGGTATGTGACGCCACTGGACATCTGTCATTAAAAAGGTTTTGTTTGCCGTATTCACAACTGACAAGCTTGCTTCTATGCCGCATATATCCGGTCACAACTAGTGTGGTTAGTTTTCAAGGATATATAGTTGAATCATATTAATACTAATTCGAAATTTGCCAATTTAAAAAAATACTAAAATATTTTTACTAGACCTAAGTTTATAAAAACAAAATTTAATAAGAATGCTAATTCCATTAAAAAAACATACAATTGGAAATAGAATTATTCAAAATATCAGTCACTTAAACTCCCTAAACGTAACCTTCTTGGTCTACACAAGTATACCTAATTGTATACCCATTTAAAGGTGTCCATTCCATTGGTAGGTACACAACTTAATGTTACACGCAACGCCTTAACCTTCAACATTTAGAGTATAAATCCCCTAATTAAAGCGTGGCCTTTAGTCTAGCTTTATCTGATATCTCTTTGAATCAAGGTAAAGTCGGAGTTTAGGGATAACTTGAAACTGGTCGTATTTTGTGTTTCTAATTGATGAACTACTTAGTCTAGTTGTCGGCTTATAATAGTTTTGTAGAATGTAAATTATAAACCGCACTCGTTTCTACGTTTTTATTGACATAGGTACTCCGAGTCTTTTACCAACTATTTACGTTGGGGTAGTATTCTAGTCTAACCAGATGTGGCTGAATATCGGTATTTTACACCAACTGACTGTAATCAGACCACTGCTACCCAATTTCTGGGTTACAACGGATAGAATGGTTGTCACGCTTTTCGGGCTTGCGACTACTACTTACTAACGACTGTCATAGATATCCGTATTTTTGTATGGCATTCTCAGTAGCAGCTGACCTAGTATTAAAAAGAAAATTGGACAATTCTACACAGCACTATCTAGTCCCAAATTATGCAGAACTTATAATATAGGTACTAGACCATTGATATTACATAATATACGTTTTTTTTTTGTATATACATACCTATACACAACAATCACAACACCACTAGTTAAACACAAAAATAACAACACCATGAGTGAAATGTGAAAATGGGAAAATATATGGGTCGATGATGATCGCAGATCGACCCACATACTGTCCCACTGCTGAGCACGGGTCTCCTCTCACAGAATGATAGGGATCAGGCTATAAGTCCCACATTTAGAGTAATAATAGTGAAAACACCAAGAGCACTAAGTCTACACCATTTAAATCGGCTTAGAACGGATTGTTCGATACAGATTTGCGCATACGGCTGATCCGAATGGAAATTCCGAATCGTATTTGAAATTCGAATGTGAAGTTTCGGCGAACACCCATTGAATGCTGTTAGTAAATCCTTTGGAGGTAGTCTTAATAGAAAATGAATTACCGATATTGTGTAAGGGTCGGTACATATATACATATGTATAAATAATGGGTGTGTGTTGAGTGTTCTAGGGCGTCCCCTCTCGGTGGTTCCACTGACATTCGCCATGTAAATCCCTTTTGTTAGTTGCCTTTTATCTATTAACCATCTCAGCATATTCTTCTCAATTCTCGTTACTACATCGTCTTTTAAGCCGCAACTTTCCCTTATCACACTATTTGTCAATCTGTCATTTTATCATTACATTTTTTTTATCACTCACTGTTATAACCAAAACTAATGTGAAAAGAAAAAAACTGGCCAAGTACGAGACGGACTCGCGCAGTGAGGTTTCCGTACAAACCTGTAGGTATACTTTTGATTGCGTTGACATAGAAGTTTGATATTGTTACAGCTTAAAGGTATTATAAACCTGAGTATGTGATATGAATTTCAATTTAATACCTCTACGCGTTCATGAGGAAAGGGGTAGTAACTGTAAAATTATTAAAAATATTTTTATTATAATTATGATGTAACTAAAAATTTACGGTTACAATTTTTTCTTTATCTGTGCTATAAGACGTTGTTTCGTATCAAATTTCAAGATTCTGAGTTCACAGGAAGTACGTATTAGGTTTTGATTCCCTTGCGAGTTTCGACAATTTGCGGAAATTCGCGGCATAAACGGCTGTATCTTTTGATTGCATTGGCTGAGAAGTTTGATTTTTTCACAGCTGTAAGGGACAGTAGACCTGAGTATTTGATATAAATTTTAGCTTGATACCTCCACGCGTTCCTGAGAAAAAGGGTCTTGACAGACGGACGTACGGACAGACGGACGGACGGACGGACAACAAAGTGATCCTAAAAGGGTTCCGTTTTTTTCTTTTGAGGTACGGAACCCTAAAAAGACGGTCGCACCAAGTTACCAACTGAAAAAGCTTGTTGATAACCAAATAAATATTAAAACTGACTAAAAAGTTCCACAAACTTAAACGTAACTTGCAGACTATGCGTTACTTAACTTTTATATTTTGCACACCTGCTTGAGTTAATGTGCACCGCATATACTGTCCCGCTGCTGGGCACAGGTCTCCTCTCAAAACGACGGGAGTTAGGCTAAATAGTCCACCACGGTGGCCTACTACGGGTTGCAAAACTTAACAAATCGCGAATCTCTCAATCATGCAGGTTTCCTTCCAAGTTTTGCTTCACCGTTATAATTGAGTGACAATTAATTATTAATAAGAACATGAAGCGTGCCTTAGATTCGAACTTGAGACCTGCGACTTAGCACTCCAAGGGTTATATCACAAGGATATCTCTATAATTATTATTCTTCACAAAAAATCCCTTAGACTACACCGGAACGCGTTCAGTTAGTGTGTGCCGGGCCTAAGTCGCTAATAAGGCGGTTCGTATGTACTACGCACATACAGACGTATCGAAATCGATTGCTATTAGCTGAGAGTCCGTAGTTCCTCGGATTAATACGATCAGGTTTTACGAGGGTCTCTCGAGTACCTATTCTCTTCGGGAAATTGATTAAAAAAACAAAAACTGAAACGTAAATAAAATTGTCGTGGTACTGTGTTAAGCCCCAAATTTAGGCCTTATGTGTTAATAAATAGCGGTTGTACAGGTTTAATTTGCAATCACCCGCCGAGACTGTTTGGAATCCATAATATATTCGATTTATGAAAAAAATATTTTTCTTCAATGTTTTATTCCTGGCCGTCTCTAAAAACCGAACGCATAGATAGGTACGTAGATACGTAGGTGCGTAACTACGTACTCAAGCGCGCCACACGTGGTAGTTAGTTAGGTAACTAAACGGAGAGCAAGGTCGTTGTCCTTATAAATAATATAAATTAGACTTTAATCGGACATTTTTATACGCATTTTTTTATAATATAGTTAATTAATTTGATAATAATGTTTAAAACACACTATGGGTTTATTTTAACTTCTTAATTTTTAATTTTGGTTGGTTATTGAAATGTGACCCTTTATTTAATTGCACATTCGATATAATTGTACTTTTAATAGTTAGTTTTGGTTTATTATACTTACCTTTTTTTAGAAGTGCCTCAAAGAAGGTTTTTTGTGTTTTTTTAAGAAATTTTAGTATCAGCTCGGACTTTGGATTTGTGCCCAGATGATGGCCATTAGGGTCCCTATTACTTGGGATCTAAATATACTGGGGAAAAGCGTACCTGTGTACAAAAGTACCCATCTGCCTAACTCCGTTTGTCATAACGTACCTACTAGACACAGGGACTCCTAGTGTGGAGGCTAGTGTCCCAACAATTGTAACGTGTTATTAAAACAATAAAGTATTATTATAGTAATATTATTATTTGAGCATCATTATAATTATCAAAATACGTCCAATGATGTACAGTGGTATCCGTTAGAGTTATTTTTAAAAGGTTATAATATTTAATCGATAAAATTTCGTGGTAACATGAAAAATCACTACAAAATTAACACGCAACGGAATTAGTCTCGACACGAGAGATTTTATGACTCACTGTTTTAACTAAAACCAATTTTGAAAGAAAAAAGACGATCGCGCCAAGGTACCAACGGAAAAAGCTTGTCGACAACCAAATTAATAATGAAATAGACTAAGAGGTGCCACAAACTTAAACGTAAGCTGTAGACGACGCGATACTTTCACGTTATTATACTTTGCACACCTGTACGAGTTAATTTTAAATCTGGTTAATTGTACTGTGTAGCTGTACAATATTAGCTGTAGCACGTTACAATATAGTTGACGACCTCTGTGGTCTAGCGGTTTGAGTGCCGGACTGCTGATCATAGGGTCGTGGGTTCGATTCCCACAGGACACAAATATTTGTGTGGGTAAAACATGAGTATTTGTGTTTGTCTGGGTGTTTCTTATGTATTATAAGTATGTATTTACAAAAAAAAAAAAGTATATAAGTATTATATCCATTGTCTAGTACCCATAGTACAAGCTCTGCTTAGTTTGGGACTAGATGGTGTTGTGTAAAATGTCCCAAAAATATTATTATTATAGTTTCAGTATTCACAAAATGGTTAATCAGAGGTGTACAAAATGTACAGACGCCTGCAGGTCAAGCTATCCAAAACTGACAAATTTTCCAAATTGATTATGAACCGTATTGTATTGCATTAAAGTTGAAAGTCGATCAAAGAAATTTGACAAATTGTGGTAGCTTGATGTGCTGGCCTCTGTACACCACAGGTCACTCAAGGGGCGACTCGATGATAATTTTAACAGTCCCAAGTTGTAGGGTCACACCCTATTGCCATTAGCTGAGCATAAATCCAAACTCCGAGCTGCTACTGAGAATTTCATAGGAATTAGCTGAGCATAAATCCAAACTCCGAGCTGCTACTGAGAAATTCATAGGAAATCCCAAGAACACTGCTCAACCTGAAATTCAATCCAAGACCCCTAGCGTAGCAGTCGCGCTTAGGACCTGACCATATAGGGTAAAGACACGGGTTTACTAAACATGCACCGTGGTCATGTTACCCCTTTCATTTCCATAAACTTGATTTCTTGATTTTTTATATAAGTATAGACTCTGGTCCTCTGCTCTATACTGATGTCAGCAGGTCAAGCTATCCAAAACTGTCAATTTTTCCCAATTGAAAATGAACCTTATTATGGTTAATTTTCAATTGGGAAAATTGTATTAAAGTTGACAATCTATCAAAGAAATTTGACAAATTGTGGTAGCTTGATGTGCTGGCCTCTGAACATGAGACCTAAAGATATTGGAGGGGCTCGTGGCTAGATTATAACTAAGCTGATCAACTGATGTGCTGGGTTAGGCCTAGGACTGCGCTAGCCACTGTATTCTTTACAGACCCCTCCCTATCATACAGACACCTATGCCAATCGTTAGTGGCAGTCGCTTCGTGTAATACTGATATTCAATCACATTTGGTTAGACTAAAAGCCGACCCCAACATATTTATAATAATAAATATTATTATTTATTTATTCACATGAAATACGGTAATTACCGATGGTCTTATTATACATATTTAGAATCTATACATGTTTCGCCAACTGGCATGCAAATGTCAAAAAAATTGACATTAGAAATTAGAAATAATTATTAGCAAATATATACATTATTACACTACTGTCAAGGAAAAGGTTTTGAGAAAGAAGACTTAAATATACTATCTATATATCGAAGTGAAATAACACTGCTTTGAGCTGTGTTGTGTTCCTTACGGTGAGCAATGTTGCCAGTACTCCGCAAGGAAACTTTGTGGTGGCAGTAGGGGGATTTTCACCCATAAACTAACAACCCAACTATTCCTTTTTCATTTTACAGAGTCGGCAACGCGCAAGTGATAACCCTGGTGTTACAAGCGTCTATAGGCAACGGTAACCGCTTACCATCAGGGGGGCCGTATGCTTGTTTGCCACCTTTCTGGTATATAAAAAAAAACTTACTGGCGATGTAGTATAATATTATTGGAACAAAGTTCCTTATCGCGCGTTGTGAAAGGGGGCTAGACGGAAAAAATTCTTACGAAAAAGTTGTCACGACACTTTTTTCGAAATTCAAATATTGTTGACAAGCATTCAAATATTATTGAGTGAATGACAATATTTGAATTTCGCGCGTTGTGAATTGTTGGGTGTATACAGGTTTTTTTATTTTTTATTATTAAATTTTAATGAAAGGAACTTCGTTCCATCCGGGTGTCCCTTGACACCTCTCAAGTTTTTTTATCAACACTAATGACTAAACATTATTTGCAGGTAGTGTTTTTCAAGAATGGTCAACGCATCATGAAGTTTGTCCGTGGACGTGATCCGCCCTTCGAACTGTATAACGTCACCGGTGCTGAAATTAATGTGAGTCACATACTTGTGTATACTTATCATCAACCCATATACTGTCCCACTGCTGGGCACGGGTCTCCTCTCATATTGAGAGGGATTAGGCTATAGTCCACCACGCGGGCCTAGTGCGGGTTGGCAGACTTCACAAACCGTTGAGAAAAATCTCTAAGGTATGCAGGTTTCCTCACGATGTTTTCCTTCACCGTTTATGCGAGTGATAATTATTTATTAATACGCACATGAATTTGAAAAGTCAGAGGTGCGTGCCTTGGATTCGAACTCGAGACCTTCGACTTGACAGTCCAATGGTCATACCACTAGGCTGTCACTGCTTGTGTATACTTAAGTCTTTGCATATACAAGGTGTTGAGGTGTATGCCTGCCATATTTTTGGGTAAATGCTGGAAAACTGGCTCAATTATATAAAACTTGCTGTTGCCCGTGGATTCACTCGCATTCCAAAAGATTTTTTGAGATAAAAGGTAACCCATGTCCTTCTCCAACGTCAAATCTATCTCAGTATCAAATTACATCAAAACCGGTTCAGCGGTTTAGGCGTAAAATTGTAACAGACCCAAGATATCCACTGCTGAACAAAGGCCTCCCTCATAGACTTCAAAATTATAAATATTATTCACTTCTAATTTTAAAAAATACACCAATTTTTTCTTGATTCCAGTTCATTTTCAGGGACACAGACCTCTTTAAATAAATATTCTTGGATAATTTTACACAACACCATCTAGTCCCAAACTAAACAGAGCTTATACTATGGGTACCTACCTACTAGACAATGAATATAATACTTATTTTTTTTTTATAAATACTTTAAGAAACAAACAGACAAACACTTATCATCACATAAATATTTGTATCCTATTAGAATCAAACCCGCGACCTCGTGATCAGCAGTTCGATACACGAACCACTAGACCGCAGACGTCGTCAAATATAATTCAACATGGCATCGATATAAATCATCGGCTTGTTATTATCTAGTAAAATGATATGATAACATCTTTTCATTTCGACAGCTCTTCCCATCCCGTGTGCTTACATTAAGCAGTAGATTACATGCAGACTTACAATACCCCAGCTCAACCCAATCACGGAGATTTCTAATTTAATATATCTGTATCCAACACTGTGTAACCCTGCACCGATACAAATTGAATAACCAGTATATTGTAGTAGGTATATCATTTATCTCGGAACACAATAGACCGTCCGCTATCCCAAGTCTGTTGCAAATGTATCCTCGGATAGACGTACCAATATATTGTTGTAACTCGAGATGAAAATCACGTAAACTACATTGGTGTTACAACGATTTTATTTGCATAATACGGGGATAGTTATTTGCCTGCATAGGTTTAAACAAAAAACTATATTTACATTGATTTTTACATTGGATTATGGATGGAACTATATTTATAATGGATTTGTTGAATTGCAATCACTTTATAAAAACAAAACGATAATTAATAGGTAAGGTGGCATCGACACACGAAATACTCGTGAACGGGTGCCGTCTCTCGGGGCTGGTCAGCTCTTACGGTCAAAGGCAATCTCTCTATTTTTATGTTTAATATTATACTGCATTAATTTATTAGTACACATCAAACTGAATTGTTCAAATGAACTATTCGGAAAAAAATTGTAAACCAAGATTAATACTGTAATCATGTTTTTTTTAAATAGTGTCTATGGAGTTTCTTGCTGGTTTTACCCACTTTTTGGAACCGTGCGAAAGTTTTGACTTTTCAAAAGTGCTATTTTAATGGTCTAAGCAGTAAAATAATTGACTTTGACTTCGAACTAACTGTAAAGTGAGTCGGTTGATGTCGGATGAGAAGCAAAACTTGCTTTTCAATAGATGTCACTGACGTCACATTAAAGACGTAAATTCAGAATGTGAAGGTAACTTTCGACGTGGCGGGTGGGAATCGCGGTGGCTTAGTGGTCATAGCGTCTAGTGTATTTAAGCAGAAGACGCAGGTCCAAATCCTGTCCGCAGTCGAATTTTTCCTTCTCTAAAATAACAAAACCTATGTAGATAGGTATAATAAGTCAATGTTACAATTAAAAATATATATTCCACAAAGAACTTGTAGATAGGTGTGCATAGTCTACCTGCACTGCAATGGTGGGATTTTTGGGGAAGGTTTGGATGCTAATATAGAACAGAGTAATGACCAAATATAACTTTCCGAAAGTTACTACTAAATATTTTATATTCCACAAATAACTTCCCTGAAAGAATATGTCAACTATCGAATTTAGCAAGTTGTCAATGTAAAAATGGATAGACTGTAAATGGTTGTGTGTGGTCGTGGAAGATTCCACGGTCCTCATGGCCACTATATGATAAGTGTAGCCAAGTGCGGTTTTTATTCGTTACGAGTCCGACGTACCCTGCCACCTCCCAAAATGGTAGATGACACATGAGGATTTTCCATACTATAGAAAAAGATAATTACTTAACCGAAAACTGTGTTGCAATCTACTGGCGCGCGACTTGTGACTTATAGGAGCATTAGAATAAGGTTCAAATTGTAATGGTCCAAACGTACACTTCTATTTGCAATTATAAGCTGTAATGTAATCGCGTAGCGTAACTTCATTGCTATGTCGGCACAGTATGCAGTCCGCATGCGGAGGGCCGGAGTCCGCGTATTTCATCCGGAATCCACACAATAGCACTGTTTTAAACTTGGAACAGTAAAGTGTAGTTTTTAGTTCCGGACCCAAGGTAATGAATGAACGAAACTCCTTTGTTAACGTAGGATCACTTATATTTTTAATGAAATCACGTGGTGTTAGGTTCTGCGGTTCTAGACGATGTTATTCGGTTTTGTGAATGTAGAACGTAGTTACGTAATAAATAAAATTTAACTTATACATATATTACTTATAAATAAAATATACTTATGAATTCAAAATACTTTATAATAATTACGTGTAAAACTTACTGAAGACAATAATTAAAAGTAGCGAAGATAGTTTAGTTGTTTTTTTTTTCTTTTCTACTGTACTAATAGTAATGGCTTCCATTTTATTTTGAATAGCTTATGTATGACTTTACAAATATATAATTATTTTATAACTTCTCAATTTAGATAAAACTAAAACTACATAAATAATGTACCTGAAAATACTCTTTCAAAGTTTTGTAGGTACCGATTCACCATCCCTATTCACCTTGTTTTACCCGGTACGCTAAAGCAGCCGTTAAATTTAATAATATTATGATTCTAACCTCCAATTTACTGACCCTTTCATGAAGCCAATAAATTACCACGGTGAATGATCGTACTGAGTCAAAGTGGCGTATACTATAGTTACCACTTCCAATAAACTTTGCGACTAACTTATAGCTACGTATTTTCTTCGCCGAAAGTGCCATTTGATACCCTTCATCTTGTTACTTCGTAAAAAATAAAAGAATATCAAAAAACTTGCGAAAATATTTTCTTTTATTGATACATCGCAGTGTTATTGATATTACTGGAATAAAGTTGTAATAAAAAGGTATATCACTTTTGTAGGCTGTACGTTTATTTCTGATAGTTGTGATAACTCTGATCTCTTAATATACAGTTCTTCCATTTTCTTTGAGCTGTGTAGGTATAAACATGGCCTTAATAAAAATATGTTAAATATTATAAAAAAAAAACTCAAGTAGTTGTGTTGTATGATGTTTGTGCGGCTCGTAGTAGCAGTTTATGGGTTCGATCCCCGCACGGATTATATTAGATGAAATATGATGTAATATAATATTTAGATGAAATACAAGTAATTGTCCGGGTTTAGGTGTTTGTTATTTCAATGTCTGTTTGTTCTTCATCCGCAAACCATATTTTAATGTAACCTCATTGCGCTAAACTCTACAATATTCTTCATAGTATTTTAATTAGTATTTATTTTTCGACATACAAATATCCTTACAGGCTAGATTCAATGTTATATAGCATAAGTACATGAGATAACACTTATTTACAGGTAATCAGTCGGGTAGTGAAAATTACTCAGAGCAAAACAGAATAAGTCTACATCATTGGCAAGGAGGTTGTGTGCGCAGTGCACATAAATAAACAATTTTCAGTATATTCCTTGTTAATACGGATAGCGTAATTAAATATTATTTTCTCTCACTTTGGGGACCTTTAAACATACCGTACTTTCGGGTCAACCACAAGTGCTCTGACACGCTTTAAATGGGACCAGCAAAATAAGAGAATAATGCTCCAAGTGACTTACAATTACTTGTATTACTTATAATTGTTGTTATAACAATGCTCTTGTTAATGTTAAGCAGCCGTAGATTGATAAATATGATAATTTAACCCATTGAAAATCTTCATCATCAACCTATATACTGTCCCACTGCTGGGCACGGGTCTCCTCACAGAATGAGAGGGATTAGGCCACTACGCTGGCCTAGTGCGGGTTGGCAGACTTCACACGCTGTCGAGAAAATCTCTAAGACATGCAGGTTTCAGCGTTTAAGCGAGTGACTACCTCTGTGGTCTAGCGGTTCGAGTGCCGGACTGCTGATCACGGGGTCGTGGGTTCGATTCCCACAGGATACAAATATTTGTGTGGATAAATCATGAGTATTTGTGTTTGTCTGGATGTTTCTTATGTATTATAAGTATGTATTTACAAAAAAAAAAAAGTATATAAGTATTATATCCATTATCTAGTACCCATAGTACAAGCTCTGCTTAGTTTGGGACTAGATGATGTTGTGTAAAATGTCCCAAAAATATTATATTATTATTAATATTATTAAATACACAATATGTTTTCGAAAAGTCGTAGATAGCCTTGGATTCTACTAAAGATCTTTGACTACTATCTGATCACTAGGCTATCACTGTTATAACAATACAATAAAATAGTACAATTGAATCTTTGTCCTCAGCTAATAAAGCTGTCTCCGACGTCTATTACGCTGGAGCACCTGGACTTCTCAGCATCAGGCCCCTACGCGTGCGAGATAGCGCTCGAAACCCCGCTATACTCCAAAGTTTCCAAGATACATGAACTGAATGTCATCGGTAAGTATATTACGTTAGAACTATCGTCCATCTATCAATCTATTTATCGACCTATCTACTTTAAAATCTATCTATCGGTTTACCTATAGACCTATCTATAATCTCGAAAATAATATCAAAAATCTTGCCTAAGATTGATTTTGTACCTACATTACACTGACAACATTGTATTGTATATTTATTATTGAAACTTGATTAGAAACAGTCGAAATCTATCTTTTGAATCAAACCCAAAATTAATTTAAAAAATAAACATAATGATTGTAATAAAAATACCCAGTCGTACTAACACTACAAAATGTCAGATATTTTTAATCCCTAAATAAATTTGATTAAAAAGCAAAGCATACATTTTTCATTTAATAGTTAAGAAAATGTCTAATTTAATTTATTTTTTCAGTTCGTCAGAAATTCCGTCCAAAAATAAAAATAAAGCACAAAAAGTTGTCATCAAACGAACAGCTGGAGGCGACGTGCCAGAGCGCGCCTGCGCACCCCGCGCCGCATCTCACCTGGTTTATAAATAACAACAAGGTAAATAATATTAATCAATTTTGTGTTAAAAAAATAGAAAGAACCCCAAATCATGATATCGTTGAAGATTATTAAATTGATAAAGCAATTCTATTTATGTACAGGGTGTTTTGAGGAAGGGTGTAGATATATTATGCAGGCGGGACGGCATAGTCCATATATACATTACATACATATTTTTACTATAGGCATTATGATATGATATGCTTTAGTTTCCCAGTTATAGACAAATAACTGATTTAAAAAAAGAAGACTACTATAGTACTATATAGTTATATAGTATTATATTGTTTTTATAAGCTAACACTCAAATAAACTGCGACACATACTTGTAGTCTTCCACTTTATTATTTTGTTGTAATGTTGAGCAAAGAGGTGTTCGATGCTAAATAATAACTACGCTGATATTTGTATGCTTAAGTTGCACTAGCTGCGGACAAATTTTGCATGGTTCACCATACTTACAAACCGAGACCCATTCGTGCCTCGGAGAGTAAAATCTTTCGTACTTAAAGCCGTCGGTACAAAAACCTTACAACCAATGCAAATGTAATTGTATTACTCAGATGTAATCCATGTATTACCCAGAAATTGGGTAGCGGAGGTCTGATGGCAGTCGCAGGGTCTATAATACTGATTTTAAGCCGCATCTGGTTAGCCTGGAAGCCGATCCCGATATAGATGGGAAAGGACTCGGAGAATGATGTTATAAATGTAGTGTAGAAATATTCAATAGGCAAGTTAAATATGAATATTTGAAACTGATGGCATCCGCCTGAAATGAAGCACGTTTTGTATTAGCTTTTATTGCGTGGATGAAAAAGAGCACAGAAAAATGGGATTATACGACACTCCGACATCACATTGAATATCTTTCGTGGAAATAATCTAATGAAATGACAGAGATTCTGTATTAATGTTATAAATATAATGATTTCTACGTATTTTTTTTTTTGAGGAAAAATTCGGCCGTTGGCACGATATTTAATTTACAAATGTGGAAATGCTTAGCAAGTCATCATTAACCCATTTATTTTCCCACTGTTGGGTACGGGTCTTCTCTAAGAATGAGCAGGGTCCACCAAACTTTTCGTCCTAAGTCTTGTTTCATCAAAATTCGCAGCAGTTTCCAGCGCATAATCATTAATATTCCCTTACTGAATAGTTCGCATTAATTCTCCTTCTAATTTAAATAATTTTCAAGCCAATGGTACGAAATATAACTCTGTTTAATTTTTATCGATTAAAATGAAAAAAGGTTAATTAATATTTAAAAAACTGCGAACCAGACCTATCGATAAGATATTCGGATGAATATTTATGAAATTAAACTCTAGTATTCTGAGTTTAATTGCGTATCGCATTTTAAATTCAATTCTCAGTTACATAAAGATATGACCGGTTATCCAATGTACCTATTTATTAGCTTTTTATTGCCTAACTGCCTCATTAGTCTGGTGGTCCTAAGCGCGACTGCTACGCAAGAGGTCCTCAATTCCAAGTTCCTCAAATCAAGAGGGATTCAATTTCCAGGTTGAGCAAAGTGTTATTGGATTTTTCTATGAAATCTAAGTAACAGCTCGGAGTTTAGATTCGTTTGGTGACTGTCCCAATTTATTTAGGGTCGGCGCAATATGTCCTTTGATCTATTCATCCACCACATCATTCACTCCCTTTTCTATCATATCAGCTTTAACACAATCTATTCATCTTTATTTGACTACTACCTTTATACTCACACGCCGTGCATTCTCTATATGCCAGTATTAATTTGTATTTTATATTGCAAATATTTATTAATTTACTGACAATAAATTCAGTGTTTATCTAACATTTAGAGCGGTCGGTTTTATTTCCTAATAGAATTGACCCGTCATAATATCAGCAATAATTGTAGGTATGTCCTACATTTTTTTTTTTGGTTTTTGGAAAGCCAGGTTAAGACATAAGGTCGTGTTTATCCACCGTTAGCAAACTCGATTTAAGACTCATTACCTACATTGAAATAAAACTGCTTTTTACAAAAAATTTCTTGTTATATTGATATTATTATTAATCCCGACGTTTCGGACCCTTTACAGCGTCCATGGTCAAGGGTGGGCTAACTATTATGCGATATAATTCCTAAAAAGTAGTTTTATTTTAATTTATACTAATATTATAATAAAGAGGTAAAGTTTATGAGGTTTTAGGGGTAATCCCTGGATCTACTGAACCGATTTTGAAAATTCTTTTACCAATTGAAAGCCACATTATTTGTGTGTCGAGGTAATATAATATTTATGTATAGTATTATGCATGTTATTAGGTAGTATATTGCACCCGTGCGAAGCCGGGACGGGTCATTCGTGTCTAATATCCGCCTCTCAGAAATCAATAACAAAGTACCTACCTTTTTCTGTTTATGGCAGGACTATAACGGCAACCAGTTTAGAAATCTGTACCAACATACAAACTGAAATAACAGACAAAATTATCCAATTACTACTAGGTCATCATGTTCGAAAATTCCCAAAACTTCGAGCAATACAAACATTTGGTAACGAGTTTGATTTCCAAATTGAATCTAGTTTCGAGTTGCAAAGTACATACTCGGTGCTCTCATTGAACCAGTCGCCTGGGAGTTGGCTCATCTGCATCAGTGAGAACTGTCGCAACTATATAAACACAATATTATACTGTTTTCCACTTAAATGCAATAGTTATACAGACTTAAGTAATACTCTCACGCTTCTTCCCACAGGGAATTCCCTCGGGAAAAGGGTTTACTAACAATCCTTTTTTGGTGGAAGCTTATAAAATACTATAAACTCCCAAATTTGAAGATGATAGGCCTTATTATCTTCAATATTCTACCTTACACGCCTTTTTCATTGTCATAACTAGTTATTATGCATCCATCACCACCATCATCAACAACCCATATACTGTCCCACTGCTGGGCTTGGATCTCTTCTCAGAATGAGACTATAGCCCACCACGCTAGCCTATTGCGGTTTGATAGACTTCACACGCCGTCGAGAAAATCTCTAAGGCATGCAGGTTTCCTCATGATGTTTGCCTTCAAGGTTTAAGCGAGTGATAATTAATTATTAATACGCACATAATTTTGCAAAAGTTTGCGGGCCTTGGATTCGAAATCAATATATATATAGTTTTTCAAAAACAATAGCAGGACATTTTAACATACCCCAGTAGGTATGTTAAAATGTCCTTTAATTAAAGTATGACTTTTGATTCGAAATCAATTAACTTTGGAACAATCTCAGGATATTTTAACATACTGGTTTAATAAAATTATGACTTTTCTAGCTTAGATTCGGAATCAACTTTCTTTAGTTTTCCAAAAAACTATCGCAGGACATTTTAACACAATGGTTTAATAATGCTGAGCTCTCTGAATAACTAAATATTTCAGTGATACGTAGAGCGGTCAGCATCGCCTGAAAGGCTTCCATTAGCTTGTCAGTTAGTGACCTCAGACACTAAGTTGAGCTGTCAACTGGACGTGCAGCTCAATGTGCTTTGTTGGTTCCAATAACTGACAAGTAGAGGTCAATGTAAACTAGCCTTATAGCAGTGAAGAGTTGAATAGGCTATCAAACAAATACATTTATATACTTATTTTTTTATTAAGTTTGCCTAAACACATGCTAAACATTTTTGAAGATATAAAACTAAGATCTCAGGCCGAGTTCATTTCAACTGAAACATTTCATTTATATTTCTTCGTTCGCCTATATTAATATACACAGGTCGAAATAATTCTATAAATAGTTGTATTTCCATAACTACCGGAGCTATTAAATGCGTGGGGGCTTATTTGTTCCAGTTTATTTATGGAAATAAGTGCCAGAATAAGTTGTGCCAGTTATTTTGTTTATTAACACTAGTTCGACCTTGGTATTTCAGTGGTCTGATTTATAATTTTAAGAATAGAGAGTATAATATTATGAAAGAATAGTTTCTTTTGATATTACTTAATTGGTGATAAATGATATTTATTTCTGTAAATAGATATTTTAAAGACAATTTTATTGGTCAATTGCACCGGCATTTCCTAGCTGACGACCTCTGAGAAAAAACGCCGAAACAAACTCAGAGAATCATGATCTCTTTTAAAGTCCAGCCAGTAACGTATTCATGCTTATCAGATATGTGATTTACATTGTGGTGTGGTGATGGTGACTGTGTTCCTCGCAGCACCAGGGTGTGAGCACATTTTATATTTACATAATATTTTTATTTTTGTACTACTTAGGTGGCTGTGGCGATGCGGCTGAATATCAGTATTTTACACGAAGCTGGTGTACTTACTAGTGATATTGGTGGTCTGATTATATTTTATATTCTTAAATGTTTTGATGTGAGTGTTTTATGTAAAGATATTTAAAAATATAATGTAAATAAGAAAATAAATAAATACGAATATAATATATAATAATTATAGGACATTTTACACAGCACTATCTTGTATAGTCTGTATAAGCTTCTGGGCTTTTTGTTTTCAACAAATGTTCTCCAAAATTTGGACCTACATGCTCCATTTTCCTTAACAGGTAGACGAGAGTTTAACAGTGCCCTATGGGACAATGAAGGTTCACCGTCACCACCACGGGATGCCGCTGTCCATGACTAACACCTCGCTCCACTACCCGCTGACGAACCTACAGTTGTACCCCAACCAAACCCTCGACATCACCTGCCTGAGCACCATCCCTAGCTACGCTAGCATGGGAGAAGGTTTTGCTGACGTGCAGAACAATACAGTCACAGGTATGGAAAAATATTATCTATGGCCTAGAATATTTGTCAGAACTATTTATTTTTTGTCAAACATAGGTACGTGATATAAATTGAATTATTATACAGTAAGCGCACTTTATTTTACCTCTAGGGCGTACAAATTTAAATAATTTCATTCATGCACATAAAATAAGAAAACAAAAAAAATATATCTAGAAAATAATATTCCAAAGAATGTTAGACATTTTAACAAACATAAATTACAATGTCAGCATTTTATTAAAAGAATATTATGGGTAGTAAATTGTAATGACACATTAATTATCACAAGAGTTTCAATGTCGCAAAATAATAAATTTATAATACATCAATATCCTGAAAGATGTAATGTCAATCATTGTTCGTAAATTTGTCGTACCTACATTTTCTTAATATTTTTTACCAAATAACAAACACCTAGCACGTACCTGTGTACATAATTAAATTATGTATTCCAGGCCGCATTGTAAATATCTAAGAATAATATTATTTATATTTTAAAAATTAAGAGGATTTTAAATTTACGAATATAGAATCAATATTCAAAAGAAATTCAAATAAATTCCAAATTTAAATATCTTAAAACCACATGTTTTTAAACATGGCAATAGTCGTATACATAAAATAACGCCATGTGAATTTGTATAAAATGCATATATTTAGCCGCTTGGGAAATAAAACAAGGAAGTGTGTTAATCGATTTATATCACTCCTAATTCGACATGTAATCAAAAGCCCATCACGTGTGACAAATTCAAATTAGATACGCCACTGGGTTTTCACATTTTTGTATAGAGGCCAGCGCATCAAGCTACCCCAACCTGTCAAATTTCTTTGATAGATTTTCAACTTTAATACAAAACTATAAGGTTCATATTTCATTGGGAAAGTTTGACAGTTTTGGATAGCTTGACCTGCTGGCGTCTCTACAATTTCAGGATATTTTCTACTAAAAATTGTTCTTGAATTTTATAGCACATTGGATTAGCTATCCATCTAAATATCTCGTAACACCAACTGTTTGACAAAGAGTGGGTCTATATATTCAAAATTATTGGTTTGTTATTGATGATATTGTTACTATTGATGCCATATCGACACAGAGACAAAATATTTTATTATTATTAGCAATCCAGAATAAATTGACAATTAATATTGAATGTGTAAACCTCC
Organism: Acronicta alni; assembly: GCA_964056405.1. Lineage (NCBI taxonomy): Eukaryota > Metazoa > Arthropoda > Insecta > Lepidoptera > Noctuidae > Acronicta > Acronicta alni. The sequence continues at coordinate 13,555,615 of OZ043919.1, forward strand.
TTACATGTAGGAATTTATTTTTTTAACTATCGGCTTGGTACAGTCCTCGTAACTGCTTTTTATTATAATGCGACTACTACGCTAGAGTTCTTTGGTTCGATTCACAGGTCGAGCAAAGAGTTATTGGGTTTTTCTATGAAATTATCAGTAGCAGCCCGGAGTTTGGAATCGTGCACGGTAAATGCAATAAACACGACCCATTACATGGGACTTAAACATACCGGTGAACTGTGGGTGTATATTGGAACACCTCTGCGTAACCCTTCGTGGAATCCAGGCGTGTTGATATGTTATATTTGACTCAGTATACACCTTTTTAACCTCTCAAAATTAAGGCCGGTTGTATGTAAATAAAATCCCAACTTTGCAAAATATCCCTCAAGTAAAAGCACTAGATTTTACGTCATAATTTCTATCCTAATTTTTTTGTTCTTTTACAGTTAACGTAGTTCGCATCGAACCAGCGCCCACTCAACTGCCTGTCAAAATTGTTAGTTCCCAACTAAATGTATCGGCTCGATGTCATGTAGAACGTACTATGTTGGTTGTTTTAATCATATTTGTGTGCCATATTTACTTCTAAACTTAGATATTGTCGTTCATTTAAACATTGTAACATTACATCTGTCAAATTGTTCTCATGTAATTTAAGGGTGAATGTCATTACATTGATTGTCATTTACAGTAACATCGGCTTCCTAACACTATGACATAATGTTATAGAGGTAGGTCCATATCATTACGGGGCAGGTTGGGGCAGCAGCTGTTGTCTCACACAGCTTGAATTCACCGCAGATTGCGTTGCATTAAAATTCGCCCCAGCAATAATATGTAGGTGCCTTTATAACACACACATCAACTCGTAATATTATTTGATATCCTCAAATATTACTAGTACGTATAATAATGAGCTTAGTAAAGATTATAATTATGAGTACCGAATGGAACATAAAGCTACTTTGAGAAATGAAATGACAGCTGGTGCTAAATTGCTGAATATATTATTATTATTTTTTTATATTAATATTTTGTTATGATTATGAAGAACGCCTGACAATCAATCTATCCTCAGGATATCGGTATTACCGATAAATTGGGTTGCAAAGGTCAGATGGCAGTCGATTCGTGTAAAACAGTTATATTCAGCCGCATCTGGTTCGACTGGAAGCCATCTCCAACATAATTGGGAAAACTCTCGAAGCATGATTATGTTAATGAAAAATAAAATAATGATGACACTGTTTAAATACCAAAAATTTTAGGTGCAATAATATTGATCAAATGAAAATTATCTAGTCCAAATACAGTTCAATCACACAATTTGACAGCACTTTGCGTGCGACTAAAAACGTGTGTAATCATGCATGTGTTTCAATTTGACAGGTGTTATAACCAGATTATGAAGAAACATTTTGAATAATATATTCCTTAATGGGTGGAACAACATGAGAACTCGGATATTTTCTTTTTAAGTTTTTATTTTTAACTTTCTTCTTTTATTTGGCCTTATTAGCTGGTACACTTATAGCAAATTGTTTGTAATAATACCAAAAATTTGTAACTTCCGGCTCGAACTTAATTGCCTCGTAATAAAGTAAATCGCTTAACCATTATTAAAATCTGTTCAAACAACTTTAAATTACAAAATTTCCGGCAAACAGAATATTAATTTAATAAACTGTGGTTATAATCTCACTATGGATGCTTAAGCAAATCCCTTCAAAATAAAGGGCCCGACGCTGGCAACATTCATAATTTGAGTCGCCAATATCAAAATTGCTTGTCTAATGAAGAACGCCGACAAAATAATATTGAAACTGCGTCGAGGTAAATTTTGAATTCCGAGGCTTTATAATTAAGACTAAATGGTGGTTTCATTAAATATGGCTGATATATATACTAAAAAAAATCAGCTGTTTTATGTATCGCTGAAAGTAGACGGCAACTAATAAAAACAAGCACTAAATAACGTTTCTAAACGCCAGCTAATGGCGTAATTTAACATCGAAAGTACAAGGCGAGCTGCATATGAAACAAACGAGTATTTTATATCAAACTTTATTGCCATGTTATTTTTAAACTGCACGTTGCGATTATTTGAATTTGAAAAAAGAATATTTGAACAAAAGAAAAGCCGGTTGATATTTTCCACGCTATTCATACTTGTTTTATTAATTGGCACAATGGATTTAGGTCCCAGTTCAAATAAAAAAGATAAAAAAAAAACTGTTTTCATTACCGACGAGCTTTTTAGCGCTTCTTCTTCTTCAATATTTACCTTTTAACTTATGTATGCGCAAATAAGAGACTGAATTAGAAAGTTAGATATGTAAATGACCCGATTTGACACCCAACTAGAGCCCATGTCCATTTTGTAATATATAATGTTATGATTAAACTGGAGAGAGTAATGGCGTGTATCGTCATACGAATAATTGCGTAATTTTAAATGTATGCATCGGTTTTTACATATCGATAGCCTAACCAGAATTTTATTGAGCATTAGTAGCCAGAGTATTAGTTAAATAATTTATACTGGCTATTGCCCGCGGTTTCTCTCATATACCAAAGGAGTTTTTGAAACAATGGGTAGCCTATGTCCATCTTCAAGGTCAAAACTACCTTGTTCAATGGTTTAAACGAGAAAACGAACAGACCGACAGAGTTATTTTCACATTTGTTATAGATGGACAACCTAGTTCCTCTAGGCTTCGGTGTATACATTTTCCATTTTATTTGACAGATACACTAGCTATAATCGCTCAATAAAGTGGTTAGAGTACAGTAGAAAATAATAATTAAACGTGTTTATTTTAAAAAATCTCAACTTTTATTTAAATCTTGAATATAGACTCTTAAAATGTAAATAAAGAAACTTTGATGAAATTCCAAAACTAGATAATTATTACAAAGATCTTGTTTTAACTTCAGATGTATTTAAATGTACTGCTTCTAGTGTAGTATATGTTAGATAAAATTAAATTAATACAAATCATTAGATGTTCTCTCTAATGTGACATAAAGAATACATGTGAGCTTTTTAAAAAGTAAATAAATTTAAGTTTACTAAATTTAAGTAAATTATTTATTTTAAACATTGCAAAACTGAATCTCCATCCTAATTGTTAAAATCATTAAAGACATACTCATTCAAAATTCATGTTTAATGTATTATGTAATAGGTGTCATTTTTGCTAATTATATTTTACGTACATAAATGCGAAAACGTCAATTGTTTTATATTAAGCGAAAGAGCGATGAATTAAGTGGAGTAATCTAATTGCGGCCATTACTAAGTACATGAATAGTGACAGAGTGTTTTTGCGCTAAGCGTTTATCTGGCGTAGGCGTTCGTTGAACGTAGACGCGTAGATGTAGACACTGCGTAGCTGTGGACGCTGCGTAGCCGTAGACGCTGCGTAGCCGTAGACGCTGCGTAGCCGTAGACGCTGCGTAGCCTATATCACAGTCTAGGCGCTACGTTAATGTCGAATAGACGCCGTTCGTACGCCAAATGCGAAGATACTCTTAGACATGAAGCAATATGCCTCTCTATGGAGCTAATGGAATAAAACTTAGCTATTTATTAAAAATATGTTGCCTTGAATGCTAAGCTATTAATATGGCAGGCAATCAGAATTCTATAGCGTCGAAATCGTTTCTCGATTTTTATTTGGCAGAGCTACTTTTGCAAGAGTTGTAGGAATTAATGGCTATTATAATTTATTTAGAAATTCAATTTAAATTCTGAAACGATTCCATTTGGAGGATTTTCTCAATGCTGTACTAATAGCTCAATCGACATCTAAACGATTTTCCAGAATACTCCGATATACGTACATACTACTAGTATATTTGCACAGTGGTGCAATCTGCAGCAGCAAAGACAAAGCCGCGTGAAAGCTCTGTGGGACACATAGCTACTATTCATGCTAGCACACTGTGCACCACACAACGCTTAATCATTGGAAAAGTCGTTGAGCTAAATACTAGAGCGGATTTTTATTTTCCATTCTTATTCCTTATCCAACCCGTAAGTTTTAAATGCGCAATTAAATGTTTTTTGTCTCAAAATGTGTTAGCCTCGCGTGGCAGAGGTGGGGTTTGATATTTTATTATTTTAATCATTTATTATAGTAGTCATTGAGACATGTACATAATCGGTTTCTAAGCTTTTGAACTGATATGTACATACATATATGGTACGTACGACTAAAGAGTTATGATTCTCTACTTTCATAGTAGTGAAATCCGTGCTAGCGTAGACAAAGCCTTGCTTGAGCTCTGTGGGACGTGCGGCGTTAGGCTGTGTCCACATACATACGAATACTGCGCGCTGTGTGCAGTGACGACTAAATGATCTAGTAGTCATTGCACTCCCGATTGTAAGGGCCAGCATTCTGAGCGAATATTTGGAACCGAATTTGTAAATGTATTCTATTTTTGAAAATGATTTTATGTGAGGTCAATATTTTTGAATCATTATGTAGTATTTGACATAGAGTATCTGTCCTTGCACGTTTTTCTTCTCTTTCTGTCATTGCATGCAAACAGTCATGCAGTATTCAGAGGAGAATTTAGGAAGTAGACTTCCTATTCTATTTTTAAAAGTGAACTGTTAAAAGTTCTGATAAAAAACATATTTCAAGTACATTAAAAAGCAAATTTTTCACATTAATTCGAGTCATTATTTTACAGCGGCATTTGCATAAAACCATATGAGCGGCATGTTGAACTATGGAATGTTTTGTTGAAGGGAAATGTTAAGGAGCAATTGTGTAACAAAAACATATCATGATAAGGAGTGAGTATTTGTAAACAATTTATAAATGTTGTCAAAATGGAGAGGCTAACATATCATTCGGTTTGTATTATAAATGTTTAATATTTCTTTCTTTCAATGTTTTCTAAACCTAACTTCTAATTATTACATTGTATAGATAACTGATCGACTTAATTTTTTAACGTAATTAGGAAAGCTTAAAGCATAAATTAAGTAAATAATTATAATACAATGTGTGTAAAACTTATAAAATGTAAGTATAATTATTTATGTAGGCTAAAAATACTCTGTGAATATTCTTTAGTGTATTTTACTTTTGGTTAATGTCAGTAGGTGCCTAAAGTTGTTTTTTTTTTTTTCAAAATTGCTCGATGTTATGTTTAAATATTTCATACGAAAAAGCTTTCATACAGGTCGGAGAAATCCATAATTATCTGTAAAATATTGCAAAATTAAAAAATAAACAAGTCAACTGAGAAAAAAATAAGTACCTACAAATAAGTTTTTAATTTTTATTGAATAAAACAGACCTACGAAGCATTTGATTTAAACAATTATTATTTATGAAATATTGTTATGATTTAAATAAAATGACGTTATGAAAAATGAAAATTAAACATAAATCAAAACACTTACTTGATTCAATTAAAGTAAATGTTATTCTTACGACATTGTGGCTTTATAAAATGAAATAATCTTAAATTTCTCAAAAAAATGAAACCAGTAAGTATTCAATTCAGTAGGGGCTTCAGTCGATAAATGAACCCAATCATACTTAAAGATAGGTTTACTAAAAATATCAGTATAATATGTGGTTATATTATACTGACTGTTGCCGGTTAGGGATGTTTAGTTCGTTGAAACATTAGGGCGTGGACACATTGTCGGACACGTGCCGAGCGAGCACCAACCGCACATATAATTTTTTTATTGATGATTATGATATTATTGATTATAATAAATATGAAAATCACATGCCCTTTCAAGATAAAAGTTTTTAGTTTACATACCATTTTCATAAGATCATGTATTTATATCTTACGTATCTCACGTGTCTTTGTTTTGTATACTGCGAGCATTATCCCTTAGGTGTAGATGGTTGGTAGAACAATTTACCACAGGAGTAAATATGAATAGACAATGCATATTTACTTTCTCACCAAAAAATAATAAAAATATACTAACAAAATTGTACTAATTATACTGGACAGTATTATTTTATGAACCGCTGCCATTAAGTCGATTTGCCTGTCTACCAATTTTCTAGTCTGTATTATTTACTCCTGGGACCTCATGTAAGTTAAAAACTGCATTGAAATCAATGATAATTTTACTGTATTTTCTATATTGACGATGTAATTCATGCAGGCTATCGATGTCTTCCTTATTGCTATACACTCTTTATATAAACTTTAAGTCCTATTGTAAGATAGATTTTATATCGTAATAGTTTTAATGAAAATAATTAAAATCGTATTTATTTTTTCCTGAACCTAACCACTGTATGTTGCTTTCGTGGTTGCAGAGAAGACTATTATGTACTGTGAATTACACGTTATTGTACACAGACAAAAAATGCGTAATTATAAATTTTAATATTCATAGCATTTACCCTCCCTATATAGAATTAATTGTAAATAAATGTGAGATGTATATTTCGGAAAGTAATTTATTTGTGAACATGGTTTATTGTATTCACTCTAGCTAATAACTGACTTAATATCCTAGATAAAATTATTAATGGGTAAGGAGATGTTACACTGTGGAACGAAATTTTTAATATTACTAAAACTTTATTAGTTTGCATCTAGCAAAATAAGTAACAAATCAAAATGGAGCTATATAAATCTACTATAATCTCCGAGATATAATCTTATAATCGTCGTATTATGCTTAGTAATTAAATCTAAGCATGCATTCGGTCCTCCGTGTAATGTATCCAAACCCTTATGTGGATAACGCACAAGGCAGCAACCCCGTGGCAGATTTTTTTTATTAAAAAATAACGTTGCCCCGTTACCCTCCCCTTACATGTGGTGCGTTTACAAACACAAACTTTTACATACACAAACACCCAGACCCGGAACAACTAACTGTAGGTTTTCCATACAAAGATTTGTTCCGTGCTGGCATCAAACCCACAACGTGATTAAAATATTGCAGAAAACGAACTGTATCGTCAGTAGGAATATCAAAAAATCTATGGGAAATATGGGATTGATTATCCCGACTAAAATGCCTTGTGCGTTTACTGTATGTACGTTTCATTAAGTTGATATCAAACACTTAATATATTGAAGTAATCTGAGCCGGTAGTGGTAATGAATAAATGTTATTGTGTGTTTCGTGTAACAGTCGGTTGCGCTGAATTTGTATGGAAAATTATGTCTAATATTTACAAGATGTGAAATTTTATCTCTTTATAATATAAATGTATTACACGTTGGTTTACACATAAGGATTTGCTGTTTCATTTATTCCTGTAATTCTATTAATTCAATGTCGCTTTCAGTTTCAGTTTCAGACGTTATGTAATTGTTGGTTGATGGAAAACCTTTTTTTATCTAGTGGAAATCCTCATGGATACTCAACGGAGGCTATTGTCTGCACACAATATGAGGAGGGTGTCCGAGATCTCCAATGAAACATTGCCATGAGCTGCATGCTGTTAGACAACTTAAAAGAGCAAGGCGGCCTCAAGACAGATTATTACCTTTAAATGCGAATTTCTTCCCTTTATTTAACTTCCATTAGGCACTAGCTGGTAGTGTTTACCTTTGTCCAGTTTCTTCTAACCCTGAGATGTTTTTTACTAAATTATTTCTTAACAGATGACTTCCTACGTAATTCCTTCAATTTCATGATTTATCAGTAGGTGATTAGTATTTAACGTTTATTACCAAGTATACAACGTGTTACAAAATACCCCGTAAAAAATATAATTAATTATCAAAGCCAAAAATTTTGTCAGCTGTCATGTCAGGGAACCAGATTATTTAACAGAAAGGCCTACGTACCTATTTTATCTAATAATTGTCTACTTTAATAGTTTTTCTATTTTTCATTCATAAATATTGTTGTGTTCCTTTTTTTGGGGTATGTTATACAGCGTTTACGGTTCTTAAATATTGTGAATGGACTCGATAAAAGGCCTCATTTAACCTTCTCTCGGCTTTACGGGTAGTTTTGTAACACCCTGTATAATGTACAAAAGCAGTGATAGCCTAGTGGTATGACCATTGTACTGCCAACTCGAAGGTCTCGAGTTCGCACCCAAGGCACGCCTCTGACTTTTCGAATTCATGTGCGTATTAATAATTAATTATCACTCGCTTAAACGGTGAAGGAAAACATCGTGAGGAAACCTGCATACCTTAGAGATTTTTCTCGACGGTTTGTCAAGTCTGCCAACCCGCAATAGGCCAGCGTGGTGGACTATAGCCTAATCCCTCTCAATATGAGAGGAGACCCGTGCCCAGCAGTGGGACAGTATATGGGTTGATGATGTATAATATACACATTTGGTAGGTAGATAATTACTACTACATAGGTACGTACTAATTTTTATAGTACGCAGTGTATCGGACTCATACCGATTAAAAAACGTACTTACCTTCACTTGTCCTAGTCATGGCAATGGGATCCGTAAAATCCGCCATGACCATGACAGGAGGTAGATAATAATTACCTGTTGATCATGATTGTGGTACAGAGGTCAGCACATCAAGCTACCCCAATCTGTCAAATTTCTTTAATAGATTTCAACTTTAATGCACCCCAATAAGGTTCATTTTCAATTGGGAAAATTTGACAGCTTCAGACAGCTTGACCTGCTGGCGTCTGTACATGTCATGAATCCCATGTCCATCACTATAGGGAAAGTGAAGGCAAGTGCTGTTTTAAGTCAGTGCGATTTTTAATACGACATACCCTGACGAACCACGAGAATTTTCCGCGTTCTCATCCGTACCTGGCCATTTTTTACTTATTTCAGTGATGATATTTTCATGAATGCAATTAAGAATACCCACAGGATATTTACATAGCAAAGTAAGTCACGTTAAATGTATTGTGTTCCAACACAATTATTTTTATCTTCCGTGGTTCATGCATTTAATTTTGCTGATATTAATGCAAATATTTACACAACCGAGGTTTGAATGCAAAGATAAAACAAATACCCGTCGTCGCTGTGTGGTGCAAGTAGTGCCAGGATAAACTTGGTAAGAAAACCAACACCATTAAATATTCCCTCCACGCCTCTTGTAGATAACAGTGTAGATACAGCTACTTTGTCTGTGGCCCGAAACTGTCGCATCACTTATAATAATTTAAATATATTTACAAACGATTACGATTCTTCTTCTTTATTATTTGAGACTGTTATTTTAAAATTGATTCGTTTCCATACTGATGAATTTCTGTTTGCAGATAAAAGGTGGCTAATCTTCATCTCTAAGTATAAAGCTGCTGAATGTAGTGTTAAGTCAGAAACTATACTTATACTTAAGTGTTATCATGATTGTGGTAAGTAAATAAGTAGTGATGTCCTAATGAATAAATAGTGTACTCTTTGCAGCGTATATCTACTATGTAATAATTACCACATATAAATTCTATACAATGAATCCTAAATAAATCAAAGTCCTGAGTAAGAGTTAACAGGCTCTAAAACAACTTTACTGTCGGACTATTAACTTCAAAATTAACAAACAAAGGGGCGGAATGGCATTTTAACTAAACAGCTTTTTTAATGCAGACAGTAAAGAACGCAGCAGGAGAAAAGTTAATAAAATTAAATAGGTAAAAAGTTTCGCGACCCATTTGACAATAAACGTTTGTCGACCTACCGCCATTTACAACACCCGAGGGGTTAACTCATTACCCAACTTTTAAAAAGAGAACACCACTTCGCACAGGTTATGTAGCAGCCCTATTATTTCAGAAAAGGGAAGGCCCATTTCTAAGTAAAAGTTTGATGGGCTACATTAATAGTTTCTGAAACGGCGCGCGTTTAGAAACTCGAAGAAATAAATCCGAAACAATTGAGAATCGAACAGTAAAGTTTTGTTACATCGCGTCGTTAACTCGGCCGACCTTCATCGGAAACCGTCCCGGCAGATTTGAACTGATATAAACACTCGTATTTTGTGAGATTTGGTCTGTAGGATAATGCTGGGGATCAGTCAGGCGCGTTCGGAGGGCAAATTGTGCCTTTTGTTTTTATCCCTCGACTCGTCTCGTCGAGAAATCTTGTTATATCCACTGTTAAGGACTTTTTATATTCACTATCCATGTGATCAAGTAAAGACGGGACGGTTCGGTTGGAGATTGGCTTCTGCACGACTGATTCTCAACTGGAACAAATATTTGTTTAGCCTACAGGTGTTGTGCATTCCGGGTATAGTGTATAGGTGATAATTTGTATTTGTAAATGCACTCGCGTTACAGGAAGAAATCCCTGTGCTCCTAGCACAGTTCAATGTTTTATTTTAAAAGATTTTATAATAATTATCTCGTTATAACTGACTCATTAGTCTAGTGGTTCTAAGCGCAACTGCTATGCTAGAAGTCCTGCGTTCGATTCTCATGTCTAGCAGTCTTATTAGGGTTTCTCTGTGAAATAATCAGTAGCAGCTCGGAGTTTGGGTTTGTGCCTGGTTTATGGCAACAGACTCACTTCCTAATACAAGGGAACTAAACATACCGGCGAACTGTGGGTGTATATTGGTACCCACAGCTCTGCCTAACCCTTCGGGGAATACAGGCGTGATGGTATAGTATGTTCTGTGTTCATATTTGAAAATTTACCTATGTATTAAAAAAACACATTTTACATGCCCTATTAGTAAAATTTAAGCCTTATTATTAATTTAATGAAACTTTAATAATTAGGCGGTGATTAAAACACAATTCCAAGCATTTATTGGATATAGATGTTACACTATAATTATTTGTTTTCATAATCTTCCATATATTTTTTGATAAATAAAACAATCACAGCTTTTTGATTTGATTTGATTTGATTTTGAAGCTTTATCATAATAAAATAATTAAAATACAAATATAATAAAAGAAAAAAAAAATCACCTTCACAACTTCTAACTTTACCGCAAATAATCTTGCAACAAACTACCAAAAACAAAAGTCTTTTTGAATATCAAAAATAATAAAAGTAATTTAAACTTGCAAGCGTAGCGAAAACCACCCCAAAAACTTTATATTAAAGTCTAGAAAAGATCAATGCGGTAAATTGAAACCGCAAAATTGTTTATAAGTGATTTAAGCGTGAGATTGAAGTTGCATCGCTCGAATGTCGCTCGTAAATAGCTTCTTCTCCAAACAAGTTCGTTCCAGTGATTACTTAGTGAGAAAATGCGAGTCAATGCGCTTGAGTTTATTCGCCACTGAGTGCCAATAAGTGATCTGAACTGTGAGTTTGAAATGAACAAGTTTCGCCGAACACTATGTTGATCTATTTAAAATTATTTACTTCAACATCAACTTTGACGGCTTGAATAGCGCAGTGGCTGGCAGGATCAGCTTCTACGTGACAGTTCGTTAGTTCGATTTTTGCATGTTTTTGTTTGAATGACCTTAAAGGTCGTGTGTAAAGTTCTATTTCTAAACGTGTTTTTTTTATCTCAAATGACTTATATTCATAACACATTACTATTTTGTTTAAATCTCAAACAGCTCATATTCGAAACAGATTACTTAATTATATTAAGGTTTTTTAACGTCTATAGGAAGTGTGTGTGTATTCTAAGGTCTACCACGGGCATATTTCCCTAATCATTATTTCAATATTTGAAAACTTTCATGATCAGCCCATATATATAAGCAGTGGTTCTATATACATATATAGAACCACTGCTGGACACGGTTCTCATCTCAGAATATATAGTATAGTATAGTATAGTACAGTCTACCACGCTCGCCTAATGCTGGTTGGCAGACCTCACACGCCTTCGAGAATATCTTTAAGGCGTGCAAGTTTCCTCACGAAGTTTTCCTTCACCGTTTAAACAAGTGATAAATAATACGCACTTAATTTCGAAAAGTCAGAGGTGCGTGCCTTGGATTCCTGCTGTTTTGATGACTTGAACTCTCTAAATAAATATAAACTTTTTATTGATGCTATCATTCCCTTGTATCCTTCGGGCACGACTCTTTATCCTACGTAATTTTTCCTCCTGAAACCCCTCGAGGGATCCTTGAACTTGTTCCAACCCTTTGTTCAGCTAAGCGCTTTAGGCGCCATTCTCTTTCCGCAACTTTAAATACTATATAATATAAATTGAGAATAAAAGAATAAAGTAATAGTTATACATTATTCCAACTCCCACAAGTAACATTGGTTAAAAACAATAGGATTGTTTGTATGATTCTTTAGAAAATGCTGCCTCACACTAGGATTTGTCCTTTATCGTTGGTGTATTTACAAAGACAATCTTTTACATACCTTCACAAACACCCACACTGACAACTACCTTTTTTAACACAAATATTTGACACAGAATCCTATTCGCTGAGACGCTACGCCAAACGTGTTGTCATTTTAATTTTAACCCTTCCAATGTTGGGTTAGCGCTTTTCACGATTGCGTGAATTCAAAGACCTACTTGCAAAATGGCGTCCTGCACACCACAAACACATGCATAGAAATCATATCCTACATTTTCTGCTTACACCAAAAAAACATTTCATCATAAGCCAGCTTACTAACAATAATTGTTTATTACACTTATACCTAAAACAATAATCTTATTTCGGAAAAATCTCCGGATCTGTCGCCTACAAATGTGCCCAACGTCATCCTAAATATAGACTCGAACCACGAACACATTCTGTGCCCGAATGCCAGACGCTTACATCTTCATTAAGCTGCAGAGCTATATACGACGTTCAACCTAATCCGCTCTCATTAGTCGTTTTGACAACAACACACTACATGCGTAGGTAGGACAATCAATATACTGGTATCGAACAACATAGTGTACGATTAGAATTACTAATTAGGACAAAAGCTAACAGCAGTTTAGATGTTCCGTATGCAGCACTAGGGTTTATAAATTGATAAATGATATTTATTTCTTGTAGACCTTTAAAAGACACTCTTTGCAAGTCAATATTTTACATTGTTTTAAGGTAGATGGCTCCGGAATTTCCTAACTGACGACCTCTGAGAAGAAACACCGAAACAAACTCAGAGAATCATAGTCTCTTTTAAAGTCCAATTTCCAAAAAAAAATTGATTTAAATCTTTGGGTATGTTATTATTATTTTTTAAATAAAAATACTACTTTTTGTAAAAGAAAATATCGACCTCGGCTTAAACCCTCCCTCGGCATCCCCCGGTTTAGTACCTACACCGGAAGCTCTAGCAAAGTAGATAAAACAACTTTGAAGTTCTTCATTTAAATAAAACTAAAATTTAGATTAATTCAACGCGGTTTAATTTACTTGAAACGAAACGACACCGGCTCTCAAACCCTTTTACAGGGTTCACAGCCACAAACAAACTACGGTTTGAAATGTTGGCATCGGGTTTTAGTTTAGTAAACAGCAATAAATTATGTAAAATTAGTAAGTAATTTCTGTTTAAATATTGACATCAGTATATCAGTGCATTGCATTTTTAATCAATTTATTACTTTTTACTGAATCTCTGATCACGTAGCTTCTAGACATGTTCCAATTCCGTGTACAGCTTAAAGTCTAATTGGATTTTCCGTTGCAAAAATTGTCGACCATAGCCCGGGATATTGGTCCTATCGATGACAGTAGGCTTGGCCGCACATGGGACCAATTCCAGATTAAGATTATTGAATGTCCGGCAAGCTGCTTCCCCTGTTTTGTAAACTCGCTTATTGGGATTGAATAATAAAGGTAGTATTTTTTCAAAAGTATCTTTTTACGAAATGATTTCTAAATTTACCATTTATCATTGCTGACGTCATTTATTTAGTTTTATTTCAGCCTCAACACATATATATCCACCCAATGATGGGCACGAGTCTCCTCTCAGAATAAGAGGGATTAGGATAGCTTAATCCCTCTTATTCTGAGAGGAGACTTCTGGGTTATAGACGTTTGTCTAATGCGATATGGCACACTTCACAAAGAAGTCGAGAAAATTGCTATACCAAAAGAGTGAAGTACTGTTTTTAGTCAGGTTGAGTCTGATATACCCTGCCTCCCCAGTTGGCAGGCGATACATGGACGACAATTCCCCGTACTTTAAAAAAAGACTTGCAGGTTTCTTCACGATGTTTTCCTTCACCGTTTAAGCGACTGGTAAATTAATTATAAATACACACATTTGAAATTATATATTTTGAAAGGTCAGGTGCGTACATTGGATTTGAAGTCGTGACCTTTGACTTTTCAGTCCAATGGTCAAATCGCTAGGCTATCAATGCGTTAAAATTATTTATTTATGCTTAACTTACATTAGTGTACAAATACGGTCTTAATATCTTAGGCATTTTCTACCAGACGAACTTTCATCATTCGATATGCCTTATCAAAATAGTTTTACTCTTGATGCAGACAATAACACATACATCAGTTTACGTTGTTACGGGAATGAATTGAACTAGAGGGCCCGGAAACGAGCCTCACTCGAGGGCTCGCTGTTTTTATACAGTTTTAGTTCAAATGTTACAAAACTTGTTATTCTGAAGTTATGAACTTGTTTGCATTCAGAGATGGGTGGAATAATCCGCAGGGTACCAACAGGTGCGAGGAGAATGTATATGTATGTTCAAGATATTACAGTTTATAGAAACACAAAGCTTTGAGTCTGTTTTACATATTTACTTTTACTATAACACATTTTACACAGTTTCTTGAGTTATATAACAAGTTTACACGAGTCTTTAATAATGTAAGTTTAACTACAATGACACAATTATCTATACAGATAAATAAAAAAATAAAATAAAAAAAAGCCTTTTATTTCGTTGCAGATTACAATAATAATAAAAAAAAGTTAAATGATTTTGTTAGTATTATGAAATTTTTGCAGTTAATTTACCTTTTGTAGTTGTTATGTTAATTTAGATTTAGATTTTTTATGAAAGAAATAAACGTGTGTTAATGTTAATTTTGTTGATTTGTTAAGTTCTCTGCAAGAACCCCTCTGTAGGTAAAGGCCTCCTCCAAAGATAACCAGTCCTCTCTAGATTGGGCTACTTGAATCCAGTTGGGGCCGGCTGTTTTTTTGAGCTCATCATCCCAATATATACAGATAACAACATATAATATAATAGCCTTTGTTGCCCGAAAGGTTAAGAAGAGGTGTATTAATGTATACCCGCTGTCTGCCGATATGTTTGGATGTCAAGTAGATAATAAAAGACAGGATTATTGCCAATAAGCGACCAGAAATCCGAATTCCAAGCCAATGCTCAGAATTTCATAGAATAATCCAATAACAGTTTGCTCGACCTGAGAATCGGACTCAGAACGCAACAGTCAACATAAAATAAATAAATGAATTTAATAATATATATTTTTTTTTTTGGGACATTTTACACAACACCATCTAGTCCCAAACTAAGCAGAGCTTGTACTATGGGTACTAGACAATGGATATAATACATATATATACTTTTTTTTGTAAATACATACTTATAATACATAGAAAACACCCAGACAAACACAAATACTCATGTTTTATTCACACAAATATTTGCGTCCTGTGGGAATCGAACCCACGACCCCATGATCAGCAGTCACTCGAACCGCAAGACCACAGAAGTCGTCAAATTATTTTTGGGACATATTACAGAGCTTGTACTACGGGTACTAGACAATGGATATAATAGTATGGTATAGCGGGCTGGTTTCTCAAATCCACGACAAAGCGCGTACTTTGCGTGAATGGATATAATACACAGATATTTGTTATTTTGTAAATACATACATACATAACGACGACCTCTGTGGTTTAGCGGTTCGAGTACCGGACTGCTGATCATGAGGTCGTGGGTTCGATGCCCACAGGACACAAATATTTGTGTGGATAAAACATGAGTATTTGTGTTTGTCTGGGTGTTTCTTATGTATTATAAGTATGTATTTACAAAAAAAAAGTTTATATACTTTTTTTTGTAAATACATACTTATAATACATATTATATCCATTGTCTAGTACCCATAGCATAAGCTCTGCTTAGTTTGGGACTAGATGGTGTTGTGTAAAATGTCCCAAAAATATTATATTATATTATAAGGCAATTATTATATTATACAGCAATTATCTTTTTGTATATTTTTGGCATTTTCCATGCTAAGATTTCAAAGTTATTTTATAATACGACCGCGGGCAGGATTCGAACCTGCTAACCAGAAGACGCAGGTTCGAATCCTGCCCGCGGTCGTATTTTTCCTTTTCTAAATAACTTATACAGCAATAATAAACGGTGAAGGAAAACATCTTGAGGAAAACTGCATGCCTTAGAGATTTCTCGACGGTGTGTGAAGTCTGCCAACCCGCACGAGGCTAGCGTGGTGGACTATAATAGCCTAATAATAATCCCTCTCAATCTGAGAGGAGACCCGTGCCCAGCAGTGGGACAGTATATGGGTTGATGATGATGAAATACATACTTGTTACATAAATATTTGTGTCCTGTGGGAATCAAACTCACGACCTCGTGAGCAATGTACTTAAATATAGAGAATTTAAATCAGGTCGAAAGTATAAAAGATTCCCGCCGGTCTTTGTAATTCTTAATTATCTTTATGAAACACCTTAATCCATCAGTAAGCTTGGCTTATGAAGCCTAATAAAGTAAGTAAATTTTTTTACAAGAAATTCTCCTAGAATTTTAATTGAAGGTAAGATATAAAGTACTCAGGTTAGGCATTATAGTCGAGTTGAGACACAAGAAATTCTATCCAAAAGTTTTTATAGGGGATTAAAAGAAACTAGATTATTGACGATTCTATTTCTTGTAATTTCTTTATAACTTGCAATTTTTTTTTTGCCCCTAAATTTCTTCTGTCCTTTGAGTACCCACTCAGAGGACAGAAGAAATTTAGGGGCAAAAAAAAATTGCAAGTTTGTGTTTTTATAAACACAAATTTCACATACACACAAACATCCAAACCCGAAGCTACTAGGTACTTGTAGTTAGTAGTACAAATATTTGTTCTCTACGGGGTTCAAACTCAGAATCTATCTGAAAAAAAAATTTGGTAAATAATAGCAATTAAAAACTTATATAGTATTTTTTTTCTTAACCTTCCCACTACTGGGTAAAGGCCTTTTTTTTGTTGACGGGGTTGGAAATGCTTTAAGCACTACCCACCGCTCCGGGGTGTGTCGGACTCCACTCTGTAAAAAGCGAGCTACCGACTAAAATCCTCGGCATTTCGTGTCACCACTTTTGGTGCCGGGACTACGGGAGCGCTGTAGCATTCGTCCGTAGACCCGGCAGACTGGGTAAAGGCCTCCCCCAAGTCTTTCCAGAAAAGGTACGCATCAAATATTTATTATTATTTATTTATTTGTAACTTATTTACGTACTGCCCCAACCCCAAGTAATTTGGGATAAGGGTTGGACGATGACGATGACTTAGCAACTTATTGTAAATTTAACTAGAAAGGTAAAGTGACGTGCTTCGTTCACCCGAAACTGTCTTATGCCGGGGGCTATAATTATGTAAAAGTTCCCAACTTAGCGACGAACTTGTAGGGACAAAAGGTCAAAAGGAAAGAAATTTATGAGTGCCCGAAATCATTTGAAATGTTTGTACAGTTGAATCTTGAGAAACGTTGTAATTAATTGTTGCCACGTGTTACATAAAAGCATATTATCTATAATTCGTTGTAAGTATTAAACGGTTAATCCTCCTACTAATATTGTATATATATAATATATTATATATTTATCTCTAATATATTTCTCTTTTATATATCCTACTATAATATTATAAATGTGAAAGTTTGTGAGGATGGATGGATGGATGTTTGTTACCCTTTCACGCTAAAACTACTGAACGGATTTTAATGAAACTTTACAGTATTATTATTTATACATCATAATAATATTAAAAGCATAAAAAGTATTTTTTTAAAAGTAAATTTAAAATGGAAATCGTTATAATTTATAACGATTTCCAAATTACTTCCACGCGGACGAAGTCATGGGCAGAAGCTATTCCCTTCATAAATAATTATATTAACATCATCAATCTATTAACTATCCCACTGCTGGGCACGAGTCTCCTCTTAGAATGAGAGAGGTTAGTCCCCTATGCTGGTCAGTCAATGGCAAACTTCACGTGCCATCGAGTATAGCTCTCAGGCATGCAGATTTCCTTATAATGTTTTCCTTCGCTGTTATAAACAAGTGATAATTAATTAAAAATATATTTACCTTGTATCCTCCCAAGATGGCAGATGATCTACGAGGATTTACCGTACCTACAATAAAAACAGGATTATACTATTTTTTTCTAGCTTATCCAGAGCAATTTGTTTTGTATTCTTAATCTGTCAGAGCACAAATTCTCTTATTCAACTGAATAACACACTGGCACACACAACTATCGTCAACGCCTGCGTAATTGATGAATTGGATATAACCTTGCCGTCAAAGTTTGCTACTTTTTTTATACCACAAAAGCCTAATCCCTCTAATTCTGGAGACCTGTACCTACCCAGAATGGGACAGTATCCATATACTGTCCGATTCTGGGTACAGGTCTCCAACCCATATTGATGATGAATTGATCTATTCTGAAATTTAGCAACCGAACTGAGGTACCGCTAAATATTCAGAAATAAATATTAAGATTTCCCTTATCGAGTGAAAGCAGGATTTATGAAACCCTTGCGACACGAAAATGCTATTACGGAAGCGTGACGTAAGTCGTAAGTGTGTCCGACACGATACAGTTACCTTTTATTGATGTAAACATTTTTATTTATTTTTCTTCGTATTATGAAAAGATATGGTTCAGGAAAAACTATATTGAATACTGGAACGTAATATATGTACTGTCAAAAAGGTTGAAGAAGGCCAATTCCAGGGCACGATTGTTATAATCGAAACTAACAAAGTTGTTCGAGTTCGGAAAATTCTGCAATTAAGATATTTTGAAAAAAAAAAAAAACATTACAAGAAAATATTTTTTGCGGAAACTCGTAGAAAAATGTAAAAAGTTTTGATTTAAAAAATCTTGCTCCCTTCAACTGTCGTATATAAATTATCTATAGTAAAATCATTTCTTTTTTATTAGTATTTTAATTGTTTTAATTGTGACCAGACGTACATTCAAATGGCATTGGCAATACCTGAAAGGATATTGAGATTTTGGGAAGCGTTTAAGCGACATTGTTGAAACGCTTCTCAATGTATTTTGGGGTTTCGGTGTCCTCAGAGGTGTCGAAAGCTCGTAGTCACCCATTAGATACTGTTGTGTGCACCATACCGTGATCACACACTAAGTCTTTCGTGAGATGCGTTTTAGTCTAGCACAGGAGGAGCGCTCCTCTGTTGTGGACATCTTCAGCAGAAAATCCTAAACCTAAACCAAATTTATTCAAAGTCAAAGTCAAGTTGACGACACGTTTGGCGTAGCGGCTGAGCGATCGGCTTCTGTGCCACGGGTTGTGGGATCGATCCCCACACGGAACAAATATTTGTATGACCTACATGTAGTTGTTCCGGGTCTGGGTGTTTGTGTATGTAAACGTACCCACGATACAAGAGAAAATCCTAGAGTAGGGCAAACTCTTATTTAAAAAAAAAGTCATATTTTATTTCAATATAAGACCATTAAAATAACACTTTTGAAAAGTCCAAACTTGTAGCACGGTTCCAAAAAAGTTGGTCTTATGGAGAATCGCCACGAAACTCCATAGACACTCTCTTAACAAAAACTTGATTACAGTGTTATCCTTGGTTTATAATGTTCTGAAAAGTTCATGGGAACAATGTAGTTCGATGTGTACAATAATAATTATTAATCCAGTATAATAATATAATTATTATAAAGATAACCAAATAGAAAGATAAAGAAATAGAAAGATAACCAAATAGAAAGATAACCAAATAGAAAGATAACCAAATAGAAAGATAACCAAATAGAAAGATAACCAAATAGAAAGATAACCAAATAGAAAGATAACCAAATAGAAAGATAACCAAATAGAAAGATAACCAAATAGAAAGATAACCAAATTGCGTAGTAGCAAAACTACTGCTACTATAATTTTATTATAATATACTAAATTGACGACATATGTGATTTGAATGTCGAACTGCTGATCACGAGGTCGTAGGTTCGAATCCCACAAACGTTTACGTGATGATCATAGGTGTCCATAAATATTCTGTTTGTCTGAATGTTCCTTATGTATTATAAGTATATACGTATTTACAAACATAAAGTATATTTAAGTATGATATCCATTGTATAGTACTCATAGTACAAGATCCGCTTAGTTTGCTTGTCCCAAATATCTCTTTACTTACTAAACACATTGCAGCAGTGATAGCCTAGCGGGAAGACCATTGAACTGCCAAGTCGAAGGTCTCGAGTTCGAACCCAAGGCACGCACCTCTGACTTTTCGAATTCATGTGCGTATTAATAATTAATTATCACTGGCTTAAACGGTGAAGGAAAACATCGTGAGGAAACCTGCATACCTTAGAGATTTTTCTCAACGCTTTGTGAAGTCTGCCAACCCGCACTAGACCAGCGTGGTGGACTACAGCCTAATCCCTCTCAATATGAGAGGAGACCCGTGCCCAGCTGTAGGACAGTATACAATATATGGGTTGATGATGATGACTAAACACATTCTGACACACTCGTGACTAGCACCACTGTATAATATTATCGTGAGAATATATCGCTTACATACAATATGGAAAATATTCCTAAAATAGAAATATCAAAATACAAACAAACAGACCGCAATAATGTGTGGGGAAATAATCCTATATTTAGATTGTTAGTTATTTTATTGTGGTATGTATTTATTACGAACGCTTCATATTACCATGTAGGTACACATTTCAGTGAGTTAATTACACGTTCCAACGCTTATTAATAGAAAATATAATACATGTACGTATTATGTTTTCTATTAACATTCATCTATTAAGCAGTGATAACCTAGTGATATTTTGGACCCATTGGACTGCCAAGTCGTAGGTGTCGAGTTTGTGGAGAGGCGAGGTGTGTTGCCCCTCCAACGAAAAGGGAGGATCCTCCAACCAGGCGGGTGTTGTGCCTGGCGGGCCGCGGCCCAACGGTTGATGTCGGGCGGTTGTATATATGCAACTTTCGTTGCGAATGTTGCTTGCGCGATTCAGGACTTCGTAGTTCTATGTAGCGCGGTAGATGTCGCTACATCACTCCCCCCCGAGACCGGAGGTCGATGATCTTGATGAGTCAGCAGTCAGTGCGTCTGAAGAGCTTGCCAGTGCCAGAAGTGCGAGTTCCAGTGAGTCGGAATGGATGCCGCGTAGTCCGCAGTGAGTCGGGACTGTGTGTTGCGGTGAGTGTGCGATGAGTCCCCAGTGAGTCGGGGCGATGCTGCGTAGACCTCAGTGAGTCGAGGTAGTGCAGTGAAGCGTAGTGGCTGGCTGCTGCGTCGACCAGGAGAGACGGCCTCTGCTTGTTGACCGGCCGAAGTGCAGTGTGCTGTGCCAAGTCGCTGATGTCGGCTGAGGGTTCTGACCAGGCTGCATGTCTGCTGCAGGCATGTGGTCAGGCTGCCCGTTGAAGCCGGAAGAGTGCTGGCTGGCTGTGTGACTCGCTGCTCGATGCTGTTGATGGCTGCTGTGAGGGGAAGGTGATGACGAAGGCGCTGGTCTCCGGAAGGCTGCGCTGATGTTCTGCTCGGGGTCACCAGTGTGGGAACACTGGCATCACGTCGGGGTCACCAGTGTGGAGAGGCGAGGTGTGTTGCCCCTCCAACGAAAAGGGAGGATCCTCCAACCAGGCGGGTGTTGTTCCTGGCGGGCCACGGCCGAACGGTTGATGTCGGGCGGTTGTATATATGCAACTTTCGTTGCGAATGTTGCTTGCGCGATTCAGGACTTCGTAGTTCTATGTAGCGCGGTAGATGTCGCTACAAGTTCAAATCCAAGGCACCTTGGATTTTTCTAAACCACGTACCTATTAATCACTTATTATTTAATAGTTTTCTCGACGGCGTATGATATTCTGCTATCCCGCAGGCCAGCATGGTGGACTATAGCCTGATCCCTCTCATTCTTTGAGAGGAGACCTGTGCCCAGTTGTGGTAAAGTATCATCTATTATAGTTATTTTGTTTTGGTATACCTAAAGTCTATTCAGATTGGCCACAAGCATGGCGATAGAATGTTGTAAGCCATAGATTTGGAAGCGTATTAAGAAATAACTACACAAATTAACCAATCTGCAAGGTTAACTGCGCTAACCGTGGTCAATCTGTATAGTAGTCAGAATCCGAAAAAGCTATACAACCAGTAAGTTTTTCCTCACGATATCGGTATTGCCTAAAAATTGAGTTGCCGAAGTCTGATGACTGTAAGGTAAGTGAAGGAGAGTCCGACATACCTTCCGCCAGCTCCAGGTGACAGAGGATCCATGAAGATATTCCGCATTACATAAAAAAGGTTGATAGCAGTCGCTTCGTGTAAAATATCTATTTATCATCACACATAATTTTGTTATTTTTTAATCGAAATAAAAAAGGAGAAGGTAGTTTTAATGCTTCAATATATTCTCGCAAAACTTCATTTATGTGTGGTGGTTCATAAACCAATTTTAATCGTTTTTCGACAGAATATACCTACATATTTCCGTGGTATTTTTTCCGACTCAATTTGTGGAAGCTCTTCGCTTTGTTCAACTGAAAATTAGACATTTAAATTAATAAAACTTTCGCACAAACCACATTATTTAGTTTCCTCTACACAACGGAGTTTAATACAAAACGGAACATCTAGTCATTAGGCATTTCTTTTGCTCGGCTAATTGTGTAATTAGTAGTTTAGCTCGCTCTTCCTTGTTAAAGAACAAATTAACTTTATAATAATTACATCTATTGAGTCTGGCTACTTCAGTTTTTTCGTGAGCCACAAGCAAAGATCCTTTCCTACTGACCATACCAATTAAGCTAATTAAATTAATGATAAAATTCTTCGCTCGGAGAGGATCGTGGCTATGTACAGACGCCAGCACATCAAGCTTCCACAATCTGTCGAATTACTTTAAATGATTTTCAACTTTAACACAAAACAATAAGGTTTTTATTCAATTGAGAAAATTTCTCAGTTTTGGATAGTTTTACCTGCTGGTGTCTGTACTAACTAGGCTGATTAACCGATCTGAAAAATTAAGCTGCGGCATTCCGACTAGCTATTCTTATCACATCGAGACCCATGTTTCATGAAAGTCGTTAATGGTTGTTAGAAGTGCGAAAATCCTGGTAATCAGTCTATCCTCAGGATATAGGTGCACCCAGTAGGCGGCGCGTGTGCGCCCGCGCATATATATAGTAGGAAGCAAGACGAGGCCACGCCCTTTGAAGTGGTCCAGCGAATGAATCATGAATCCTATTATAATGTTATTCGGGTTTGTCCACAAATGTTATTTTATGCAAATTATTTGTTTTATTTCTTAATATTATTCCAATCAGTTTTTTACAATCTTGTGTGTTCCTTGTTGGGGCCAGAGGGTAAGAGGCAGAGAGAACGAGACAACACGAGCTGTCATAATGACGTATATATTGTCTTTGACACCGGTGGCAGAAGGCATAAGGATTTTCCTTACTTAAAAAAATGGATTGCCTAGATATTGATTTGTAAAGGTCGGATCGCAGTCGCTTAGTGTAAAATATTGATTAAGTCGTATCTGGTTAGATTGGAAGCTGACCCAAGAAAAGGCTAGGCAAATCGATGAATTGTCAGGTCAAAAGTCTTCATACAACCAAAATATAATGTAAAATGATAGAAGCCACATTCAAACCGTCTTCCTTTAAATATATTTTATACAGAACACGAATTCTATCTTGAATCTGGCAGCACACAACATCCGCACATCGTCGTCACGGCGGATGTCATTTCCGCACCACTGCCGCGACATACTCTCACACAACCAAATTACGATGCATTATCGGAAACATGTGTATTAAATATAAAAACATGTATGTTCTTTGGATAGAATATTAATGAATGGCGCTGGTATGATAGAAAATTTAACCACCATCAACCCATGTACTGTCCCACTGCTGGGCACTGGTCTCCTCTCAGTATGAGAGGTTAGGCTATAGTCCACCACGCTGGTCTAGTTCAGGTTGGCAGACTTCACACGCAGTCGAGAAAATCTCTAAGGCATGCAGGTTTCCTTACGATGTTTTTCTTCACCGTTTAAGCGAGTGATGATTAATTATAATTAATTAATTCATGTGCGTTTTAATAATTATTAATTTGATTTGAGACCATTGAGTCCAATGGTCATTACCACTGCTTCAAAAGAAAATGTAATATATAAGTATAAATGCTAAACAGACGAGACCAGAGGAGGTGGTTGCAAATATGTTATATAGATTCGAATGTAAAAATATCGTTAATAACAGTTTTCGGGGCAAACACCACAATTATTCACAAAAAAAGTAGGCAGTTGATATGTATTGATTTTTCAGTCTCACGTAAAAACTGAAATAAGTCTAAACCTCCGCTTGCTGCGGAATATACAGAAAATCTAATAAGTTATCGAACTATAGACCTTATAATATATATCAGTAAGTATAAGGTCTATAGTTCTGTCTAGTGGTTCTTACGCCATTTTCGATTGATAAGCAAATCAAGAAATCAAGATACATCAATAACTAGAAGGATCTAAGTTAATTAATTGAGTTTTTAAGTATTTTTAATTGACTTTGAAAGGAAAAGTCTCACGATTCGTCTGTCTATGTTTTTAATATCTATGTATATTGTTTGACTGGAAAAAGACGGCTCAGAATATTACGACTCCTGACTAAAGGTTGATTTTAGTTCTTTTTGAGCCTGAACTCCCAAAAACTAACAGAATATGCCCGTCACTCCGAAACCCGTCTACTTTATTTTGTGCAAGCAGTTTAAGCAAGTATTATGTGTAACAAAGAGCGGGAATGCGTATATTTTAAGTTTCACTGACATGCAAATTAGTTTTATTCTTTTATTTATCTGAAACGTGGTACAAAATAAATTCTTTACCGCTATGTGATATATTTATTATGCCTTTCTCTTGTTTTAGTAACTTTAAAACTTTTGAAACTATCTCTAGTCCTAATCGCCATTGTTACGTTAGACGCCCTGAGTTCGATTCCCAGGTCGAGCTAAGTGATATTGGGTTTTTCTGTGAAATTCTTAGTAGCAGCTCGGAGTTTAGATTTGTTCCCGGTTAATGGAAATCGGCTTGCCCCCTATTACATAGGACATACAGATACCGGAATACAGGCATGATGGTATGATATGTTATGTTATCTTTTTAAACCTAGCTACAGTATTACTTAAGTTATACCTATTTATTTTCATGAGCTCAGGTTGATTTTTGTATCATATTCTTATCTAATTCACTTCGCTCTCGTTAATATTAAATACATTACAATTGTTAGAATCAGAAACGATTAAAGAACTCATCTTTTATCATTATACGAGTACATACGTTTAAATTGTAATATTTTTGTTATTTTATCCTGAAAAGCTTTTGAGTCGACAGTCTGTTGTCTACACAGCTTCAATTCGACTCAGTGTTTAATCAATCAACAGTTGTACAAGTACATAAATATTTACCTGTACACCCAGCCTTAGTAAACAAGTTCTGACATCGTATTTCCGTGCTGAATTCTGCTTTAAGCTCAACCTGGTGAACATGACGTATATGCATTAATGCTTGTAATCATCGACCCATATACTCTCCCACTGCTGGGCACGGGTCTCCTCTCACAGAATGAGAGGGCTTAGGCTGTAAGTAGTCCACCACGCTTGCCTAGTGCGGGTTGGCAGACTTCACACGCTGTCGAGAAAATCTCTAAGATATGCAGGTTTCCTCACGATGTTTTCCTTCACCGTTTAAGCGCGTGGTAATTAATTATGAATAGGTACGCACATGATTTCGAATTGTCAGAGGCGCGTGCCTTGGCGGTTCGAACTCGAGACCTTCGACTTGGCAGTACAATGGTCATCATCGCTGTCAGTGCTTTCATCAATCTTGTAAAATGGATATATTGTAATTTGGTGATTTAAAAATAAGAGCATCAATGCTTTTAATCAAGTCAAATAAATTCTGGGGTTAGAAAACGGTTAGTTAAAATTTAAATTCAAATTTTATCTGTATTAAGCTCTCAAGTTTCAAAATAATTTTAAATTTTCCTAAATAAGCAAGTGAATATTTTAACCTATCCGGTTAATGACAATGATATATGATAAGATATTTATTTAATTCAGGATACAAGGCCCATATAATATAAAATACTACAATAATACAATAAAATATAACTTAAACCAATAACAATTAAATTATTAGCAATGGCTCACCCCCTATTAAACAGGACCTAAACATACCGGAGAACGGCGGCTGTAGCTTAGGAACTCTGCTTAACCCTCCTGGGAATACAGGCTTGATGGAATACATAAAGTGTATTATCACAACCTCTACAGTTGTTTTTTTTAATATACTCCATTGTGTATAGTACCATAGTTTAGTTACATAAAGCGTGGGTTCATTTAGACTGATGTGAATGATAAACGACCTGTCTCCAACTACTCTTCATTTATTGTATACAAAATAATGTCTTAAAGTACCAGCAAATTGGATACCAAGCACCTCGAATTACTTACTGTATAAATTTCAATAAAATCTGTTTTTCTGCTGTCAAGCTTGTAATCTGCACAATCTGTAGAAAATGTCGCCTCCTTTAGATTAATGGTGCTGTTAATTATAATAAACTGAAGTCCAGGCAATGACTGGCAGCAGATAAATTGTTCCTCTCACTAACAATCTAATAACTTATTAACAATGAGTTATGGATAGTTCATAACAGGTGGTCTGCTGAGGCCCAAATGGCACAAGAAAAGTCAGGAAGACCTTGAAAAATATGGTAAAACGAATGAGGGAAGTCGAAGAATGGACTCCGTTCACTGGGCCTAAGCCTACGTTCAGCAGTAGAATAAAAATAAGATATTAAGAAAGGTTTTTGTATGAGAAAATAAAAATTATAGTACATACCTTACAATTTTATTATAGTACCGATTTGATAAGCCAAATTTAATTGATTTAACAAAAAACAACAATTATTTTGAACAAGTCAGACAATGTAAACAATTATCATCAGCTTAGATTAATCCCGACGTTTCGGACCCTTTACGGCGTCCATGGTCACGGGTAGTAGTAGTAGTAGTAGACTGGTAGTCTACCCGTGACCATGGACGCTGTAAAGGGTCCGAAACGTCGGGATTAATAATATCAATATACGCGATAAAATCCGTAAAAAGTAGTTTTATTTCAATGTATAATATTCGCGTAAATGTCAGAAATCAATATAATCTAACAGTGGTTTTTTTAATAATTTACAGTGAAAAAATCTAAGCTGATGATGTTGATGAAGAGCGTGATGATGATGAAAACAGATAACAAAGTAAATCAATCTACTTTTTGGCGTAGAATCATAATTATCACATGCCTTCTGTTTTATCATGAACCTATGTACTATGTATGAGTACATGAGGAGTACATAAGGAGTACATAAGGAGTACATAAGGAGTACATAAGGAGTACATAAGAAGTACATAAGGAGTACATAAGGAGTACATAAAGAGTACGTAAGGAGTACATAAAGAGAGTACATAAGAGAGTACATAAGGAGAGTACATAAGGAGAGTACATAAGGAGAGTACATACGGAGAGTACATAAGGAGAGTACATAAGGAGAGTACATAAGGAGAGTACATAAGGAGAGTACATAAGGAGAGTACATAAGGAGAGTACATAAGGAGAGTACATAAGGAGAGTACATAAGGAGAGTACATAACGAGAGTACATAACGAGAGTACATAACGAGAGTACATAACGAGAGTACATAACGAGAGTACATAACGAGAGTACATAACGAGAGTACATAACGAGAGTACATAACGAGAGTACATAACGAGAGTACATAACGAGAGTACATAACGAGAGTACATAACGAGAGTACATAACGAGAGTACATAACGAGAGTACATAACGAGAGTACATAACGAGAGTACATAACGAGAGTACATAACGAGAGTACATAACGAGAGTACATAACGAGAGTACATAACGAGAGTACATAACGAGAGTACATAACGAGAGTACATAACGAGAGTACATAACGAGAGTACATAACGAGAGTACATAACGAGAGTACATAACGAGAGTACATAACGAGAGTACATAACGAGAGTACATAACGAGAGTACATAACGAGAGTACATAACGAGAGTACATAACGAGAGTACATAACGAGAGTACATAACGAGAGTACATAACGAGAGTACATAACGAGAGTACATAACGAGAGTACATAACGAGAGTACATAACGAGAGTACATAACGAGAGTACATAACGAGAGTACATAACGAGAGTACATAACGAGAGTACATAACGAGAGTACATAACGAGAGTACATAACGAGAGTACATAACGAGAGTACATAACGAGAGTACATAACGAGAGTACATAACGAGAGTACATAACGAGAGTACATAACGAGAGTACATAACGAGAGTACATAACGAGAGTACATAACGAGAGTACATAACGAGAGTACATAACGAGAGTACATAACGAGAGTACATAACGAGAGTACATAACGAGAGTACATAACGAGAGTACATAACGAGAGTACATAACGAGAGTACATAACGAGAGTACATAACGAGAGTACATAACGAGAGTACATAACGAGAGTACATAACGAGAGTACATAACGAGAGTACATAACGAGAGTACATAACGAGAGTACATAACGAGAGTACATAACGAGAGTACATAACGAGAGTACATAACGAGAGTACATAACGAGAGTACATAACGAGAGTACATAACGAGAGTACATAACGAGAGTACATAACGAGAGTACATAACGAGAGTACATAACGAGAGTACATAACGAGAGTACATAACGAGAGTACATAACGAGAGTACATAACGAGAGTACATAACGAGAGTACATAACGAGAGTACATAACGAGAGTACATAACGAGAGTACATAACGAGAGTACATAACGAGAGTACATAACGAGAGTACATAACGAGAGTACATAACGAGAGTACATAACGAGAGTACATAACGAGAGTACATAACGAGAGTACATAACGAGAGTACATAACGAGAGTACATAACGAGAGTACATAACGAGAGTACATAACGAGAGTACATAACGAGAGTACATAACGAGAGTACATAACGAGAGTACATAACGAGAGTACATAACGAGAGTACATAACGAGAGTACATAACGAGAGTACATAACGAGAGTACATAACGAGAGTACATAACGAGAGTACATAACGAGAGTACATAACGAGAGTACATAACGAGAGTACATAACGAGAGTACATAACGAGAGTACATAACGAGAGTACATAACGAGAGTACATAACGAGAGTACATAACGAGAGTACATAACGAGAGTACATAACGAGAGTACATAACGAGAGTACATAACGAGAGTACATAACGAGAGTACATAACGAGAGTACATAACGAGAGTACATAACGAGAGTACATAACGAGAGTACATAACGAGAGTACATAACGAGAGTACATAACGAGAGTACATAACGAGAGTACATAACGAGAGTACATAACGAGAGTACATAACGAGAGTACATAACGAGAGTATACATAAGAAGTACCTAAGAAGTACATATTTATTTATTTATATACGCTTTATTGCACACCAGAACACAATTACAAAAATAAAAAGCCACATAAAGAGTTGGTACAATGGGCGGTCTTATAGCACAAGGCGATCTCTTCCAGACAACCTTTGGATGGACTGAAGGAAAGGAAACACATTGGGTAGTTTAGGCGTACTAAAATTGAAAATTAATTATTATTTCATATAGTATGTAAGAAATAAGAATAAATAAATATATACTCATAAATATATGTATACATTTTAAATATATACAGCGTGAAATTATAGTCGTTTTGGAACCGCAACGTGGTAACTTAGGATAATTAGTAGTACAAATAAAAAATATTAAGTTGACTGTACAGCTAATAATAAAAAAGTTGGCATTTCAAAAAAAAATTTCACTTGTTCGAGTTTGTTCGTAGTAGTGCACGAATATTTCATTCTTAAACCGCCTCAATCTCAAGCTTGCCATTTATCAATGATGCGCGGCGGGCGGCGCGGGCGCGGCGGCGCGGCGCGGTACGAGTCAGCTCATCAGCTGGTCACCTACCTACAGCAACGGGAGCGACGGACGGTCGGATGATCCGTCTGAGTACCTACTACGCGTGATTTAATAGCTAGTAGCTGGACAAGTACATTTTATTATTAAAATAAATTGCATTACGATGCAGATAGCGACGTAATTTGATGTTAGGTAGGTACCTAGGATCACAGTTCAAATAGGACAAGTATGGCGCCCAGCGAATCAGCTGATACGGGACACGAACGTAATACCTACATTCTTACAAAAAAAATTAGAATAAGACTGTGTGTAGGTAGGTTTTATCGTAGTTCTTATTTAAGAAAAAAAACGTTGCCCAACACTAGGATTTTCTCCTGTGTCATGGGTGCATTTACAAACATAAATTTTCACATACACAAACACGCAAGCCCAGAACATTCACCCACAGATCATACAAATTTGTTCCGAGCGAGGATCGAACCCGCGACAGGCGCAGCAGTCGCTCGCACAGCCGCTGCGCATCAACATTTTCACGCCAACTACGTAAATTGTACCTACTCCAATTTCTCGTTCATACTTTACACGGGCTTAGGACCGGCAGAAATACTTTATTTGAATTGAACTTATCTTTATTTTACTGTAGGTATCAATAATTAGAAACAGAGAGACAATGAACTGAGTAGGTACTTCAGGCGTTTGGATTTTTGGAATTTGAGCTATTTACAAAATAATTAACTTATGTACATAGCTAAGTACTTACCTATTAAAAGTTTATTTATAAATTGTTTACACTTCCCTGTACCGAAGCAAGTACACGAAATGGAGTCTGCCGCGTTCAATACACAAACGTGCCCGTTTTATACTATTGTCTTTTAGCCTATCACTTTTCACTTTATCAAAGGCGTCCACTATCGCACTGCGTAACTCGTTAAGACTTTCATGTTCACGGGTATAAAGGGGTCTTTTTATTTCCGACCACAAGAAAAATCCAGGGGCGTTAAGTCTGGGCTCCGTGGTGGGCAAGCCACGGGACCGCCGCGCGACGTGGCCTATCCATCGATCACGGAACTGATTGTTTGGGTAAGCACGCACAACACTTGCATAACGAGCCGGGCAGCTGACATAGGGCAGTTCTTGCCGGTGCATCATTGTTGTTGATGACGTGAGCTCGACGGAACTTATAGGGATGTTAAGCCATTATTATTTAATGTTTTCCATACAAAGCATTGGCTAACATTAAATTCTTGTGCCGCCATTCTCGTGCTTCGCCGCGGAGCCCGCTCGAAGTACCTACTCCAGAATAGCGTCTTCGTTCTCCTGCGAGTCATTTAGGCGCCCTCGACCTTGCGCGTGAGCCGGCACACGGAATTGTCCATGATTGAGAAGGCGCTGGGTTGCAGCCAAGTTGGTAGGGGTTGAAGGTACTTGAGGACTTTCAATCCCTCGTAGCCGCAGCGCCTTTAAATGTTCTGGCCGGGAATACAACCGCTTGGCCTCAGCTTTGGCCTTCCAAATTGTAACTAGTAACAGTGTACAGCTGAACCATTGTCAAGTACCTACTCCGCGTTCGAATATTCATACTGAAGACTCATTTTCGCGTGGCTACGTAAAACGTAAAAAATGCAACCTTTATCGCGCGCGAGTTGCAACAGAACTGGCGGTTGCGGCCGTGCGGGGTGGTTAACGGGGAGCGGCGCGGGCGACGCGACGACGCGAGAGCGCTCGCCGCGCCGGCGCGGCGGCGGCGCCGCGCAGCCTGTTACTAGGGGTAGGTACATAATACATTACAGCTGTGTGCGTGGATTGTAGGCAGCGGGCGCCGCGCCGCATCCAATGGGCGGATAACGTGTCTAGGCATGTTTTACCGCTTAGTGTTGTGTGTGTAACATTGAATGACATCGATCGTAGTGATCGTAGTACGTAACATTGAGTGGAATTATCATGAGTTCTCATTTTTTGTTCGAATATGATATTACTTTTAATAATCAATAAAATAATATATTTTTATTTAATTTAAATTATATTTTAATAGGTTCTATTACTGATATAGAGTCTAAAATTTTCGGTTCCAAAACGACAACAAAATCATCGTGTATACACGATGATTTTGTAGTCGTATATTCGAACAAAAAATGAGAACTCATGATAATTCCACTCAATGTTACGTACTACGATCACTACGATCGATGTCATTCAATGTTACACACACAACACTAAGCGGTAAAACATGCCTAGACACGTTATCCGCCCATTGGATGCGGCGCGGCGCCCGCTGCCTACAATCCACGCACACAGCTGTAATGTATTATGTACCTACCCCTAGTAACAGGCTGCGCGGCGCCGGTGCGGCGAGCGCTCTCGCGTCGTCGCGTCGCCCGCGCCGCTCCCCGTTAACCACCCCGCACGGCCGCACCCGCCAGTTCTGTTGCAACTCGCGCGCGATAAAGGTTGCATTTTTTACGTTTTACGTAGCCACGCGAAAATGAGTCTTCAGTATGAATATTCGAACGCGGAGTAGGTACTTGACAATGGTTCAGCTGTACACTGTTACTAGTTACAATTTGGAAGGCCAAAGCTGAGGCCAAGCGGTTGTATTCCCGGCCAGAACATTTAAAGGCGCTGCGGCTACGAGGGATTGAAAGTCCTCAAGTACCTTCAACCCCTACCAACTTGGCTGCAACCCAGCGCCTTCTCAATCATGGACAATTCCGTGTGCCGGCTCACGCGCAAGGTCGAGGGCGCCTAAATGACTCGCAGGAGAACGAAGACGCTATTCTGGAGTAGGTACTTCGAGCGGGCTCCGCGGCGAAGCACGAGAATGGCGGCACAAGAATTTAATGTTAGCCAATGCTTTGTATGGAAAACATTAAATAATAATGGCTTAACATCCCTATAAGTTCCGTCGAGCTCACGTCATCAACAACAATGATGCACCGGCAAGAACTGCCCTATGTCAGCTGCCCGGCTCGTTATGCAAGTGTTGTGCGTGCTTACCCAAACAATCAGTTCCGTGATCGATGGATAGGCCACGTCGCGCGGCGGTCCCGTGGCTTGCCCACCACGGAGCCCAGACTTAACGCCCCTGGATTTTTCTTGTGGTCGGAAATAAAAAGACTCCTTTATACCCGTGAACATGAAAGTCTTAACGAGTTACGCAGTGCGATAGTGGACGCCTTTGATAAAGTGAAAAGTGATAGGCTAAAAGACAATAGCATAAAACGGGCACGTTTGTGTATTGAACGCGGCAGACTCCATTTCGTGTAGTTGCTTCGGTACAGGGAAGTGTAAACACTTTATAAATAAACTTTTAATAGGTAAGTACTTAGCTATGTACATAAGTTAATTATTTTGTAAATAGCTCAAATTCCAAAAATCCAAACGCCTGAAGTACCTACTCAGTTCATTGGCTCTCTGTTTCTAATTATTGATACCTACAGTAAAATAAAGATAAGTTCAATTCAAATAAAGTATTTCTGCCGGTCCTAAGCCCATGTAAAGTATGAACGAGAAATTGGAGTAGGTACAATTTACGTAGTTGGCGTGAAAATGTTGATGCGCAGCGGCTGTGCGAGCGACTGCTGCGCCTGTCGCGGGTTCGATCCTCGCTCGGAACAAATTTCTATGATCTGTGGGTGAATGTTCTGGGCTTGCGTGTTTGTGTATGTGAAAATTTATGTTTGTAAATGCACCCATGACACAGGAGAAAATCCTAGTGTTGGGCAACGTTTTTTTTCTTAAATAAGAACTACGATAAAACCTACCTACACACAGTCTTATTCTAATTTTTTTAGTAAGAATGTAGGTATTACGTTCGTGTCCCGTATCAGCTGATTCGCTGGGCGCCATACTTGTCCTATTTGAACTGTGATCCTAGGTACCTACCTAACATCAAATTACGTCGCTATCTGCATCGTAATGCAATTTATTTTAATAATAAAATGTACTTGTCTAGCTACTAGCTATTAAATCACGCGTAGTAGGTACTCAGACGGATCATCCGACCGTCCGTCGCTCCCGTTGCTGTAGGTAGGTGACCAGCTGATGAGCTGACTCGTACCGCGCCGCGCCGCCGCGCCCGCGCCGCCCGCCGCGCATCATTGATAAATGGCAAGCTTGAGACTGAGGCGGTTTAAGAATGAAATATTCGTGCACTACTACGAACAAACTCGAACAAGTGAAATTTTTTTTTGAAATGCCAACTTTTTTATTATTAGCTGTACAGTCAACTTAATATTTTTTATTTGTACTACTAATTATCCTAAGTTACCACGTTGCGGTTCCAAAACGACTATAATTTCACGCTGTATATACATAAATATTATTATAATATAATATATACTTAATATAATATATACATATAATATACACATAAGTAGAAAATAAGGAGTACATAAGGAGTACATAAGGAGCACATAACGAGTACATAAGGAGTATATAAGAAGCACATAACGAGTACGGAGTACATAACGAGTACATAAGGAGTATATAACGAGTACATAAGGAGTACACAAGGAGAGTACATAAGGAGTACATAAGGAGAGTACATAAGGAGTACATTAGGAGTGTATGAGGAGTACATGAGGAGCACATGAGGAGTACATGAGGAGTACATGAGGAGTACATGAGGAGTACATAAGGAGTACATAAGGAGTACATAAGGAGTATATAAGGAGTACATAAGGAGAACATAAGGAGTACATAAGGAGTACATAAGGAGTACATAAGGAGTACATAAGGAGTACATAAGGAGTACATAAGGAGTACATAAGGAGTACATAAGGAGTACATAAGGAGTACATAAGGAGTACATAAGGAGTACATAAGGAGTACATAAGGAGTACATAAGGAGAGTACATAAGGAGAGTACATAAGGAGAATACATAAGGAGAGTACATAAGGAGAGTATATAAGGCGAGTACATAAGGAGAGTACATAAGGAGAGTACATAAGGAGAGTACATAAGAAGAGTACATAAGGAGAGTACATAAGGAGCACATAACGAGTACGTAAAGAGTACATAAGGAGCACATAACGAGTACGTAAAGAGTACATAAGGAGAGTACATAAGGAGAGTACATAAGGAGAGTACATAAGGAGAGTACATAAGGAGAGTACATAAGGAGAGTACATAAGGAGAGTACATAAGGAGAGTACATAAGGAGAGTACATAAGGAGAGTATATAAGGAGAGTACATAAGTACATAAGGAATACACAAGGAGTACATAAGAAGTTCGTAAGAAGTACTTAAGAAGTACATAAGTAGAAGATAAGGAGTACATAAGGAGTACATAAAGAGTTCATAACGAGTACACAACGAGTACATAACGACTACATAACGAGTACATAACGAGGACATAAGGAGTATATAAGGAGCACATAACGAGTACGGAGTACATAACGAGTACATAAGGAGTACACGAGGAGAGTACAGAAGGAGTACATAAGGAGAATACATAAGGAGTACATAAGGAGCACATGAGGAGTACATAAGGAGTATATAAGAAGCACATAACGAGTACGGAGTACATAATGAGTACATAACGAGTACATAAGGAGTATATAACGAGTACATAAGGAGTACACAAGGAGAGTACATAAGGAGTACATGAGGAGCACATGAGGTGTACATGAGGAGTACATGAGGAGCACATGAAGAGTTTATGAGGAGTACATGAGGAGTGCATGAAGAGAGTTCATAAGGAGAGTTCATAAGGAGAGTACATAAGGAGAGTACATAAGGAGAGTACATAAGGAGAGTACATAAGGAGAGTATATAAGGCGAGTACATAAGGAGAGTACATAAGGAAAGTACATAAGGAGAGTATATAAGGAGAGTACATAAGGAATACACAAGGAGTACATAAGAAGTTCGTAAGAAGTACTTAAGAAGTACACAAGTAGAAAATAAGGAGTACATAAGGAGTACATAAGGAGTACATAAGGAGTACATAAAGAGTTCATAACGAGTACACAACGAGTACATAACGAGTACATAACGAGTACATAACGAGGACATAAGGAGTATATAAGGAGCACATAACGAGTACGGAGTACATAACGAGTACATAACGAGTACATAACGAGTACATAACGAGTACATAACGAGTACATAACGAGTACATAACGAGTACATAACGAGTACATAACGAGTACATAACGAGTACATAACGAGTACATAACGAGTACATAACGAGTACATAACGAGTACATAACGAGTACATGACGAGTACATAACGAGTACATAACGAGTACATAACGAGTACATAACGAGTACATAACGAGTACATAACGAGTACATAACGAGTACATAACGAGTACATAACGAGTACATAACGAGTACATAACGAGTACACAAGGAGTACATAAGGAGTGATTGGTTTATGGGTTTAAATTATAAGAATAGTTTGATTTCTTATGATTTAATTCTTTGAACAGAGATCCTTATGTTCACACGTCTACGACCGCAGGCAGAGAGGGAGAGAGAGAGGGTTATTGACACCAACTTGACATTGACAGCTAGCAAAAGACAATATTGTATTGCTTTACAACAAACGCTTTAACACTAGGCCTTAAACTAATACATTATTAAATATTAAATATCAGACAGATCTTAACATGATCCGAAAATGCAGATAAACAGACTGTAAATGCACAAAGTTAACATTTTAGTATTTTAGATACAAAGTTTAAATGCTTTTCAGCACTTAAAGGTTTTGTCAAAACATCAGCCAACATTTCATCAGTACAAATATATTCTAATTCAATCTGTTTATTTGATACCAAATCTTTTACAAAGTGGTGTCTTATATCAATATGCTTTGACCTGGAATGAAATACAGAATTATTACAAAGTTTATGTGCTGACTGATTGTCATTAAACAACAAAATTTTACAAACCAAGCAATAATCAAAGTTACATTTTGAACTATCTTCCTTCTGTAACTTTATTCCAACCTCCATAGGAGGGCAGTTTCATTGGTTTGCTATCTGACATATTGAATTTATCTAATATTTTCTTTATGTAGCTCGACTGATTCAAGGTGAAGCTCCCATCAGCTGTTTTTACTATGTTTATACCTAAAATATGATGGTCTGTACCTAAATCTTTCATTTCAAATTGAGCCATCAGTCTTTTCTTTATAACATCCCTTTGCTGTGACGTTTTTAATGTAAATAGCATTATATCGTCGACATACAGGGCAATAATCATGATTTCATTATCATGATTATATACATAAACACATGATTCTGAAGATAACCTGTTAAATTTCAATTTTTGGGTTAAAACATCATTAATTTTCTTATACCATTCTTTCGCCGACTGTTTTAAGCCATAAATTGCTTTATTAAGCTTATAAACTTTCTTCTCACATCCTTTCACTACATAACCCACAGGTTGTTCCATGTAGACAGACTCTTCCAGGTCACCGTTGAGGAATGCAGTCTTTATATCAAGGTGCTCAACCAACATGTCATACTGAGCAGCCAGGGCCAGTAGTATTCTAATAGTTGAATACCTAACAACAGGAGAAAATGTTTCATGGTAATCTACTCCATACCTCTGCGTGTATCCTTTTGCCACTAAGCGAGCCTTATATTTGAGTAGCTCTCCATTCAAACCTCTCTTTTTACTAAAGAGTAAAGACCCACTTGCATTTTATTGGCTTGTGACCCACAGGTAAGTCAACCATTGTCCAGCTTTTATTTTTTATAAAAGAGTTATACTCATTAGCTATAGCTTCACTCCAGTGTTCAGCCTCTGTGCCACTCAATGCCTCCTCCAGTGTAGTCGGCAGCTTTTCCACCATTATCTCGGTCAGCCCAGCATGCTCTGATTCAGGAGCATCTTGATACAATGACTGATCGCTGTCCTCAGAGTCAGTGCTCGACCTCCCTGGAATGTAAGTTACATCGGACGAAAAACTATCTGCACTCAGTGAATCGTCATCAACATCCAAACTGAACATAGTCTGTCTACGAGGATTCCTTGTGTCATCAGAAGGTAAGTCATCATCTATAGAGGTATTTACTTATGGAGACTGTTCACCTTGGACAATCTGAGTAGATTCACACATTACTTTTGGAGTTAATTGTACTGTAATTGGTTGTTCAGTACTTTCTTCACTCAATAACTCAGATGTATTTAATACAATAACATCAGTATCTTTATTTTCATCATCTGACACAGTTTTACTACTTATAAACATATTTTCTATGAAAGTGACATGCCTCGCCTTATGGATCTTTCTGGGATGAGATGGATCTATGAGTCTGTATCCTTTACTCTCTTCACAGTATTCTACAAAAATAAATCTCCTACTTCTAGGATCCAGTTTCCTGGCATTTTCATCAACAGCATATGCTACACATCCAAAAATACGTAAGTGAGAAACATTTGACCTTTTAGATGTCCATCTTTCTTCAGGTGTTGTCCCCATGACTGCCTTGGTGGGAGAACGGTTTTTTAGGTAAACCGCTGTGTTAGCCGCTTCAGCCCAATATTGCTTTCCCAGTCCAGCATCTTGCAGCATACAACGGGTTTTATCCATGATTGTCCGTTTAGCCCTCTCCGCTACACCATTCTGTTCACTGCAGTGTGGGACCGTGGTTTCATGCCTAATCCCACAGGTCCTTAAGTACTCCTGAAAATTCAAATTTATATATTCACCACCATTATCACTTCTTAAAACTTTTATTTTCTTGTTAGAAGAATTTTCAACAAGTGCTTTGAATATTTTGAATTTTTCAAACACTTCATCCTTTTTCTTTATGAAATAAATAAAAGTTTTTCTACTAAAGTCATCAGTAAATGTTACAAAATATCGTGATCCGCTGTATGATGGCACCTGCATAGGGCCACATACATCAGTGTGCACCAGCCCTAATATTTCAGTAGACCTACTTTTACTTTTCTTAGGAAATGGCATTCTAGTTTGCTTTCCTTCTATGCAAGCTACACAAGGACTAAACAAAGAATTATCAAAATCCATACCTGTAACTAATCCATTCTTCATAGCATTCATGCTCCTTGAGTTCAGGTGACCTAACCTCTTATGCCAAACCTCCTGGGAAACAGAACCCCCGGCAGACACTAAAGCAGTCAAGTCTTCACCGTACACTGGCAACTCCTCAGATTGAACCTGCTCACAGGCTAAGTTTATGGCTCTCTCAGATCTTACCTGACAACTCACATTATTTACAGTGTCTAGTTGATAAATGCCACTATAGCATGTGCCAGTAGCTATTACCTCATTACCATCCAAGATTTTACATCCTTGTTTATTAAATATTACAGTAAAACCTTTCCTATTCAACTCACTAACTGATAATAAATTTGCAGAAAGTTGAGGAATATAGTACACATTACTTATTGTTTTTAAACCTTCTTTCAACTGTACTTGTACACTACCAAGACCTTAGGTTCTGACTTTTTCTCCATTTGCCACGTTAACTTCAAGCGATTTAGTACATTGAAAGTCCTGCATGATGTCCTTGTTGTTGGTCATGTGGTTGGTTGCCCCACTATCTACATACCAGATATCACTCTGCAGGTTAACAGATAAAGCAGTTAACAATGTCTTCTCTGTTTTGGGAGTCCACTTTGGTTTACTTTCAGCTAGCTTTGGGCAATCCTTCTTTATATGACCATTTTTCTTGCAGTGAAAACATTTTGGAGGTTTCTTCACCACCAACGCATTGAGCTCTGGATGATTTTCTTGCTTACCATCCCGTCGCTGCTGCTCCTGTAGAAGCTTAGACTTGACTATATCGCTTGTCAAGTTGCTGTTTGTATTCATTGTGCCGAACGGTGTGGTCATAACGACTCACGAAGATGTTTGTTTTTTAGCGAGAAGAAACAAAATAACTGCTTTGTAAGTTGCAGTAAACACTCTGGGCCCATAACCTGGTGGGTTTATGGGTTTAAATTATAAGAATAGTTTGATTTCTTATGTTTTAATTCTTTGAACAGAGATTCTTATGTTCACACGTCTACGACCGAAGGCAGAGAGGGAGAGAGAGGGTTATATCTGTCCATGTCAACTATGACACCAACTTGACATTGACAGCTAGCAAAAGACAATATTGTACTGGTTTACAACAAACGCTTCAACAAGGAGTACATAAGGAGTACATAAGGAGTACATAAGGAGTACATAAGGAGTACATAAGGAGTACATAAGGAGTACATAAGGAGTACATAAGGAGTACATAAGGAGTACATAAGGAGTACATAAGGAGTACATAAGGAGTACATAAGGAGTACATAAGGAGTACATAAGGAGTACATAAGGAGTACATAAGGAGTACATAAGGAGTACATAAGGAGTACATAAGGAGTACATAAGGAGTACATAAGGAGTACATAAGGAGTACATAAGGAGTACATAAGGAGTACATAAGGAGTACATAAGGAGTACATAAGGAGTACATAAGGAGTACATAAGGAGTACATAAAGAGTACATAAGGAGTACATAAGGAGTACATAAGGAGTACATAAGGAGTACATAAGGAGTACATAAGGAGTACATAAGAAGTACATAAGGAGTACATAAGGAGTACATAAGGAGTACATAAGGAGTACATAAGGAGTACATAAGGAGTACATAAGGAGTACATTGGCGTACATAAGGAGTACATAAGGAGTACATAAGGAGTACATAAGGAGTACATAAGGAGTACATAAGGAGTACATAAGGAGTACATAAGGAGTACATAAGGAGTACATAAGGAGTACATAATGAGTACATAAGGAGTACATAACGAGTACATAAGGAGTACATAACGAGTACATAAGGAGTACATAAGGAGTACATAAGGAGTACATAACGAGTACATAAGGAGTACATAAGGAGTACATAAGGAGTACATAAGGAGTACATAAGGAGTACATAAGGAGTACATAAGGAGTACATTGGCGTACATAAGGAGTACATAAGGAGTACACAAGGAGTACATAAGAAGTACACAAGGAGTACATAAGGAGTACACAAGGAGTACATAAGTAGTACACAAGGAGTACAGAAGTAGTACATAAGGAGTACATAAGGAGTTCATAAGGAGTTCATAAGGAGTACATAAGGAGTACATAAGGAGTTCATAAGGAGTTCATAAGGAGTTCATAAGGAGTTCATAAGGAGTTCATAAGGAGTTCATAAGGAGTTCATAAGGAGTTCATAAGGAGTACATAAGGAGTACATAAGGAGTACATAAGGAGTACATTGGCGTACATAAGGAGTACATAAGGAGTACACAAGGAGTACATAAGAAGTACACAAGGAGTACATAAGGAGTACACAAGGAGTACATAAGGAGTACATAAGGAGTACATAAGGAGTACATAAGGAGTACATAAGGAGTACATAAGGAGTACATAAGGAGTACATAAGGAGTACATAAGGAGTACATAAGGAGTACATAAGGAGTACATAATGAGTACATAAGGAGTACATAACGAGTACATAAGGAGTACATAACGAGTACATAAGGAGTACATAAGGAGTACATAAGGAGTACATAACGAGTACATAAGGAGTACATAAGGAGTACATAAGGAGTACATAAGGAGTACATAAGGAGTACATAAGGAGTACATAAGGAGTACATAAGGAGTACATTGGCGTACATAAGGAGTACATAAGGAGTACACAAGGAGTACATAAGAAGTACACAAGGAGTACATAAGGAGTACACAAGGAGTACATAAGTAGTACACAAGGAGTACAGAAGTAGTACATAAGGAGTACAGAAGGAGTTCATAAGGAGTTCATAAGGAGTACATAAGGAGTTCATAAGGAGTTCATAAGGAGTTCATAAGGAGTTCATAAGGAGTTCATAAGGAGTTCATAAGGAGTTCATAAGGAGTACATAAGGAGTACATAAGGAGTACATAAGGAGTACATAAGGAGTACATAAGGAGTACATAAGGAGTACATAAGGAGTACATAAGGAGTACATAAGGAGTACATAAGGAGTACATAAGGAGTACATAAGGAGTACATAAGGAGTACATAAGGAGTACATAAGGAGTACATAAGGAGTACATAAGGAGTACATAAGGAGTACATAAGGAGTACATAAGGAGTACATAAGGAGTACATAAGGAGTACATAAGGAGTACATAAGGAGTACATAAGGAGTACATAAGGAGTACATAAGGAGTACATAAGGAGTACATAAGGAGTACATAAGGAGTACATAAGGAGTACATAAGGAGTACATAAGGAGTACATAAGGAGTACATAAGGAGTACATAAGGAGTACATAACGAGTACATAAGGAGTACATAACGAGTACATAAGGAGTACATAACGAGTACATAAGGACTACATAAGGAGTACATAAGGAGTACATAAGGAGTACATAAGGAGTTCATAAGGAGTACATAATTTCCCTTATATTGAGAACTTATTATCCCATGAAATCAATCCCATAATAATTGTGCTACAAAGTCTACGTGTACGAAGTTGCGGGTAATAGCTAAAAAAAGTAAATAATAATTATGTTGACAAAAATCTTCACTCGACATAGTCTAACATGGTCTTCGGCAAATTACTATATCTTTCTATGTCTGTTATAAATATACTGAATCCCGACGTCCTCTCTTCTTCTCATCTCAACAGTTTATTATAACTAACCAATTAATCAAAAAAGCGTAAAAAAACACTTTTTCAACAACCAATGCATTTGTAGGTACAATAATTTGCACAAACAAAATTATCGAAAAGGACGACTTTGTTTACAACAATAACCATTTGGAAAATTTTCAGGGTAACAACATAACGGTATTTTATTAGGGTTCACGTTTTATTCCACATACGGGGCAGGGTTTCACTAAATTAATTGGCGATTACAGGCAACCGAACACCGAACAGGCTCCAAACAGATGAGGTTAGGAGAAAATTATATAATTGAATACCCTCCAAT
This sequence comes from Acronicta alni, assembly GCA_964056405.1. NCBI lineage: Eukaryota > Metazoa > Arthropoda > Insecta > Lepidoptera > Noctuidae > Acronicta > Acronicta alni. Next base: position 13,598,721 of record OZ043919.1, read on the forward strand.
AACTATTCGACGGGCGGCGAATGGTGTATTAAATTGGCATCGTAAATAACGTATTTATAGGGCTCAGTTATTTTCTGTTGCCTAGATTTTCAATTATGTTTGGATCGCCGTAAATTATACTAGAATTTTGACATCGGTATTGAAACTATATTTTGTTTCATTTTTCATGTGATATATTTTTACAAATAATGATCTGCAAAGCGTTTTTTTATACCACAGGGGGCAACAAGCATACGGCCCACCTGATGGTAAGTGGTTACCGTAGCCTAGAGACACAACAGTATGAATAATAAAGATCTTTTTTTTTTGGTCATGCTTTACAATAACGTTATAATAGTGTAGTTACATAGTCGCAATGCATCATAACCGTATACATATACCATCCGTCCAAACTCCATATCCAAAATAAACTCTTTAGGAATCAATTTGAAAGGAGAACATGATGTGTCTCCTATTTATTTTTTATCAACGACATAATTGGCCGTTTTTGTACCCAAGCAACACTTGTTTTTACGACAATCACCGACCCAGCTCAATTTTATCGCTTAGTTAACAAGTCAAGTTAATCAGCCCAGTTAGGCATTGTAGGTCTAGACATCAATCACTAGAAGACACCCGCCTACATTACACAAACTAACAATCATTACGCAGCACATACGTCAGACGAAAGACAATCTCCTTCTACCCTCCGCTCAACCCGACATATTTATATCCTAAGGCCTATCGTAAACTCTGTTTATAGCCCGTCAAGCGAACAAAATTATTTTAGTTGTTCCCAGATAACGCTGAAATGTTTCTATAGTTACGGAGTCGGTAATATTAGAAATAAATGAAACAAATGAATTTTGTGCTTCCATAAAGTGCAGTTAAACTTGAGTAAGTCTGGGTATAAAGAAGCTTTTGTGAACACACAATGGTTTCTTAGTTTCAAACATATTAATACTATAAGCTCAAGAAAATTTTCTGATATCATAATATCTTAATTGTACAATAGGAGTTTCTTGCGGTAGGTATATAACTATTTGTGGTGATTTATTGAATATTGGCCCTTTTCCTGTCACGTGAGATTGCACCCGCTTGCGTGCCACACCCGCGTGCGTGTCGTTTATTTCATACAACATTTCAGTATCGTGCGTGAACGGGTGGCAGGGGTGGACGGGGAGGACAAACCCCGCTTGTGTGCGTAAATCCGCGTGACAGGAAAAGGATATTAATATATATCTAACCTCTATTACAACCAATTAGGTACTTTTTAACTTCACACGGAGAGATCCTTCCGAGACGCCTCGGAGAGCACGTAAAGACGAAGACGGAGAAAACGGTCCCAGTTATCATACGAACACCAATGACAATCATCAGTGGTAGTCAGAAGCCAAAAATCCTGACAATCAGAATGGGTAATAACGTTACCCAAAAAATGGGTTGTTGTCTGATGTTGGTCTCATACCAGTCGCTTCGTTTAAAATACTTATATTCAGCCGCATCTGGCGGAAAAGGCTCGCAGGAAAAAATACGCGTTTATATTTTTCTGAAAGGTTGGCTCTAACCTTTCAAATGTGAATGCGAATCAAGTATTGCATAATAGTTCTAGAAGAATCCTGCCATATAACTGAAAGAAAAGAAAATTCAGTAATATAATGGGGTATGGCAAAGTTTGACAATAATAAGTAGTTTCAAAACGTAACCACAAGAAAGAGTACTTCACATTTTAATGTCGCTATTTGTATCAAGTTCTGTAGAATAAAGCCAAACAACTTATAATAACTCACTTGTTGCTGCTCATTGTATCAAAATAACGATATTACATGCCCAAATACTTCATTTACTTAGTATAATTAACCCTAAAAATGAAGTACGCAGGTCCCTTTAGGCCCTGAAGTAATTATGTTGCTGTAAAGCCTAAGAAAATAGGTTCAAGACAAAGCCTTGCAAGTAACTTACTTAATTAAAAGTACTACCACCCGTTTAAATAAATATATCTTGACATACATTTCAACGTATACAATTAATAATTTATCTTTAAACATATTCATTTATTCATACTATCACGCCTATATACTCCCGAGGGTTGGCAGAGGTGTACCAATATATACCCACATGACAGGTCGCCGGTATGGTTGGGTTCCATACTCCCATGTAATTGGGGGCCTATTGCCATTAACCGGGCACAAAAACCAAACTCCGAGTCGCTACTGAAAATTTCATAGAAAAACCCAATAATACTTAGCTCGACCTGGGCCTAAGACCTACCATTAGATTGTTGAAGCAGTTTAACTAACTTTTAATTATTTGTCAATATTTTTATTAATTTTAATGCATTACAGTCACAATATAAACGCCTTTGAACTAAACATTTTGATCTAGATTGTAACATAACACTATGTGCATACTACGAAATCCTTTGATTATATACTTGTCTAGATGCCACATTGACACGTACAGAACGGCCCAAATAAAGTCTACTAAAATTGGTAGACTCTCTTCTCACTTACGTCAGTGTCATTTGGATCACTTCAGGGTGTGGAGTTCTCGAAAAATAATTAATTATGTCGGTATGTGCTGTCAAATTGTGTCGCAATTATGTGGGAAAACCGTATAATTACACTAAGATCACAGTACATCGGTAAGTTTTGTTATTCAACCTCTATTATTTTATGAAAACATGATTTTTCAATTCGTTAATTTGTAGGTTCGACAGATTAGCCGGTGTTGTCAATTTATTACAAGGGAGATTTGGCGAAACTATGGGAGATAAAATGCAAATATCAGTCATCATCTTTCGATGAGAAAATTTTATTATTTTAATAATTACCTACATAATTTATTTGATCAGTAAATGATAACTTGCCTTCACAAAATAAATGAAGTCATTCACTAAATAGTACTTTTGTTAGTTCTTTCTAATATTTTGGGTTTCAGATTTCTTAAGACTGGAGAGACATTATACAGCGGACACGAAATGAAATATAAAAAAAAACTATTTCGAAAACAAATACAAAGAGATGGATTTTGATCTATAAATTGCTGTATATATTTTTTCATTGTATTTTTTGTTTTTATTAAAATAAATAAAACACTAATCTACAAAATAATTACTTTATTCAGCCTATTTCGTTTAACTGTCATCCCATTAAATAATGGAGAAAAGGTAAGTTAATAATTTGGAGCAGGCATCCCTAAACACGCACACCTTGACAGTTTGACTACAATAAGTACACAAGCGGTACTCACATATATCACGCAATTTGGCCCCAGTTTTCGCGTGTCGTTTGTTTGCATTGCTCCATCTAGACAAGTATACATCGTTATTATTAGTATATGCGAAACCTGAATATAGTTTGTTCAGAATCAGTAACTGAATCGATTCCAATAATTTTTACATCATGTTATATTTTGTCCCAAAAACATTTAAAAAATGTTACGAGTAGGACACCGAGCGACACTAAGTACCTAATCGCAATCATATGCGCGCAACACAGGTCACTGACACTGAGCGGTCAGCGCGGGCGCAGTGGGGCGGGCGGGGCCCGGGGGTGAACCAACCAGGCAACCACTTCAGTCGCCCGGCAGCTATAGGGAAGTGTGCACGTATGTCGCTCCCGTTCAGATAAGTAGGTACAAAACGAGAGCGCGACCGCGAGCGCAAGCATTTCGGTTGATCTGTACTTATCGTATGTAAAAAGCATAGGTAGTGTTCGTTTAAGAAATGGTACGTACAGTAGCGGTTTGTGGTGATAACGCGAGCGCGCGGCAGTTGTGTTTCGGTTGACGTGTACCTATCGTATGTAAAAAGCATAGTGTTCGTGTAAGAAATGGTACGGATACTAGCGGTTTGTGGTGATAAGTGATAACGTATTCCTGGCAGTGCGGCACGAGGAGCTATCTGACATTAAAGTATCGTCACACACATGAACACACGTTTTTATTTGTACCTACAGCCTGTTGTGGTTAAGTAGTGCGATGTTTAACACTTTTCATCCATTTTGAACTTACAGTGTTTGGTATAAGGTGCAACATATCGCATTGACTACATTTAATCACTTACGGCTGCATTTACAAATAAAGTACTTATTAATGTCTACCTACACTTGATCATTACGACAGTTCAAGGACTGCAAGTGTGATGGAAAATGTGGAAAGTGTGATGTATCATCAGTTAAATACAATGCAATCGGAAATCGCCGTACGGGTAGGTACCTACTGCCACATTATTATCAATGAGCGCCGCGACGACGCGAGCGCGGGGCGGCGCCCGCGCGTGATGAGCATGTTTTTGTACGGACAACCAGGTAACTTAACAAGCTTATAACTTTGTGATTTTACATGATACAAGTTTTGAAATTTTGTACATAGATTATTTACATAAAAATACTAGACACGTGTTTCAGGTTTCGCATATACTAATAATAATGTTGTATAATCAAAGACGAAATCACAATTACAAAATAATAAAAAGCTCATATACCTAATTCAGAACGAATAAAAAGAAAATTACCAGTATCGTAACACTGGTAATTTTGTACAAAAAATATGAGTTTAGACCCATTTCCCCAATTGAATATGAACCTTATCATTTTGTGTTAAAGTTGAAAATCAATCAAAGAAATTTGATAGCTTGATGTAGCTGGCCTCTGTACTTCAAAACAAAAATTTTGTACAAAGGCGGACTTAATGCTATTAAGAACTCTCCCAGTCAACCTTAGAGCGATGCCGAGACAAAGCAAGATAGTAGGTGCAAACAAATACAGACTCACTATCATGTATCTAACTAAATACACCTTTTTTTATAGTACGGAAAATGTTCGTGGTATGTCGAGACTTGTACCGACTAAAAACCGCACTTTCCTTAACTTGCCTTATAGTCATTGCCATGGGATCCGTGAAATTCACCACGACCATGACAGGCTGTGGCCCAGCACTCGCTGGACCCCATCATTTAACGAGGCCTTGCCCTGCATCCTATCTGAAGGCACACGTGTGATGAGCACGCGTAACTTAAAACACCGACAAATTTATTACCAAGTACTATTCAAAGATATTCTAATCAAGATCAATAACCATTACAGCCACTCGGTAACATCAAGCCCCATTATAAAGACATCTATTAAGTGGTCCTGTACTAATAACGCTCACTTAGTGTCAGACGGGTCCTATTATCATATTAAATAGCAAACCATTAACCTCGGCTCAGGCTTTAATTAATTAATTATTGTCAGCTTGGTGTTCAACACAACATAGTCACCCAAAATAAAAAGTAGCTTAAAAAGCTAAAGCTCACGTTATTTTAGTGTAGCTGTTTAAGGTGATCACCTCGTCATGACTAAATTTTTTTAAGAAAAAATAAAATGTTCTTGGGTTATTCTGTGATACCTAATGTAATTTTTTTTTTTAAACTAAGTAGATTTAAATAGTTGAGGAAGGGGACGACGGCAGACGACAGCGCAGCAGGCCTAGACGGAGATGGCGAGATGAGCTTGACTTTTTTTGGAAGGTTTGGCCCTAATAGCCTTGAACCGTGAGGAGTGGAAGGAGGGTAGGAAGGCCTTTGTCCTGCAGTGGGACGACAACGGCTAAATAATAAAAATAATAAGTAGATGAATTTTAAGGACTTTAAATTACCCACAAATCTTAATGATATATATATTGTGATTATGATGTACCTATATCTGTTTGTACGTAAATACCTGTTACTGGAATCCGAATATAGTCATAGCATAATTATAGGTCAAAGCATCATTTTTATATTATACGTCTCTGCCTCACTGATTTCACAGGCGTTGACGTTTTTATGTATAAAAAATATAATTTCACGTAAGTCTATAGATTTTGCCAATTACTTTATTTTGTGGAGGCCTGAGGCTTATATTTGTGATCTTGAAATCATCTGGAACAAATTACCTGCCTACACGGTTCTAAATATTGGGTTGGTTAGTTTAAGGTAAAAGGGGTCGTGGCTAAGTAATAACTAAGCTGATCAACCTATCTTCAAGGTTAAGCTGTGCTAGTCGCGGTCAGTCTGTGGATGGGTGACCATTCTTAACACATAGAGACCGCTCAGTGCCGCGGAGAGCACGTAAAGCCATCGGTCCCGGTTGTCTTACGAACATCTATGACAATCGTTAGTGGTGGTCAGAAGCCCAAAAAGCCTGACAACCAATCTATCCTCAGGGTATCTGTATTACCCAAAAATTGGGTTGCGGAGGTCTGATGGCAGTCGTTTCGTGTAAAATACTATGATATCTAGCCGCATCTGGTTAGCCTGAAAACCGACCCCAATATAGTTGGGACAAAGGCTCGGAGAAAGAAAGATAGTTTAAGTTAAAAATGCCTGTTTTTAGGCACGGAAAATGTTCATAGGGCATTCGCTATCTGGAGAAGCGGCAGGGTATGTCGAACTAGCACCAACTAAAAACTGCACTTGCTTTCCACGGCCATGGGAGATCTAACATTCGCCACGACTGCCTTCACAAACCTATGACATGGAATATGGCAGTCGAGAACACACATGTTTCATTCCAAATAAACGTGTTTGCTTTCTTTCTTTTTCATTGCCTATCAAAGAGCGAGTCCAGCCTTTCATCCTACTCAAGGGCGCGTATCAACAGACCTCAAACGAAGTTTTGCGCCGACATCATTTGTTTTATGCAGCCATGTGTACAACTGATGTGTGAAAAACAACAACAATCACTATTGCCGAAAATATCAACTTGCACCGTTGCAAATTGTTTTTTTCGGCAACAGTGATTGTACAGAATGTCGAAGTCATTCGGCATGTCGAAGTCGTATTTACCCGGGAAGTAAACGACACGCAAGCTCGAGTGGGACTTAAGATTTATAGCTACAAGTATAAGACAACTCGTACAACATCGGCGCTCGTTCATTTCAACTTAGATGAGTTCCCTGAGAGTTCGCTTTAAATAAAATTAAGTATTCATCACGTGTGATTTAGCTAAAAGCGTAAAATATTAATTTATTAACTGTTTGAGAGGTTCGGGTGTTACTGGTTAATTTAGAAAATTGGGTAAATGTTATTTAAGCGTATAAGCCAATAACATAAATGGAATAAGATTGTACAAGGGAATTTAATATTTGTGTTAATATAATATCATATTCATCATTCATCATCATCAACCCATATACTGTCCCACTGCTGGGCACGGGTCTCCTCTCATATTGAGAGGGATCAGGCTATAGTTTACCACGCTGGCCTAGTGCGGGTTGGCAGACTTCACAAACCGTCGAGAAAAATCTCTAAGGTATGCAGGTTTCCTCACGATGTTTTTCCTTCACCGTTTAAGCGAGTGATAATTAATTATTAATACGCACATGAATTCGAAAAGTCAGAGGTGCGTGCCTTGGGTTCGAACTCGAGACCTTCGACTTGGCAGTCCAATGGTCATACCACTAGGCTATCACTGCTTACCTACTTATAATATCATATGTGATAATAATTATAATCACCACCCCATTTACTGTCACTGCTAAGCGCGAATCCTTTGTCAGAATAAAAGCTGATAGGCAAGACTAGGCCTAGTGAGGATTGACAGAAAGTCTCTCAGTATGTAATTTGAAATTTAAATTATTTCAATAAGCACATGTATTTATTTATTTTATTCTCTAAGGTCTAATTTACCTCTATACCAAATTTCATCAAAATCGGTTGAGCGGTTTAGGTGTGAAAGCGTAACAAATAGACAAAGTTACTCTACGACGCATTCATAATGTTAGTAGGTATTGATAGAGATTGTCCTTTCTGTCATAATTATATCCATTGTTTTCTTCATCCTCGTAACCGTTTTAAGAGAACACAAATCTACTTCCGAATTGTCTAAAACTCAAGTAATTTCTATACATGTACATATTTTGTTTTTATTCGTTCAGGGATTCGAACTTTAGATTGCGACTTGTCTACAACACAGGCCCTTAATCTGTGATCTTAATCAATTACATTGTGAACTTCCACAGTAGCTCACCTGACCTTTCGAGGTAGGTATTTCATTGTGACAACGATCACAATGGCATGATAACGTCAATCTACTTACATTGAACAACAATTACATTGATATTGAAACTACTCACGATTTCGAAGTTCATATACAATGTTACAGTCAAAGTTTATAACCGGTCAAAATGAATTGTGACTGCGAAAATCAATCAAAATTACTAGCTACAGTAGTTAGTTACTAGTTTTGAGACCATCCAAATCTAGTTTAGCCTCTAAACTAGATCTCGGTAGCTTAGTAGCTGAAGCATCCAGCGTACTTAACTGGAAGGACGCAGGTTCGAATCCTGCCTGAAATCGAACTTTTCTTTGACTAAAATGTATATCTTTAAAAGGTAAGCTATAGTTTTGACTGTAGTATATTATGTATACAACGTGTTACAAAATACCCCGTAAAAAATATAATTAATTATCAAAGCCAAAAATTTTGTAAGCTGTCATGTCAGGGATCCAGATTATTTAACAGAAAGGCCTACGTACCTATTTTACCTAATAATTGTTTACTTTAATAGTTTTCTATTTTTCATTCATAAATGTTGTTGTTTTCCTTTTTTTGGGGTATGTTATACAGCGTTACTACGGTTCTTAAATATTGTGAATGGAGTCGTTATAAGGCCCCATTTAACCTCCTTTTGGCTATACGTGTAGTTTTGTTACACCTTGTATATACTGTTGTATTTTTGGTACAAAGACCCGCGACATTGCGCGACATTGATGGTGCAAAAGTCTTATGTGTCCCAAGGCAGCCATCAGTCATGGTAATGGAGCTGTTTGTAAGTAATTATAGCACCCAAAGGTTCCTTAGCGAGGAAATCTATTGTATTTATATCTACATCTATTTATATTAGGTTTCTTGAAGATATGTTGCTTTGGTTTTGTTTTATTCGGGGAATTGTTATTTTTCAACTGACGAAAAACGGAGGAGGATAACTAATTTTGAGTCGGCGCCAAACAAACTTAACTTCGAAGTATTATCTTCGTTGATTAAATTAGTTAATATCACTAAAAATGGTTATCTTATCTTTCGCTTTCCAGTTGTCGTTGTGTCGGTTTTTTTTGTGAAAAAGTTATCTCTAAACACGATTTATTTGACATCGGCAAAACAAGAAAATGAAGAAGTACTATATAATAATATGTATGGTAATATATTAAAGATTTAAATATAAATAATAAGTGTTACATTTTACATAGCACTCATAAAAAAGCAGAGCTTGTACTATGGGTACTAGACCATAGACATATTTTTTTTGTCAATATATACTTGTGAACATAAGTATAACGTTTACACAGACACAAACAGTTACCTATGTTCGTCACATAGATATTTTTATCCTGTGGGAATCGTACCCACGACCTTGTGATCAGCAATCCAATACTGGAACCACTAGACCACAGACGTCGTTATTAATATTTATTTCATCATAATATTCTACGCTAAGTTCCTAGATCAATTCCCTCTCGTAACGTATGTGTGCAAGCCAGACGCTAGTTGCTCCGGGTCCAATTATTTCTGAAGATAACTTTCCGAAATCAGCCTTATGTAGTGTTTTTGACGTTTCATTCTTAAAAACTCTTTCCTGATTTCAAACATTCAACGACAGAATAAAAAGACATTACCGAGACAATGAGCTCCGCCACAGTCGGGTAAATATTCAGTAAAAGTACGCTTTTAGTTAGTTTAGTACAGATACTAAAATATAACTGCACCATCTCTCACACCTGTTTTCCGATACTTTCGATTTTACGCCTAAGACCACAATCTTATTACATCCCTATAGCGTTCAACAGGATATTCAGAGGCGTCATGTGATGTTCGCCTATCTCTCGATTACAGATTACTTGGTAGGGAAAACCTAGTTACGGGAAGCTTATGAGGACTTATAGTTTGAAGTTGATACTGAAATATATCTTATTTCAATCGGATTATGTTAATAAATTTAATGATTTTTCTTCCTCACTGATCTATTTCTATCAACATCCTTAGGAGTATAAGGGCAATTTGGTAATTTTGTGTAATGAATGTGAAAAATATTATTAAACAATGTTGTACTAAAGTTTTACTATTTTAATGCAATATAACTTTCGGGTTTGTGCAGTCCATGGACCTAATTAAGCCAAATATATACTTTTTCATCATCCAGACCTCAACACATAGGTTCCAGAAGCAACAAAATTTTCAACGTTACATAATTAAGGTATTTGACCGTAATGACATTTGATACTTTGCATGTGTGGAACGTTTTTGTATGTGTGAATAATAATTGTAAAGTTACATGGAAGCAATAGAACTTAATGGATTTTTAATGACATGTATATTGAAGGATTTTCTTCTATGTGTAGGTACAGTTGAACCAGGCGTGTGTGTAAATTAAACATGATGAAAATACTCAATGAAAGTGACTGTTACATTCTATGAAAAAAAAATGAAGTAGACTGTCATCTTGAGTGAGTAGTGGAACATTTTTCACCTATTCATTGTTTTTATCATAACCCACCTACAGGACTTGTAATTCTGGGGTCACAGAAGTAAAAGAAAATGTATGGACTCGTACCGATTAAAAACCATACTTTCCTTTTGTTGTCAGTATGATTGAGGCCATAGAACTCCCGATCAGATCACCACAAAGGCCAAGCTAACAGCCTACTGTCTTACGTACCACAAACTTAAATGAAAAACCCGGTTTTCAAGTAATACTCACCGAAACTTGACTTAATTTGCAGCAACTTCGCCAAGTCAATCACACGAAGACATTACTCTCCAGCTCCCGTACAGTTTGATTCGTTTACTTCAATATACAGTATGAAATAAACCAGTGACTTGCTTACAAGTTAATCTCCCTTCGTGAGGCGCAATTTCCGATGGGTATTAGCATACCCGAAACAGGGACATAGACATAACGGTGAAGGAAAATCATCGTGAAAGTTGAACATTTAAAAGAAAATAAAGTTACATTATTATATCTGAATTAAAGCAGAGTAGTGACAGCCCAGTGAGGTAACCTGCCATTATCATTTGAGTTAAAAAGCAACGTCGTTCTGTCTTCAACTTACGCACTTCTGGCGATGGAATTAAATTTCTGTGGAATGTCATTATCAACTTACATACTTGTGTTTTTCTGGGTGTTTCTTATGTATTTTAAGTATGTATTTACAAAAAAAAAGTGTATAAGTATTATATCCATTGTCTAGTATCCATAGTACAAGCTCTGCTTAGTTTGGGACTAGATGGTGCTGTGAAAAATTGTCCAGGATTATATTATACTGTCTCATCTGATCCCACTGATTGACTGGTATCTCCAGGGATATTAGGCAAAAGTCCACCACACTGGCCTAATGTCTAGGGTTGGCAGACTTCACACACCGCCGAGAAAAATCTCTAAGGCATGAAAGTTTCCTTACGATGTTTTCTGTCACCGCTTCAGCGAGTGATCGTCTTTTGGTCTTTGATGCAGGAGACATATAACAGGACCTTGTGGCCTTTGTTTGTGGACAGCCTTTGACTGATATGATGATGATGATAAAATGATAAAGGATATTTATTTCTGTAAATAGATCTTTTAAAGACACTTTACAAGTCAATATTTTACAAATTTTTTTTAAGCTACATGGCTCCGGCATTTCCTAGCTGACGACCTCTGAGAAGAACCGCCGAAACAAACTCAGAGAATCAGTCTCTTTTAAAGTAATTGTATAGTAACAAATATGTGTCTTACAATGTAGGGCAAAGTCTGAAATGGCCTTTTGAAGAAAGAGCCATAGCGGCTTTGAGTAGACCAGTCCCAACTGACGGCACGCACGCATTAGTCATTGTGTAGCTCAACCATAATTTAGGGAGCTTAACAACCCGTCGCACAACGATACCAGATCAGAGGAAGATTTGCGTAGGTCACTTATAAAAAAGCTCAAAGACACAGATGAATAAATATTTTATACATACATAATATATGTTGATTTTAATATTCTCACATCCGCATCTATATTGGAATTATCAAAGTTAAATTTAAATATAGCTAAAGTTTCAGTCGTGTGAGTGTAATTGGATTAGTGATGGCGGCAGCTGTGTCAACGAGTTTTAGAATGTATTATGTAAATATATTTAGACTACCACGTAAATAAGTTAGAATGGACTAATAGTGTTTATTCGGACTTTGATTAAATAAAGTACCTACTTAAAATTTTATAATAATAAACCTCTCATCATTAATGTGCTAACATTTACAATAAATAATATGTTGGACATTTTACACAGCACTATCTACACTATATCTGGTGAACTTTAGCCTAATCCCTCTCATCCTGAGAGGAGACCCGTGCCGAGCAGTAGGACAGTATATGGGTTGATGATGATCCCAACAAACACAAACACTTATGTTCGTCACATAAAAATTTTGCCCTGTGGAAATTGAACCCATGACCTGAGTAGTCCGAAACTAAAACCACTAGACCACGTATTACGTCATCACATTATTGTGTATGACTTACGGAACCGGAACGTGGACACACCATGGGACTGGTCCAAAAATTCAAGGTTGCTCAGCTTGCAATGGAGAGAGCAATGCTTGGAGTTTCTTTGGTGGATAGAATTCGCAATGAAGTCATGCGCCAAATAACTAAAGTTAGCGCCATTCCGCGAAGAATAAGCACGCTGAAGTGGAAGTGGACCGGCCATGTCTGCAGACGCATAGACGATCGGTGGAGCAGACGAGTGTTAGAGTGGAGATCACGTTTGGGAAAGCGCAGCGTGGGACGCCCTGCGATACGATCGACAGACGATTTGAAGAACGTGGCTGGCAGCGGATGGATGCGGTGTGCCCAAGACCGGGATGGTTGGCCCTCTTTGGGTGAGGTCTACGTTCAGCAACAGACGGCAATAGACTGATATGATTGTTGTGTTCAGGGCAGTAATTACTAGGCAAATGAAACTTAACAACGAAGGTCTCAATATGACAATGTGATTGATAGCACTGGTGTTGTATGTAGGCTGCCGTTGCCGATTACAATTAGACATTCCAGTATGATTGTCAGTCATCTTATATTAAAAAGAGACAATATAACGCGATAAAATCCGTAAAAAGTAGTTTTATTTCAATGTATAATATTCGCGTAAATGTCAGAAATCAATAAATAAGAGACAGTTTTCCGTCGTACCGTATCAGACTTAAAGGTCACTATTATCCTACAGAACAACCAACACCCACGACAAGTATAATCACCTTTTGACCTTTGTAACCTACGTGGGTTCAAGATAAACGTCTTCACATTTCTTTTGAAAGCAAGAATCTTAAGGAAATGTGTCCAAAGTTGATGGAACATGCCAACAATGGTCTCAGAAATAGAGCGTTATAAGAAACATCACATTGATCGTCTCAAAAACCACCTCAATCCACTTGCTTCTGGATTACTCAACAATGACAATGTGGGTAGGAGTCGCAGTGGCTTAGTGATCATAGCGTCATGTCTAACCTAACCTAACCAGAAGAAGCAGGTTCGAATCCTGCCCGCGGTCCAGTCGCGGTGGCTTTGTGGTCATAGCATCTGGTGTAACTAACCAGAAGACGCAGGTTCGAAATCTGTCCGCGGTCGAATTTTTCCTTCGCTAAAATAACTTTCAAATCTTGGCATGGAAACTGCAAAAAGATAATGCCAATGTGGTTAGGAGACTAAAAAGTACCACATACGCATTAAAAACTCTATATTCACACATCATAACTGCATTTAAAGCAAATAAATTTTGTGATTCTGATTCTGAAAACGCTACATTTACATACATAACATAGCTGATAAAAATTAGGCGACTGATTGCACTAATCTGTTATATATCGTGTTTTTTGTCGTCTTACAGTCGAAAGGAAACCACTATTTCAATATGGAATATAATAAACCGCGCATCAAAAATACTGATTGAGCAACAAAATTACTGATTGAGCAGCAAAATACAGATATCGGTTAGATTAGGTTAGAACTGTGACCACACATCGCCAGAACCAAATCAGAATGATACCGAATCTGAAAACCAAGAAAGTGTATATAGTAACACTTTGATGAGCAAATTTAGTGTGCAATTCAGTATTTTTGGTGCTAATTTCGAATATTTTGATTGAAAAAAAGGGATTTACAGTTAAAGTATTAAATACCACCCTTTCAATATTATGTCTACTAGATATGGGACTAAGTCTGAAATCATGAAAAAAAGAGAGAGCTGTTTCTTAGAAAAAGTTCACGTCTCTCGACAAAATATAGGATGTAGTTGTTTTTTATTTTTTGCATTTCATGTTTCATACCATACAAAAAATTGTTGATCATTATGAGTTCCTTCCAGCTCTAAGACGACAAAAACACACGATGTATATACAAAAAAGGTGATGGGATTGATATCCTTAAAATTGTTTGTACATGTTTTCTGTCTTATGACACTTCTAGACTACTTACAGTAAAGTAACATTACAGATAGGTGTAACTACACTTCGCACTCTTTGTTGTTTAACCTAACGCGACACGTACGTACCTACTTTCTTACTTTACATTAGTTTGTCAATATCAGTCTAAGTTAGACGTTCCTAAGCTTTTAAAACTTAGAAACAATGTATCTATTTTTATATTATACTAGCTTTCACCCGCCTCTTCGTGCGCGTAGACTTAGTAACATAATTGTTGTTGGATTGATTTCATGGGATAAGAAGTACTCAATGTTAGGGAAATTCCCGCTTTTTTCAATCTGATCACTATTACTATACTGCTGATACACTTTTAAAAAAACAATAGACATATAGGTACGTGTTATATGCGTACCTACTTAAATACAGTAATTTATGATTCAGGCCCACTACGCATTGGCCATATCATCGATAGCACCATAAACGTCATCATCATCATCAATAATGCGTTCACTGATACATTCTGTTTATATTTACAACTTTATTTATTTTTTATTTATAACTATGACTTACAACTATTATTACAGGTACGACCAATGCAATAGTGAAGCAAACAACTATAACTTTCTATAACAGCATAACATAATATATATTACTAGCTGACCCCGCAAACGTTGTTTTGCCATAAAAAAAAAATTTAGGGGTATGAAAAATAGATGTTGGCCTATTCTCAGACCTCCCCGATAAGAACAAAAAATTTCATCAAAATCGGTCAAGCCGTTTCGGAGGAGTATGGCAACGAAAACTGTGACACGACAATTTTATATATTAGATATTTCATATAATATTTACCCTGTGAATTTACTCAGTGTACAAATAAAGACATCTATCTCCTCTACTACAAGGTTAACTTATATTTATGTATGTATTTAGAAAAAAATACATAAGTATTATATCCATTGTCTAGTAGGTACCCATAATACAAACTCTGCTTAGTTTGGGACTAGATGGGAGCTGTGTAAAATGTCTAAAATATTTTTTATTGCTTATTGTTACACCTAACGTTTTATTTACCGCACATCTGACGTCTTAATGCCAAACTCATTGAGTCATATCTTGACATCATTTAAACAGCCCCGAATCAATATTTTAATACAGGCCATTTCAGGAATGAGCGCCATCTCCGTCGCACTCGCAAATCAACATTAATTGCCAAATTAGTCCAAAAACGATTATAACATTAAACATTAATTTTAGGTTAATGCTTTCAAGTGATAAGTGTAACATTAACTAGAAGGCGACCCGCAGAATTGCCCACAATTTATTTAAACATCCGAAATTAAATTACGAGGGACAAATGGAACGAAGCCATTAAGTTAAAAGATTGTCACAAAAACATCTCAAAAGACGGTTTGAAGATCAAGAGGAAATGCTTGGAATGGCAGCAATGTGAACGCATTAGTCTTCTATTTAAAATGTGGATAAAGTTTGAAACTGATTTCAGTTTGCGTCAACAGTAACTTTTACTTAGAATATTTATTTTATTTTCATTGTAATTAGCTTCCACAGCCTTTCGCAAATCATCACTCCATCTTGCCGAAGCACAGTGCATAGTACGTACTATGCACTATGCTCTAGTTTTTCTATTAGTATTTCTAGTAGCTCTAGTTTCATTAGAAACCAACAGTGATGATCTCTTCTTGCAGCTCTACATACAACAGAGTTCAAGCTCCAGCTCTGATTCTTATTGAGAACAAAGAGGTTAAGCTCTATTTTAGGTTCTATTTTATCGTCCGCAATGCAAAATACTATTAATAATTAATTATCACTTTCTTAAACGGTGAAGGAAAACATCGTGAGGGAATCTGCCAAACCTGCCAAAGGCTGCCAACCCGCACTAGGCCAGCGTAGTGGACTATAGCCTAACCCATCTCATTCTGAGATGAGACCCATTCCGGGCAGTGGGGCAGTATACCTATGGTTTGATGATGATGATGATGATGATGAATGCAAAATACCCTTTCATGCTCTAACTCTCATGTATGTATACTCAAGACAGAACACAATACAGTTGAATACCAGTCTCATTTGTGTGAGTGGTAGGTAGTTAGTCCAAGAAGGTCTTGGGCAGCTGATTCGGGTTCGTCAGTCACTTATTGCACTTGGCCCTCCGGGAGTCCATCAATCGATGGGCGTGGCCAGGAGAGCCCGAGATAACCGACCCGCATCCCCGAGCGCTGCGGCATGCATAAGAAGCATTTCTCTACCCGAAAAAAAAAGAAAAAAAAAGGTAGTCCAGGCAGGATCATAAGATCCTACAACCAAGTCTCCTTATTAAAGCGTTATAGAAACTCTTTGAAAGTCGTGGTTAAGATAAAACAAAGTTGATCAACCGATCTGCAAAATTAAGCTGGATTAGCCCCGGTCAGTCTGTGGATGGGTGACCATTCATAAAAACGAAACTTGGTTTAAAACTATCAGAGAACTGTATTCTTCAAAAGTCAAGGGAATTACTCTGACATAACCATCAATCACTCTAAAAATTTTTAACAAATAAAATTCAATTATTATTTCTTCATAATAAAACCAGCCAGGTCATACGCTAGTGCTGACTCCTTGTAGCAATCTCTCCAATACTTACTGTGTAAAAATGGCCTATTTTTTATAAAATAAGAAATATTTTCAGCAAAAGAGCCACTTTTATTAAGTAATAGCATAGCTCAATTACATTAACAAAGTCTACAGACATTACTAATAAATAAAATAAAGAAACAAGTTCTAAGTATCACATGAATGCTCTGAGGTTGAACATTCTTATCGAGAGCGCACTTGAACTACTTGTAGAACAAAGTTATCTCATTAATAAGAGAGTTCCATTTATTCCGTAGAATACCTACTTACGTTCACGGTAGAGGAATTGATGTTAAGTGTACGTTTCTGAATGCACTTGTAGGTACTTTTATTTGGGATAAGTTTCACATGACGGTTACCCAGAACCTAGACTGGCGATCAACAAAAAATTGGTCACAAAAAAATTTGAATTTCGAATGTAAGCATTTAAGAGAACACGTCACTCGTTAAAAATATCGATGACCTCAAATCACCATCGCGAACTGAGCTATTTTTTTTTCATCATCATCAACCCATATACTGTCGCACTGCGGGGCACGGGTCTCTCATATTGAGAGGGATTAGGCTATAGTCCACCACGCTGGCCTAGTGCGGGTTGGCAGAAACCGTCGAGAAAAATCTCTAAGGTATGCAGGTTTCCTCACGATGTTTTCCTTCACCGTTTAAGCGAGCGATAATTAATTATTAATACGCACATGAATTCGAAAAGTCAGAGGTGCGTGCCTTGGATTCGAACTCGACACCTTTGACATGGCAGTACAATGGTCATACCACTAGGCTATCACTGCTTTTTTTTCATACAGTGGAACAATATTATTCAATATAAATTTTAGCGAAAGAAAATTTCAACTTCAGATAGGTTTCAAACCTACGTCCCTCCAATTAAGCATACCGGACGCTTTAGCCAATTAAGCTCCCGAGGTCACTGTCTATCATATCGAATTTCTCTACCATATTCTACATCTTTTAGATGACGTCATCGACTTTATTTATTAATAATGACGCCAAATGTTTTAAAAAATAACTAGTTCCATTATTATGGTACATATGTGCATACTTTGTTATTACAGAGCTGTCTCCGAAAATTTTCATCGAACATTCACAGAAGGAGTAAAACAAGGTAGCGTGTCACCCATACATTGTGTTACGAAAGTGGTAATTTTGCGAAATTGACGGAGCCCACATTACACACCCGCGTAGACTCCAATAAATTATGTGTAAATTGTATTGTAAACACCGCCCCCGGGACCGATTTAATAGAATAAAATTTACATTTCATTATGTAAACTCGATTTGAGTGGCGCCTTTTTCGTCACTCGCGTATTGGAGGTTGGAGGTAATATCGATGAGTGAGATTGAAGGTAATATCGATGAGTGAGGTTGGGAGGATGGGTACATACATCAATTCTTTGCAAAAACTGAGTGACGTAGGAAGAAAATTAATGATGAAGATGAAAATGAATAATGTGAAATTCTTAACCAGAACGATAAGAAAAGGAAACGATTTCGTATTGTTAAAAACACGTAGAGGTAGGTATCTTTTTTTTGAGCACGGAAAATTCTTACGGAATGTCTGCCTCCTGGGGAGGTGACCAGGTATGTCAGACTTCTACCAACTAAAAACCGCACTAGCATTCCCTTGTATATGTCACGACCATTGTATTCGTGACATTCACCACGATTGTAACTACTGTCACAGCCTACGTAAGTATCTAAACAATATTGATGGCAAAGCCAACCAAAATTTTTAGATAGACAGCGTTTCATAATTCTGATTGTCGACTATAGCACATCCCTATTAACTTTCTAAAAGTATCAATATTAAACAAACCTAAAAATAAATACCACTGAAGCGAGCAATTGAGAACAATTTTAAACTGCTTTCCAACCTTTTTGTACCGACTTTTAATGTTAAATTGAAATATTTCATTTCATATTTCTTTTCAAATTATAATTATTCACAAAAAACAGTACGAAAATCTGTTTTATTATCCCAATACAAACTCTTTTGAATAATAAAAGCACCACTTATTTAGATTGTTGATTTTATCGAGAAGAGACAGAATAGACAATGCTTATAATTTAACATTCTATCGTCATCTTAAAGGCAAAGATGGGGAGATAGGTATTTATATTACCCAGACCTTACCTCCTTCAATAATAACTTGTGTCTTGAACCTTAATGTAACTTAAAGTCGCTTTTCCAAAGTTGAACGCAACTTTCAGAAAGTAATTCTATAAAAAGTTTGAAGTACTTCAGCCTTAATGTTAAGTTTTAACCCAGGATTAATGTTTTTTTTTCAGCATTCAGCTTTAACATAAAAAAACAATATGAAAACTAAAAATGGCCTCCTTTGAAACTGAAAACTTTGTTTTGAATATACTGTAAAATTTACAAAAGAATTTTCTCGAAATTGACGGGTAACTTTTAACAGAAGTGGATACAGAATTAATCTGAGTATTTAACTTAAAAGATATTAACGTTTCGACTTCGTAATCATGCTAGCATCTCTCTAGCAGGTTGAGATTTCATAAGATTTTTGATAGCACTGGTTAAAAATGCATAAGCAAAAAATTATTACATCAATCACTAAAGGTCCACAAAAAAAATGTGTTTGCTAAAAATACATCATTTATAATTTAAGCGGCCCCAGCAATTTATAATTAAAATTGATAATTGGAACATACCCTACGCCTCCACATTCAATAATATTTACATTCAATAAAATTGACAAGCTATTACCCGCCAATATTTCCACGATGAAATGATCACACAATCTTGCTGGTGATTTTGTTAGAAAAAGGATGAAAAATAAAACAAATATCCTGACTCATTGGATGCACAGTGCCGTCAATTAAAAACTTCAGTAATTTTGTTAGCCATTTTAATAAGTGACTGGTTTTGAACTCAAACAGTGAACTAAAAAATATTGCACAGTATTAACCCTGCACATACCAATGAAATGAAAATTTTACTCCTCAAACTAGTATTCAATCATTGATTGGGTTCTTCAATACTAGGTACCTATTAATTTCAATAATATTGTGCAATCACCAATATAGTGTAATATTATTGTATGTGTAGGGCCGCCTTATATTCCGCCGCCGGACCAAGCCACAATGACCCAAGTAGGCTTTGCATCGAGTAGCAAACATGCATACCTACTCTTGATTAGAATACGAAACGAGGCCATGCCGATTGAAGGAGTC
This sequence comes from Acronicta alni, assembly GCA_964056405.1. NCBI lineage: Eukaryota > Metazoa > Arthropoda > Insecta > Lepidoptera > Noctuidae > Acronicta > Acronicta alni. The sequence continues at coordinate 13,618,938 of OZ043919.1, forward strand.
CGAGAAGTGACTGGTGAACTACAGCATATCACGACGAATTTGACATGGCCATGACTATAGGGCAAATGAAGGCAAGTTCGGTTTTATGTCAGTACGAATCTGACATACCCGCCGCCTCCCCGAATGGCAGAAGATCCATAAAGATTTTCCATAAATACTAGAATTATACATTAACAAAAAAGGGTAAATAAATATTATTAGCAAACTTTAGCCATTTCGTTTTAAAAGATATTTCATTAAACGATACATATAAGATACGAGTGGACCAGAATTGCCAGAGTCGAAGATCTGTTTGGCTTGACACAAGATCAGTAGAAGTTCGCAGAGCCGACGGCTAACCTTCAATGGAGAGGCACCCGAAGAAGAAGAAGAAGAATACATATAAAATCAATTTATGAAATTTCTTTTAAAACTAAATTGCAAACGTCTGTCAATCATAGTATTTTGTATAAAAATTAGTGGTGTTCAAAGTTGCTATAAATCAATAACATGATTAATGCTATATGCTTAATTTTTTAAGCATGCGATTTTATGTGCTATATTATAGCATGCTTAATTTATATGCCTACTTCTCATGTTACGGCAAAACGGACGGGCCGCGCCCGACGGACAGTTACTTGATAGAGAGAGAGAGTGTTATGCGATGTAAAGCAAAATAGCTTTATAGCATTATAGCATAAAGTGCGAACTGCGACATTATTTGCTATGCTATATTTATTAAGCATGCTACTTTATAATGCTATATTAGCCATCACTAATTATAATAGGCATACCTATTTTTATACTTAAAAATACAATGATCGACTATAGGTCTACCTATAAACGAAACCACGCAATGAAATAAAAGTAAGCCTTCATCGTCCCGTCAAAATTAATACAATAATTTCAGCTGACTTCAAATCGTGGCAATCTTAATTACAAGGATTACTGTTATTTGAACATTATTAAAAAGTCCACTGAACTTTCTCCCCACCCCACTTTAATAAATCCGTTTGCAAAACTTTTCTCGTAAATCAACAAGAGGCACAGATTATTTTTAAGTCGCCTTTAACTTTCTTGGACATTTTTTTTTAATAAAACAAAGTGCCGAATTTGCTAAAAAGCTTTTTGACTGTGAAAATTTAATGTTAGTGTGTCGAAGTAAACACATCAGCTGTTGCTGGAGAATGCATTAACTATTAGTTTTAAGTACATTATTGCATTAAACTTCATAGAATATGAATGAAACTTTATTAATCGAATAGAGTGGATTTATGGTATACTTTATTCTTTAAACGATATTCAATTGAATACATATTACATATTATTAACCAATTGATCTGTATTATTTTGATTGTTGTTTATGAACCGATTTTATCCAAACTCTTTCTGTTAAAGAATTTATTCATTTTTTATTGGTACAATTTATTTATTTACACGATTAACAAAAAAAGTATATTGAAAACTTAGGACTCAATTACAATGTATACACCTATTATAGAATACTGTTAAATTTGGTTTGTGTCTGACCAAATTTAAGGTCTGGGGAGAGAGAACGGTTCTGAAGGTACATTATCAAATGCTTGAAGCCAATTTTCTTTTGCAATAACCCTTTGCTCGACCAATAGGGAATCCAACCCTGGACCCCTAATATAGCAGTCGCGCTTAGGACCACTTGCAAAAATAGCTTGAAACTAAAAGTTACCTTGAATGCCACAATAAAGTAAATACATTTTAGTGAGTATCATTTCAACTGACAAGCGGTTTCGTAGCCAGAGAAAAATAAAAGGAAGCAAAATAAATTGAATTTACAACGTTGACAACGGCACAATATTGTTACTTTATATGAATATTATTCAGCAAGAAAGGGTTTTTGCGGGACTCCGTGATGTACTAGAATATTTAGACGGTAATGTAGTTGTTTCAGCGATAAAGTATGTTGATGTTTTACATAAAGATTTAAGTAAGTTGTAGTATGTGTAAACGTTTTGGGAGTTTACACACATACACTCACGATATGGTTTTTTCCTATAGGGTAGACAGAAGCTACAGAACCCCGCTGGGTACAATTCTTGCATACTTCCTTTGTTTTTGTTATAAATTGTTAATAAATATTATTCTCTTTACCTATCTTCATGATGCTGTGCGTGGCGCCATCTATTGTCTAAATAGTTGGGGGTCGTGACGTAGGGAACAAAATATCTATAGCCTCTCGGCTATGACAGATATTTTGTACGAAGGAAGAGATTCCTTCGTAAGTTCATAATGCGTGCAACATGTAAAACTGTTTATATACAACTTGTTACAAAATACCCCGTAAAAAATATAATTAATTAAATATCAAAGCCATCAATTTTGTTAGCTGTCATGTCAGCGAACCCAATTATTTAACAGAAAGGCAAATCAAATCAAATGCTTTTATTTGTAAAGCCTACGTACCTATTAAATTTTACCTAATAATTGTCTACTAGTTTTCTATTTTTTATTCATAAATGTTGTTGTTTTCCCTTTTTTGGGGTATGTTATACAGCGTTACTACGGTTCTTAAATATTGTGAATGGACGCGTTATAAGACCCCATTTAACCTCCTTTCGGCTTTACGGGTAGTTTTGTAACACTGTCTAATAAAGTGATTGTCATAACAAAGTGTCTCAATGAAGAGTTCATCATTCCAACAGTTTTGTCCACGTTTAGCTTGTCACACATACGCGCCGGTTGCAAATGCTGTGAATCTGATCTTCTTTGTGAGTTTATTTTTGTAATAAATATAACATAGGTCTGTGTCCCCAAATGGTTACGGTGGTCGGCAACACGCCTATACCTATTGCCCGAAGCGTTAGGTAAAACTAGTTACTTGGAGGGCGCAGACAGACCTCCGGCTTCCATGAGCTATGGCCTGCGGGCGGCTTGCCCCAGTAGGTGGCACGTGTGTTTCCTACACATACCTATATATTGCCTTTAATTAACATGCGAGGGCAGCCTCGCTGATTGAGTGGGTCCAGTCCAGCGACTGCTGACTATGACAAGCCTGTCATTGTCGTGGCGAATTTTACGGATCCCATAGTCATGACTATAGGGCAAGTGAAGGCAAGTATGGTTTTTAGTCGGTATGAGTCCGACATACCCTGCCGCCTCCCTGGGTGGCGGAGGATCCATGAGGATTTTCCGTACTATAAAAAAAAGGTAAAACTATACTTATGTACTTTGCCCTGTAAGTTTAGGTCCCATTATAAGCCTGTGTTACATCGTAATACTGGTACTCGGAGGTATTTTAATCGCTGGTAACAACATAATATAACACTGCTGGCAACAAACTTAATGTAGCTCTTTATTTCAATAAACTTGATAATTATCGTGTGCCCGGCTAATGGCAATAGGCTCGCCCCCTATTAGATGGTACCTAAACATACCGGTAAACTGTGGGTGTACATTAGTACACATCTGCCTAATCCTTCGGGGATTAAAGGCATAATATGGTATGTATGTATGTTTTTTTATAGTGAATACGTCGTATTTTTCATTTATCAGCGTCTTCAAAATGTTTATATTTATTTTCCGTCACTGCCTTGATTTTGTATTCGTGTTAAGTACTCACTTACACACGTGTACCTATATAACACGTGTAAGCATTACAAACTCAAGATAAACGTCGCTAAAAGCCACACACAACTCGGCAAACAGCGAGACTCAAGTATGTATTGCTCGTTAAATATATGTACTTGACAAACTTTTATGACATCCACGAAGGATGCGTTAAGAGGGGACGACACGATTTTGTGTGTATTGTAGTAACGGGTTGAGGACAGGATCGTAGGTAACGTTCTCCTCTTGACGTTTAAGGTTAATGGCTGGGCCTGACAGAGATTACGTAGGGTCGGTTTGAAGCAGTGGACAAATATCCACTTAAAATGTTATAAAGACATACAAACATACATTCACGCCTTTTCCCATAGGGGTAAGCAAAAACTAGAGATCTTGCTATTTTTGGATACTTCTTTTACTGCTTTCACGTTCATACATTTTGTCATACACGCACCGGTTGCGAGAACTACGCTCCTGAAGGACCAATAAGATTGGCGTCTGTCATTTAAGGGCTACCTCTCCCACCGCTGATCATCTTTTAAATTCCTTTTTATTAATCGTCTTTAAATTCTCTCAACATGCCCAAACCATCTCTTCTTGGTACTTATTCATTTTAAACTTGGATAAAAACATTTTAAGTCTAGGTAATATTATTTGTGGCGTTCACTAGGAGAGGCCTACGTCCAGCAGTGGACGATTATGGGCTGATGATGATGATGATGAATATTTAAAGTATGTATAACTGAGAGAAATTATTTTATGAATGATTTTTTTTGACGCCCTGTATATAGAAAGAAAGAAAGAAAGAAAGAAAGATTTTATTGCCATAAAAACAGCGACTAGTAAAAAAAACAAAATAAATGAAGGTACTGTACGTCGCCGTTGTTCATCACAATAAGGTCCCCACTCAGCATGATGCGGCAGCGCATTAAATCGCTGCAGCGCTGATTTTCAGTGGGGCCTAGATGACGTGTAACGTCACTCAGCGGTGGCATTAACAATTTTTTTTTTTTATTGCTTATTAACTATTTAATTATACAGTATTTGCTTAAAACAGTTTAATTCAAAATGGTAATTAAATATGAAATGAACTGAATTATTTAGGCTTATTATTTAAGTTATTCCTTTTGGCTGTGGAGTATTTAATAAAAGTAATAAGTATTATTATAATTAATAAGTAAATAATTCTTAGTGTACCTGAAAATAATGTAATATAAAGTCAGTAGTGTAGTGTATACATACAGTCACGCCTCTATTTCCCGAAGGTTTAGGCAGTGGTGTACTAATGTAAAGGTCACCGGTCCCCAGACTTACATGGGACCTATTGCCATTTAAACGCTCGCAAATCCAAATTCCGAGTTGCCACTGAGAATTTCATAGAAATAACCAATAACGCTTTCGTGGTTTTTCTAAGTTTGCGTAACATTCGTGACTAAACTACGCTAGTGGTTTGAAATACAGGCGTGATGATACCTCTATATATGTACTTATTTATCTATATCTTTATCAACATCGTCTACTATATACCTACCTATATAGTTATCATTATGTAATATTATCTCACCGCTTCTATTAGCGTACTGAACACTCTTTTTTATTTTATAATAGCCTAGCCAGCCAGTGTAAAATGCGCTGTAAAAATTAAGTCAATCGAATGCACTTCAAAAGCCACATCAAAGCGCCGATGGACTGAGCAGTACGTAACCAGGAATTTATGCGGAATCAATATCCTATAACACCTATTAATTTCACAGTTGACATAATAATGACGACGTCTAGTCGTAGTTTCGAGTGTTGGACTGCTAATTATGAGGTCGTTCGGTTCGATTTCCACTGAACACAAATATTTTAGTGACAGTGTTTGTTTTGTCTGAGTGTTTCTGATGTAGATATTATAAGTATGTATTTACAAAAAAAAGTATTTGTAAGTATTTAGCTGCGCTAAGTTTGGCACTAGATCGTGCTGTGTTAAAGAATTCATTATTAAAAAAAAAGGTTTTTTGTTGAACTTAATAATATCCATTGACATTGGTAATTGCAGTGATTGAGTTCACTTGCTAATTATTAATCTTTGTGTTTCAATTAAGCCAAAGTGTTTAAATATGCATATTATAAACGTAGTATCGAAGAATCGAAGACAAAACCTATCCGTTTAACGCGTTCGCAGTAAGGCCTGAAATGCCTCTGTCAAGGTCGAGGCGAATCCTATGGCCATGACTATAATTATAGTCATTTAATCGTCATCAACTATAATAATAATAGTAATAGTCATCAACTATATTGCCATATGGCAAGCGAAAGCAACTGTATTTTTTAAGTGGTACGAGTTTAACATACCCTGCCTGCCACCTCCCCAGGTCGCAGACGAGCCATGAGGATTTTCCATACCATACAAAAAACAACTTGAAATGCCACTTTCAACGACAATTATTTAAATTAGAAAATTTCTGAGAGGAAACCAAACAATATGATTATTGATTTCTGACATTTACGCGAATATTATACATTGAAATAAAACTACTTTTTACAGATTTCTTCGCGTTATATGGATATTATTAATGACGACTTTTCGAATAATCAAAATATGATTATTTTTAACCGTATTTTTATATTAGCAGACACCAAGAGCCAAGTTACTCATCCGTATTTGATGCCACTAAAAAATTTAAAGCAAAATCTTTAAAACCAATTTTCATCTATATTTTCCTTAGACTTTTCATAATTGGACAAACAGGTTCTAGATATTTTAAATGCGAATTAATTTTAGAGAAAAATGAAACCTAAGTACTTAGCACTTATAACAATATTGCAGCGGAGTCACGTCTGTTGCAGAAGTTCTTGGAAATAAGCAATTTTCGTTCAGAGTACGTCGGATAAGGAAGCCGCAGAAGCAATCTATATTTTTTATGTAAAATCGTAAATGCTTCCATGTAGTTATTTTTTATTATATTAAGCATTAACGTATGCTAGACATTTTTAAAGATATAAATTTTGGTGAAAGAGTAATTTATATATTCGACCGATCTACCGGAAGATCTAGTAATGATAACCTAAGTCCCCCCTAGTTGTCCCCCCAGCAATGCCCTAAGCCAAGATCCGAGCTGGAGGCATTCGATTGCTCCTGGCTGGATGCGATCGATGACTCGCTACCAAATTATTAAAGTTTCCTCCAAATAATAAATTACAATCGACCTAAAAAAAAATTGCATCAAGGAGTATGTATAAAGTTGTATAGTGCTTATAATTGCACGTGAGCTACAAGAACGCCCAGTGTAGACCCCACGTGATGATGATGATCTCGCAATATCTTCCTCGAATTATTTAGACTGAGACTATGAGGTGGAATGCATGATCCTTCATAATCATTATACGTCACTCAAAATTTAGCATATATATCATATAGTTAGAAAATCGAACCAAAGCTTATAGGGAAGGCTTTCATTCTCCAGAAGAAGTGTATTAGAGCTGTTTGTAGGATCGATCCACTTGATTCTTGTAGGCCTCTGTTTAAAAAACTTAATTTGATGACTTTAGCCTGCATATATATCTTTGAAGTATCTATATTTGTAAGAAAGCATAGTGAATTTTTTAATTTCAAAGGTGACAGTTACATAAAGTACAGACCGAGAGATCCGTCAAAAATAGAAATTCCTTTTTGTAGGACAACATTAAATAAGTCAAATGTCTATCACATGTGTATATCACTATTTAATAAATTGCCAAAGTCCTTAAGGGAACTCCCATTCAAATATTTTAAAAAAGATTTACGTAAATGGTTGACAGATAAATGTTTCTATACTGTACAAGAGTTTTTACAGCATGTTTGTCACTAAAAATCTAATGTAAAAGCATCTGTCTCTGATTTGTATAAATGTGGTTCTATATTTTATTGTGTCTAGTGTTTTATAAATAATAATAATACATATTAATAATAATTAACTCAATAATTATAATGAATATAAATGTTAAATTAATTTGCATGCTTTATGTAGGCAGAATATGGTATTGTTCCAAAACCACCAATTTTATATCTGGTACCACCTGTATTCTACGCAAATAAATTATTTTTCTTTTCTTTTCTTTTTCACACAGTATTTAACCGATACAAATTCAGCAACCTGAAGATTCGGAAAATCTAAACAAAGACCAGTTCTGGTAGTAAAATACAATTGGAATTCTAGCCAAGCTAACATAAGGCAGAGGATTTGATAATGCGATAGAAATATAATCCAACTAGGTAACAGAATTTGATTATGTGCGTAATTTCGTTTATGAGGGGAACTCAGAAATTGGACGAAGGCCGCTAATGATGTTACAAAGACCGTCGTATTGTTGGGCCAGGTGCAAGGTAAATCAAAAACCGAATGACGATAGTATTAGTGACCAAAGCAGGATTAGTTGGGGTTTACTTTAATGCTAATTCGATTCGGCTGAATATATTAGTCTTATTTTCTTTTTAACACAGCTCCTGAAGTGTAGCTATTGCAAGCGCTGTGTTTACAAAGTAAAAAATAAAATAAGTCTGACATGACCTGTGTCGTGGGGGTTTTAAAAACATAATTAACGGATACAAAGTACACTCAGACTTGAACTATATATCTGTGGATCACACAAAGTTTTTGTGTGGTTGGAATCAACCCACAACATCCGGTGCAACGGTAGTGGCTAGGTTAGGACTACTTTAACCGCTACGCCAAACGTGCAGCAATTACTAGTCAATTGAGAGTATTTTCAGAGTATTTTACACAAAGACACTGACAACCTCCGCAAATCAAATTAAGGCAATACCGATATCCTGATTGCCAGCTTTCTTAGGATATTGCTTTCAATTTTTGTATATTTATTTATCACAGCAGAGGTAAAATTCGACCACAGGCAGGATTCGAACCTGCGTCTTCTGGTAAGGTACACCAGACGCCCAAGAGTACATGAGGAGTACATGAGGAGTACATAAGGAGTACATAAGGAGTACATGAGGAGTACATAAGGAGTACATAAGGAGTACATGAGGAGTACATAAGGAGTACATGAGGTGTACATAAGGAGTACATGAGGAGTACATAAGGAGTACATAAGGAGTACATGAGGAGTACATAAGGAGTACATAAGGAGTACATGAGGAGTACATAAGGAGTTCATAAGGAGTACATAAGGAGTACATGAGGAGTACATAAGGAGTACATAAGGAGTACATAAGGAGTACATGAGGAGTACATAAGGAGTACATAAGGAGTACATAAGGAGTACATAAGGAGTACATAAGGAGTACATTAGGGGTACGTAAGGAGTACATTAGGGGTACATAAGGAGTACATAAGGAGTACATAAGGAGTACATAAGGAGTACATAAGGAGTACATAAGGAATACATAAGGAGTACATAAGGAGTACATAAGGAGTACATAAGGAGTACATAAGGAGTACATAAGGAGTACATAAGGAGTACATAAGGAGTACATAAGGAGTACATAAGGAGTACAGTTCAGTACATAGGGAGAACTTATGGAGTACATAAGGAGTACATACTTACATATTATGGACTTAAAGCCATTAATGTCTGAGTTTGTTATGGCGTGTCTTCTATCTTGAAAGAAACGCCGTAACAAACTCATGCCGACTTCAATAAAGTCATCACATCACATCAACCTATATACTGTCCCACTGCTTGGCACGGGTCTGGCATAGTGCGGGTTGGCAGACTTCACACGCCTTCGAGAAAATCTCTCAAACATGCTGGTTTCCTCACAATATTTTAACGTTTAAGCGAGTGATAATTATTTATTAATTCGCACATGACTTCATTATAGAACTTAAAATCTAAAATATTTACTTGTAGAAGATCGCATCATTTAAAAGATCTATTTACATCAGTAAAATTACATTACAGTAAATAATATTTTGTAAAGAAAAGTAGCCAGAAAGCCGTTGTTGTAGTTTAATCGTCCCTCGGTTCACCTTAATAATCCCTTTCCGTGGTCAAATTAATCGCTTTCAAGTCTTTGAGAAATCAGAACAAAAGAGCAGGACAAAGGATTCTATTGACGTAGATTGAAACATAAATATAAATCTTAGAGATATAATCCTTTGACAACATTCTTAATAATACTACAAAGAACGCCATAAAAAGATTATAAAAATTACAGTATTGAGGTATTATGGAATTTGCTAAAATATTCTAATTGAGTAAGAACAAGTCCAGTCAAAACAACTTAAATCCACTTCGAAGTGATAGTGACAGTACAAAATCCATTCACACACATAAATGCATCCCAAATCAAGTTTGAGTGCTGTTAGATACCCAAAATCAGTTAATAAAAATACCGGCAGGCTCAATCATGGCCACTTATTTAGATCTTTCAACATATTTTAAAACTATAATAGTAAAAATAAGTTTATTATCCCAACCATAAAATAAATAGTAAACACTACACTCTGCGCTGTAGCATGGTGCGGGTGACAGTTGCCTGTACGACGTATTGTATGTATTATGTTTAATTTACTACAGTTATCAATGATTTAATTTACGAATGTGGTACAGTTGAAATACTAAGTCATAATTTGTAAATAAACTTTTACGAGTGAAACGAAATGTTACTGAATTGTCACCCGCACCATGTTGCAGCGCAAAGAAGTGTTTCATAAAAGACACAAACGTTACATTATAATATATCTATTAGTAAATAATTTATGTCTCCAGGTCTCCGTACCCAGAAAAGTTATAACTAATGGAAAAGCGGATTTTGTTTTTTCATTTCTGATAGTCGAAAAACTTATTTACTTCTTAGTGATAATTTTAATATTGCCATTCAAGAGTGTTGGTATTATTATATTTTTTTAGAAACAAGAACGTACATACTTATTATTACGACTGTAACATATTTTTATAAATACATCAAACCTTCATCCCGATTTATTTCAAAAAGGTACTATGCTAAATCTCTTTGTAAAACAAAGTTTGAATAGTGTTTAATTAGAGCTCTTCAATTAAGGCGATTAGGTACCCTAACCATTGGATCCACAGTCGTTAGTGCCTCTAGTAATTTACTACGACAAAATGTACCAATTTTTACATTCGTCCTTAGTATTCAATTAAACATTGTAATAGACTTATTTTATTCCTTTTCCGATATCAAATGAAATAAAAATATTTATTTCAGACAAGCACACAGTAATTGATACAAGTCTATATATAATATTATTATGTTAGTAGGTATAAACTTGTTGCTACATATTATGTTGGTGAAATTTAAAAAATAACTATTTTGGACATGCATGAGTGACCAATGCCTCAGGATTTGGCCGTCCACTCTGTCCGACACCACGCTCAGAACCGAATTGATGCTACCCTCTACCCGAGACCACAGGGAGGGCGTCCTTTTGCTAAGCACCGCCTGGAAGCCGTTCGTGCATCGACAAACATGGCGGAGGAACTGAACCGCTATGCGAGCCCAAAAAAACCCCGGAACACGTTGTTATACTGGACGCGCAGAGGATTGCAGGCTTTTTTTAGGTGTAATTGCTCCACAGCATCCACGTATCTAATGTTTGGCTATAGCTTTTGAAGTGCGACTATAATTTCACATCAGCATCGCGCAAAACTGCAATAAAGAATACCTCTTACCGATAATGTTCTGCACTACCTATTCGTTTCCATATCATCATACTTAAATTTTGCTATATGTTAATTCCATTTAGTGTGATCGGAGGAACAGATTAGGTTTTAATTCCAGTTTTTTAAGGCCTTTTAAGCGAGCTGCTAGTTTTTAAACAAGCAGCTCGCTCTTCTTAACATTGGAGTTGAGTCTACCTTGACCTAGATATACCTTTTGTAGTAGTATTTTGTTTTGATTATTGATTACAAAGACATAACTATTATTAGCGATAGACGGGACATCACTTACTTAGTCGTAATCTTTTTTTTTCAATTGCATTCAAATCACTCTATCTAACGACCTTTCCCTTAACAAATCGCTCAGTAGATTTTCTTACTAGAGGTAGTATTTTGACATAAGATCCAAACAAGTAATGTCAAACTCTAGTAAACAACTCTACCGATTGATTTGTTACCGGAACTAACCGTAAATCACTCTGTTTCTGTCAAGACTCTAAAGGAATTTATCACCCTGACAAAGAGAAAACAAATCAGTATGAACATTTTTGAATGAAAACGTACACAAAGTCCGCTCTATAACCCTTTTATTAAACGTCTTTGTTTAAACATTATTACCTTGAGCATGTATGTCACCTTGTAGCCTTTCAATGTCTAAGTAAAGGGTATATTGATCTATGTATATAAGTACTAGGCGCCTGTCACTTGTCACCCGCATAGTGTCAATCAAAAAACAAATCTTCATTAACTGTCAATGTGTGACATGGACTCTTGGTATTGCCAGTCCAATTAATTCTTTGTCTATTTCATTGTCAAAGTTTTTCCGTTTTATTCATATTAATTATAAAATAAAAAATATATATTTTTGGGACATTTTTACACAGCACCATCTAGTCCCAAACTAAGCAGAGCTTGTACTATGGGTACTAGACAATGGATATAATACTTATATACTTTTTTTTGTAAATATATACTTATAATACATAACAAACACATATACTCATGTTTTACCCACACAAATATTTGTGTTCTGTGGGAATCGAACCCACGACCCCATGATCAGCAGTCCGTACAATACAACACAAACATACATTTGTATGTCTTTACATTTTATGCATATATTTAGTATGTTTTCTCTTCAATATTAGGTATACTTAGAACTTGACTGACGGCATGGTTATTGCAATGGCTGAGCGATCAGGTTCTACTTTGCATGTCCCGGGTTCGATTACTGCATGGAACATATTTGCATGGCCTATAGTTGTTCCAGGTTTCCCAGAAATCCTTTACTATAGAGACAACGCGTTTCTAAGCTTTTATTTCTATCGAACCGCAGGTTACGAATTTATCGGTAAAAGGTATGTATTCGGTCCGAGCCATGTTATTTACAAAATCAACAACAACATTGGATTTAATTTGGTTCCGGTCAAGGCAAATGGAAAGGTAGGCAAACAAATGTCCCAAAAAGTATGTTTTAATGAATAACATAGGTGTTTGGTACACGTGTAAGCCGACGCGGCCGAACTCCAAAACCCATCATAGCTGCCTCACCGACTGAACAAAGTAACTTCATTTAACTTTCACCACAGCCCCTTCCGTGTCGAAAGTCGACATAAAATAGAAAGAAAATATCCTCGCTGACTGATTGCCTCATCAACGTCCCAAAAAGCTAAGAACACGAAACCCGCGAATTATTTTCTTATTTTAAACCGAAAAAGTTTCCTTGTGACCGAGGAAAATTTACCGCGACTTAGTTACATGAGATCATTTAAAGCAGATTCTTGTTATACATCCGTAATATTTACAAGAAGGGTTCCTTTTTTAAGCACTTTCTAACACTAAGGTTTTCCCCTGTATTGTGGATGCGCTGGTATTTTTAGGACCTATGGTCGTGGCGAACGTCACAAAAATGGCATGACATAAATTTATAGAGTTAGGGAAGGCTAGTGCGGTTTTTACCAAGCACTAATCTAAACTTCTAGCTACTAAGTACTGAGAATTAAAAAAAAAACCTAATGATACTGCACGACCTGGGAATCGAATCCAGTACCTACCTCTAGCGCATCAGTCGCTTAATGACAAACAGCCCCTATTGCACGGGACCTTAAAACATACCTCTGACTTTTCGAAATCATGTGCTCGTCACTCGCTCAAACGGTGAAGGAAAACATCGTGAGGACACATGCATTCGTCAAAGATTTTCTCTATAGCGTGTGAAGTCTGCCAACCCGCAGTAGGCCAGCGTGGTAGATAGATAGCCTCTCATTCTGTGAGAGGAGACCCGTGCCCAGGAGTGGGACTGTATATGGGTTGATGATGAAAAACATACCGGGGAACTGTATAAGGAGGAAAATAGGAGGTAAGCCTATTGCCATTACCCGAGCATAAATCCAGACTCTACTCCAGACTACTGAAAATTTCATAAAAAACTCAATAACTTTGCTTGACCTGGCAATCGAGCCCACGACCTCCAGCGTAGCAATCACGCTTGTGACCGCTAGGCTAACGAGGCAATATATTATTTACATGAAGTTAAATCAACACCTCGCTACAGAGAAACACAATAATGTTACCTACCGTTTTGTATTCGTGTACGAACTAAAGTATAATGGAATCATAACATAAACTAAGTAAAGGGTTAAAGTAACGTCATTAACATAAGGAAAGGCAGATTCCGACTGTGGGCGAGACCAACGTATAAACAGACAAGTATGTTAAGTTTGAAGAACAGTTTGAGCCCAACGCGGACTATATGCGGGCTAGTATAATGCAAGATTCACACACACTCACGCCTTCTACATAGGAGTTAGAAGAAGTTACTCACTTTGCTATGCTACGGTTAATGTAACTTCTTTTAGCTTGTCCAGGTAGCATAGCATAGCAGTAGGCTTATCTTATCACACACCAAATCATAACGTACCTAACCTTTTTGAAAAACAACACCGTATCTAAACGCCTTAGATACGGTGTTGTTCTTCAAAAAGGTTAGGTCTCCTCCCATTTCGCCTTTAATTAATTCATAGGTTAGGAGAATATTTGTTACCATCTTAAGACATTACCATAGAATACGTGTTAAACGCGAACATCTTGTATGTTTTTTGCATGCCGCCCCGCTTGGGGATGCGGGACGGTTATTTCAGGCTCTCCGGTCAGGTAGTCAGCATGCCGACAAAAAACCACCAACTTCCACATAGCGATGGGATCACGAGAATCGCTCTCGCACAATCACCATGAACACCGCGGCCCGCCTCAGTTGCGGTGCCTCCCGTACAACACCGCAACAATGCGGGCTTCGGCCCAAGCCCGCAGGAGCAGCCCCTCCCTGGGGCTCCACTTAGCTTCATCGTGGGCGTCCAATCCACGGTTACAAAGCTCCGACAAGGTGATAACCCCTTGCGGCGGACCGATGCGCACATCTACCTACTCTTTATAAGCCGTGTTTGGTATCGTTTTTTGGCGTTAACTTACTGTTCTGTTTATACTTTGGCGACAGATAACTTTTGATAGGTACTGCCGGCGAGCCAGTGATCCGTGCCAGTCAGAATAGGCCGGGAGTCGGTTGAGTGTGACTTGCGCCGTGAGCGTGATCCTTCATAAGTACTTCTCTATACAAAGGGACGTTTTCAGACTATTATTAGTAGTTTTGTGTTCCAGTACTCTTGATAAAGTTTGGTTTCTGTTTGTAATTAAAATTTTGGGTTCATAAAGTAAGTTATATAATAATAATAATATAATAATAATATAGCCTAAGTTTACGAGTATATAACTATACACATTTTTAATAATAAAGTGCTATTATTGTTCAGAATAATTAATAAACTACTTAATTTATAAATACCACGACACCTAGGACGAGCGCCCTAGAACGTCACCAAATACCTAAAAATGTTATACTGCCAACGCTCATATTATTATAACGCAGTTGAAAGCAACAGGTTATTATAAAAAGCGAATAGGTACGTTAAGTCTACGCTAGAATACATCAACGCTAAATTCCAAATAAAAAGAGTAATTCTGAAACCCTATATTTACTGGCCGAAAATATAAATAAAAGAGAAAAAGCCAGTTTCATCAGTTATAACATCACAAAGGAATCGTGAATGATGTCAGCACTCGCCTCACAAAATTCTCCAAACGAAGTTTCAAACTCAATTTGCATTTGGAATAGAAATAAAAAAAATTGACAATTGTGCTGAGGAAAAACGTGGAAATCGAATGAAGAGCGAAAATACGAGATAGCATATTTATTAATCGTATTTTACAATTTATTACGACATCTCGATGCCATCAGGGCGAGAAATAAAAAAAAATACGAAACATAAAGGGATGAAATTCACGGAGAAATTGCTTGTAAGAATTAAGAAACAAGTCTATGGAACATAGTCGTTTTATCTCAGGATTTTTATTTTCAGTTTTTTAAATAACTTGATCACAAATTGAGAACAAAGTTAAGCTGGCATCGTGAGAGCTTAAAATTTTCCATTCCCATCACAAATCTCTTCAATACTGTTGTAGATAGATGTATAACCATACATCGAAAAACAATGATAACTCTAAGCCATATGACAGTAAGTATCACTTTGATTTGCTACAACCAAAGACATTTAATACGTATTCATTGTAATCTACTACTTGTTTCCCATAGGAAATAAATCTCTCCGTCAAAGTCACCCTATCTCTGTCATATGTGCCCTTATAGAAAGAGAAGACGCATCAAATGGAGTACAAATTTTTGTATTAAACTGTTCTCTGTAATCCTTTTAAATCTCTTTGGCTTCAACATTGTTACCATGGTTTTCTTGATGATTGTCATTGTAAATGCTTTCAGTCTTTGCAGTTGTTGAGAAACTGTGGTTGGATAGTCCCAAAAAAAGCAATTACACAGCCACCATTTTTCTGTTACCATCAGTCAATCCGCTTAATTAATGTCTGAAATTATCTGTCAGAAAATTCTGATGCTCTTGTACTTATACTTACAAAATGCCAGATCGAACATTGATTTATTTTGCTATGGGATAAAAAGTAAGGAAGAGATGGATGGATTGTGTTTGACCAAGATGATGGAATAAGGTGTGAATGATGATGAGACGGCTGACAGACAGAAAAAAAAACATGTTGCTCCGACCCCAAATAAATTTGGACGAGGACGGATGATGTTGGTAATGATGATGATAGATGGAAACCAACAGAAGACTTCTGTGTTTACAGGGATTACAATCAATTTTGTCTTGAATTGTTTGTCTTGAATGAATGACCATTGTTTAAACTTTAACTATAGTTGATCGGATGCTTGAAATTCTTGTTCTAAGTGTTCGTAAATGAATAGTTAGGTAGTAACAATACAGTGCTTCTCTCGCAAATGAAAAACACGCTTGCAAAGTGAAAGGCCTCCTTTATACGTATGAACTAGGTCCCGTAGACAGCGATTCAGAATTTCTTGTAATTTAAAATTCATATAAATATTTAAACATGTGAAAAAAAAAATTACACTCTGAAATAAAGTGTTTATTGGCACGTTATATTTACAGTATTGTTTGCAAAACTGTAACTGTAATGTTAGTTGTGTATTCCCATATATGCTACCCAAGATAAGGCCATACTCTAAGTAATTTTTTGAACGCACCATTACTTTATATTTGAATGTAAGATGACAAAATGGATAGTCTAACGACTAAACTAACGCGTTAAAGAATGTAATTTATATAATTTAATTCTTTGTGACGTATTCGTCTAATCCTTATTCTATTTTTAAATACCATTCCATCCTTACCCGTTCGCAGTGCGACCACAGCTTCCGTCGACACATACCTAGATAACTCTTGCTGCTTTGTACCAAATGACAATACGAGCACTTACAATAACTACGCACTGCGTTTGTTCACGCGTTTGCGGAAATGACGTATTCAAAATTCTGTAGAGACGCGAAGAATTTCTATGACGAGACTTCCATAACATTTTGTAGAGGAAGTGTTTGCCTTTATCGTAGCTAGTCGTATTGAAATAGGTGCTTTTAAGCGTGTGTAAATCGGGTACATAAACTGACCAACTGAATTTTTGTGGAGTGATTTTTTTAATTATCTATGGGCCCGCGTTGGAACTTGACTGTGTACGTTGTCAAATCAGATTCTCAAGGCCAAACTAATACCAGGGATGTCTTAATACTATCTAAATAGTAAATACTAGATAAAAGTTAAGATATACTCTATGACTACTTTTTACGGATTTTATCGCGTATATTGATATTATTAATCCCGACGTTTCGGACCCTTTACAGCGTCCATGGTCACGGGTAGACTGAGGTTTGAATTAAATATTTAATTCAAACATCATTCCAATGACAAAAACTGTAGGTAGGTAGTTAGTATTCTTCGGTTTTCCTCGTGACTTTTAAACCTTTAAAAAACATTCAACAGAAGTACTCAGTTAATGATGCTTAAACATTATCCACATTTTATGCTAACAAAAGGTTGGGTCAAGCGGAAAGCCATCAAAACAATGGTATTTACAGCAAAACTGTCACAAAAAGTAAATAACGAAGGGCTAAGGGATGTTACGAAGGAACTTGGACAATATCACTTTAGGGCACCTCGCGGCGGAGATCAACATTATTGGTCGAAGTTCGACAGTAAAACGGGAACGGATTAGCATTTTATTTATTTTGAATCCGGCGGCGATGGTGTGAGGGAGGGGAAGAGACTTTACGACCTCATTTTACATTCAAGTCAGCGGACCCGCGGACGAGTTACAACATTCGTGAACTTTGTAGTAATCAAGACGGTCTATCTATCTTTCTCCTTTCGCGACAGTTTTCTAGAAGAATCTATTAGACTGACGTTTCGGAATGTTTAATAGACATTTTGCTGTGATATTAAAAATACTAATATTATATTGATAAAGTTTTACACAATGTAATACTTACATTGCATTACATCCATGGTTGTCTATAGGAAATTGCTTTTAGTGATAAGACCGCCAATTTGTACTTATGTGACTTTTTTTCACTGTATCCTTTGGTGTACAGCCCAGCACATCAAACTACCACAATCTGCCTAATTTCTTTGATAGATTATCAACTTTAATACAACGCAATAAGGTACATTTTCAATTGGGAATATTTGACAGTTTTGGATAGCTTGACCTGCTGGCGTCTGTACAATAAAGGATACTCTTATCTACGTTGCGTACCTATATAACGAAATAAGTTTAGTTATGTAGTTAATTGACGACGTCTGTGGTCTAGTGGTTCGAGTGTCAGACTGCTGATTATGGGGTCGTGGGTTCGATTTCCACAGGACACAAATATTTGTGTGGTTTAAACATAAGTGTTTGTGTTTAAATGTATTTACAAAAAAAAAGTATATAAGTATTATATCCATTGTCTAGTACCCATAGTAAGCTCTTCTTAGTTTGGGACTAGATGGTGCTGTGTAAAATTGTCCAAGAATATTTATTGATTATTTATTAATGAAATGTTTTATCCATTTCCATAATTGTTAATGTTGTTCGTTGGATCTTATTGGTTCGAGAATGGGTTTAGGATATAACAATCAGTAGCCCATTTACTGTCCCACAGCTTAGCACGGAGATTGATGTTAAGGTAGGAAGATAAGGGTAGTTTACCTCATAGATGATTGTCAGGATTCATATGCAGCCGTCGAAAGAATCCCCCAAGAATGTAGTTTTCTCATGAATTTTCGTACACGGTTAAGCAACTGATAATTAATTTCATATTATGAATAGGTGCATCCGGAAACTCAGAGTTGCTTGCCCAAATGACTTGTCATTTCGTGATCATGTCTCCTGTCTATCACTACTTCCGTCTATAAGTACCTAAATAAAGTTTCCACTTTTTAAAATGGATTGCAAGCGGACAAGTTACTTACCTCCTTACATACGATCAATGCAAGTTATATAAAGTTTGTAAACTATAAAACGCATGTCGTTTTCTTGAATGCTTAGAACAAGGAGTTCTGTGTTGTTTTAATGCCAATAAAGTTTCAAACATTCTTCGTACACTTTTTTTCCATTTCTCTACTTTATGGTGTTCACATCCACAAAACAACCCTGTGATTCCTTAACTCAAGGCTATTAGAAGATCCAAGCCCCAGATATGGCTGATCTAAATCTATTAATTATACAGAGTCTAGGGGATTGTTGTGAATAGATTAAATTAATGTTTGCAGTAATAATTCAGATAGATTCCACACTGATATTCATGGTAGCATAAATTGTGTGTATATGAAGCAGAGGTTATGACTAAATTAACTTACTATTTAGTTTAACGATAGTCTTGAATGTCAAAGAGAGGGTCGTGGCTAAGTAATAGTTAAGCTTATCAACTGATCTGCAAAGTTAAGCTGCGCTAGTCGCGGTCAATGTGTGGAATCTAAAGAAGGTCATTTTCTTCTCAATAATCAACATATTTTCCAAACGATTACATTGATTTACCTATCCTACCTTAACAAATTTTACCATTTATAAATACCATGGCTCGTGGCTAAGTTATAAGTACGCTGATTAACTGATCTGCGAGGTTGTATTACGTAAAAACGACCTCAAGCGTAGCAGTCGCACTTATAACTTCTAGGCTAATGAAGCCGTATATTAACGACTCACATTAAATAACAATTCTAGTTCTAAAGCAAGCCTATATTATTGGAACAGTCTGGCTAATAACAGATACCTTACATTATTACTAATCTCCGTCGTTATCCTGAAAATTAGTGTAATGGCGGGTCGATGTCGTTCCATTCCATTAATTACTAATTATCGGAATCCAGCTTTTTGGCCTGAGCAATGTCTTTGTTCCTTCTGAGGCGTTGCGTAATGAATTATCAGATATATATATAGAATAAAGTAATTAAAGAAATCAAGTAATTGCGGTTTGGGTGACTATGTCTCTTCTAACAATTTAAATATTTTTGAACATTTATAAGAAAATTTAGCATTGAAAGTTACTTTCACGGCATTTATCTCGATAGATATGATAGATGGATTAGATTTTAAAATATGTGGAAGCTTGTTATTAGCAATTTTTGTAACATAATTGTTCCTTACCAATACTTGTTATTAGTCTGTAAGCTTTCCTAAAAATAAATGGATAAGATAAGACCTCGATATTATTTAGAAATATGTATATTTTACTAGATTTCTTTGAGTCATTCAATTAATTAATTTCATTATTCATCATCCATTTAAATACCGTCCCACTGCTAGGCAAGGATTTCCTCTCATAATATTATTATGAGGGGTCCAACACGCTGGCCTAATGAAGGTTGGCAGAATTCATACGTCTCTCGAGAAAATCTCACAGGTATAAGTTTAGATTCAAAGATTTATTGCCTACTAAGTGTACATGGGTCAATTTTTTTATTTTACCGCTAAGGTGGCAAACAAGTATACGGCCCGGGCCCATAATGGCACCTAAGCAGTTACCATAGCCTGTAGACACTTGCAACAACAGGGGTATCACTTGCGCGTTGCCGACCCTGTAAAACGAAAGAGGAATAGTTGGGTTGGCAGTGTCAAAGTTTATCCAACATATAGTATATTATATTAGCGTCTACTAATTTACATTGTAGGTGTTCTTTAACAAGTCTTAAAATAAAGGTTAGAAAATTAGTAGTGTTTCATTTACATCCCAAATTTTGTATTAATTAAATTACTTAAATATTTATATAATTTAAAACTTATGACACTACCGCTGTCTTCTAGAAGAAAAAATATTTAAATATTTTCCTCTTGTCATCTCCTTGGCTTCCTCAAGACCGAGCTGGTATGCAAGGTCATGGAGTTTTTTTACTTCCATGATCAGACCACTAGTCGTCAGTGACCCCAACTGCTGCATTATATTATAATCCTCCTTAGTGGCACCTCTGTTCCATGAAGGAGGAGATTGATTGCCACTCGGCAACGGTGCAAATTCCGATACTCCAGGAATTTGCTCAGGCCACAATTCTGGAGAAGCACGATCAAGTTTCTCAGAGCTGAACAAGCTTTCTTCCAACGACGTCAATATGGTGGTTACATTACATTTTAGTTTCCTCACAATGTTTTCCTCAAATGATTTCGAAAAGTCACAGATGGGTCCCGTGTATCTTATCTTGAGAACTATGACTTATACTATGTCCATGGTCATATTATTTGATTTTTTTTTTTCAAAAATATAGACACCTACGCTATCACTGCTTGTTTATGTGTTATCTGTGAAGCTATGAGATAAGAAAAAAGTTGTTAGTCATTAAGACTAATAAAACTATACAAAACTGTAAAATTTTCCCAATTGAATATGAACCTTATAAGGTTGAAAATTAATCAAAGAAATGTGACAGATTGTGGTATCTTGATGTGCTGGCCTTTGTATTACCTATTTCGTATTTTAACATCTCGAAGAAAGATACCCATACATACATAAAATATTGTATGTTCATCATTGCAACAGTTAGATCCTTCTTACGAAGTAACGGTTTAACGAGAGCACCGACCCACTTGCATGGTTTACTGATATTGATTTCAGCGTATTTCATACTGTTTCATATAGATAGATACCTTTTCTCATTTCTTCTGTGGACTTTTGATTCTTAGACGAAGGAAACTACCTATTACACGAAATAGGGAACTCATTAATAGCAATACTGAAAACCAAAATAAATGCGAATTATTAAAAAAAATCTGTAATTTTTGTAGTGTCACACACGCACATACTTAGCTATGTAAGAGCACCTGCATAACTATGTAAGTGTAGGGTGTCACCGATTCCTATATACTGGATAATGAAGTCCGGTTGCACTATTCCACTACGTCAGTCGTTTCCATCAATTTGTACCAAAACTGTTATGTGAATTTTTGTTGTGTATTTCGATTGCTGTATTATGTGAAACAATATTATAAAAGACAATTTATTCTGGTGAAAGACTTTTATTTGGTATCATAACCGGGCTCGAACCTAAAGTTTTTATGCAAGATCAAAATTTATTAATATTCTCGACGTTTCTCGAAAGTTTATGATTTGGAATTTTATCTATTCAAAATTTGTAGGCTCAATACATTATATCGACGTTACAAACTAAAAACATTTTATAAGAACGAATATTTGTTAGGTCGAGAAACACTTTCGTAACTCTAATAATTATCTAAAGCTTAATACAAGCAACAATTGTACAAACTTAGACAATGGGAAGCTAGCAAAGGAAACTAACTAACTCAGCATGGAACTAACTAACTGGAGTCAGATGTATCTAATATTATTAACATTTCTGTGCCAGATCGGAGCTCTGACAAGACATAGCAACGAAGTGACCTTAAACTTGCTTTTGTACTGTAAGTGAAGTGTAAGTGTCAAAACGGATGAGCCACTATCCAACCACAACTTAGCAGCAAAAATGTTGCCGTACTGAATATTTTTTAAGACATTCTACGTCACGATTGTCGTTAAATTATTGAAATTGGAACTTTATGTCAATGACATAAACGGACACACAGATCTTCGTAAGATAGACAAAATGCGTGTTTGTAATTTATTTTGTGAAGGCTTGCGATGCAGATCCTTAGAAAATAAATATAAACATTTATGTGGCCAACACATACCACCAAGCCTGTATTCCCCGAAGGATTAGGCAGAGGTGTACCAATGTACGCCCACAGTTCGCTGGTGTGTTTAAGTCCCATGTAATAGCGGGCGAGCCTATTGCCATTAAACTAATAATTTCATAGAAAAACTCACTGCTGGACCTGGGAATCGGAGACATCTCTCTAGCGTAGTCGCTCAGCTTAGGACTACTAGACTAACGAGGCAGTTATTTGAAGTATAACATTATTTGGCCAACACTGAGACAGAAGTCACATGAAAAAAATCAACCGCTAATGGTCTTTCCAAATATAACTTTTTTAACAAACAAGCAATAGAATCAGCTGCCTGAGTCAGTATTTCCTGACGTGTATAATTTGGGGGTCTTCAAGTCACGAGTGAATAGGTATATTCTAGGTAAGCGTGCTACATCTTAGACCACATCGTCACTTACCATCAGGTGAGATTGTGGTCAAACACTAACCTATATCTTATTAAAAAAAGCAGAATCGCCACCCCAAGGTTATCGACACCAGCAGCCCCAGAGGGGTTGCTCATGCGTTGCCAGGTCTTCCAGAAATATTATTATGTAAATAGAACAATGCGTTTTCTCACAATATATCTGATTGCATTTTTGTCACTGACGGCTATGGTACGTCTGAACGAATCCTAAGATAATAGAGCGAACTGGTACTTTCTTTAGTCAACACTTGAGTTAAAACGAAGTTGACAATAATATAATTTATAACTTAGACTAAGAGAGAGGCTTAAGTTGACAAGACAATTTAGAGCTTACTTCAGCGAAGTTGACGTATTTGGGTACCTACTTGAAAATCTCAATGAAATACTTTAATTTAGAACAGGGTTAGGTACTGTTGTTTGCATCTGTTCATTTCTTTTGAACAAGCTATTCTTTTGGTTTTCATTGATGATAAAACAAGTATATGGAGGGGCCTGTATGCTGACAGTTATCAGTAGCCGTAGTTTAGACGACCAGCAACACCAGTAGCATCTCTAGAGAGTTGTCTTCAGTCCTCATTTTTAAGTCATGCACAAGCAGTAGCGGTGCTATACGAGGAAACGTTGTGTTGGAAGTGAAGGGACTTTGACTCTTATACTGCCAAACCAACTATTCCTCTTTCCTTTTACAAGGTCAGCAGTGCGCAACTGATACTCCTGGTGTTACAAGCGCCTTACTATCAGGTAGGCCGTGATAAATGTACGCTAGATAAACAATTCCTAGAGTGATTATGTTATAAATATGAACATGACTCCCACCACGGCCCCGACCAGAGGGCAAAGGAAGACAAGTGCAGTCAATTGTTGGTTGGAGTAAAATTTATTTGTTTCACATAAAGTTTGCACACGCTGTTACAAAGCTTAAATTGACCTTAGAATAGTCTTATTACTTTACTTTACCAAGTATCGCTGTAAAAATGAGACCAGAAACCGAAAGATATCTTTATCCCTAACATACTATCATGCCTGCATTACTCGAAGAGCTAGGCAGTGTATAGTTATACTTATAGACCATAGTTCACTAGTATGTTTTAGGTCCAATGTAATAGAGCTTTCCCATGTAATTCGAGCTGCTACTGAGAATGTCAGAGAAATACTCAATAACATGTTGTTTGACCTGGGACTCGATGCCGGGACTAAAGCTCAGCAAGTATTCCTATTCAACATCAATACAACATTTATCGATGCTAATTAACAGAAGAACCGTCATCACACGTGAGTAAGCTGTTCATTTTCCTGTTCGATATTGGAATAAAACACGTCAGCAAGCAAGTACCAATAAAGAAGCTATTAAGTACCACCCACCTACATTCACCGTTCATTCAAGCGAATGGACGTGTCCTCATATTCGTATCGTTGCGTGTGGGAAAATCTATAAGTATCAAACAAAGAAATAAATATATCAATCACGGATACACTGCCAATGTTGGTATAACGTAATGGCTTAATTTCATGGATGACATACATTTCACTTTATAGTATTGTATAGTTTATAGTCAAATACAGAACGAATTTTATTAGACTTGATTTCAAAATACGCTGATATTTTTTTGTGAAGTCTAAAAATAGGGCCCAAGACTTATAGACTTCACACACCGACAATAAGGTCTTTCAAGCATGCAGGTTTGTGATTCTGTGGAGGTTTTCCTACGCTGTTTATGTTAGTGATAATTAAATAAGTACTTACATTATTAATACCTTAGATTAAATCTAGAGACCTTTTACTTGGTTATTGTATGGATCACAATCCTGTTTTTGCTTCGTAATTATGATTATATATACAACCTGTTCGTGCCCGGCCTGTCTCTATTTCCAGTGGTTTAGGCACCTTCTGTCAGTCAGACAGTGGATTTTCAAAAATGTTCGTCCTAATAATTACGAACATAACAAAAGAAAACATTCAAATTGGTTGAGCCAATGATGATCTTTTATGCAAGTGTTTATATAAATACTCTGTAAAGAAGAAAATAAACTTTGAAATAAACCAAACCAAACAACACTTAATTTTGTTATAATATACGTTGTATAAGATATAAAAGTTTGTCACGAGAATTTATAATAAATCTTGACGAAAATAACTAAAGGTAGATAATGCATTTGTCTACAAAAGTTGTTATTTTTGACTTTTCAAAAGTGCTATTTAAATGGTCTTATTCATCAGCCATAAAATATTTGACTTTGACATAGGCTCACCTGATCGTAACCGGTTAGTCTGTAGATGCTTGCAACACCAGGGGTATTACTTGCGCGTTACCGATTCTGTAAAACTAAAGAGGAATAGTTGGAATACGAAAATATCGGAAAAAGCTTTTCTTGTCCAATCCAGAATTTTGGAAAATCAACAACTTGTTTACAATGTAACGCGCCCAGCAGTCCACATTCAACTCAGCCAAGATATCGATTGCCGTACACAATAAAGTGATTATTTACCAGTTGCTCCACGCAACAATGTCCGCGCCGACATGCGGACACAAAGGTGCCGTCTATAGTCATTTATCATCAGTATTGATACCCGACATCTATGCCCGGGCATGAATTTGCCTGTTTATTGAATTCACATCTTAGTTGCCTGAATGAACGTCGGAGAGTAAATGGATTCAGACAATGATGGAGATTTCTGTTGAACTTTAAGTAGTAATGATTTCGCTATTAGAATTATGACGATGTCTGTGGTGTAGTGGTTCGAGTGTCGGATTGCTGATCAAGAGGTCGTGGGTTCGATTCCCACAGGACACAAATATTTATGTGATGAACATTAAGTGTAATTTTAGAATGTATTTACAAAAAAAAGTGTATAACTATTATATTCATTGACCAGTACTCATAGTACAAGCTTTGCTTAGATTGGGACTAGATGGTGCTGTTTAAAATTGTCCAAGAATATTTTATTTATTTATTTATTATGTTGGTTTTCATTTTTAGTAATCTTCAAGCTATCTATGGAGTTTGAAGAAATCGAGCTGGAAACTTAAGATCCAATGGCGTTTGGAGCAGATAACACCTAGTTTTTAATAGTGCTATGACAAAATAATAGTTTTCGTAGAAATATTAAAAATAAACTAGATCATGTCATGTGATGTAACAAATGAAAGTTTAATAAAAGCTTATCTAGCATTTAGCTTATCAAAACTTTTCACACTTCAAAAGTTAAAATAAGCTAAAAGCTTAGTCATCAGTCACTAATAATAAGCATTTTGCAATGGTTTTCGGTGAGGATTATCAATATCAGGAAAGGATGAGAGAATATTTTTTTATTATGGTTTAATTATTAAAGTTTCAAGCCTGAAGTTTCGAACTATCCACAGCGAGTCGTCAGAGTTAATAATTAGTTCATCAAACACAATTTCCAAATAAAAACATCGGCGCGGCGCCGGCGTGTTGAGGGTACTCATGCTTTATCTTTCTGAAACAAGCATGATAGCACGAAAAGTTTCGTTTCATTTCAACCTCGTTTATTTATTATATTTTGAGTAAGCAAGAATTTTATATAACAGTGATAGCCTAGTAATATGACCATTGGACTGCCAAGTCAAAGGTCTCGAGTTCAAATCTAAGGCACCTCTGACTTTGCGAATTCATGTGCGTATTAATAATTAATGATCACTCGCTTAAACGGTAAAGGAAATCATCGTGAGGAAACCTGCTTGCCTTAGAGATTTATCTCGACGGTGTGTGAAGTTTGCCAACCCGCCCTAGGCCATCATGGTGGACTATAGCCTAATCCCTCCCAATCTGAGAAGAGACCCGTGCCTAGCAGTGGGACAGTATGTGGGTTAATGATGATGAGTTTAAATTTTATTTACCCAATTAAAATTTAAATAATGAAAAATATGTTTGCAGATTATAAATTTAGGTACTCACCTGTAAAACTAGTTCCCAACGGTTTCACCCGCCTTGACATTTTCCTTTTTGATCGGATCCTTTTTTTTTAGTGTCTACAGTGGCAGACGAGCAAGCGGCCCACCTGATGGTAAGTGGTCCCCGCCGCCCATGGACATCAGCAACGTCGGGGACAGAGCTGTGCCGCTGCCTACTGTGTGTGGTAGAGAGCTCTTTTTAGGCCCATTGGTTGAAGCGTGAAGTTATATAGCCTATATCCTTCCTCAATAAATGGACTTTCCAACACAAAACGAATTCGAACCAGTAGTTCCTGAGATTAGCGCGTTCAACCAAACAAACATACCTACTCTTTCTTTAGCTTATAATTATTATACTAAGACGCTAGAGAGTAAGCCACTGCTTCTAATAAGTTTATTACCTACGTGAGATGAGTGGTAAAAGCGTTAGTAAAGTAAATAGGTAATTCATTTGTGTCTTAAAGTAGCAATTATATTTACCATCACGCCTGAATACCCCGAACG
Organism: Acronicta alni; assembly: GCA_964056405.1. Taxonomy (NCBI): domain Eukaryota; kingdom Metazoa; phylum Arthropoda; class Insecta; order Lepidoptera; family Noctuidae; genus Acronicta; species Acronicta alni. The sequence goes on from OZ043919.1 coordinate 13,646,553, forward strand.
GTAAAGCAGAGGTGTCCTAAAGTACACCCACAGTTCGCCGGTATATTTGGATGATGTAATAGGGAGTGAGTCTATTGCCATTTAACTGGACACAAAATCCAAACTTCGAGCTGCTACAAAGAATTTCATAGAAAAGCCCAATAGCACTGTTCAACCTGGGAATCGAACTCCGGACCTACGGACCTCTGGACCCCGGGCAATAGGCTCTTCCGAATCATTATTCGGAAACGCGAAAAATCTGACAGCCGGTTTATCCTTAGGATCTCGGTATTGCTCAGAAATAAGATTATTCTGGAACCCGATACCGACATAGGTTAGACTTTTAATTGAATAAGTAATTACTGTCTACTCTTTCTTCTCAAATAGTGGCAAGAAGTGAAATAGTTATAAAGTTTAGAATTTTATATCTTGACAGGAGATACAAAATGATTGCTATAATCTTTTACACAGATAATAAAACCCTATATTAAGTTATAAATCAATTTGACATTGAAACTTAATACTACAATGTTTCTCAAGTAGGTATTCGAAGTGCCACGCCACCTATGTCATTGAACTTAATACTAATTTCATGCCTAGCAGACTAAAGAAAGAACCTGGAAATTCTCAAAAACAACAAAATTCCAAGCGACTAGCGCCATCTACACAATTTAATAGACACTGTGTAAGTAGAGCAAGCCGTACCATAAAAAACAGTGCAGGAAAATTTACACAGATGTCGCTTTGGCGACAGTAAACGAATATTACATTGCAATCAATTTTATTGTTAAGTCAACGAAACTTCAAGTCAAAGTAAAGGAGTAGGCACATTTATCGCTTAAAAAAAAGATTTTGTTTTTCAAAATTTTGTGAACTTCGATATATCTACAATACAAATATTAAATAAAAAATATTAATAAAATCTAATTTGAATTGTAATGGGGACAAAACTGTAACATTATAAGCGAAAGAAATGAATTTACTTAGAAATACATCGCTAGGGTTACTTCTTTGTATTGTCTTTTTTAACTTAAAGTACCTAATGAATTTTATAAGTAAAAAGTATTTAAGTAGGTAAGTAATAAGAGTTAATGTAGAACTAATCGCCTATCTAGATTTTGTTATTTTAAAGTGCGTAATTTAAAAGTACAGATCTAATTATTAAATGTATTCGTTAAAACGCAGGGCATGGTACAGACACATTTTCTGGCTGGAAGTAATCTTAACACAACGCATTCCTGCCTCGGAGAGCAGGCTAGACCGTAGGTCCCAGATATCATACGAACACCAATGTCAATCGGAAGCTAGCAATTTATTCTATACTAGTAAGTATTACCCAAAAATAGGGTAACAGAGTTCCGTATCCGAATCGCTTCGTGTATAATACTGATATTCAGCCGCATCTGGTTAGACTGGAAGCCGACCCAATATTGTTAGGAACAGGCTCGGAAGATGATATATATATAGGTACCACTAGCTTCTGCCCGCGATTTCGGATAAAAAGTATCTTGTCCTTATGTTTTCTGAAAATTTCCAATTTTCTTGCCAATTTCCTTATTTTTTCTTTCCGTAAGAACCTTCTACAAAGTATGATAAAACTTTAAAAAAAAGATGAATGTAATCTGTAAAGTCGTTGAAGAGTGACTGACCTGAGTGAGAGACCAAGGGACACAGATATTCATTTTTATATACATAATATACCTAGATGTTACATACTGTAAATAGCTAAACATAGTGTTGCTTCATTACCTGTGTCTCAAAATCTTCTTCAGAAACGTATATAATTATACGTATATCACATTGATTCGCAGATAAATAATGTCTCCTTTTCAATGTGACGTCATGGAATATCACAAAATATCCACTTATATTTTCATCTCCGGAGAGCAACAGGATTAATAAAGTAATCACACGGGAGTGTTGCGTTACCTGGCACGTTTTTATCCGATAGGGGTTCAACCCTCGTAGTGACGCCACCTACCAGGATACACGTGTCGAAAAAACGTGCTTTGAAATCAGCCCCCAACTTTTCCTTTTTTACGGCTTTATGGAGAAATTTTATCCAAAGCGGGGGGCTTCTTAAAATTTAGAAACTTTTCCTTTATTGTTCCGTAAAATACTTTCAACTGACCCTCGATATAAAAGGAACAACGGAGTAACGAACGCTGCCGCTGCCGCAATTAACATGGCCGCCTACTAGGGCTGTAGTAATAATATCAATAAAGTACCTATTGTTTATTTATGTATACACTTTAAAAAAAATTAAATTGAGAACTTAGGACTATAGAGTACAAAGGTGCTTTCTAAAGAAATCTCTTCCAGCAGACCTGCGAGAAGAGAAATTAATATAAGAAATGTAGTATTTACCATTGACACGAAAATTTAACTTTATCCAAATCCGATTTCGAATCAGATAGCATAGATTTTGTAAGCTGCACACCCTAACCGTATTTATTAAAACAAGAATTTTAATCTTACACGTATTTAAGTACAGACGTCAGCACATCAAACTACCACAATCTGACATTTTTTTTTATTGATTTTCAACTTTAATGTAACACAATAAGGTTCATATTCAATTGGAAAATAAATTACAGTTTCGGATAAGCTGGCTGCTGGCGTCTGTACATTAAAATACCTAAAACAGCTCTTTACGGATTTTGTCACGTATTTTGATAATATTAATATTTAATTTCAAAATATTCGCGTAGGTACCTACGGCTGACACGTTGTCAGAAATCAATATCTACCTACATATCTACTTACATTCCCAGCTACACATTTTAACTGAAATCATCCTAAAGTCATAATATTAGGCTTAGGTTAGTCTTCTAATGATAAGCAATAGGTTCGACTACCTAAAGCGTATTTTTAGAAGTTTTCTTTTTATAGTTACAGTTTTAACAGTTTTGTCATGTAACTGAATATGAAACGCATGTAAGTAAAAGAGTGATGAATATGAATGTGGAGGAATGGAGGGGTAGAGGGAGGCCAAAGAAAATATGTATGGATTGTGTTAAAGCGGACATGATAGAAAAAGGAGTGAATGATAATGTGACGGCTGACAGAGATGAAAGGAAGAAAAGGACATACTCCATATATCCTACATACACCGACCCCAAATAAATTGGGACGAGGGCAGGAAGAGAAGTAAAGCATAGTGGGAGCAATTCCACTCAAATTGGAGCTGCCCGAATGGGGAACTACCTCCGCCTTGCAGAAAATTGAAGTGATATAACACTGCTTTGAGCTGTGTTGTGTTTCTTACGGTGATCAAGGTAGCCAGTACTCCACAAGGAAACATTGTGTTGGCAGTGGGGGGACTCTGACTCTTATACTTACTACCAACCCAACTAATCCTCTTTCGTTTTACAGTCGAGTCGGCAACGCGAAGGGGATACCCCTGATGTTGCAAGCGTCTATAGGTTACGGTAACCGCTTACCATCAGGTGGGCCGAAACCTCCTAAACCTCCTTTTCAATAAGTCTATGAAGGCCTTTGTTCAGCAATGGACCTCTTGTGGCTGATATGATGATGAAGAAACTAAAACCAGGTTTAAAATATACTATCACTTTCTGATATAATTTTGAAATCATTTTTATTAGACCAGATTAGCTCATTATAAATGAGATAAGGTTTGAGTAACATGCCAGGTATCGCATTGCCCTTAGCCTACCCCAAGCAGAAAACAGCGTGATACCAAACCACCCCGTCGTACATAATTATACTTAGTACATTGAAGTACAAAATTACCTGCGTAGTTAGGCGCAGGGCGCGTGCGCGACTTTATCGACCGGCGACTGTCTCCGGGGTCTAGGGCTCATTCGGCCGGTATCAACCAAATCGGTGAGTACGCAACAAATTTACCCGTGTACGGACTATGTGATCAAATTCCATTAAAAAGTCGCTTCAAAACGAGTGCATGTATCTTGCGGTGGCGCTAATCATTATAATAGCAAGTTTGGTCAGACTCCATGTAAGTCATTTTTTAATTTTAAGCTGAGGTACTCTGCTCATTGCTTATACTTCCCATATCTAATATCCCTCCCACTCAAACTTGGCACGCAATTCTCTCATTTCCGATATAACTATTGATTTCTGCTTAAAATGTTTGCACATACTGATCGCAAAATGTCACGTCACGTTATCGAACGCAAATGTAATGTATGTAACATACGTCATGATGTATGACATTGATAAGGTTAGATTATATTGATACTTAAAAAACTCAACTAAAAGTATCAGTAAATATTACACAGTAACTATATGTAAATAAATGTAATTAGTAATGTGCCCAAAAACAATTATATTTTTATACTGATTTAAATGCAATTTTCTTAAATTTAATGCAATTAAATCATCTAAACGTCTCAAAATGTAATTAAGTAAAAATTACAAGAGAAAGATTTTTAAAGCTTAATGACCTATAAACACTTCTATAAGCTCATATTTTGTGTTTATTTTTAAATAAATAGTATTTCTTTACTATAACAAATCTCGGCACATTAGAGAAACCACATGTTGCACGTGACGCCACGTAAATACACGCATGTAATGTGTGCAACGTCTTACTGTCTAAAATGTATTTTTAACCAACTAGGTACATAATTTTATTGAAAAGAAGATCCTTTTTAGTATACAAGATAGAAATCTATTTCTTATATCCGTTGGGGTAAATATTTTCTGGACAAAGGTTTGATTTTCATGTAGTTAAATGAAAGGCTTATTACATTCGACTTAACCACGTCATATTTCCAGGTTGTATCTGGAAGTTCAAAATATTATCTTTGCTTAAAAACACTTATTAGAATTCTATAGGTATATCTTTCTATGTCCTCCATCAAAACTGAACATAAGTATTAAATCAGGTATATCGTATATCGTATTTTAACCTTTATTTTGAGCACCATTTATAATAAGAAATCGGAATTATTAAAAAAAACACCCTATAAAAAATTGTCAGCTCATCAATTTAATTTGTATGGAAATTAGATTTTGTGGTTATAATTACTATATCCTATTTTAAAGTGCTTATTTAGGCAAGTATGGGCCGTGTAAAGTCGCTATTTATGGTTGTATTATCATTTCCAAGTGTGTTCTGGTAAAATATGTTCTAAAAATAGGAATGTCACCACTTCTTATGGGTCCTTTTCTTTAGGAAAATTCCCAATTTCGCGCATGCGCGTTGTGCGCGGCAGTTTCTAACGTATTGGAGCATAGAAACTGGATCGTAGTCCAATCCAATTGAATACAGATTTTTCTTTTTTAAACAAATATTTTTTGTAAATTTTACCATGAGGAATGCAGTTGTTTGTTCGGTGCCTTTTCAGGTCTCTGAAAGAAGCCTATATGTTACAATGAAAGCCACATCAAGCAAGCAACAGTATCACGTTAGTCCTCAGTCAGTAAAGTCATAAACAAGAAACAGCTTTACGTGCTCAGTAATAAACTTCAAATTTCTTTACTCTAAATAAAGTGTCGCCGCGATTCACATCTAACTAGCATGATAGTTTTCGATTAACAAATTCGTGAGTTTTATTAGTTTTCTCAAACACAGATTCATGTTTTTTGCGCTTTGCCTTATTATAATAATAACGAGCTTGATCAGGATCCATGTAAGTACCTGATATTTCATAGGTAGGTACTTCATTCAATAATATCAAGACGTGAAATATGTACGTATGAGTGTTTCAATCGATAAACAAGTAGAAATAAATTAGATAACTGTGCTCCTTTTAAAAAAAATATATACGAATTTAAGCTTTATGTCATTTTAATATGTAGTCCATTTTTCATTGAAGCTAAGGCTGGGTTGACACGGCATTTCACTACACGTTCTTTTAAATTGATAAATAAATAAATAATAATCAACTATAATTTATTAATCAAGACAAATATGTACGAGGTTATTCTCTTAAATTTATACATGCTATTGTAAGGTGTAAAGTAGCGATAGCCCAGTGATAAATCAAAGGTCTCGAGTTCGAATCCAAGGCACACACATCTGACTTTTCGAAAACATGTGCGTAATAATAATTAATTATCACTTGCTTACAAGGTCAAGGAAAATACCGTGAGGAAACCTGCCCGAGAGATTATTCTGGACGGTGTAATCCCTCTCAATCTGAGAGAAAACCCTTGCTCCAGCAGTGGGACAGTTTGTGTGTTAATGATGAATTCTTACCATTGGGCATGACATTTTGCATAAGATTTTCTAATATAAAATGATACACTAGCACTAGGAGGGAATTTTGGAAAATTCCCTATGGGTTGAGGAAACGAGAAACGAGGAACGAGATCAAAATGATAATGGATACACAGCTAGTTAAACAAGCTGTTGATTTGTACCCGTATTATATTTAAGGTGGCTAAGACGCGGAAACGAATTTAGAACAAAAGCTTAATAAAAAATATCTATACAAAACAGAACCCTGTAAAACCTTCAAAAAAAAATCCCCGCACCCTCTAACTATACTGATGGCTTATTCTCACAAGGCGTTTTAGAATTTTTATACTCAGACCCTGATAAATTTCATGAAATATTTTTTTTCCAGATTTTTAAACTAATTTAGCATGACTAAGACACAGTAGAATTTACCCTAAAAATATGGCATGATACAAATCCACACCTACAGTGCTAAAAAACGCTAAGAAAAGGTCCGTAGCTACAGAAAAGGAGGTCGTAACAATGGCAAAGCGGTAGCTTGTTTACCTAATGCTCCTGTTGTGATTTGTTATCTGATTTAGGGTCAATCAACACCAAATTGTACATAGCATTTTCAACTTTATATCCATTGCTTAATTTTCTTAGATTCCGTCGACGACACCCGCAGCACTCGCGGAATGCATGCAAATTCGCTGGAAGACACGCGACTGCTTTTTGGGTTACATCTAATTTAGACGTTACACAATGGAATTTAAGTTCAAAATACTATGTAAATTTCGTGTTGTTTCGGTTTCATTCCGTAACAATATAAATTGACCCTTAAATTGTAAAACTCCCTGATAGTTTCCAATGGATATAAATAGTGAATATTGTATGTTTAAATGACAGATAATTTCATCGTATTGAACGTCGTCATCATAATAAATTTAGGCTACTTTCCATAAGTGAAATTCAATCAAATATACATAAAATCAATACTACCTCCAAGGACTTTAATAAATATCTTGACAAAGCTACATAATTTATTAGGTATCCATTTAGCGCAGGAGCTCGCGCCTGCGTGTTACACACAAGCCTCTGGCATGACGGCATGCAACACTCAACCCTACACAATATAGTTAAAGTTCAATATAGGGCGAAATCGATAAATGCGTTTCAGACTCGTGAAATAAGCTTGCACTGAGCGCCACGTCAGTTTAGATCACGTCGACGTGACATTGTTGCGTTAGTTTTCATTTTGTTAGGACGTTGCATAAAAATAAGGATTTTATGTGGTACATTCTCAAGTTCAAAATACGCGGATGCGATATCACGTTCGTGATAATTAATGTTATCACGTTGTTGATCAATTCTTCTCAAATAAGATCAACTTTCAATCAAAAAGATAAACTTTCGCGCTATTTTTGCATTAATTTGATATTTCTTAGCGTTTCTACGAGTATTTCATATATAAAATTACTTTTAAAAGTGGCAACAAAACAAATTAATGTATTTCGTTCTTTGCCTAATTATAATAATAGCAAGTTTGATCAGGTTGCATGTAAGTATTTCTTTTCACAAATAAAAGCACTTGTTTTCTTTTACTTCTTGGCCAAGGGATCATACTAGCAAATGCGATATTTAAGGTTTGATCATTCGATATTCGGTTGTAGAGTTTTTGTAGGTATTTTCAACGTGCAACTTAATTAAAACATTTACCTATTTCTGTGTTAATTAAATGTGGGTGCAAAATTACAGTCTCTGACTTACTCTTAATTAATATTTAGGAGTAAGAAACTAGGAAACGTAATATGTGTACCAATTATAACAATATAACGCAACATAATTATTACCAAGCTTGTATATCCGGGAGGGTCGGGCGGAGGTGTAATTAGGTTTCATGTAAGGGAGCGACCCTATAGTAATTAACCGGGTAGAGACAAATCTAAACTCCGAGCTGCTACTGAGAATTTCATAGAAGAATTTCATAGAAGAAATTTTCAGCTCGAATTCGTAATCGGACCGAAGACCTCACCCGTAACAGACGGGTTAACAACCACTAAGCTAATTATGCTAGTTATCGAATATATAATATCTTCCAAAATTTAGGTAGTAATAGGAGTGGGACTTTGGGCAATAGAGAAAAAGCTCACTCAGTTGCAAGTAACGTTTTCACGCTTATTTAACCCGTTGCGTTTTAGTATCCGATTTCTTCAAGGTATGTGAAAATTCAATGATTACTGTTTGTGCCATTCCAATTGATTTTCATTATGCTAACAGAATTTTAAAATGTTTTTTTTTTTTATAATCTGATAATACTTATACTACAAAAGGAAGTTAGATTCTATACTTATTTAATAAAAACAAATATGTAGCTAAAAAAAAACATATCGAATTTTGAAAAAAAAAAATACATTAAGCATCAAAATTATAAGATTATTAATTTTACTGTCTTTATATGTACGCTTTTATCATAAAGCTTTCAATCAATATTAATTAAACGGTCACTAGACAGAGCTATACGTGTTATCAGGTATAACCCAAGTACACCGATTCGCACTTGCGCAGTGCGCACATGCCTCTAACATAGTAGTTTACAAAACTTGACCTTAGCAAGCGATCACTAGATGCGTTCCCAAGCTCGTAAAACAAGCCTGTGCACTGAGTATCACGTCACGATTGTTTACACTGGGTTCCATTTTGTAAGGCTATTGCATATAGTTATTAATTTTGTACTATTTAGTGATAAGTTTACCTTCATAATAAAACCTGCTACTAAGCTGTACTTCGTCATAAAGTACTGAAGTGTACTATTTTAATAGAAGGACCAGGGATTTATTGATTTCATGGTTGAAATAAAGTATAAATTTGTATAGTCATAACAATTTATACTGAATGTAGTAATCAAAATAAGAAATCTGTTTAATTTCACAAATAAATAACGATTTAAGGTAGGCTATGGGTCAAAACTCCATCGTTTCTTTTCACTAACTAATACATTTTACATTTTAATCTAGGCGAGGCAATTTTAAACGGGGCATAAAATATTTGGCGTTCCCTAGACCACCTAGTGAATTGGAATAATGTGTCAATTTAGTAAGGCTGAAATGTAATTTATCAATCAATATTTCTTACGGCCCTGGACGCTATATAAACCATCAATCTAATGCAGCGTCCCGCGACTGCGCGTTGCACACAGGCCTCTAACAAAACATCATGCAACACTGTGCTCTATGCAACACCATTAAAGTTGAATATAGAACGACATCAATAAGTAAGCTTCGAAGCTCCTGAAAAAAGGCATTGCACGGGGCATCACATACAGTGCAATAGTTACGCGTCAGCCTCCGAGTTACAAAGTCGTGGCATACAATTAAAGACTCAAATCAACAGTAACAAAGTTTAATATAGGCCGCAGTTTTGAGACTATCGTTCATAAATAAGCCGGTGCATGCTGCGTGTCACGTCACCGAGCAAATTTTTAACACTTGCGTGTCCACCACGACTGCTCTGAGATAATTTTTGAGAGTTACCGACTTTGTTCTTATTTCAATTTTATTAAATCGTGCTACAGTGATATTCTTGCGTAATAACATAACTTGAAATAAATTAATGTATTTTGCACTTTGCCTGATCGTGATCATAGCAAGTTTGCTTCGGATACATGTAAGTAATAATATAAGCAATTTCAGTCCTAAGATTTCCTTTTCTATTCATCTGTATTTTATTTTGTGACATTGTTATGTTTTATGTGATAGTTTTTTATGTGTTGTTTCAAGTCATCTGTTTTATTTTTTATTTATTTTATCGTTTCTAGTGTGAGACATTTTTTTTTGCATTTGATACTTACAGTCTTTTAAAAGTAGCCTTTTAAAAGTCCTAGACACAGCTATAAATCAGCCATCAAGTCAATGCAGGTGTCCGCGCATGCGCGGTGCCCACAAGCCTCTAACATAGAAATAAACAAAGTTATAAAGCTCAATATAGATTGCGATCGATAGATGTGCTGCTGCGTTCTTGAAATAAGCCTTGCACTAAGCGCGACATTTGGGCGTGCAGAAGTCCCGGTTTCTCGGCCGCCTTATTATGCTATTCGCTACAAAGGACCTTATCTTTTAGTAATCAAGTCTCTATTATCCACAAAGCTCATTATTTTTAATGGTTAGAGCTTCTATGAGCATGAAATAGCACCGTATACGGCAGCGTGCCATGATCTGTTACAAGCGTGAAAAAACGGTTTTAAAAAGTGTTGTGTTGAATTCCAAGTTAAAGTTTTCGTGTACTTCACTGACTTTGATCAAAAACGTCTTAGTTACCCAATATTTTAAATTCAAAATTTAATAATCTACAATTCAAATTTCAATAATTAATTAGGTACGTCATTATTTTTTTAATGTTAGCAAACTAAAAAAGTAATAGTGTACTTTAGTGTATCCCATGGTAGGAAACACGCTGGAATATTCTCGAAATAACACGCGCCTGCGCGTTGCGCACTGGCTTCTAACACGGCAACGCACAATCCAGGACTGGAACCAGTACTAATAAAGTTTAATATAGAAGCAGTATTCCGGAAAGTTTTGACTCTTGTGAAAGAAACCTATAAGATAAACTCCACTTTTCTGACTTTTCAAAAGCAACAATTTTTTTAATTGTTTTTTTAACAGTGCTAGTGTCTTATACAATAAGATCTTGATAACAGACAACTGTTACAGTTTAAAACACAAATAAATACCGGAGATATGTTTTCACCTTAAATACCATTACCAATTCAATATTTATATTAGCCATCACGTCAAAAACAACATAAAATAGGTATTAATATTAAATAAGAAAAACCCTAGGTTATTTATTATATCAAAGTGTCAACAAAACGAGTTCGTGTATTTTGCACTTTGCCTAATTATACTTATAATAATTACGAACGGGTAGCTTGTAAGTTTTTCTTTTATTATTATCCAAGCGTGATATTTCACGTTTGATTTGGTTTTAGAATTCTTGTATGTATTTTTACCGACAAACATAATAAAAACATTTATCAATTTCTGCTATCCAATCAAAACTCCCACTCAATATAACAAGAGTATTCATTCATAATTACATTATGCAACAACAATTCGTGAGATTATTTTTACTGCCACTATCGAGATGTCTATGCATTTATCATTATTTCCCTCAGTTATCTTAAAGGTCACTAGAGAGAGCTTTAAGTAATAGTTATCAGGTATAAACCAAGTGCACCATTTCGCACTCGCGCGGTGCACACAGGCGTCTAATATAATGGATTGACTTTATTCTAATGCCGTAAAGATCAATATAGCAGCCGGTCACTAGATGCTTTCCAAAGCTCATGAAATAATCCTGTGCAATTACCGTCACGCCACGTCAGTCACGGCGACGCGCAGAAGTCTCACATGGGGTTACTGTGGCACATTATAATAATTGTTTATTTTGCAATAGCTAGTGATATAAATTAACCCTCCACGCAAAAACCTTACTAGGCTGTTCCTCGTCACAAAGTATTGATCCAACACTTGATTGAATTGGTTTCACGTTGTATTGATTTCATGATTGAAAATGTATATTCATAGCAATTTATTGCAATCATCAATTATTATTATTCCACCACTGTGGACTGAGCTGGGCTGACTCAAAGTTCAAAGGCACGCTTCATTAATGAGCCTGTTGTGTCAACCCGCAGTAGTGTAGACGTGACGTATGGGTACCTAATTCTAATTAGTATAAAATTAGTTGAAAATGAGTATAATAATTGGTTTAATATCAAAATGATAAGTATAACAATTTTACGTAGGCATAGGTACCTACAGTAATATCTAAACTCTTATAAATTTTAATAGACGCGAGGTGATTTTATAAAGTTTAATAAAGGTTAGTTTTATTTTTAATTTGAAAAAAATCTAACTTAATACGTTCCCTAGGACACCTGGTGACTGCATTTATCAAATTCGGAAGAATAAAAGAGCCATAATGATGCTTCTTTTGTGTAATTATTTTTCAATACCTAGTTATCGCTCTACGCACTTTAATTTCAATCAATATTTTCCTGCACGGCCCCTGGACTGAGCTCGAATGCAGCGTCACGCGACTGCGCGTTGCACACAGGCCTCTAACAAAACATCACGCAATACTGTGCCGTATGCAACACTATTAAAGTTGAATATAGCACGGGATCAACAAGTGCGCTTTGAGGATCCTGAAATAAGGCATAGCATGGGGCACCACATACAGTGCAACAGTTCCGCGTCAGCCTCCGAGTTGTAAAGTCGTTGCATTCAATTAAGGACTCAACTCAACTGTGACAAAGTTTAATATAGACCGCCGTTTTGAGATTCACTTTTATAAAATAAGCTGATGCATTGCGTGTCACGTCACTGAGCAAAACTTTAACAAGTGCGTGATATCCGCGACTGCTCATTTGGATAATTAGCGACTTTGTTCCTATATTTTATAATTGTGCTACAGTTATATTCTTATTTAATAACTTACTTGAAATAAATTAATGTATTTTGCACTTTGCCTGATCGTGATCATAGCAAGTTTGCTTCGAATACATGTAAGTAAAAATTTAAGCAATTTCAGCCCTAAGATTTCTTTTATATTTTTTAATTATTTTTTTTGTGTTTTATTATAATGGTAGGTTTATTATATGTTTTATGAAGTCATCTATTTTATTTTATTTAAAATCGTAAACCAGTGTAATACTTTCTTTTTCATTTTATATGTACTTACAGCTAGTATCTATAACCGTTAAATGTTCTAAACGCAGCTATCAATCAGACATCTATCCCATATAGGTTCCCGCGCATGCGCAGTGCCCAAAAGCCTCTAACAAGAAAATAAGCAACTCGGAACTCAATATAATAGTAGCAAAGCTCAATTTAGATTGCGTTCTATAGATGCGCTTTTGCGTTCTTGAAATAAGCTTTGCACTGAGCGCGACGTTCGGGCGTGCAACAGTCTCGGTCCTTCCGCCATTCTAATCTCATTCGCAATAAAGTCTATATTATCTGCTGCTAAAAGCTTATCATTTACAATGGTTAAAGCTTCCGTGAGCGTGAAATAAGCGTGAATGAGCGGTTTTAAAAAAATGTACGTTATTATAAGTAATTCTATAAGTCACATAACTACGACAATAATAGCCTGTACTTGGAATCTTCTCAAAATATCACGCGCCTGCGCGATGCCCACTGGCTTCTAACACGGCAGCGCACAAGATAGGACTCTACCCAGTACTAATAAAGCTCAATATAGAAGCAGTAGTCGGCAAAGCTTCGGATCTTGTGAAAGAAGCCTTTATGATAAAAGCAACAAGTCCTTTCGCGAAAATCTTTGTTCTATAAATATGATAAACAGTGCCAGTGTCTTCTAAAATAATATCTGAATAACAAATAAAATGTAGTTTAATCCACTTCTGATTATCGAAGGTATGTTAATTCACCTTAACTATTCACCTTATTGAGCCATTATGAATTCAATATTTGATTTATATTAGCCGTCATGTCAAAAGCAATATATAATAGTCTGTTGTATTATTTTTGAGATGTAAATAATCTAAAATGTCTTGAAATATGAATAATTTCATCGGCCTCTGTTAAACACCTTATGTACACAGTTTTAAGCAATAAATATCTTTGATTGAATTTGAAATCAATAAAACGCGGTATCGTTACTAAAAATGGGTCAGTACTGATGGAACACGTTTGTAGCTATCCAGGTTTACCAGGAGCTGGCATCTGCGTGTTACACACAAGCCGCTAAAATAAAATTATATAACACTCGCAAAATTAGAAGTTCAATCTAATAATGATAAAATGTGTTTCCGACTCATGAAATAAGCTTGCACTGAGCGCCAGCTTGCACAAAGCTTATTTCATGTCAAGCTTATATAGCCACGTCAGTTTAGGCTACATCGTTGTGACATTGTGAGAACCTCAAGAATAACAGTCACGTTTATGATCAAAAGGCTAATAAAGCAGTCATGGAGTACAATAAATTTTCTAAAATGTGCATCAAACTCCTGTGCCTACTACATCAATATTACAGAACTGGTGCTTATAGGAGTGCAGACTTTGGGCAATAAAGCTCACGGTTGCAAGAAACGTTTTCACGATTGCTTAACCCTGTTGCGCTTTAGGATCCGATACTGATTCTTTAAGCCTTGCGAACATTTTGCTTGCTTTGCTCAATGTTATAATTTTTTCATGTGCTTTGTTTTTCAGTATCTAAGCCAATATAATTTTAAAATTTATATATTTACATAGTGTAATAGTGTCTATAAAAAAGGGAGCTCATAATAATATACTAATACAATTAAAATATTTAGGAAGTTAATTCAAAACATAAGTATATAGAGAAAGATAAACGTTAAAAAATCACTCAAAATAAAATGAGTGGGTGAGATAATTTTACTTTAACAATCAAGATGTCTATGCATTTATCATAAATTTTACAATCAATATTTCCCTCAGTTACCTAAAAAGTCACTACTAAAAGCTATATATAATATAAGATATAAACCAAGTACACCGATTCGCGCTTGCGCGGTACGCACTGGCCTCTAACATTAGTGAGTAGCTCACCAAACATAACTGTCATCAATATAGCACGCGGTCACTAAATGCATTTCCAAGCTCATGAAATAAGCCTTTTCACTCAGCGTTAAGCCACGTCAGTCACGGCGACGCGCGACACGCAAAAGATTCATGTGGGGTTCCATATTATAAAGCTGTTGCATAATAATAATTACTTATTATACAATAGCCAATATATTTACTCTTCACGCAAAAACCTGGATAGCTACAAACGTGTTCCATCAGTACTGACCCATTTTTAGTAACGATACCGCGTTTTATTGATTTCAAATTCAATCAAAGATATTTATTGCTTAAAACTGTGCACATAAGGTGTTTAACAATTTTTTGGTAGGTTTCAACAGTCTACCCAAACGGGTGTAGCAATATGAAAATGTTAAAATCTAATAAACATAGGTATTATTATTTCATATAGGTAATCTTTATTAATTCATGGTTGAAATAAAAAATAATATTGTAAAAGTGAACATTACAACATGTGTATAAAATTCTGTACCAAACAAAACCTGATGATCTATATAACCCATATTATTTGCTTTCCCTTACTTTTTATTTTCGTATGACCCAAAATTCTAAGAAATGTTTACAATCTCTTTTCATAGACTTGTTGCGTCAACCCGTAGTAAAAGCTTCGCCAAAATAAGATGTAACGTATAGTTGACGTAGCGTATATACACCGTGTTTTTTGTCGTCTTACAGCCGAAAGGAAAGCATTATTTCAATATTGTATTTCTACTGCATATGTGCACCTCATGGTTGATCATACAAGAAATTGTTGATCATGATGAGTAGAAGCATATGCTTCCGGCTGTAAGATGACAAAAAAAACACGGTGTATAATCAAATTCTACTTGTGAAAAAACCAAGTTGTAAAATAAGTAAACTAAAAATTACTTAGTAAAAACAATTTTTAATTTAAAGAAAAGTCCGGGGACCGCCGCAGGGCCCCGTACTTTTCTTTAAATTAAATATTGTTCTCTCAGAGCTCTAAATAAGGCATCAATCGAATGCAGCGTTTCGCGACTGCGCGTTGCACACAGGCCTCTAACAAAATATCACGCAACACTATTAAAGTGCGCTCCGAGGCTCCTGAAAAGCATTGCACGGGGCATCACATACAGTGCAACAGTTTTGACATAAATTAATGTATTTTGCACTTTGCCTGATCGTGATCATAGCAAGTATGATTCGTATTTTTCGTAATTGATGATGAGTCTTATTTAACATCGTTTACAGCGTGATAAATTTTTTTTTTCTTTTTTTTTTAATACAGTATTTATTTACAGTATTTTTTTTATTAGGTTTCCGCGCCTGCTCAGTGCCTATAAGCTTTTAACTCGAATATAAGCAAAACGGAACTCTACACAAGAATAATAAAACCAACAAAAAAATAAGATTAATATATATTTATTATATATTTTTTTGTTTTTTTTTTTTAAATAGGAAACGCTTTCTAGAATCGCCTCGAAATATCGCGCGCCTGCGCGATGCCTACTGGCTTCTAACACGGCAGCGAACAGGACGTGACTCTACGCAGTACTAATAAAGCTCAATATAGAAGCAGTAGTCGGGAAAGTTTCTGCTCTTCTGAAAGAATCCTCATAAAGGCAACGTGTGACGTTTCAAAAGCAACAAGTCCTTTCGTGAAAATCATTCTTATAAAATATTATAAAGAGTGCCTATCTTATAAAATAATAATATCTGAATAACAGAAAAGTGCTACCGTTTAAATCACAAATAACTACCTAAGGTAAGGTATATTAATACATTACGTAATAAAATCTATATTATCTACAAAACTCATAATTTATAATGGTTACAGTGTGCCACGATCAGTTACTAACAAGCGTGAAGGACAAGTTTTTGTGTTGTGTTGAATTCTCGTTAAAAATTTCCTTACGTGCCTTGCGACTTTGATCCAAACTGTGTAAGATATCAAATATTTTTAATTCAAATTTATTTTTTTAGTATCATATACAATATTATAAGTAGTTATGTAAGTAAGATGACTACAAAATTAATAGCCTGTAATTTCGTGTATCGCCATGGTAACGAACGCCGTCTGCTATCGTCTCTATATCACACGCCTGCGCGTTACCCACTGGCTTCTAACATGGCGACACACTAGACAGGACTCTATCCAATACTAATAAAGCTCAATTTAGAAGCAGTAGTCGGGAAAGGTTCGGCTCTTGTGAAAGAATCTCAAAAGCAACAAGTTCTTCCGCGTAAATCTTTGTTATAATATGATTACTTTTACTTTGTTATAACAGTGCCAGAGTGTCTTACAAAATAATGCCTTGATAACAAAAATAAATGTAGTTTAAACCACAAGTAACTACGGAAGGTACGTAATTTACCTTAACTATTCACCTACTTGAACCATTATAAAATCAATATTTTATTTATATTTAGCCGTCGCGTCAACGGTCCCACTTTTTATTGATGTCATGATTGAAATAAAGTTGAAAGAATATTTTTATACCAAAATATAGTTTAATTTTAGAATGATAGAATGATTTAAGGTAGGTGTAGGTCATATATCTAAACTTTATCGTTCTTTTTCACACTAACAAATAAATTTTATTGTGAGGCAATTTTAGGGGGCCTAAAAAAACAAACATTAGACGTTTCCCAGGACACCTGTTAACATAATTCAATACCTAGTAGGTATAGCTATCTACGCCAATCAAATACAACCAATATTTCCCTATACTACCCTGGACGCTATATGTATAAGCCATCAATCGAATGCAACGTCCCGCGACTGCGCGTTGCACACAGGCCTCTAACAAAACATCATGCAACACTACGCTCTACGCAACAATATTAAAGTTGAATATAGCACGGGATCAATAAGTGCGCTTCGGGGCTCCTGAAATAAGGCATTGCACGGGATATCAGTATCACATACAGTGCAACAGTTACGCGTCAGCCTCCGAGTTGTAAAGTCGTTGCATTCAATTAACGACTCAACTTAATAGTAACAAAGTTTAATATAGATTGTCGTTTTGACAATCACGTCCATAAAATCAGCCAGCGCATTGCGTGTCACGTTACTGAGCAAAATTTTAACAATTGCGTCACATCCACGACTGCTCTGAAATTTTGATAGTTCCAATTTCAATTATTTTATTAATCGTTCTACAGTTAAATACTTGCGTAATAACTTACTTGAAATAAATTAATGTATTTTTCACTTTGCCTGATCGTGATCATAGCAAGTTTGCTTCGTATACATGTAAGTAATAATTTAAGTAATCCTTTTCTATGAATCTATATTTAGATTTGTGTTTTTTTTTAATCTTTTATACGATGGTACGTTTGTGTTTTATCAAGTCATCATCATCAACCCATTTACTGTCCCACTGCTGGGCACGGGTCTCTTCCCACAGAATGAGAGGGATTAGGCTAATAGTCCACCACGCTGGCCTAGTGCGGGTTGGCAGACTTCACACGTCAAGTATCAAGTCATATATTATTTTATTTACATCGTCTCCAGCGTGACACATTATTGTTTTGAATTTTATAGACACTTACAGTAACCCTTTGACTTTTAAAAATCCTAGATACAGCTATAAGTCGGACGTCAACTCTATGCAGGTTTCCGCGCCTGCGCGGTGTCCATAAGCCTCTAACACGAATATGAGCAATACGGAGCTCTACACCACAGTAATAAAGCTCAACATAGATTGCGATCGATGGATGTGTTTCTGCGCTCTTGAAATAAGCCTTGCACTGAGGGCGCGTTCGGGCGTGCAGCATTCCCGGTCCTGCGGCTGCCTTAGTAAGTCGCAACAAAGGCCCTTATGTTTCAGTAATAAAGTCTACAAAGCTCTTTTATAATAGTTAGAGCTTTCGTCAGCGTGAAATAGCACCGTATATGGCAGCGTGCCAAGGTCAGTTAGTTACAAGCGTGAAGGAACAGTTTTTAAAAGTGTTGTGTTAAATTCCTTGTTAAATGTACATGTACCTTGCGTCTTTAATCAAAACTGTGTAAGATACCCAAGATTTTTATAATTCAAATTTTATTTATATTAAATATCATTTACAATATTGTAAGTAGTTATATATGTTAGATCACTACAAAAATAATAGCCTGTACTTTCGTGTATCACGTGGAAACGAACGCCTTCTGGAATCGTCTCGAAATATCACGCGCTTGCGCGTTTCCCACTGGCTTCTAACACGGAGGCGAACAAGACAGGACTCTACGCAGTACTAATAAAGCTCAATATAGAAGTAGTAGTCGGGAAAGCATCGGCTCTTGTGAAAGAATCTAACAAAAGCAACAAGTTCTTCGCGAAAATCTTTGATAAAAAAATATTATTAATAGTGCCAGTGTCTTACAAAACAATGTCTTTATAAAAAAAATGCAGTTTAAACCACAAATAATTGCGAAAGGTACGTTAATTCACTTTAACTATTCAGCTCCTTGAACCGTTATCAATTCAATATTTGATTTAGATTTAGCTGTCGCATCAACGGTCCCATGTTTTATTGATTGAAATAAAATTTTAATGTGTATTGTCATATCAATTTAAAGTGAGTGTCGTTATAAACAGACAACATTTTTGTATTAACAAGGTGGTCTTTATAATCCTGTACCACAATCTGGTACTTACTAAAATTTGACTTTGCCATTTTCATTCTGGTCTGCGCGTCTATAGGCCTATTTTCACGCTCCTTCCCTTTCTTTGTTTTCTAATGCCTAATACTCTTTACTCTACTGCTGTATGACCTAAAATTCTAAGACATTTTCACGCTTATTTCATGAGCCTATTGCGTTGACCCGCAGTAAAAAATTAGCGCAAAGAAGACGTAGCGCGTGGGTACCAAGATGTAATTGTAAAAAACGAGTTGTAAAATAATCTTACCCAAAAATATGTATTTTTTTTGTAAATTTTAGAGTGATAGAACGATTTAAGGTAAGTGTAAGTAATATCTAAACTTCATAGTTTCTTTTCACTAACTAATAAATTTTATCGTGGGGCAATTTTAAAGAAGGCCTAAACTCAAACATTAGTCGTTTCTCAAGACATCTGATGATTTGGTAGTAACGCTGAAAGGCTGAATTATGTTTCAATACCTAGTTATTCCACCTCGTGATTCCAATTCAACATCAATCAATATTTTCCTGTACCTCCCTGGATGCTATATATAAGCCATCAATCGAATGCAGCGTCCCGCGACTGCGCGTTGCACACAAGCCTCTAACAAAACATCATCCAACACTGTGCTCTACGCAACAGTATTAAAGTTGAATATAGCATGGGATCAGTAGGTGCGCTTTAAGGCTCCTGAAATAAGGCATTGCACGGGGTTTCACAGACAGTGCAACAGTTCCGCGTCAACCTCCGAGTTGCATAGTCGCGGCATTCGATTAAAGACTCAACTCAACAGTAACAAAGTTTAATATAGACCGTCGTTTTGAGACTCACGTTCATAAAATCAGCCGGTGCACTGCGTGTCACGTCACTGAACAAAATTTTAACAATTACGTGACATCCACGACTGCTCTGAAATTTTGATAGTTATCGACTTTGTTCCTATTTCAATTTTATTAATCGTGCTACAGTTAAATACTTGCGCAATAACTTACTTGAAATAAATTAATGTATTTTGCACTTTGCCTTATCGTGATCATAGCAAGTTTGCTTCGTATACATGTAAGTAATAATTTCAGTAATTTCAAACCTAAGATTTCTTTTTTAAATTTAAATATAGATTCTTACCTATCTATATTTAAATTTGTGATATTTGAGGTTTTATACGATGGTATGTCTATGTTTTTTATCAAGTCATGTATTATTTTATTTATATCATCTCCAGCATGACACATTATTTATATTTGCTTTTTATTGGTATTTACTTACATAGGTATATTAACCTTATGACCTTTAAAAGTCCTAGACGCAGCTATAAATTTCATGCAGGTTTCCGCGCCTGCGCGGTGCCCACAAGCCTCTAACACGAATATAAGCAATACGGAGCTCTATACAACAGTAATAAAGCTCAACATTGCGATCGATAGATGCGCTTCTGCGTTCTTGAAATAAGCCTTGCACTGAGCGCGACGTTCGGGCGTGCAGCAGTCCCGGTCCTGCCGCCGCCCTTGTAAGTCATTCGCAACAAAGGACCTTATCTTTAAGTAATAAAGTCTAAATTATCTACAAAGCTCATTATTTTTAATGGTTAGAGCTACCGTGAGCGTGAAATAGCACCGTATACGGCAGTGTGCCATGATCTGTTACAAGCGTTAAAGAACGGTTTTAAAAAGTGTTGTGTTAAATTCCTTTCAGTTTTCGTGTACCTTGCGACTTTAATCAAAACCGTGTAAGTTACCCATATTTTGAATTCAAATTTTAATTATCATAAAATTAATTACGTTATTATATTTTTTAGTATGTTATTTTTTTATTATTGATATCTAAAATAATAATAGCCTGTACTTTCGTGTATCACATGGTAGGAAACGCTTTCTGGAATTGTCTCGAAATGTCACGCGCCTGCGCGTTGCCCACTGGCTTCTAACACGGCAGCGCGCAAAACAGGCCTCTACTTAGTACTAATAAAGCTCAATATAGAAGCAGTAGTCGGAAAGCTTTGGCTCTTATGAAAGAAGCCTTTAATATAAACGCCAAGTCTGACGTCTCAAAAGCAACAAGTCCTCTTGCGAAAATATTTGTTATAAAAATATGATTAATAGTGCCAGTGTCTCGGAAAATAATAATATCTTAATAACAGAAAAGTGCTACAGTTTAAATCACAAATAATTACCTAAGGTATGTTAATTCACCTTAACTATTCACCTAATTGAGCCATTATGAATTCAATATTTGATTTATATTAGCCGTCACTCAAAAACAACATAAAATAGACATTATTCTTGAATAATAAATAATCTGGGTGGTTAACAATGTTTATAAAGTGCTTTTTATCAAGAATTAATCAAACAGAATTGCTTAATTGTAGTCATTCCGTAATTTCAACAAAGTATGTTGGGAAAATGCTAGGCTTAATTGCTTTATCTTCAACGGAGCAATGTCAATTTATGTGCCAATTACGTATTAACAACATATAATTTTCTTTGTATACCTTGTTATATTAAAGTATCTATCTGTTAGGTATTGGATCGATACATGTTAGGTGCCTAGATTTTATTGATTGAGTCTAGACCTGCGCAGTTCCGTTTCGGTGTCAATGTGCGCCGATCAAAGTAGAGCTTCCACAAAGTTCCTAGAATCTGCCTACGTGGACTAACCCCCACCTCACCGCCCACTCCCCGCCCCCTACTCCTCGCTACCCGCTGCTCTGTCCCCGCTCTCCGCTACCCTCTGCCCGCTACCTGATCTCCGCCACCCACTCTCCGCTACCCTCTACCCCTCGCATCATTCCCCGGCTACCCTTTCAACTACGCCCACTGAACAGCCATCATGAAAGTCGATAAATGTTCAATTATACTACCAACTTATACATTTTTAATTGTTTGTTTCCACGCTTACTCTCTCTACTCTAATGGAATATTATAAGGATATTTAAGGAGCTCATCGCGTTGAGATTAGAACGTTTGCGAATTTAAAAACATGCCACTGCAATACAAAGAAAAATAAAAATTGCTACTCTACTTTTGGGATAAAATATTTTAACGTGTTAACAGAACATACCATCACGCTTGTATACCTAAAGAGTTAGGCAGAGGTGTTTATACCGATGTACAGTCAGGCGCATGAATATGTCCTATACACTTAGCGAAATTCTAAAGCGATTTCTCTTATGCTATTGACTGAAATGTTATGGCGTTACGAACATAGTATTTTCAAAACTATACTTACTTTAATGATATTAATATAAGTTTTATCTCAGTTGCAATCGTCATTTCACGAAAAAATCGCCTTTGACTTTTAGTAAGTGTATACATATACAATAAGCTCGGGGCTGTACACGTAACGTGTATGATTACCATACCATCACACGTGTATTCCCGGAAGGGTTAGGAGAATTGTACCAATTATTGCAATTAACCGGGCACAAATCTGTACTCCAAGTTTCCACTGAGAATTTCATTTGCTCGACCTGGCACTCCAACCCAAAACCTCAGCTATCACTTAAATTATTAAATAGAATCTGGTTTTATAGATAATATTTTATTTAGCTTCAGTTAGTAGCTATTATTGTTTGTCGTTTTCATCTAAAAAGTTAATTATTCAAGATTCTTAACACTTTTCCATATTTCAAAACGTAATATTGTTAGCTGTGACAAAAATAAGAACAACGACTTAGCTTTTTGGAGTCCACTTCTGGACATAGGCTTGTCCTAATTCGGGCCACAACTCTCCGTCCTCTGCCTTACGTATCCAGTCCACCTCAGCCGCCTTCTTTAAAACATTGACATCTATTAAAACAAAGTTATTTAAATATTACTTTCTAGCAATAGAAGGGACATCACAAAATTGCAATCTATTTATTTACAATCGAGAAACTTGGCTGTTGACCAGTTTTCACCCTTATTACTTAGCAAATAGAGTCGAAACATGGACAATCAAACAGTTATCTTCACCGTACATATTTCCGATAGGAAACAAATCGCTTCGCCTTAAACGATCTGTTATGATTGTAGCCATAGTCAGCCAAAAAATCAATCGAATGGTACCAAAATGTTTGTATGAATATGCTCTGTCAGTCTTTTTGATTAAAAACAATTTAATAACACATATACTATACAGAATTTAATTCAACTATAATATACCGACTAATATACAAAGTTTATATGCAAGCATCAATAATGCGAGTTGAGTATTGGCTGAATAAACCACACTTTAATAATGGAAATAAAACTACTTTTACGGATTTTATCGCGTTAAATTTATATTATTAATCCCGACGTTTCGGACCCTTTAGATACCGTATCCATGGTCACACGGGTAGACTCAATATAACGCGATAAATTCCATAAAAAGTAGTTTTATTTCAATGTATAATATTCGTGTAAATGTCAGAAATCAATACACTCTAATAATTTTTAATTAGTATAAATCTGCCACTGATTTCTTCTGTAGTAGTATTAGTAGTATTTATTCTACTAAAGTGGCAAACAAGCATATAACTGCTTACCACCTGATGGTAAGTGGTTACCGTAGTCTATAGACGCTTGCTGACAGTGCTGAGATAGGGACCTATTCTGACATCGCACAGGATAACGTACTTCCTTATTTCTAAGACATAAAATTGTTTTGTTAAATTGTATTTTGTGCTGTTTTGTGGCTGTCAGAACAAATTTTCTTTCTTCTTTCTTGTAACACCAGGAGTATCACTTGCGCGTTGCCGACCCTGTATTGTTTTAGGAATAGTTGGGTTGGCAGTATAAGGGTCAAAGTCCACTGCCAACACAACGTTTCCTCGTGGAGCACTGGCAACCTCCCTCACCGTAAGAAACACAACACAGCTCAAAGCACTGTTATTTTACCTCGATTTTCTGCAAGGCGGAGGTTCTTCCCCAGTCGGGCAGCTCCAATTTGAGTGAAATTACTACCCACTATGCCCTACCTCTCTTATACCACGTAATCTTGTTTGTTTAAGTATAATATAAAATATAGGTATAGGTACATACGTCAATCAGAGTTATATTCTAGTTCACATTCTTTGTCTGTGATCTGACTTTGATGACACTAATTAATGGCGCGTAGAAATAGTACAATAGACTGTAAAGTGTTTATAAATCTTAATTAACTGGCTCGAGATTGTCCCTCCCTTTAATTTTCATGCAACCGTTACAAAACCATTTATGTCACAACTAATTAACGTTTACAGGACATAACGGTTAGAAATATTGTTGCAATTGTGTTAATCATCAATAAAAATAAATCGTAAAATTATGTGATACAAATGAAAATAATATAAAAATAAAAACGATGTTTTCGATTACATTTTTGTTTCTGAAAGAAGTATTATATATGGTATAGAGGTACTTACCAACTTCATTGTTCACTGTACGTTAAAAAAATATTGCTACACATAACGATTAACTTTGTAAAAGAAATAAAATTAAAGTAAAACAAAATATAATAAAATTAATTAATTTACATTACATACATACCTATTTGCTTTTAATTTCAATTAGTTACGCAGCCAGCCAGTTTTTCATTATAATATTAATTTTAAAAAGACCTAATAAAAATAACAAACATTAATACAATTAGGTCTTGCATAATACTTCATATAAAATCTTTATAATGGTTGACTTTTTAACATTTATTCAAAATTAGAATGATATTCTCGTACGTAAGATCATTATTCATCTTTTTTATTCTAATAGGATATTCATTTCATTAGTCCGTTCGTGTAGTTTTGCGGATATAACGTTTCGTTACGTGATAAAGTCAACGCAAGCATTGTTTATAATCGATGTCTATCAGTGGACGGATCTCATCATAATTCAGACCTCGTAGGCTACGTTTAGGCATGTTCAGCTCCGGGATCCGCGATCAATTGCCTAGCGTAATTTGTCATTTCTATTTTTACTTGAATGTTGTATGGGATAACTGTCTATTCTATGCTTAAAACCGCATTACGACATTTATTTTAGAGATGGAGATTCTAAATTTAAATTATCTTTGGTCTGCCTTACTGTTTTGTGAATTGAAAAAAGTATTTCATTACGTATATAAATACTTCATAGCTATATTGCTAGCATCGCACTATCTAAATCGGCCATGAAATGGAAGCTTTAATCGATTAATCGATATGTCATTGTTTATCGACCTGATTACAATATCCCACTGCTCAAGTGAAATCGATACGATTTTTATGAAGCCTACCCTAGAACCAACAACTGAAAAATAAATAAACAATAATAATTAAAATTAACATAATATGAACAAAGTTAAAAAAAAAATTAGCTTATTTTCATTGGGTTTTGCAATTATTGAAAAAACATAAAACCTATGACACCCACGTGAATAGTTCAGGAACTTATTTTGCAAAAGCACCTGCGATGGTGCTTATCTCTAAACGGAATCGATAGTTTTGTATATTAATCACTTATAAGCGATTTTTATGGATACCTACGAGATTGCTCATTGATTTTGATATTATCTGCATTTTCAAGGGAATTCGATGTTGCTTTTTATTTTTGGTACTGTTTTAAAAGTCTCAACATTGAACTGGCCGGTAATTTAAAAATAAAGTACTATGCGTTTCAAATAGGAATGACCTCGAATGACCCCAATCTGTCAAAAAAGTACAGCTTGCAAAGAAAAGTAATTTTATTTTATATTTATAAGCAGTAATATTAAATCCGGAACACTCCGAGTTAATAAAAAGGCACAATCTGCCAAAAACTATATTATAGACAATATTTTAAACTCTAAGGCTTTTAAGTTTTGAAGCTGCCAACCTATAATTGTCATTTAAATCCAATTGAATATACCTGGCACTTGAGAAGCGTAGGGTAGCTGACAATAATGTTCAACAATTAGAAAGCCAAATTGAGAATCTAACACTGGAAACTATTGATTCAATTACCAGTGACGATTGGAAAAAGAAATTAACTACGTCAAATGAATCGAAAATAAAAACCAAAAGAAGGAAAATATTTCAAGACAACGATAACTTTAGTTTTTATTATAAACACGGGTAATAAAACATCTAATTTTCTTCTAAATAACAATTGGTGGAATATTTTAAATACATAAAAAATATTATTTCATAAATATCTGTTTTGCTCACCCTACCTAGCTGGCTTGAATTGACAGCTATGACGTCACAAGATGGCTGGAGGTCAGTCATAATCTTATTTGAAACGCATAGTAGTTAAAAAATTTGAAATTCGAAAGTAGAAAGAAGGAAGGGCTGTCTATATCGTTGCTCATTTGTTTAGAACCAAGGAAGATATCAAGACTCAGTTGTTCTTAATAATTGCCGTACATGCCATGTACATTATTCAACGAACTAACACCATACCTACCTATACACTTTAATTTTTTATTGTAATTTATCGAGCACAAATCATCAGCTTACATCATCATCATCAACCCATATATACTGTCGCACTGCTGGGCATGGAACTCCTCTCAAAATGAGATGAATTAGGCTATAGTCCACCACGCTGGCCTAAGTATTATAGGTTTGCAGACTACAAACACGCCGATATTTTCCGTCACCATTTTAGCGAGTCATAATTAATTATAATAAACACGCACATAAATTCGAAAAGTCAGTGGTCCTTCGATTCGAGCTCAAGACATGGTCATATCACTAGGCTGTCACTGCTTTTTACACTACAAACACTCCTAATTACATTATCCAACGCAGGAATCGATTAAAGGACTTCATGCATTGCTGCGGCAGATGTAGCTGATATCAACCACCAAGCTAAAAGAGACAACTCTAAACTCATAGCTCTAGCAATCTCTACATTTCACAATATTATACTCCTAAAGAACTATTGAATTTGACCATCGCGGGAGTATCGTTCGACCATTTCTTGTTAGTTAATGTAAAACAAAATGCAAGTTGTTGACAATGACAGAGGTGTAAGTACGATATAGGTTCATACAGAAGGTCCATTTCAAGTAGGGCTCGAAAAGTAGGTTTATTATAAATTACCGCTGAATTGCCTCCCGTCTTACTCGTAACTGTACACGTCACGAGTTCGAACTTCAAATTTTCATCACCTCTTATTCTAAAGCTTATAAGATATCTGGTTCCTCATATAGGTGACTCGTCAATTTATCACAACAAAATAACATAGATGGCTCGTCAATTTATCACAACAAAATAACATACCATCACGCTAGTATTCCCCGAAGGGTTAGGCAGAGGTGTACTGTTGACTGGGTGGCACCCACGGTTCGCTATGTAGGTCCCATAAAATAGCTGTTGGCAAGCTTATTGCCGTGAGCTGTAATTAGTTGATAGAGGTTAAATCTTTAGGTACATCGATCTTGCGTGCTTATGCCAATTAAACATTTTTGATTCAAATAGGAAATTGAAAAAGACTCATTTTCAGTACTAAAAACTGTATTTACAGGCTCCTCCATCGATGAACGAAGCCGGTTAGGACTTGAGAAAGCTAAATAATATCCCCAACTTTTCTGTAGGGTAATGAGCTATTTTATCGCGTTTTATTAGTTTTAAGCCTTCTGTACCTTGTTACTGTGTTGCGATCGTTGTCCGCGGGCGGGGGACGCGTGGACACGCCGACAGATCGTCCGCCCACGAGCGGCGCCCGCGCAGGTGCGCCCCGCCCCCCTACACCCGCCCGCACACAGATTAAACGATGGAGAGATTTATTAATTTCTGAGTTGATAATAATAATATTGAAATAGAATCTCAGCTATTTGGAAAAAATTACGACTGGAAATCTCTCAATCGAAAGACTGGTAGTCCAAGGTCAGGTAGCTCGAAAGAGAGGTAGAGGCAGATCTCCTACACGCTGGACAGATCTCATTAAGATGACAACTAAGGCGTCCATGACGGAGTATTCTCGTAATGCGACGAACTAGTCGGTTCGTCAATTCGTTCGTTCGTTCAATGGAGAAACATTGCGAGATCAGTAATCACTGCCGCTGAGAAGACTGACTACGTTGAAGACCCACCATGTACCACCATCATACCAACCACGACCACTCTGTGAAGAGTGCCCGATTAAGAGACGACTGGAAATATGGATCAATAAAATCTTGTTGATTATAAGATTAACTTTAACAGTGTTTTTAGATGATCAATCTTCAAAAGTGCGAAGTCTATAAACGATATATTTTTTTAACGAGTCAAGAGGTTTGCGAGTGCCTTTGAAGATATTTTATGTGAAACGGTTCTAACTTATAGGTACCCAAAACCTCGATATTCTATAGCACCCTGAGTCCCAGATGGGTAGAAGCTAGTGCCGAATTACATTGGACCAAATTCAAAACCTAAATTAAAAACGACGCAATTTGACGACGTCTGTGGTCTAGTGGATCGTGTGTCGGACGGCTGATCACGAAGTCGGGCTTCGATACCCACGGGACACAAATATTTATGTAATGAACATACGCGTTCGGGTATGTCTGCGTATTTCTTATTTATTATAAGTATGTATTTACAAAAAAAAGTATAAGTATCCATTGTCTAGTACCCATAGTACTAGCTCTGCCTAGTTTAGGGCTAGATCGTGCTGTGTAAAATTTTCCAAACATTTATTATAAATAACTTTTAGGAAAAGAAAACTGACTGCAAGCATTGTGTGTAAAAATAAGACTTATATGGTTTTCTCATGGATACCATTGTCAGAACTGGACTAAAATTGAAATGAGACCACACGGGAAGCACCAGCTTCCAAATAAAAAAAGAATCATCGAAATCGATTAACCCAGTCGAAAGTTCTGAGGTAACAAACATAAAAAAAAAACAGTTGAATTGAGAACCTCCTCCTTTTTCGAAGTCGGTTAAAAAGGTAGCGTAGTACACCCTTAGTAAACCATTAAAAATAAATAACGTCACATCTACTTCCATCCTCTTACATACTCTTTGTCAGTAGAAAGCTTGAATGAACGCTAGTGAATGGACAGCGAGTATAGCCCTGATTCGGACCTAGGCCATGTCTGTCTGGTCCGTGTTCGGCCGGCTTGAGTCAGACCGGTATTTTATCTACACCTAGGCCATATGCATTGAAATGATATTACCAGGCTTTCTTGCACTTTGACGCAATTCAACAAGCCATTTGTGTATTCATGGTTTGGTATCAATGTTGATTGCATTTCCGGCGTTTCGTTTAAATATAGCAAAAGAAAGTTGTTTCTTGAGAAATTGACGTATTTATGGAAAATGTAATAACTTACATGGCATTTGATTTTTTATTTAATTTGGCATTAAAACTTGTCTTGCTAAACATTTTCAAAGATATAAATTTTAGCGAAGGAAAAATTCGGCTGCGGGCAGGACGTGAACTTGCGTTCCTTTGGTTAAGTAGGTACACTATACTGTAGGTAGGTCAGAATCCCGCCTCCAGTAAAAATTTTTCTTCACTAACATTTACATCTTTGACAATGTAGCAAGTGTTAATGCCAAATTAAATAAAAAATGATAGGTTTAGGCGTGAAAGCGGAACATACAGAGTTACTTTTGCATTTACAATATTAAGTAGAGAAGTAGGGATTAGACATCTTTTGGCCTTAAGATATATGGGTATTAATATATGGTATTGATATATGATATCGGTATTACCTGATAGAAAGCACAGGCTTTCCAACAGCATCAAACGCATTCGAACAACATTAAACTATAATTGTAGTAGCAAGTAGATACACTGCACGTGTTGGATTCGATGTTTAGGTCAGGCAAAGTTTTTTCCGCTTTTATTTTATTAGGAACACCTTAGTTTCAATCGTAATAATTCGTTTCAATCAAATTTTGATTATATGTGTTTATTGTTCCAAATAAATTATTATTATTAGCTATAGCAACTTTTGAATTTCCGACAATATAACCAGTACTCTCATAAACCATAAACAAAAAGAACACATTAATAGTGGGTGTTACAAAACCTACACTGCCTAAACCCTTCGGGGAAATCCAAGCGTGACGTTTAATGTTAAATTTAATTAAAACATAATTAAATCGATTATGTACTTGACGCTAAGGCATCAAAGGACGCCGGCACAAATATTTTGATACCATCTTAATCTCTACACCCACGCTACCTAGCACAATGGAGTCGAGAGCGATTTTTTATTTACAAAAACATCAAACAATAATGTTATGTCATGTATCGTTTGATTGATATGAATTGTACAGATGAGGATTAATAAAAACCTTCCTAATTTACATTATTCGATGACTAATTGTTACATTGATCGATTTATGAATGACTTTGTAAGATTTTAAAGTCATCGCAAAATTTATATGCGGGGATAATTAATTGTTTCTCAGTTTTTGTTAGATATGTTTTCCTTCTTTTTCAGATCCGCAATGGGCCTTCAAGAAGTGTTTCTTATGGCGATAAGCATCGTCGGGGTCATGGCGTTTATCCCCCATGGTTCTATTGGGGAAAAGGTTTGTAATAGACTTACTAATCGAACTGAGATTATTTTCATTTCAACATTTGCTGTACAGCATATAAATTCTACGTGTTCAGTTTACTTCCTTCAAACTCTTTCGTATTAAACGGCACTTAAAAACATTGGATGCAAAAAAAAAATATAAAAATCTTCCCCACTCAATCTACATATTAGTAAAACGTATTCATAGCTGCTGCAATAGTTTCTGAGGTTAGCCTGTACAGAGAGACAGGATATACATTCTCGACTAAACGACCTATTTGTAACAGGATCATATGCTAACGGAGGCTTTGCTTCGTGAAGTCGTCGAGCGTATGGGCAAGGAGTTCAACGACGCTGCGTCCAGCTACCTCGAGTATCCGGCGAGCGAGCGCCACCTGGCGCTGATGGCGCGCGCCAACAAGGATCCGGAAATCGAGCAACTGGACTACGACTCTCTCATCGACGGCAACCCCAACCCCAGCCTTCGCGACCAGGAGTACCTGCAGCACAGGTGCGTATCTGTTTACGTCACACGATTTTTTTCTAGAGTACCTCCATTTTTTTTAGCATGTCATGTCTTTTTCGTCCTAACCTTTTTACCATACTAAGTTGGGTCGTCTTTCAGTCAAACCAGATGTAGCTGAATATCACTGTTTTATACAAAGTGATAGCCTAGTGGTATGACCATTGGACTGCCAAGTCGAAGGTCTCAAGTTCGAATCCAAGGCACGCACCTCTGACTTTTCGAATTCATGTGCGTATTAATAATTAATTATCACTCACTTAAACGGTGAAGGAAAACATCGTGAGGAAACCTGCATACCTAGGAGATTATTCTCGACGGTTTGTGAAGTCTGTCAACCCGCACTAGGCCAGCGTGGTGGACTATAGCCTAATCCCTCTCAATATGAGAGGAGACCCGTGCCCAGCAGTGGGACAGTATATGGGTCGATGATGATACGAAGTGACTGCCAACAAATCTCTACAGTTATTGGGCAATTCCGATATCCTAAGGATGTCAGGTTTTTTGGGCTACCACTAACAGTTGTCACTGATGTGTGACAACTGAGATCGTCAGCTTTACGTGGTCTATAACTCTGAGGGGTCTCGATGTCTTAATGATTGTCAAAATCCATAATAAAAAAGTACATTTAAAAATAAAGAAACAAGATTAAAAAAAAACAGCGTAAAAAAATAACTTGAAATAAAACCTAAAAAAAAAAAAAACAAACCGTCAGGAATATACCTAGCGACTTTAACGGTCGGGAACCATTTTTGAGAAAATTTTATACGGTCTAGAATTTTTAATGGGTCCCGACTGTTGAAGTCGTTATGTTCCTAACGGATTGTTTTTTCTTTTCGGATTGATTTATCAGCGTAGACTTTATTAAAAAAAAGTCTTCTGGTTTACTTCTCTGTGACAAGAAGTCAATAGTTTTATGGTTCCTTAAATGAGGCCCTACGAACCTCGTATGCAGTCAGCGTCGCTATGGATGTGCTAACTAGTTATTCTTACCACGTCATGAATTTTTCGTACTTAGTGTTTAAAAATAATGAACGGTATCTATAATTTACTAAGTTTATCTTGTATATGGTAATACGTGATAATGGCCTTTTTAATACCTGACGAAAGCTTAGTGGTCTAAGCACCACTGCTACGCTGGTAGTCCTGGGTTTCGGGTTTACGGGTTAGTTAGATTACGGGTTCAATAAATTAAATTATTATATTGAAATTCTCAGTAGAAATTCGGCGTTTGGACCTGTTTTAAGCGACCTAAATATCTTAACTGTGAACTTAACTGTGGGCGTTCAATTAGTACACCCTTGCCTAGCCCTACGAGCAATACAGGCGTGATAGCATGTTATGGTATATTAACCTAAACAAAATTGACCCAAACGTCTCACTTGGAGATAAGTCGAACTTTTAACGCTTAAATAATACATGCAACTGGGCCATTCTGAATTACTTTGAAGACAGTTTTCCGGTACAATAATTTTGAATTTGGAACCGTCTTCGAGAACAATTGAAAAATAAAACAATTAGTGTGCAAACATTCAATAACAATAGAAGTGGTCCATTGTCTACAGTTGATCTAAATTCAAAAAGACAAATCAAGTCTAGACGAGAAATTAGAACGAATTAACAACATTAAGATTGACGGATTAGACAATACGATTTAGGTGCGGCTCTGGCACAAGCTAAGCTATTTATATCTTACAAGTATCTCCATTTATTTCTCCACATTGGCAGCAGGTTCACTATACTCATTCGACTTTATCGCGTTTATAGCAAAGCGAGATTAACTGCTGCGAAAGAACTTGAAGTAAAGTAATCAATATTTGTTTGCTTTGTAATAGTAACATATTCCGTCGGCACAGCCTTAAAATTAATATATTATTATAACGTACGTCAAACGGGGTGAATAGGGATGCAGGGGTGAATTGAGACAAAACTTTGAAAGGGATTTTCAGCTTTAATTATTATAGTTTGTTGGAAAAAGTGGCTCTAATATTGTTCCTAAATTAAAATAAATAATTAGAAGATCTTATTAGCATCAAACTATAATAATTAAACCTGAAAATTCTTTTCAAAGTTCGTCTTGATTCACCCCTGCATCTCTATTCACCCCGTTTGGCCGTTCCATCACGCCAGTATTTCTTGAAGGGTTAGACAAAGATGTACTGATGTACACAAAGTTCGCCGGTATGTTTTAGGTTCAATGTAATGGGGGCACCCTATGGCCAGCTGCTATTGAGAACTCCCTGATGGAAAATCTTATTATAACTTAGTTCGATCTGCCAGACCAATGAGGCTTTCTCAAAATAATAATATTTTTAATCGCTCCATATTGAACCCTTTTGCTGGAATGGTACCTTTAGGTTCTCGTTCGATCTAATCTTGCCAACATCCTATTATGTAAACTTGATTCTTTATTTGCTTCGTACAATTGATGATCATTTTATTTGGGAAAAATTCATCTCAATACGGATTTTAAATACCTACTGTATACTTAAATTACTATTATACCTATATTTATTTATAAATACTGATATTTATTAAAAAAATATAGGTAGGTGCAATATATAATGTATTACTGACAAGATGTATGAATAGTGATGAAGCGAAAGAAGTATGCAAGGATCGTAGCGAGTGGCGTTCTTTAGTTTCTGCCTACCCAATGGGAAAAAGTCGTGAGTGTATGTATGTATGTATGTATGTAAGTATACTGTTTTTTTATTGAAAATGACTGCATGATTGATAATATACGAATAAAATAGAATGATCGTCATCATCAACCCCTAAACAGTCCCACTGTTGGGCACGGGTCTCCTCTCACAGAATCAGAGGGATTAGGCTATAGTCCACCACGCTGGCCTAGTGCGGGTTGGCAGACTTCACACACCGTCAAGAAAATCTATAAGGCATGCAGGTTTCCTCACGATGTTTTCCTTTACCGTTCAAGGGAGTGATAATTAATTATTAATACGCACATTTGACAACCTCTGTGATCTAGCGGTTCGAGTTGTTGCTGCTGATCATGGGGTCGTGGGTTCGATTCCCACAGGATACAAATATTATATTGTGTGGATAAAACATGAGTATTTGTGTTTGTCTGGGTGTTTCTTATGTATTATAAGTATGTATTTACAAAAAAAAAGTATATAAGTATTATATCCATTGTCTAGTACCCATAGTACAAGCTCTGCTTAGTTAGGGACTAGATGGTGTTGTGTAAAAAACGTCCAAAAAAAAAAAAATGAAAAGTCAGACGTGCCTTGGGTTCGAACTCGAATAGAATGATACCGTAATACAATAATACCCAAAATTCATCAAATCTGTTTATACATATATTTATATTAACGAACACTCATAAATTTAAGCATCCAACACAATCATCATCATAATATGTAAGACACAGGAGGTTCACTGATAAACATAGGCTCCCCCAATAGACTTCCACAAGGACCGGGCAAAACCACCTGCATCCAACGACCCCCAACGACCTTTACTAGGTCGTCTGACCATTTCGTTGGAGGCCGTCCTACGCTATGCTTTCCGGTGCTTTGTCTCCACTGGAGTACCTTTTTCAGTTCTACAAGCTATGTGCCCCGCCCACTGCCACTTCAGCTTAATAATCCAATACAATACTAGGAAGATATTCGATATAAAATTTATTCGAATTGAGAACCTCAACTTCATGATAAGATGGATGGATGGATTTAAGTATATTGTATATTTAGAGCTATTTGGGCAATCAGTCATTGCCTCTTACCTCTCGCTCATATTTTATTAGTGCATCTACCTTTTTCGTCTCTGCATTACCCAAAGATTGTCTGTTAGAAAACGCCTAATGGCATTAAGACCGCCTTTTACGTTTTTTTTGTACAGACGCCAGCAGGTCAAGCTATCCAAAACTGACAAAATTTCCCAATTGAATATGAACCTTACGGTATTGTATTAAAGTTGAAAAGCAATCAAAGAAATTTGACAGATTGTGGTAGCTTGATGTGCACAGAAAGTATACATAAATAAATTAATTAATTAATGTCTTGATACCTCCATTAGCTCGCTGTGGGGTCATCAGTACGTAACCGGTGGTGCTGGCGAGGGTGAGCAGCGGTTGCAGCCCTCCGGCATGGTGCCCAACCGGCAGATGGTGAAGACTGATGCCGTGCTGCCGGCCTACTGCAACCCACCAAACCCTTGCCCTGTCGGATATACAGGTACTGTACCACTGTACCTACATCGTTAATTATGTAAAACTCTGCAGCCAGATTCACGTAATTAAAACCGTAGCGATGTCGCAGCGACTTAATCGTTGAAACAGTTTTCCTATTCACATCCGTCAATCGGAGCGATTTAGAAGTCGTCCTATTGAAAAATAACTATACTAATACTAATACTGAACTATATCACACAGTTCAACGATTTGAAAACGATTCGATTACGGATGTGAATAGAAAAACTGTTTCAACGATTAAGTCGCTGCGACATCGCTACGGTTTTAATTACGTGAATCGGGCTACTGGTCTTCTGGAGAAGGATTATTTAGGACTTATTATTTAAGACTTCAATCAGCAAAAAAAAAAACTATTTGTACATTCCAAGTTCAAAATTTCTGAAATTTACGATCGTTAATTTAAATTAAGAGAATTAAAAACGTTCAATGACAAAAAAGTATGTAGGTAATAATTTTAGATCTAAAATTAGTACCTACATACTTTTTTGTCATTAAACGTTTTTAATTCTCTCGACAAGAGTACCTTTGCTTTCATAATATTATATGAAACGAAAGTCCTAAGTAGTATGAAAGATGAGAAACCTTCAACAGAGGACCAAGGCTGCATCAGCGAGTTCGAGAACACGGCAGCCTTCAGTCGAGAGTACCAGCTGGCCCAGCGGTGCATGTGCGACGGAGAGCACATGTTCAGCTGCCCTCCCGACTCCTCCTCTGACCTTGACCTCCGCTTCCCCGAGCACCACAAGAACCTCGTCGCGAAGAAGTATAAATCAGCTGTTAGTATGCATGGTTTTATTCTGTAATTTGTGTCCTTTTTCTACAGCTCACATCTAGTCCTGTTGTTATACAAAATATTTTTAGAAATTTTATAGGTTTATTACAAAAGTTTAAAAAAACATCCGTTAAAAAAAAGTCTAACGTGCAAACAAAAAACTTTCGAAAAAAAACCCTTTCAAACTAAACTGTTAATACGATTTTGTGCTAGAACTGAGAAACTTTTCCGCCTTCTATCCTTAGGAAACATATTTT
The DNA here is from genome assembly GCA_964056405.1 of Acronicta alni. Classification (NCBI taxonomy): domain Eukaryota; kingdom Metazoa; phylum Arthropoda; class Insecta; order Lepidoptera; family Noctuidae; genus Acronicta; species Acronicta alni. The sequence continues at coordinate 13,683,079 of OZ043919.1, forward strand.
AAGGCTTAGGTGCTTGTTTAATCCGTTGATATCAAATTTTATTTGGATTTTCGCAAAAGATCTATAACTCGATGCAGATTCACGGCACTACGAGTAGTACAGACGCCACCAAGTTAAGCTATTCAAAACTGTCAAACTTTCCCAATTGAATAGGAACCTTATTATAATGTATTAAAGTTGAAAATCTACCAAAGAAATTTTTTGACAGATTAGGGTAGGTTGCTGGCTTCTGTACAATTATTGCACTGATAATTGCGACAATAACTGAAACAAAAAAACCATGAACAAAAACTAATGCCTGATTTTTTCATTATAGCTTACTAGCTTAGGAGGCGTATAAGCACAATTTCTGTGTAACGGTCAAATTAGTGCATTTTTTACGTATATTAACCATCATAAAGATTAATCTATGTTTAATTTTTCGAAAAACCATTTATAATTAATACACGGCGACTTGTCCATATAGACCGTGAGCTTTGTCTTATTTTGGTGATACTATAACAAAATTTCCGTTTGCAGGTAGAAAATCCTTATTTGACGGGCGAACGCTTACCGATCGCAGCTAAAAAAGGTTTTGATGTTAATATGTACTAAGTCACTAGTATTAAATAGATGTATACTATATTAGTTAGTGTCTATCTTATGTCGTATGTGGGTATAATAATATCAACTTTTCGCCCACTCTTATGCGGCGTAATTATTCTCTTTGTATAATTCTGTTACAACCTCATTAGGAAAGAACTGTGTCACGCTCACAACCACCTGAATGAAATTCTGATGCAAGCAAAATAAAATCTTTGCTTAATTGAAGCTGACGTTAATGTGATACAATTTTAGATATGAAATTAGAAAGGTCAAGGTAAGGTCAAGGTCAAGGTCAGGTCAAGGTAGGAAAAACTATCGGGGTAATTAAAAATAGAGGAAAAGTAATATATTTTTGTAATCCCAGTAAAATACTATCGCCCAGATTTTCTATTTTCCATCTTTTACTTTATAATTTCAAAGTTAGCAAAGGGATCATTATTTTATTTTCGTGCAATACTAGGTATAAAGCAAAAAATAATTACAAGTAGTTTTATGGAAGCGATACTACTGATGTAAAAAAAACTGAGGTCAGTGAATTTCTTTAGGTGTAGGTACATAATAATATAGGGAATCATACCAGTAAATCGTACCGATATGATTCATACACGGACACAAAAGGACCTATATACTAGTTGTAGGTTATGATTCAAACATGAGTGTGCAGAGGGCCTAAAGTTATAGGTTAATTGTAAATAGTATTTTAAACTAAAATAAGGAAATAGTTAATGCGTAGACATAGGCAGCTTGGTGATAAGGTAAACGTGTACATTGCAACAGAAAAAGTTGAAGATACAGTTATTTAGATAAGTAAATAGCAATTTGATTGCAGTATATAATAAAATAAGTATATAGAATAAAATAAGCATTAGATATAAATCTGTCATTCATACAAAAAAAACAGTCTCATTTACCTACTTCATTGCGGAATATATTTTGGTTTTGTCATTATCAACCTGTATTAAAATAATATACACTTTCTCCAAAACAAATAACAAACAAAAACATCTACTGGAAATTTATGGAACTTTTTTTATGAAAATAATAAAATGAAGAACAATAATCATTTTTAGCATAAGCAATTGCTTTTTAGGAGCCGTGATAAACAGATTAATTTAAAGTTAAGTTTAGGTTAAGGTAACTTACACGAGTCATATGAGTTTCATTTTGGTTTTACCGACTATACTAACTTTATTATTATGAGTATAAAAATATATAAAATGGGTGGTATAAAGTGGGTTATTTTCGACATAACTGTAAAGAATATTAACAAATAACTGTAGGTATTATTCCAATAAATGTCTTCCTTAGTATTTACATTGTAAAAAATATTTGATTCAGAATAACAAATTAATTATTATTATCTTAGCTTACGTTTTGAAAATTATCTCAAAATTAAAAAAAACTAACAACTGCTACATTTTTCAATATTAGTTATTCTTTTTTAAATACTTTTATGATAACTAGCACATGGACTCATTAAACTTACCGCTAAACATAATTAAAAGATCATTGTTAGTAATTTTTTACTTAATAATAAACTTGTAACTCGATTAGACTTGGTAACGCAATAATATTTGTTTATAATAACTTCTAACAACCACTTCGTCGGTCTAGTGATCGCATTAGCGGCTGCTGGGTTCGATAAGGTGCGCGGGCACATGACGTTCAACCAATCAGCGCTCGAGGTGCGTTTCCGTCGCATGCCATTTCACAATTTGACGGTTTCACTTCGATAGATTATAATCTACCGAAAAATAATGCGTTAAATTGTAAGCAGTATATTGCGGTTCACAATCTATCGGATCTATCTGACAGTTTACAATATCGTGAGATTATATTCTTACGATATTTTAAATTTTATCATTTTTCATAAAATTTAAAATATCGGTTAAGCCTGCGGTGACAACATTTATGATAAAACTTCAAACAAAATTGACGAAAACACAATGATTTTTTTATGATGTTTAACGATAATAATGGCATAATATAACGAGTCAGTGGTCCTAAATATTTTGCTCACAAACTAAACTAAATTAATCTCAATTTGTATATTTCCTACAATAATCATAAGACAAGGATAGAAGACATTTAATCCTATCACATTTTTGTCTCCTTGCTTGCTTTTAACGTGATTCTATTTGACATCAGCCACAATCGACAATATCGTCATGTAATTTAACAGTTCTGAATATTATTGTCCTTTTTCAGTTATGCTTGTAAGAAAGAGACAGTATAATAAAGAATAATTAAAATTAGGTAGATAAGTGTGACGTTCAAGAGCATTAATACCATAAATTGTATTTACATTATTATAATTCAGAACACATATTTAGAAAATGGATGGCTTTGATTCTGTTTCGAATGAATTGAATCAACGCAAAAAGAAGTACCTAGAACGTCAAAGTAACCATCATAAGTTTAATGAAGAGGATTAATCGATAGTGCACCAGCGCCTTTCGTATTACGTAATTATACTGTTTAAATCTATATATAAAAGTAAATATATCTCTCCCAGTAAAACATACAATAATTTATTGATAAACACATATATATATATATATATATATATATATATATTATACCAATACGTATTTTTCAAAGATTCTTAATACATTGATATCGAGTTAATTACTTTTACCCATAAATTTCATTCAAATAAATACGCAAAAAAAAACATTCAAATTGAATCAAAACCTAATAATTAAATTAAAGAAATGACTTAATATTTAAAATTATATATTTAATAACCTATATCAGATTGGTAAAAAGGCGCTGGGTGATTCAACACCCCTCTCGCGACGCACATAACAGTAGAATAGAATAATTTTATAAAGCCAGTGATTTAATAATAATGTATTTATATATTACGGAAGATACATACGTCATAAAAATTCGGTATAATTCTGTAATTTAATTAATATAATTCTAAAATTATAGTATAATTTTAAGAATGTAAATATATAAACGGCAGTAATGCCCAAAGGAGCTACTCTAGTCATTCCAGTAGTGTTAGTTGTATTTTATAATTTATTAAGACGAGAACTATAAGCTTAAATGATTATTTATTAGAATTTCAATGAGAATAATAGAGTGGTACAAATATTTTCTTGCGATAAAGTCAATTCTCAGATAGCAGAGCTCGATGAAGAGAATCTAAGATCAGGCTCTCCGTGGCTGAGTTGAAGAGACCTAGCAATATACAATTAATAATAAGCCAATGATAAAACCTGCTTGGCTTATCGTGCTAAATATTTGATTTGCTTTACATATTCTCAAAGAAACAATTGATATAAGTAAGTTAACAAAATATATTTTTGTATAAAATGCAGAAAAAAAAAAACAAAAAAAGTAATTTATAAACAGATATATTTTTTCATGTGGCTGTATTTAAATGTAGGTAGTTTATAATTGATAAAATCATGTAAATATAGAAAAAGAAGATTTTTGACATAACTCAGAGTCACCTAGTTCCTAGTTGTATCTCAACTGACTAAACGGCAAACTTAGCGCTAAAAATTAAAATTCTAAAATAATAATAATGTTGTCGACCTAATATTGATTACGTAAACTTAAATTCAACAAATTATAAAAACATATTTTGACTACTTTAAAAAATATCTTCTGACAAAAAGTTAGGGTAAATATGCCACTTACCAAATGTCTAATAATTATTGTTCAAGATTTCATCAAATTTCTTTGACAATTTCCTCAAAATCAGATTTTTTTTATGATATTTAAAATTTGTTAAACGAACCGCAGCTATCTACTACACATATACCTAACTGATATTTTTTATTTCTTGGATATAACCACCATTACAGGAAATCCCAATTCAATAGGCACAGCTCCATAACTTCTTAATATTGAATACAGTAGTATATAAACACAATAATATTAATATTATATATTATTATACTTCATTTAAAAATATTTAGAAAATTATTACAGGTAATGTTCAGCTGTCAATAAAGATATTTGACACCTGAATATATGATATTTAGCTGTCAGTATAATAAAGATAGTGTTGCTCGGATAATAAAATTGATGAAGTCATTAAATGGCAATGTGTGAAGTCTGCCACTCCGTATTAGGCTAGTTTGGCCTTATTTCTCTCCTTGAGGAGGAGACCCGTGCCCAATAGTGGGACTATATGGGTTGATGATAATGATGATTAAAATGACATCAAATTTATTTGATCAAAATGATATTGGACAAAGAAATCTGATGAGTGGCGTATCACCTTTAGAAATCAATAAGATACATTCCACGGTCGCTCAGAATTAATTACTTTTCGTGATTTTTGCAATAACTTATTTAATTTTTAATGTAGTCATATATATATATATATGTATATATATATACCTGCTGCGTTTTTACGAATTACTAAGTAAGAAGAGTTTAAAGACTCGATGCAGCCACTCGTAACAAAAAAACACTTCGGATTTTGGATTAAAAAACCTTCCAATAGACATGCTTGAATCCTGTAATTTTTATGGAGAACTGTCTCCCGGAAAATTCTAGCCACTTAAAGTAGAGGCAACGAGTATATGGCAATTATGAAACTTATATTAATGTATCGTTATTATTTAGAAATATACCACCAGCTGTGCTACGCGGTGCCACCCGCTCTGATCCCAATTTCTCAAGTCTGTGGGAGTTTCCCTAAATCCAGTCTAAGGGAATGTCTACACTTTATACCTAAGCAATCTACATGACAACTTTTAAGTTTATAATATTTATAATTTTTGAGATTTCGTGATGAAACAGTGAACCAGTGAGTCGCTTTTATGCATAAAGAATTATAACAACGCTGTGACATAAGAATCAATATCAAACCATAAACAGCTGTTTTGAAAAATAATCTATATATTGACTCCCTATTACATGGGACCTTAAACATAATATATTATGAACTGTACATTAACAAACAAACATACATAATATTCGTCAACTATAAATGTACTTCACCCACAACTCTGCTTAACCCTTCATGGAATACAGCCTATTTTGATATCTTAATATAAATAAACAATAGTTTTTCTCGTATGTATTTAAATCTTTAAAAATATATTTTCAAGTTGTCGTACTCGTTGCCGATACGGCATGATCTGTCGTGATCCATATAATTAAAAAGAAACCTCAAATACTACCTCAAAGTTCTATATTAAAACACGTGCATGACTTACGTAGTTAAGACATTTCCTGTGACTCGGGCCGACTTAATATACCGAGATCAATGCGTTATTGTGGCGTAAGGGGATAGAACCAATCTGGCATATCGACCTGCCACCATTTTGTTTTTTTTTTCGAAATCACGGCGCACGGTGACAGTGAACATACAATCTGTATTCATTTATGTCAATCTTTACCTCCAAATATCTCGGTAACGTGCAAGTTTGGGGTACCATGCTACTCAATATTTTTTGGTCGTCTATGTGTCCTGTACCTATACATACCAATCTCACCATGCGCCGCGATTAAAAAAAAAACTAAATACAAAAAGTTCGAACCCCTTCGCTATGACTAGTTATCAGGGAATACCTATAAGAGACAATAGTAAATTATCCAAACGGGTATGCTTAGCAGTATCATAACTATATAAATCACGTATAGAACCATGATACCTCTCAACCAGTATAGTAGGTAATAATAGGATTATAATCATTATAAAAATACTTAATTATTGCAGTATTTTTTTTTTCTCAATATTAGGTAAGTAGGTACTTCATTTTATTTGAACGAATGGTGTTTTTTATATTGATTTATATAATATTGCCCCCTTGCAATACGACTTATACCTACATAACAATATCTAATTAATAATAATTTATTAATTCATTATTACTAAAAAAGTACTCAATTTATTTATTTTTATTATTTATTTACAATAATTTCATTTAAATGACTAGTTTTTACTTAATAAAAAATACTAATTACTTATAAGAAAAACGTTCAGATCTGAACAAAAAGACCTATTGGTTTGCGTTTCATAATTCTGATAAACTGTGAATCAATAAGAGTATAACATTCTAATTATTGAATAAATTTGGATTAGTAAGTAATAAGTTCGTACTAACTATCGTAAATAAAATATAATTATACCTTAAACTAAAAAAATAAACAGAAAAATATACCAAAAAAAATAAAAAGTCGAAAAAAAATCGGAAAAAAATTGTAAGTTAGTTTTCTAGTCATTAGCCCTATAAATAAGGTAACAATATAATATTTATAAAATAAGTAGGTTTATAATTAAATAAGCATACAATTAGTTATTGATAATTAAAATAGTGAGTTCTAAGAACAAGTGTTGATAATATGATTTTATGCTGGAAGTAGATCTTACACTTAAAATTAGGCAAGTTTGCTAACTTCATTAAGAGAACAGGATGTTACATACAAGTCAAATAGGTTAATGTCGGTAGGTCTAGTCATTAAGAAAAAAAACATGTTACATTCGTGTAAATTGGTTATATTGTATTTATTTTCACACATTTAACGCCGGTCAAGTTTAGAACCTCTTTAGACAAAAGCAGAATGTTAGTTAGTACACAATAGGCCCGCTACCATCGACCACCCAGGTATATAATATAATAACAATCCAACAACACATAGGTAACTATCAGCTTGGATTGTCACAGAAAACCTCAATCTCATTTTATCTGAAAAGGATTGGTTACGGCCTCCTCAAATCATTAGTAGATTTACAATATATTAAATATGTATTATAATATATATATATATATATATCAACCACAGTCATTTCAGTCATTTCAGAAGCTCATATTCATTAAATCTACCTACTTCTTAATGATTTGGCTACTCTAACCAATACCTACTTATCTTTAATAAACTCTGGTTGGAAGAATAATACAAAATTTAGCTAAAATAATAGTTGTAGACTTGCAGTTCAAACAAAATTGAACACAGTTGTAGAACTATTCAGTGCATGTGCAAAAATTTGAATTGCGATAATCCAGTGCATTCAATCAATTTGCAATCGATCGAATCGACCCCAATTGTTTTATAAGATTTAAATAAGATTTGACAGATTCTGCCCACCCCATTGGAAACGCTGAAAGATGTGCCTGTTATAAAAGAAAAGAATAAGGAACATGGTTACATCGTTTAAATCATAATTAAAGATCATAGTTTGTACACCCAATGCCACCAAAATGACCTACAAACAACTTGCGCATGCGCGCTTTACCAAATATGAACCCCGATAATCAATGTATACTTACCATTTGTCTGCAGTCGATGCCAATATCATTTTAGACAAATCTTATCAATATTTGGTATCTTCTATGTTCAGAAGACCCCAAACGTTACTACGTTACTGCTCATGACGTGATTGTATATTTATATTTTATGTTTAGTATATTATATTGATACTATTACAATTCATAGGCTGATAAAGCTAAGGACTGCTTCTCTAACACTATAATCATATATATCCCTACAGGTCATCTGAAAACAAAAAAATAATTGACCCGTTTTTAAATAAAATCGGCAAACCAATAACTTAGCCTTCAAACCCTAGGTCTCAGGAAGGTCGCAGGAAGTAAACAAGACAAGTATAAGCTATTAATACTCAAAACAAAGTTTCTTCAAATAAATAGCGAAAACAAATGTGTCGACTGTTTCAAAAGGACACAATATGAAGGAGAAACAGTAATACCTACAGTGATATTGTTAGAAAGCATGATATCTATCTTATGATAACACGCAGTTTTGTTTTCAAAACTTAATGACCTAATTTCAAAACTGAGGGAAGACACCTTAGATATCTTTTACAATATTAAACCATTACAGCCATAGAAGTGAAATAGCACTGCTTGTTGTGTTTCTAAAAAAACGTTGAAACACTTGGATTTTCTCCACAAACACAAACTTTCACATACACTAACACACACCAGACCCAGACCAACTACCAATACAAATATTTGTTCCGTGCGGGGATCGAACCCACAACCCGTGGCATGGAAGCCGATTGCTCTGCCGCTGCGCCAAACGTGCCGTTATATATACTTTCTTCAAATAATGAGTCGTCAAATTGTCATGACGGGTATTACCTATAGGGACACTAGTTTGTACCACACCCCGTAAATGATTATAGGCGTAAAGTTGCTTGTAATAACTACCAAAATTGCTTACCAATGTAGGTTGAAGTCGATGATGGTCAGGTCGGGCGGTGGACTAGATCACGTCTCTGCTTCGCCTAAAATGGGCATACCTCCACTGTGTGCTGCACGGCCCCATCCTATCCGAGCCGGAGTCCCTCAGGGATCCGTGCTCTCCCCTCTCCTTTTCACGCTGTACACCAACGATATTCCAAAAAGATCCAAGTCGCAGTTGGCTCTATTCGCTGACGACACGGCTATATATTATTCCGGCATCAGCCTAACAAACATCACCAAAATTCTCCAATCCTCGGTCAATGCCCTAGGGAATTGGTTCAGGAAATGGAGAATAGAGGTGAATCCCTCCAAGAGCGCGGCGGTTCTCTTTCACAAGAGTTCCGACCTCTCCGCTCAAGCCCAACCCATCTCCCTCTTCGGCCAACAGATCCCTTGGGAAAAGAAAGCCAAATACCTGGGCGTGGTTCTAGATTACCGACTTACGTTCCGAGAGCACATAAAAACGGTGCGTTCGCGCGCCGCTTTTGCTCTAGGACGTCTACATGGCATGCTCAATGCACGCAGTAAACTCTCCCTTAAATACAAGGTGAGAATTTACGTGATGTGTATTCGCCCCATCATGACCTATGCGAGTGTCGTATTCGCTCACATTGAAAGTCCCGCTATCCATAGGATGCAGACCCTCCAAAACCGATTCATGCGCAAAGCCACGGGCGCCCCTTGGTACGTGCGCAATAGGGACCTTCACTTAGACCTAAAACTGCCTACCATCAAGCAGTTTATGAAACGCGCCTCTAAGCGCTATTTCGATTTGGCCCCCCTTCACCCTAATCCCCTTGTGGTCAGTAGCGTAGACTACAAACCCTCTCAGATAAGTAGAGTGCGCCGCCCAAGGCACGCACTCACTTACCCTGACGATCAAATCACCCTAGCGCAGGAGTCAAACAGAGTGACTAGCACTCTCAAAACACACGCACAAAAACGCCGCCCGATATACCGTCCTCGCCGGCGAGGCCCGTCGCGAAGACCCCATAACGGTAATCCTCCCCGTCCCTTGCTCGAGCCGGCCCGTGCCGAGCCAGTAGCTTTAAATTCGCCCCTAAATAATTTAAACCCAGATCCAGCCGTCCCTAGCTGCCCCCCCAGCAACGCCCTAAGCCGAGGTCCGTGTGCCGCAGGGGACGCCCTTAGCTGTGTTGCTTAGTTTATAAGTTGCCCCTGGCTGGAGGCATTTGGTGCCTCGCCACCTAGTCCGGTTAAGTTTTTAAAACTCCCTCGAGCTAAAAACTATGTCCGTCATAAAAAAAAAAAAAAAATGTGTGCTGCACGGAAATTCAGAGCGCCAAGCTGCCTCTCCAGCCACTCCGCCATGACCGGGCCTTACCACCAATATCGTGGCATGCCCTGTAACACTTCACAAAACATCGTGAGGAAACCTGCATGCCTGGGAGATTTTCTTGACGGTGTGTGAAGTCTGCCAACCCACATTAGACCAGCGTGGTGTACTCTCGTTCTGACAGGAGTCCCGTGCCCAGCAGTACTTATATGGGTTGACGATATTGATAATGACGACTTATTGTTTCTAATTAATTTCTACCCAAACTAACATACGTCTCCTTAAGTACTTACACCAAATTTACTCGAATGTAACATACTTCTGGGTAAACATATATAGTTTTATACTAATGAACAAACCAGAAGTTACAAAAATGCTAAACCTAAGAATATGTATAAGAAAAATGAGGCGAATAAGCAATTGTACATATATCGCTGAAAAAATTGTTAAAGAAAGTGTAATAAAGTAGAATTGTAAATAATATGCACTCTTACGAGGAGTGCAGAGACATACACAGCGCGGAACAATTTAAGAGATTAGTTTAATAGACTTAATTCGTTTCTTAAGTGCAGTAGTACCTATAATTGTAAATTTCACAACGCGCAGCGTCGCCATCTGGGGTCAGTGCTTATTATAAATATATACAGTCTCAAAGACTTTAGTGTAAGTTAGATAGTAATGGCCAAATGGCAAATGAAGCAGTCTACCAAAGATACATTATTATTTGCGAGGGTTGAACGAACAAAAGTATGACTCTTATGATGTTACAGAAATTGATTCCGACTTGCGTTAATAATTACAAGATTTTTTTACTACCCCTGTCAAGTAGCCGGATTGAATATTTGAAATTGGAAACTGCACCGATTGAAACTGTGGACATAAATACGTATCACAATTGTATGTTGTATATCAATTTGCGATGCGTTTAGTTGATCTAATAGTTGCCAGTTGGCGAACCAGTGGGCGCTAATTGTCAGGATTTTTCCTCAACAAGTGGTGTAAAACAATTGATTGCACGCCCATTCCTCGACATTGCAATGTATGGTGACAATTGACCCATCAGTCACTTGATTACAAACACTTGTGTTGCTAGTGGATTGAGGAACAAAAACGGTGCAAATAATTATTTGATAGGATATACATTTTTTAAAACGAACACTCACAGAAACAGGGTATTCACATCTTGTTCTAATCACCTTCAAGCATTGATCTTTCTTTCTATAACTCATGTTTAGGAGCGTATCCTAAATCTTTCTTCACGATCATATCGAACATATTTTAAATAGTTTGTACCCTAAGTACTGAGATCAAAATCATGCCTATCATTGAGCAAGAACAAATTAATCAAAATTAATCGTTTCGAGTGAGTAAAACCTCTTCTGTCAGTCACCTTGAACGATACACATAATGTCTAGGTATTCTTAATTCCCAGAAAACTCTTTAACGCCATTGAGTTTATACCGTTTATAAGACAGAGTACTCATTCTATAAGCTAAGAAAAATAGACCAACGGGGAATTTCAAATAGGAGTCTTCTATAAAAATATTCTTGGCTTCAATCTATTAACATACTAAATTTTTGCACCAACAACCTTTACAAGAATGTGTATTGATTGATTAATCATTATATAACAATACAAGGATACCTCTCGTAATTAGAATAATCAGTATTTGATACCTCCCTGTAAACCCAAAATCTTCACAATAATATCACGAATTAACGTTCTGTTAAATAATAAGAAAACATGACTGATATTGAATTTCAATGACACATTCTTACACAAAAAAAAGTCAAAAATATTGGTTTCAAGTAATAGAAAATACAATAACTATGAAACGAACTTTCCACTACCAGAACAGTTATTTTTTTAATTTAGTAAACGTGCTTTATTCCGTTAGGATCAAATTAGGGATGAGTTTCCCCCATCCCCAGTTAACAAGTTCTAAAGACCAATGGAATAGCATAGTTTACTAAATATCTTAATTGTTCTGAGTTATTTGGAACATAGTTTAACCCCTTATATAGGATGCTCTCTATCGATGTTTTGTCAATTTCGCAACTAAACTAAAAAAATAGACAGTCGATCAGGACACCACACAATTTTTGTATCCATTTAAAAAAACATTAACTGCTGATATCCCTTTACAATATTTTTCAATTCAAATTAAAATACTCACCAAAATGACGCAAAAGATGCGTTTTAATAAAATCTAATACTCAACTAAGTTCTAATTAATGAACAATTTTATAATAAATAAATAAAGGGGCGTTTGTGAATACATATTTATAATTGCGTAGTCGAAACGTATAACATTAGTAGTTAAAAAGGCTTTTACGCTTTATAATGACATCCTGTATCTAATTTTATTTATGTAACCTAATTCGTTATGTACCTACTTAATAATCCCTAATCATAATTTTAGAGGTTTCGCAAAAACGAAAGGAGGTTATGTGAGAGTGCCAAAGGCATGAAGTAATTACGTTGTTGTTATTTATTTATTGTGTTATTTTATATATGTGTTTGAGCAGTATGTAGAGTGTGTCCGTCGTACGTATAATTTGTATTAAAATTTTAAATAAGAGCTGTACTTTTTGTAAAGAATGTCTTTCATCCCTCGTTGTTATGACTTAATTTTGCGTGAAGTGAATAACCAGTATATATATATAAACACCACTATAATTACCATTTCATTATTCAAAAATCAAACTTATTAATAATGATCTAATGCGCAAATAGACTTTTACAAATGAAGTCTCTGTTATTGTTGGCGTCTGTAAAATTTGACTACCGCTTATCACCAAACGGCCCGTTTGTTTCTTTGTCATCCTATTACAATAAATAAAAAAAAACATCTATAATTTTATATAACAGGCAAAAAGTAATCCTTAACTTTTCCGCTAGGTTAAAAGTAGTGGTGTATATAATATATACCTAAGTATGTAGTGCTCTTAAAGAGGGGATAGTATTAGCCTTTGCATTTAAATAACTAAGTAGACAACTAAATTTAACAATTAAGTGCTAAGCAACTGTGAACATTGTGTCATTAATAAATTGTACATATAATTTTCAAAAGCTACCATCGCCATAAGAACATAGTGTTGACATTATTTTAAGGTAGGACTAAGTATATTTTAAGTATTCTTACTTAAAACATACTTAGCCTTATAATAACCTACCTGGTTATTAGTATAATAAAGTAAGTAATTAGGTAAGAGCAGGTACTGATTCTAAATATCACAATAAAATGCTCTACACAGCTCCTATCATACTTGTCCTAAGATCTAGTTGGACATGTCAAATAAATTCCTCAGTTTGAGAGACTTACAGATTAATACCTGTCTGAAAAGATACGGAACAATAAAATATTAATCTGGTCTGAAATTCAATCATAGTTGTATACACGTTTTCAAAGCAGAGCATGAACATCATCAAGTATGTGCATAATTTGTATTTACAACATTCTAATATAGTTTATTAGAATATTGTAAATATCAAAAGTACACACACAGGCACACATGACACTATGAATAGTTTTAATATTAATTGTGAGCTCAAACAGTATCAAACATATAAATTGACACTAACTTCGTACACATGCGAATATCAGATAGTGCAGAGAAATCAAGCTAGTCATCTCAGTGAATAAGGCAAGTTACCTTACCTACTGAATGTTGTAAGTCAACTGCCACTGAAGCAGATCAACTTAATCAATAAAATACATCAACTTAAGTACTGAAGAAAGACAACAAGATTCCTGATCTTAGTCATGCATTATTATATCATCTAAGTAAATGGGATAGGTTATCTCAGTTAGGCAAGTGAGTTGATTCAGAAGATAACACTTAGTCAATAAACCAGGTCTTTTTGATCCGGATCAACTCCAAGGATTAAACAAATTCACTCTAGTACATCACTCTAGTCAATAATGCTAGTCATCTTAGCCAATGCATTGATGAATTCAGTCAATGAAGTATGTCAACTTAGTCAATGAAATAGTTTATCTCAGTGATGAAGGATCATCTTATTGAATGAAACAGAACAACTATAGGGGATAGATTAATCAGCGATGCAAGCTAACCAAGTATAATCTTGTAGTTTAGTTCAATCAAAGAAGCGTAGGTATCAATCTCAGTCAGTAAAGCAGTTCAACTTTTCAATGACAGGGATCAACTCAGTGAACGAAGTAGATCACAATAAGTTGATTAAACTAATCAGCGATGCAAGTCAACTAAGCAAATGTAGCGGATGTACGAGGGAGCGTTTTTATATTCGCGGAATGGGGGATAAAGGGTGGAAATTAAAAACCAAATTATTTTTCCTTTTCAATATATTCACCTGCAAGATGGATACATTTTTCAGATCTTTCAATTAGTTTATTTATACCCTCATAAAAAAATGTTTTCTCTTTGTCTCCAAAATACGCCGAAACTGCCTCTTTGACTTCACCACGAAGCTCTTTTTTCATTTTTGGAAAGAGGTAATAATCACTGGGGGCCAGGTCTGGGCTGTAGGGTGGGTGATTTAAAATATCGAAGCCCACCTTATACAGGGCAGCCAACGCAACGCGGCTCTTGTGGACGGGCGCGTTGTCGTGCAAAAGCAGCACACCTTTCCTCATTATTTTCCCCGTCTTTTCACTTTAATAATGGCTTCTTTTAGTCGCTCTAATATTGAAGCGTAGTATTCTCCGGTTATAGAAACACCTTTAATCGATTAATAATATTCCTTCTGAGTCCCAAAAGACCGCCGCCATGAGTTTCCCAGCTGACTGTGACACCTTAAACTTCTTGGGCGGTGCTGTGCCCTTTTTATGCCACTGCATGGAGTCTTGTTTCGACTCAGGTTCATAATGATGAACCCAAGTTTCGTCTCCAGTAACAATTCGACTCAATACACCATCCTTGTCTTCATTACAGAGGTCCAAAAATGCACGTGAACACTCTACGCGCTGTTGCTTTTGCGGTGGCGTGAGCATTCTCGGCACCCATCTTGCGCTGACCTTAGTCATGCCAAGATGATCGTGCAGGATTTTAAAAATGGTTGTATCGGATACTCCAACCATTTCTGCGAGTTGTTTCTTCTTTAGTCGAGCATCGTCGAGTACAATTTTTTCGACTTTTTGGATAAAGTCTGGCGTGGTCACCACGATACTCCTGCCCGGCCTCGGGTCGTCTTCAAGGGATTCCCTTCCTTGTTTAAATAAAACATGGTTTTTCTCGACAAGAGTCGCCGTAAACCAATGACATCTCATTCATTATGGTCGCAACAGATTTTCCTTGCTTGGTAATGAACTTTATAACGGTACGATATTCGATTTTTTCCATATTTTACTTTTCACTCCCGATTATGTTGCTTAGTTGACGATAGCTCAAAGACTAATTGTCTAATAACAATGAAACCTTGTATTTATACTAACTATAAGTAACTGAACACGTTACGATCCTAATGAGCCTAATTACCCCCCTCCAACCCTCTTATTCCGCGAACTTAAAAACGCACCCTCGTACTTAGTCAATGAAACAATCCTCTCAGTAATAAATCAACTCATTGGGTGAAACAGATCAATTTCAACTGTGTCGGATCATTCTATTGAGCAAGTCAACTTTGTCAATAAAACGAGTCTTTAGTAAAGTCGTCAACAAAGCAAATAAAGCAGTGGATAATGATGGTGTTTGGGACTATGGAGTAACAAATGATATTAAATATTCAGACCACATCCAGGATAGAGATAGAGAACTTGAATATGCTAAAAGCTAAAACCACGTCATAAGTTACTACTTATTAAGTAATTAATTATTAATTAGTTATTTAAGTAATGACTTATTATGAATACTTTCATAATAATTAATTACACTTAAATAGTGAAGAAAAACAACGTAAGGGAACCTGCATGCCTTAGAGATTTTCTCAACGGTGTGTGAAGTCTGCCAACCCGCAGTAGGTTAGCGTGATGGACTATAGCCTAATCCCTCTCATTCTGAGAGGAAACCCGTGCACAGTAGTGGGACAGTGGTTGATGATGATGATACGTAGACAAGGGTGAAAGAAAGCGGACCTTAAATACTTGAACAGTTAATATATCTACTATTGTTTTGTCATATGACGGTGCTGTTTAATGGCATACAGTTGTGCTTTTTACAGCTTCAGATCTAGTTTCACTAGTCTCTTGGTCTCTCGATTCAATGTTCTGTTAGCGTACGTTTATTGTGCCCCCAAAACATACCATAAAATCTAAATACTACCAATATTCGCTAGTTTGCAAGCTAGGAATATTGCTTATCTATGTATAATATTTTTTGAGCTTAATAGATAATCTTAAGCTGTAGTGCTAGATGTAATTTCCATACTCTGATGTCCAATCGTGTGCTGGATATTTCTAAGCTATATTTCTAAACTATTCATAATGATGGGAGTTGTATATATAATATCGTGGACTCTGGCTCTTCTGAAGTATCAACTACTGAGGGTATTATTGCGGTAAACGTAGTCATAAGAGTAAGCATGAATAGATTAAGTATAATAATTAAGAAAAAATGTAAATATGATGAACTCAAAGACGCGATGATCTCACAGCAAATACAGTAGTTGTAAATACTAAATGTTAAAATAGGTCAAACTTAGAAAATTGCAGTACTTAACATCGTTAATTTATAGGATATCATTATCTAATTAAAAAGATGTTGACGATCTTAAGACGTTCTGAATTCAAATAATGTAATATTACAGTAGAATGGCGTTATTATGAAAACAATACAAATAACAACAGTGGGTACAGATCAATGAAAATAAATATAAAGAATGAGAAAATGATGATCCTAAATTAACAATGTTACTGCAATATAAGTTAAAACTTAGTTTAATTAGCATACATATTAGGATAAAAGTAGGTAAACTTTTAATTAGTTGTACCTACATAACATCCCTTGGCTTGCTGTCTTTTTAACACCTAAACATTCTTAATAAGTCAGAAAACATCATAAAATTTATTAGAAAGCAGTAAAGAGAAGTTCGGTAAAATGAGGTTGTAACAGAATATTTTATTGGTGTCCTTTAAACTGGCGATGCACGATAATGAATCATAAGATTAAAGAGATTATAGGGTAAGAGATAAAATCTCTTTTAATATTTTAATGTTGTGGAATTCCATGGAAAATTGTGTAATAGTTATAATTATGTGAATGAGATAGCGGAAATTCGGGAGCGGTACATCGATTTATTTATATATTTATAAAAAGTAGAAAAATCTACACCAAATCGGCTTCAATCGGATAAGACGTAATGAGGCGCGTCACACTTATGACAAAAATATTTCTTCATTATAATTCGGAAAATGCCTCATGAATCTGCATGACGTCACAAATCTTATGTCAACAAGGACGAGTAACGTCCCTGCTTCTGTAACGTAATAGTTATAATCGAAAGATCTGTCAGCATATAATATCTGAGACTTATATTTTAATACTATTTACAGTTTTCAATGTTGTTATGTTACTGTTTTATATAATGGCGTAATGAAAATATTTTTTTTATAAAGAGATCAAACATCGTAATATTCAATAAATACATTATATTTTGAGCTGTCCAATGCTCCAAAATACACTAGGATAGTTGATCCAGCTAGAGCAGAACTCCAAGGTTGCAAATAAACTCGGCAATGAATTTAATCACAGAATGACTAGTGGCTACTAGTCGTGTCCACCCAATGTCAATCACCAATGTCAACAATGTCAACAAAGTGTTTAATCAGTTTAAAATATAAAAATAGATACTCAATTAAAATAAACTACTATACGATACCAAATAAAAAAAAAAACAAAGTCGTTTAACTAAGTCGATTACTAAGATCTGCCTTCCAAGCAAAATATATCCATTTTAGACCTTATACAATAAATCATAAAATACTACAAAACATAACTAAAGACCAAACTTCGAAATAAAAATGACACGTGTGGTTTATGTTTCGGAATTTTGTCCATAAGGACTCAAACTAGTGTACAAAGTGTAATCCATATGATATTACTTATTATTACATTTACTTGATGATTGATTGGATGACTACATATTGGATATTACATACATGATTAAATGGTGACTATTTTAGTCACCAAGAAATTGCTATATTGGCCGTGTGGTACCCGGCAAAGAATAGACCACACCCTTTCATCCGGTGGGTGTCGTAGAAGGCGACTAAGGGATCTTGAAAGACAAGGAGAATATCAGTGAGTCTAGAGGACGTGTAAAAACTTTGGAAACATTTGTCCTGCAGCGGAGATTTCAAGCCAACTTGATGATAATGATGATGATTGCCAGCAACTTCTGCGATGCACCCGTTTGCCAAGCTTGTTAGTTTTATGTAATAGACACTTGCAAGAACTGATATCTTAAGTAACTGCTCGTCGATGCGTAAGATAAAGATATGATGGCGATTCTAAATGCTCTATTGTTTCGTAAACCAGAAACAACAGCCAAAGATTTGTTTATTGGCCGTGTGGTACCCGGCAAAGAATAGACCACCCCCTCTCATCCCGTGGGTGTCGTAAAAGGCGACTAAGGGATCTTGAAAGACAAGGAGAATATCAGTGAATCTAGAGGACCTGTAACAACTTGGGAAACATTTGTGCTGCAGCGGAGATTTTCAGCCAACTTGATGATAATGATGATGATTGCCAGCAACTTACTGCGATGCATCCGTTTGCCAAGCTTGTTAGTTTTATGTAATAGACACTTGCAAGAACTGATATCTTAAGTAACTGCTCGTCGATGCGTAAGATAAAGATATGATGGCGATTCTAAATGCTCTATTGTTTCGTAAACCAGAAACAACAGCCAAAGATTTGTTTATTGGCCGTGTGGTACCCGGCAAAGAATAGACCACCCCCTCTCATCCCGTGGGTGTCGTAAAAGGCGACTAAGGGATCTTGAAAGACAAGGAGAATATCAGTGAGTCTAGAGGACCTGTAACAACTTGGGAAACATTTGTGCTGCAGCGGAGATTTTAAGCCAACTTGATGATAATGATGATGATTGCCAGCAACTTACTGCGATGCATCCGTTTGCCAAGCTTGTTAGATTTATGTAATAAAGACTTGCAAGAACTCAAATTTTAAAGAACAGCTCGTCGATGCGAAAGTTCTACAAAGGCCTACCTACTGTAACGAAAATAAACTCTTTCTTAGTCTCCCCAAATGCCACAGTATATCTTTTACCAAGAACAAAAATAAATTTCTTTTTAATTACTCTTTGCAGAATCATGACCTAAATGTAGTAGATTCGGTACGTGACTTAAGGGTTAATCATAGACTCCTGTTTACATTTTGACCTGTACATTGACAGTATAATAAATAAAGCCTTTCAGATGTATGGTTTCGTTATGAGATCTTCAAAAGACTTTGTACGAGCTTCTACCTTTTTAACATTATATAAAACTCTAATACGAACTCAATTAGAATACGCCATTCCAGTCTGGAATCCTTACTACCACAAATATAAAGACAAATTAGAAATGGTACAAAAAAAATTCTTACGCATTATGACTTACAAATGCTACCATTCAAAGATTCCTTACGCACAATAATTATTAAAACAATATGACATTTTAAGCCTGGAGTCTAGACGGTTACTGTTGGTTGCAATGATGCTTCATGGTTTGTGTAACAATAGATATGACTGCATTGATATCACAAATAAAATAAGTTACATTGTGCCTAGAACTGTTTTAAGACGGGAGGTTCGCGTGCCACGATTATTCCATATGGATTCATGTAAAACTAACGCGGGGGCACGAGTACCTCTTCGTCGTCTTGTGGAAACTTATAACACACACTTCTTGGACTTGGATATTTTCAATACTTCGAATAAAAATTTAAAACATGAGCCATAAGTGCACTTTCCTCAGAATCTTAACTTATAATATAATACTTAAATTGAAACTTACATTAATATAAAATTAAGTAATTATGCGTTTCAGTTAGATTTTTCTTTATTTCTTAAATTTATCCGTGGACAATGGTGTGGGTTACATGTTTACCTACTTATCTTTAAGTATCATTGTACTATAATATTAACATGTAACTGTTTTTGTCCCTATTAAATAAAATAAAATAAAATCAGTGAGTTCTAGAGAACTTGCAACAACTTGGGAAACATTTGTCCTGCAGCGGAGATTTTAAGCCAACTTCATGATAATGATGATGATTGCCAGCAACTTACTGTGATGCATCCGTTTGCAAAGCTTGTTAGGTTTATATAAATGACACTGGCAAGAACTCAAATCTTAAAGAAAAGCTCGTTGATGCGAAAGGTAAACATATAATTGTCGATTCTAAATGCTCTATTGTTTCGTAAACCAAAAACAACAGCCGAAGATTTGTTTATTGGCCGTGTGGTACCCGGCAAAGAATAGACCACCCCCTCTCATCCCGTGGGTGTCGTAAAAGGCGACTAAGGGATCTTGAAATACAAGGAGAATATCAGTGAGTTCTAGAAGACCTGTAACAACTTGGGAAACATTTGTGCTGCAGCGGAGATTTTAAGCCAACTTGATGATAATGATGATGATTGCCTGCAACTTACTGCGATGCATCCGTTTGCCAAGCTTATTAGATTTATGTAATAAAGACTTGCAAGAACTCAAATTTTAAAGAACAGCTCGTCGATACGAAAGGTAAATTATGAATGCCGATTCTAAATGCTCTATTGTTTCGTAAACCAAAAACAACAGCCAAAGATTGGTTTATTGTCCGTATGGTACCCGGCAAAGAATAGACCATGCCCTCTCATCCCGTGGGTATTGTAAAAGGCGACTACGGGATCTTGGAAGACAAGGAGAATATCAGTGAGTTCTAGAAAACTTGCAACAACTTGGGAAACATTTGTCCTGCAGCGGAGATTTTAAGCCAACTTGATGATAATAATGATGATTGCCAGCAACTTACTACGATGCATCCGTTTGCCAAGCTTGTTTGGTTTATGTAAAACTCGACGCAAACATGCAAAAACTCAAATCTTAAGAAATAGTTCACCGATACGATAGGTTGGTTTGCCGATTCTTAACGCTATTGTTTCGTGAACCAAAGAACAACAACCAAAAATCTGATATTGGCCATGTGGTAAGAGATCATGGAAGATAATATAATCAAATCAAAAACATATCGGAGTCATTATAGCCATAAGAAAATTAAACTAAACTGTGCAAAGTAGTTTACACAAAATATTTAAACATATTTTTTCATACAAATTTGTTATTTCTAAGGTAAAGAAGAAGCTCAATTAGCTTCTCTTTGGCCTTAGAAATAACCCTTTTTGTTCAGTATGCATTCGTTACCCTAATGGGTTTATATTAAAGTGTGGATAGTGGTGATCATTAAGATTATATGTATATTATTACCGATTCTATATCCAAGATAACAAATGAAGAACTAAAGTGTTTAAAAGAAAAAAATAGCAGTAATGATGATTTCTAGCTACTTACTGCGACGCATCCGTTTGCCGAGCCTGTTAGTTTTATGTAGTGGATACTTGCATGCACTCAAATCTTAAGGAACAGATGAAAGGTAAAGATATTATTACCGATTCTAAATGCTCTATTGTTTCATGAACTAAAAACACAAACCAAAAATTGCGTGTGGTAACGGATCAAGGAATATAAAGAGAAAAACTGTATCCTTGTTGGCATATACCTAATAAAATCATAAACATGTTCAATAACTAAGTAGTCATACTAAGCTATAACAAAACAACTGTTTTGAGTGTATTTTGTAGCACTTCTTTGTACATGTATTATCTCATAGGTAAGTGACCATATTAAAAAAAAAATGTAATTTCTAAGGTCAAAAATAAATTCCATTAGCTTCTTTTAGACCTCATAAATAACCACTTTTTGAAATAGCATTCAGTAGCCTAATCGGTTTATTATATTGAACTCCGGGGTAGTGGTGATCTGTAAGATTGAAATGAAAAATGAATATGATTTTGACCATCAGATTATTGTCATATATTTTAGTAGCAGCTTCAACCTACTACATTAAAGATACCAAACTGCAAACTTCAAAAAATATTAGTGCCAATCTAAATCATGAGAGAACATCAAATCAAATCAATATTATAGTGAAAAAGTATATGGAAATATATATTAAATGACCTCATATCGACTACACTACGAGTATTCTTCAACATCTTAAATACTCGTTAGGCGGTTAACTCATGTTTCGAAAACTGAGACCTAGAGAATTTCAAATGCATTCTATCGCCTTGACATCTATTTTGATATTTGTATTTTAAATGCTTTTCAGTGATCTTCTCAAGATCTTTTAATCATGCCAGCATAGAAAAATAAAACAACGAACGAGAAATCACAATGAAACACCATTAGCTACCGTATACTACTAGCAGTATGTTATCTTTGAGCGGACTTAATCTGATTGATGTTAAATCGTCAGGAAGTTTTATAAGATCCTCCTAGAAATGATTCCTTCGCTACATCACCACCAGTCTTACACGTTATTCGGAAAGACACCACCTCATCGGATAACATGCTACTCGCTGTGTACTGATACTTGTTAGTGATACTGATAGTTCTGTATCTTTCTGACATAATTATTTAGGCTGATGATTTAATTTCCATAGTCAACATAGTCATAGAAAACACTGAATAAGTAATTTATAATATTTGCGTCTGAACTTTGTCCAACCTTTGACCAACTACAAAGCAGCTTGTGGAATGCTATCAATGTTAATTCTCTAGAGTGTCTATCTGAGCTTTGGCTCTGACCTGCCTTTACCGGCCAGCTTGAGAGGACACTACTATTTTTTGGCTCGTTACAGTTCGTTACAAAGCTAGTTTCCTACTGTATTTCGATTGTCTCAATGCTCCACATGTTAAATCATTCTGAATAATACATATGTGTAAAGTAAATAGTTACGCATAAAATAAAAAACATAACCTGAGATTGTTATATTTGTCATTTGGTACCCGGCAAAGAATAGACCACCCGCTTTAGTGTCATAAAAGGCGACTGGAAGGGCCTGAGAAGACTGTGGCCGATGGAAGATTATGGAGAAAAACAGTTCGCGTTGCGTTCTTAAGGACCTATAATAACTTGGGAAAAATATGTCCTGCTGGAGATTTCTAAGCTAACTTGACGATAATGATGATGATGATGGCAGCAACCTACTGCGATGCATCCGTTTACCAAGATTGTTAGTTTTATGTAATGTACACTTGCAAGCACAGAAATCTTAAGGAATAGTTCATCGATGCGAACTATAGGTTGGATTTCCGATTCTCAACGCTCTATTGTTTCTTGAACCAAAAATCCCGTGGATCATGGAAGATAAACAGAATCTGTATGTTCTTGGACATGTAACGACATCAGAAACATGTTCAGTAATGGAGTAAAGTTTAGCCATAACAAAAAAAAACTGTTTTGAGTATATTTTTATTATCTGTGGGATAAACTCTAAAACAAGAGTTCATCCCACAGATAAGAGTCAACATATTTAAAAAAAAAATGTAATTTCTGAGTTCTAGAAGATTTTTTGAAATAACATTCGGAAGCCTATTGGATTATACTGAACTCTGGATACTTAATCGTAAACAGTAAGATTACAAACTAATTGAACAAAGATCATTATGATTTTAGAATAAGCCTTATAGATAATTGTGATGTCATTAGTAGCAGCTTCAAACTAAAAAGATAACAACACAAACATTTAAAATAACAACTGAAGAACTGAAGTATTTAAAAGAAGAAAATAGTAGAACTCAAAAATTTTAATACCGTAAACCACCTGCGTATACTTACTTAATAACAAAATAGTATCTAAAACATGGGAAAACAAATGAAAAACAAATAAATATAGTGAAAAATCATATGGAAACATATATATTTAATGACCTCATATCGACAACACTTTGAATACTTTTCAACATCTCAAATAATCGTTTGGCGGTAACCTTATGTTTCAAAAACCGAAAACCGTTGACATTTATATTTTAAATAATTTTCAGTGTTCTTTTCAAGATCTCTTAATCATGCCAGATTAGATCAAACCAATTTAAAAAAAAAAACAACGAATGTAATATCATAACGGAACACCTTTAGCTACCGTACACTACAAGCAGAATGTTATCCATGCGCGTACTTAATCTGACGTTCAATTGTCAGGGAATTAAAAATAACCTCATGAAAATGGTTCTTTTGCTACATCACCAGTCTTAGACGTTAATCGGAAAGACACCACTACATCGGATAACATGCTACCTGCTGTGTACTGATACTTCTAGCTTTTTGCATAGTCAATCTGGAAAGAAAACATGAAATATTTACTATATTTGCATCTGAACTTTTTCTATAAGAAATCAATAATTACCAACTACAAGGCAGATTACGGAATGTTATTCAGGTTAATACTCTAAAGTTTCTATTAGAGATTTGTCTCTGGCTTACCTATATCAGCCGAACAGGATACCACTATTATTTCGCTCGTCTCAGTCCGTTACCAAAACCTAGCTTACAATAAATTTTTTCGATATGAAATGCTCCACATATTAAACAATAATAGTTATGTGTAAGTTAAGTACCTACGTAATTACGAATAAATTCAAAACATAGCCTGAAATTATTATATTGTCCATGTGGTATCCGGCAAAGAATAGACTACCCTCTACTACTCTCTACTATCATCCCGTGGGTATCGTAGAAGGCGACTAAGGAGTCATGGAAGATAAGGAGAACAACAGCACGTTCTTGAGAACTAATAACAACTTTGGAAATTTGCACTTGCAAGCACTCAAATCTTAAGGAATAGTTCATCAAAGCCGATTGCCGCTTCTAAACGAGAACAATCAAAGATTTATTTATTGACCGCGTGGTACCCGGCAAAGAATAGACCACCCTCTCTCATTACGACACCCACGGGGGGTGTCGTAAAAGGCGACTAATTGATCATAGAAGATAAGGAGAACAACAGTACGTTCTTGAGAACTTATAACAACTTTGGAACAAATGTCCTAGTCATAGACACTTACAAGTGCTCAAATCATAAGGAATAGGGCATTTGGTGCGAACGATAGTTTGGATTGCCTACTAAGGGATCATGGAAGATAAGGAGAACATCAATGCGTTCTTGAGGACCTATAACATTTTGGAAAACATTTGTCCAATGATGATGATTGCCAACAGCTTACTGTAATGCATCCGTTTACCAAGCTTGTTAGTTTTATGTAATGTACACTTGCAAGCACACAAATCTTAAGGAATAGTTCTTCGATGCGAATGATAGGTTGGATTGCCGATTCTAAACACTCCATCCTGTGTGCTAACAGATCATGGAATATAAAGAGAAAAACAGTATGTTTTTTTTGGATTCAATCACTGACTTACGTTCTGAGAACACATAAGTACGGTGCGTTCCCGCCTTCGCTCTTGGCTGTCTCCACTGTCTGCTCAATGCACGCAATAAATTAGCCCTTAAATATAAGGTGAGAATTTACGTGACGTGCATCCGTCAGTTATCATAGCAGGCGACCTTAACGCGAAAAATGTCGCCTGGAATTGCCACTTGAACAACCAGAGAGGCAGAGAGCTTGATAACCTGAGCACCTTGCTGAATTACGATATCATCGCCCCAATGATGCCCACCCACTATCCCGCTGACGTAAACCACAGACCTGACGTACTCAACATAGCCCTCTTAAAGAACGTAAACTTAGGTTTACGCTCTCTAGAGACGCTACAAGAGTTAGACTCTGACCACCGACCTGTGATCCTAGTATTAGGCCCCAGACTTGATCCCTCAGATCCAGGTCAGCCCGCTCCAACAAAGGTGATAATGGATTGGAGGAAACTCGAGGAACGCCTCAAGTCGACTCCATCCGTCCACCTGGATGCCATCCCCGACTCTATAGTGTCGCTGTTGAACGAATGTTCACGACAGATTCCAGAGGAGTTTGATAACCGCTGGAATCTGCCGGAGGATGTGCGTGGCTTGATGACGGAGAAGAACGCGGCCATCAGAGCGTACGACAATTTTCCTTGCGAGCCGAACCGCGCTCACATGAGCAATTTACAGCGTGCTGTAAAGAAACGCATAAGTGAGTTGCGCGAGGCCCGCTGGGACAATTGGTTGAAAGACCTGGAGCCCACCCATCAGGCCTTCTGGCAGCTGACCCGGAAGCTCAAGTCCGATCAAGAGTCTACAATGCCCCCTCTGAACCGTCCTAATCAAAGGCCCGCCTTTGACGACGACGAAAAAGCCGAATGCCTAGCCGACAGTCTAGAGGCACAATGCTCGCCTAGCACTCTACCAGTAGACAAGGCCCACCTCAATGAGGTGAATGAAGAAGTCGAACGTAGAGTCGCCCTCTCGCTGTCCCCTGATAACCCTACGGCCCCCGTAAGTTCCACTCCCTCCCCCGCCCCCAACCCAGACGATCCCGTCCCCCCCGTCACTGCGGACGAAGTCCGGTCGATTGTACAGAACCTACGACCCAGGAAAGCCCCCGGCTCAGACGGCATCATCAACAAGGTGGTTAAGCTCTTCCCCGCCTCCCTGATCATTCTGATGACCGCCATCTTCAATGCGGCATTAAATAATAACATCTTCCCACAAGTGTGGAAAGAAGCTACCGTCATCGGTATCCCTAAACCCGGTAAACCCAGGTCTGAGCCCTCTAGTTATCGCCCCATAAGTATCCTCAAAGTCCTTGGGAAGATCTATGAGCGGCTTATCTATGCCCGATTAAAGAACTTTGCCGAATCCCATAATCTCATTCCCGACGAGCAGTTTGGTTTTCGAACCAAACACTCTTGCATCCACCAAGTGCATCGCATAGTCGAACATATCAGCGCTGGATTCCAGTGCGGTATGACGACTGGCATGCTCTTCTTCGACGTGGCGAAAGCCTTCGACAAGGTCTGGCACAATGGCTTGATTTACAAGCTATATTCATTCAACGTGCCAGACCGTCTCGTGCTCATCATTCGAGATTTTCTGTCGAATCGCACCTTTCGCTATCGTATAGAGGGCGGCACACTCTCGTTCCCCCATCCTATCCGAACCGGAGTCCCTCAGGGCTCTGTGCTCTCCCCTCTACTTTTCACGCTGTACACCAGCGATATTCCAAAAAGATCCAAGTCGCAGTTGGCTCTATTCGCTGACGACACGGCTATATATTATTCCGGCGTCAGCCTAACAAACATCACCAAAATTCTCCAATCCTCGGTCAATGCCCTAGGGAATTGGTTCAAGAAATGGAGAATAGAGGTAAATCCCTCCAAGAGCGCGGCGGTTCTCTTTCACAAGAGTTCCGACCTCTCCGCTCAAGCCCAACCCATCTCCCTCTTCGGCCAACAGATCCCTTGGGAAAAGAAAGCCAAATACCTGGGCGTGGTTCTAGATTACCGACTTACGTTCCGAGAGCACATAAAAACGGTGCATTCGCGCGCCGCTTTTGCTCTAGGACGTCTACATGGCATGCTCAATGCACGCAGTAAACCCTCCCTTAAATACAAGGTGAGAATTTACGTGATGTGTATTCGCCCCATCATGACCTATGCGAGTGTCGTATTCGCTCACATTGAAAGTCCCGCTATCCATAGGATGCAGACCCTCCAAAACCGATTCATACGCAAAGCCACGGGCGCCCCTTGGTACGTGCGCAATAGGGACCTTCACTTAGACCTAAAACTGCCTACCATCAAGCAGTTTATGAAACGCGCCTCTAAGCGCTATTTCGATTTGGCCCCCCTTCACCCTAATCCCCTTGTGGTCAGTAGCGTAGACTACAAACCCTCTCAGATAAGTAGAGTGCGCCGCCCAAGGCACGCACTCACTTACCCTGACGACCAAATCACCCTAGCGCAGGAGTCAAACAGAGTGACTAGCACTCTCAAAACACACGCACAAAAACGCCGCCCGATATACCGTCCTCGCCGGCGAGGCCCGTCGCGAAGACCCCTTAACGGCAATCCTCCCCGTCCCTTGCTGGAGCCGGCCCGTGCCGAGCCAGTAGCTTTAAATTCGCCCCTAAATAATTTAAAACCAGATCCAGCCGTCCCTAGCTGCCCCCCCAGCAACGCCCTAAGCCGAGGTCCGAGTCCCGCAGGGGACGCCCTTAGCTGTGTTGTGTTTTTTGCTGACATCGACGGTATCACACGATAATCCATAGGATAGCAAACCCTCCAGAACCGATTCATGCTCATGCGCAATGGTGAACTCGACTCAGATCTCAAACTGCCTACCGTTAAACAGTATATAAAACGCGCTTCTAAGTGCTACTTCGATCAGGCGTCCCTCCACCCCAATCCTCTCTCCCCCGTCCCTTGCTCGAGCCCGCCCACGCCGCTCTAAGTGCTCCTGGCTGGAGGCCTACAGGGCCTCGCCACCGAGTCCGGTTAAATGATTAAAGTTCACACTAACCATTAATTATTTAAGTCCGTCAAAAAAAATGTTCTTGGTGGCATACAATAACAAAATCGGAAACATGCTCAGTAACGGAGTAGCCATACTTTGCCATAACAAAACAACTGTTTTCAGTATATTTATATTTTGTACTTGGCACGTGATTTATCCCACAGATAAGAGCGAACATATTTAAAAAAAAATATATAGTTTCAAATGTCAAGAAGCTCAATTAGCTTCTTTTTGACCTTAGAAGTAAGCAATTTTTTTAAATAGCAATTGTTAGCCTAATCAGATTATATTGAACTCCGGACAGTGGTGATCTGTATAATTAAAATCTTGTAGAGTAAAGATGAATATGATTTTGACTATCAGATTGTTGTCATATATTTTAGTAGCAGCTTCAAACGAGTTTATTAAATATACCCCAACTGCGAACTTAATATTAAAATAGTATCTAAAACATGGGAGATCATCAATATAGTGAAAAATCATATGGAAATATAATATATATTAAATGAGCTTATATCCACTACACTACAAACCCTCTTGAAAACTCGTTTAACAGTTACATGATGTTAAAAAACTGAGACCTAGAAAATTTAAAATACACTGTATTCTATCGCCCTGACATCTGTTTCGACATTTGTATTTTAAATGTTTTTTAAGTGTTTTTTTTTAAGATCTGTTAATTCATGTCAGCATAGATCAAACCAGTCGGAAAATAAAACAACGAATAAAATATCACAGAGAAACACCATCACCACCAGCTACCGGCCACTTCAAGCAGTATGCTATCCATGGGCGGACTTAATCTGATGTTCAATCGTCAGGAAATTTTAAAAGAACCTCCTAAAAATGGTTCCTTTGTAAAATCGACCACCAGTCTTGCACGTTAGTCGGAAAGACACCACCTCATCGGATAACATGCTACTCGCTGTGTACTGATACTTGTTACTAATACTGATGGTTCAGCTTTCTGACATAATTATGTAGGCTGATGATTTTATTTGCATAGGTATTTGATATTATTATGACTTTAAAAGAAACCATGATTCTCTGAGGTTGTTTCGGTGTTTCTTCTCAGAGGTTGTCAGTTAAGAAATACCAGCGCCATATTATAGCATTATAAAATTCAAAACATTAACTTGTAAAAGTGTCTTTAAAAGATGTAATTTACTAAAATATATATCATTTCATTTCATAAGTCGATCCAGAAAGAAAACACAAAATATTTATAATATTTGCGTCTGAACTTTGTCTATAAGAATTCAATAACGTCCCACTGCAAAGCAGCTTGTGGAATGCTATCAATGTTAATACTCCAGAGTATCTATCAGAGTTTTGTCTATGACCTGCCTTTACCGGCCGGCTGGAGAGGACACCACTATTTTTTGGCTCGTCACAGTCCGATACCAAAACCTAGCTTCCAACCAATTATGTCGATTGTCTCAATGCTCCACATATTAAATCAATAATACTGTGTAAAGTACGTAATTACGAATAAATTCAAAACATAACCTGAACTTATTGGCAAAGAATAGACTACCCCCGAGACGTTTTAGCCAACTTGACGATAATGATGGTTGTCAGCAACTTACTGCGATGCATCCGTTTGCCAAGGTTGTTAGTTTTATGTAATGTACACTTGCAAGCACATAAATCTTAAGGAATAGTTCATCGATCGCGAACGATAGTTTGGATTGCCGATTCTTAACTCTCTATTGATTTGCGAACCCAAAAACAACAACCAAAGATCTCATATTGGCCGTGTGGTAACCGGCAAAGAATAGACCACCCCATCTCATCCCGTGGGTGTCGTAAAAGGCGACTAAGGGATCTTGGAAGACAAGGAGAACATCAGTAAGTTCTAGAGGACCTGTAACAACTTGGGAAATATTTGTAATGCAGCGGAAACTTTTTAGCCAACTTGATGATAATGATGACAACTACCAGCAACAACTGCGATGCATCCGTTTGCCAAGATTGTTAGTTTTATGGAATGTACACTTGCAAGCACACAAGTCTTAAGGAATAGTTCATCGATGCGAACGATAGTTTGGATTGCCGATTCTAAATGCTCTATTGTTTCGTAAACCAAAAACAACAGCCAAAGATTGGTTTATTGGCCGTGTGGTACTCGGCAAAGAATAGACCACCCCCTCTCATCCCGTGGGTGTCGTAAAAGGCGACTAAGGGACCATGGAAGACAAGGAGAACATCAGTAAGTTCTAGAGGACCTGTAACAACTTGGGAAATATTTGTAATGCAGCGGAGACTTTTTAGCCAACTTGATGATAATGATGATGATTTCCAGCAATTTACTGCAATACATCCGTTTGCCAAGTTTGTTCGGTATGTATAATAAACACTCGTAACTACTTAGATTGTATGGAGCAGTGAGATTTTCCGATTCTTAACACTCTGTAATTTTAAGAACACCTACTACATAAAGAAGAACAGAAAAAAATATTATTTTGTAGATAAAAATATTTTAAAAGGAATGCCATTTTACCATATGATTTTGCGTTGAGACGCACAGAAGACATGATTAGGGACAAATTAGAATACATAATACTTAAAAGGTATAAATTGGAAGGCAATACGTATCCACTCGCGACCATCATTATTTACTGTATCCCGTATAAAAGGCACACCTTTTAAACGTCGTGATACAGTAAATAAATATAATAATAATTATATAAATAAAAAATTGACTATTAGACAATATTATTGGTTCACTTTATAGAAGCTTCACATAGCTTCTATAAATTAAACCAACTATACGTCCAATAATAATGTTTTTTCTACTAAGAAATATGTATAGAACAATCTCAAGTGCGCCACCACATTATCAAAAATATAGACGGACTACCGCAGCGACTACAGCAACCTATATATATCCTACCATGTCAAAGTTTACAGTCTTCAGTATCTTCTGCGTAACGCACCCTGTCGATGATATTCGCTTTGTAGGTCAAACATGGAAATATTTTGTGCAAAAAAAATCAAACCATCAAAGGGAAGGCAGGCGCGTTATAAAATCGATTCTAAAAACTAAAAATTCTACTTTTGATAATCACATAACAAAAACAAAAGCGGCACAAAATAAACAAAAACAATCCATCAATCTCTGATTCTAAATAGCCGAAGCTGGACTTCGACAGTTATTCCGTAATACCACCATAATAATTGACAGCCTTGTGTGACTACTGTAGCTGGTCAAGTAACCTGTGTAGGTGCAATATCAGCCATATTTTAAAAACGATAGTAACACAGTGAATTTCCAAGATCAATAACCATAAAAATTTCTTCCTAGCGTTCTTTTGGCCTGTTGCTAGGAACAATCATAAGTATCTCCATTTGTAATAGAATCTAAAAAATCCTGAAACATCTACATTGACAGTAACAGAAACCATTTCAGAGACATTGTTAAAAAAATAAAAAGGATTATGTCATGATTTTTAATAACAACTTATCGACACTGTAATTGTAATATACTATTCGATTTTGATAAAAACAACTATTGTACCTAGGTCATTAGCAGCTGTTGTTTGGGAATATAAATCGTTTTGAACATTACTTATTATAACTTCAATCAACTTACAAGAGACAACGATTCATTATCCCAGACTTCAGTTGTTAACGACCCGGCTTGCACAACGCTTAAAGAATGTTTGTATTTGTATTGTCGTTTCCAATTTTATTCAAGACCCTTTTATGCCACGCAGACCTTGGAAGAAAGGATGTGAAATTTAAAAACAACATTTGATCAACAAGTAAAGGTTATCATTGGCGATCGTGCATCGCTCAAAGTATTATATAAGCTTCTGTTTTAATAAACAACAATATTATCTGTGTACTGGTGTTTTTTTTATTTATCAATTTCCCTAAATAAGGGCTCATTGTCCGGGCATAGTTTTGTCGTATGTTCAATCTATTCATATAGATTCTATAACCTGGCTAAGAGGTGAATAAGAGGTTGTAGGAAAAGTATTGGTAATAACAACATTTACTGATGTTGTTAACATCCATATTACTTAATTCAAATCTAATATTCAAAATACGACGGTAACTATGTTTGTCCGTTACGTTTCACAACTAAGCCGCTAAACAGATATGAATAAAATTTGACAAGGAAGATGAATTAAATCCTGAGGAAGGATATAGGATATCTATGACTCAAAAAAAAAAGAAATAGTAAATAGACTTTTTGGAACGCGAGTGAAACCACAGGGAACTCGTAGTCTTATTATAAACCTCTCAAAATACCAAGCTTGAAGCACAGAGCATTTAATCAAAGAGCTTGCTAGATAGAACACATTACGTTTATTATTATAAGTAATCATATAATTTGAATATACATTATATATATTTTGAACATACATTTCTATACAATTGCTAGTGAGTTGTTCTCGTGCAGCAACGCATGCGAACTAGGCCTATTATGCCAGCTCAAAGTCAAAAGAGGCCTGGCTAAGTAATTAATACGTTGATTTACCGATCTGCAAGATTACGCTGTGCTATCCACGGTCAGTCTGTGGATGGGTGAACATTCTTAACACGACGACAACCCTTCGTGCCTGACTTCACCCTGTGCTGGGTATAGGCCTCTTCTGGTAAAAATGGGTTTAATAATACTACTTCCATATTTCATGGATTTTATTACATAAAACAATGGATAAGTAAATGTGGACTTCCGTATACCCACAGTTCGCCGGCTTTTTAGGTTCCATGTAATAGGGAGGAAGCCTATTGCCATTCACCAGGCACAAAACCAAACTCCGAGTTGCTACTGAGAATCTCCTAATGATCAATTAGGGTACTAGTCCCACTATAGGCTGCATTGTAACTGCAACTCAAAGCAACATAATATTAATGGGAGCAGGACAATATCCACCAGGAGTTTAGTGAACGAAAGACGTTCATATCTCTTGCATTTTTATGTATGGAAATCCCCCTAGCGGTGACCTGAAGAACTAAAATGGACCTCCTTATATAATGCCAGAGATAGGTACTAGCGGTTGCCGTTGACTTAATGTTGGTACAGCTACAGAAGGATATACTTGGAGCCTCAGCAGGTCTGGTCCTTCCTGATAAGCTGCGTCAAGGAGCAAGGCTGAGGAAGCAGGTTCTACAATAAATTGCCGTAAGTAGGAACTGGGTTCTATGGCCCTTTTATTAGGAGCCTAAGTATGCTTCTAATAAAAGTGGATAGGCCCAAGATAACCACTATTCTGAGGTAAATTGGTAATTGACAAAACTACTATTATTGTTATTAATATTTATGTTCCCACTGTTGGGCGCGGGTCTCTTCTCGGAATGAGAAGGGTTAGGCTAAAGTCCACCACGCTGGCCTAATGCAGATTGGTAAACTTCATACGCCGTCGAGAAAATCTCTAAGGTATGCAGGTTTCCTCACGATCTTTTCCTTAGCCGTTTAAGCGAGTGATAATGAATTATTAATACGTACATGATTTTGGATCCCATTAATTACACATAAGAAGTTCTGTTTTCAAATAAGGATGTTTTAAATGGTTGGTCTTGAAGAAATCTGAGGCATCTGGGACTCGACTGATGTAGCCAAAAAAATGAAAATTATATAAGTATTATGTTAACTGTTTATATGCCAGTATATGGGTTGATGATGAAGGGACCTAAGAGGTTGGCCCGAGATGATGTACTATACCCAATTAGTTTTTACGTGGTATGATTCTATCTACATAATTTGAGTAGTAGGTATTACACAAAAGAAAAAATCAAACGAACTATTGTTTATTTCAGAAAAAAATGTGTTAATTTTGACAATTTTGTGACAATGGGTATTTATTTTGTGAAATGACGACATTACGTTCATATTATGTATTAAATAATAAAAATAAGTCGACGTAATTAACAGATAATGAATTTACAGTCGCATAAAATAATCTCAACATGTACAATGGCAATAAGATAATAAGAATACAATTATAGTCTCTACTTACATGTTATAGTGTCGGAAATTCACTGCACTATTTCGACAAATACTCGCAATTGTTGCCTGTACTTTATCAAATGGAAAAACAGGTTTTTATTTAATCAAGGAATGGAATCAGTTGGGATCCTCGTGATTAAATAGTGAATGACATTTAACAAAAGAAAGACAGTGGGTAGGCTTTTTTAAACGTAATTGTCAGATATTTTTTTTTTTCAATATTTCTTTGGAAAAATAATAAAATAGATTTATTCCAAGGTTCGATTTAGTTTTACTTTTAACTTAGGCTAGAAGAAATTTCAGCAGAGACAATACTTGATGTTTATACAATTTAAGTACATACCATAAACAATAATACAGTAGGTTGATTTTGTATGTGTACATAGGCCAGCACATCAAGCTACCACAATCTGGCAAATTTTTTTTAGATAGATTCTCAACTTTAATACAATCCTATAAGGTTCATTTTCAATTGGGAAAATTTGACAGTTTTGGATAGCTTGACCTGCTGACGTCTGTACAAAACACGGCTGGTAATAATAGGACTACAATTACGGTCGGTCCCAATAACAAGTCAATCAGTAGATTTGCTTAATAAAGATATTTATGATTTTGCCATAATTTGTATGGACCTTATGTCAAAATTAAGTACCTAAGTAGTAAGCAAATCGACTGACTGATTCGCTATTAGGACGTTAATCACTTTTGGGAAATCATATTCGCAAAATTTATTATGACTACCGTAAAATTTATTTTCATGTATCCAAAAAAATTACGTAGTAAAAATTAGGTGACCTGGAGAATTAATAATAAAATAAATCGCGAGTCAATGACAACTAATTATGGTCCTTTGTTGACAAGAATATTGTTTGCTGTTGACATTTAAAAAAAACTGCTTTTATTTTTTATTAAACGGGCGACAGTAATAAATCCATGTTAGGTGTAAATGCTTAAATAGGTTTTCTTACAAAACTTATCCAGCAACAAAATGCAATGGCAAGAATCTCTGCATCCTACTTTATTACCCTCTACTTCTACAATACTAAAGTTAACAATCTTTTAGTTTTCTGCGATTTCAACTACACTAAATCCTATGAAAAGTAGGTGCAAGCTTAGCGATAAACATTGGCTAATTTGGAGTTATACATAACATGTTTCGACATCTAAGATAAAAAGTACATACATTATAATAACCTGAATTATATTACGTGGGTACAGTTCCCTATGTCAGATCATGTAAATGGGTATATTATGTTAACAGTTATATATATAAACAAATGCCATACTTCTTGAGAGCAAACAGAGATCATAATTTTGTTTCGAATAATCATAAAACCTAACGTTACTTTATACTGCTTTGAAATATATTTAAATACATATCGTATACTACTACCTACTCATATTTTATCGCGAGATAACAAGATGAAACTACGATCAACATTAAATTACCAACTTAGTTATAAGCGTATTCTGTTTTAGCTACAATATCTTTATTAAGATACAAAATAAATAAATAACACACGTGTAGACGCGACGTGAATTATAATAGCTACTTCTAAATCTCGTTTCTCGTGACTCACCGATATACGTAAAGAAACACAATTAACTGTCAAACTATAAACTAGTATCACACATTATTCTGCAGACATTAAGAACGCAACTTATACTCTCAGAACAATCACTTTTCGATAAACGGACATAATTCACAAGTTTTGTACCAAAACAAAGCCTTAATCGATTGGAAGGCCACCGCTATTTCTAACACACTAGCTAATTAGTTTCGCTACGAACAATTAAAGCTTTTGCTCGACGACTTGCAGTCGAAGCCGCTCTATTACAATGTAACTCTAAATAGGCATCTAATCTATGCATCACATTACGTCATCCGCATTGACGTATGAGAGCACGGCATCTCAATTTATTTGACCAGTTCATACACAGTCTATACACTGGAACGTGATCGAAAACAATCTACGGTAACGAAGTTGAACTTCCGAGCTCCTCACTGCTCTCTCCCGATCGTCCGGGCGTTACCCTGGCATTACCCGGGTACCGTCACTGTGCGCACGAGCACGCAAGCCTCAGCGGTCGCACCGCCTCTGTTACTGCAGGGTCCGTCACACAATCAGCGTCAATTCACTCCAACCGGTAAACACTTGCACTGTTTAACCTTCTGTAACCGCTTGCGTCTAAACGGCGGGTTCTGGCCAGGACAACGCAGCGTCACTGTCACCCAGCTGAACTTCTTGGGCCTACAAAACGAACAAGACTTGAAGGCCGGCTGCGGCCGGTCGGCGTTGTTGTCACGGCGCCGCGGGCCCTTCGGTATGTAAAACGAGTTGCACTGACCGTAGCAGAATTTGTTTATCACTGTTGTGGGCAAACAACCCGGTTCTCGGATTTTCTGAACCAAAGGCTCTGTTTTACACCAATCTTCCTTGAGGTAATCCTTTTTAGTAACAACCAGAGCATTTTTCGAAGATTTCAATATTTTTCTGAATTCGACTCCCGAGGGTAATTCCGTGGTATCTTCTTGCTCCGGCAAGGAGACCACCATACCGGTTTCCGAGCTGCCATCACCGAGTTCGTTTCTCTGTACAAATGACGTCGATGATGATGCGGTGGCTTGCTCAGAGCGCTGTCTCTCTGCGAGGAACCTCTGTACTTGTTCGGTGTCTATGATGTCCAGGATGGAATCCGTCGGCGTGAACGGCTTCCTGTTGCCGACACCAGCACCAGCACATACTCCACAAGTTGCCAGTAGGGCTGCAGCTGCGAGCCAAATATGCGATTTCGATAAGTTCTCCATCTGAAACAATAAATTTGATCATTAATAAAAATATATTAATTCGCAGCAATTAAATTACTGCCGTTCAAATAAGGCTTCGCGTTAATTTAAGAGTCCGTAGGCTTCGCCGGAGCGGATGGCGTAGGCTAAACTCACGTTGTATCTAGAGATGGGAGCCAACATGTCGTAGGCAGTGCGTCGGTGTAGACGGTCCGCGAGCGACGCGCTGTTTGCGTGTGCGCAGGGCCGGCCGGCGGAGCGGTAATGAGCGCAAGCGCGGCTCAATGGACCACCGCTCAATGAACGAGAGATGAGTCACGCACCGCGCCTCCGCCACAGAACCGTTACTACCAGTCACCGCACGCAGACGCGACACCTCTTGCACATGTGTTTCGGATTAGTACCAGCATAATAGAAATATTTACGATTCTTTCACAATGCGCTTACTTTACATTACCATCTGTTTGCAAACAATTGTAAAATTGTGCTTCTAAGTAATCTGTAAAGCTGTGAATAAACGTAGGCTACACCTATAAGCCGCTTAGTGATAACTAGCAGTAGGTTTTTAAATAATAATGCTTTAAGCTTTTACATTTTTAGAATTTTATATTGAGATCAAAAGAGAACTACTGACATACATACTATGTCTTTGTATTTTTTGGCATTGCTTTTTGTATTTTTTGGCCATACTAAGATTTTTAAAGTTATTTAGCGAAGGAAAAATTCGACCGTGAGCAGGATTCGAACCTGCGTCTTCTGGTTAGGTACACCAGACGCTATGACCACCAAGCCACAGCGACTACTGACATACTTAAAAAAATTTTACATACTTAGAACTTCAAAAAAATACAATCCTCAGAGAGGGAGGTGACGTTTAGGCAGAATATTAAACACGACGCAAGTTAGTCAGGCGTGATCGGAGAGATTTCCTCACGTAGCGCGATGTTGTGCGGCGCCAGGCAGAGGTGCGCAGGCGCCGGCGCACATGGTGCCCATCTCGAATCAACGCGCTTCCGCCCATTTGTGCGGCCCACAATACCCATACAAACTTGAACGTTCTATAGCATCCGCAGCCTTCTGCGAACCGTAGGCGAACTACGTGTGGGTGCCGATGTTCAATTACATTTTTAACAATATATTTTTGAAAACCTCTGTAGAGTTTACCGACAGCATTTTTCAATAAAACGACAGGAAGTCCGTTCAGCTGCATAACGCCGCCTTTTTTTATTATCATAGCAAAACTTTTAACCGTTTCATTTTGGTAAGTACACCCAATTTATAAATACCTCGACGAACGAAAATACATAAATCAAAAATAATTTAATTACACCTTCAATACAGTAATTGAAAGAAAAAATATATAAGTATTAACTACCTACACTTCATTGGTTTCTGTGAAGGTTTAATTAGAGGTTTGATTTATAATCAAGGTAATCAATTCATTATATTAACATATAACTTGTGCAAATTGTTCAAGTAATTTTAACATGAATACATATAGATGCTAAACACTATAGATGGGAGATGTTAGTAGATATAAAATATAATACGTCTTATAAAATATACATATAGGCACCGTAATTATACATATTTCTAAGAATTATTTCAATATTATAAATAAACAGTAGAGCTATTAATTCTAAAGAATCTCACATTCTTTAGCGCAAAGGAAAAATTTTACGACAAAAGGAAGTCCTTTTTAAATGCTTAGTTTATTTTTTCTATTACTACAGGGGCGCTTAGCATACCTCAGCGAAGGAATTTCATTCATTCATTCATTCAAGTGATCGTTTTGTTCGCGTAGGGCTGTCAAAAAAAATGAGGCCATAATAGGCGTTAAGACGACCCTTAGCGACAGGCCGTCTACATCGCCCACGCTTATACAGGTTGCGGTTTTTCGCCTACAGGTGCTAAGAGACAGCTAATAGAGAGTTAATTAATTACATTCAATTCTATTTTTGACCCTCTTTAATAAATTGTATTTATCAATACATTATAATAGTATATATAACTATTATTATTTCACACTGTTCAAGGGTATATTCTCTAGAGACTAATAAATACAAATATTATTGAATAGTACTGATTAATTTTAAAATCTGAAATTAAACATGAATTTTTACATTCATCTAAACGTCCGTATCGGTATATAAAGTATATTGTTTAGTTTGTACCTACACCAACCTATAGTAACATAATATAACAAATACCTACTTAAACTCCATAGTGAAATTGTCAAATAAAGTATTACAATAGAGACCAATTAGAATTAAATGAAATTTACCATAAACATTATGACAAGTTGGATTTTTTTTTTATTATTTATCATTGCGTAGTTTTACGATATATGATTATAGGCTTTTATGTAGATGAACACTATTATAATAAATAACGACAGTAATAAATAAACTCTACACTATTATTGACAAATGATAAACACAATTACGATTCTCAACTGATTGAGTATTCATAACAATTATTTGTCTTACCATAAATTTTAAAGTGGGACGCAAAATCCGTGTGTTACTTCTATTGAAATTCTGCTATGTCGATATTGAAATATTGACAAAAATCTACAATACATTACGAACGTATAAATAAAACATTCTATTCTTAAAATCGTTTTAGATTATGTGATTCTTGAAAAACAATAAACGATTGATGGATAAACATTTTAGCATCGAGATGCAGTGATGTAACAGCCTGTATATATCGGGGTCCTGTGATGTATGGACGATACACCTTAAGGTGTTTGTGAGACCGACTTCTAAGAAGAATCTCAGGAATTACACCATTTTAGTGTTCCAAGTGATGTCATAGATCAATATTGTTCAATCGTAATATTTTATATGTAGCGTCCCGGATGTTATTGTAAACTATACGTAGGTATAAGCTAATTATTTTATAAATAAGTATGACTGTAGGTAAATCCAGGATAGGTAATATTTTCAGAATTATTCATTTGAATGTGTAAGTTGTGAGCACATTTCATAGTTAAGACAAAACGAAAAGTTTATTTAATGAAAGATATCGTACATTTTTTATTTATCATCACAATATTTGTACTTTGGTTTATTACCCAAAACATTATTATGGTATTTTAGCAAAGTTCTCAGCAAGTTTTGGTCATTGTTAAGTCAATACACATGTGCAATTCGGCGTTCTTTGTCACAGATAAATTACAAGTTAAATTGTCTGAAGTTTTTAACTGCACACATTAATTAACTTCATTCAGTCATCGGTTACATCATCTCGTCTCGTTTCTTTCGTATTTCTACCAAAATACACAGACCTTGCGTCAAATAAATAATGATTGCTGCGTTTGGTTCGATGCACAACAAGAATGCATTACAAGAAAACCGTTTAATCAGTGTAGCAGCATTATTCGTCATTTGAAATGTGTACCGCGACTGGGAGGCGCCTCTACGTATTGTTGACCATCTATATATCAACTAAGTTTAATCGTCTCCAATCGCTTTGATCGGCGGTTGTATCGCGGCGCCGGCGCACCGCCCGCATTATGCCGCGCTCACACAAAAAACGGGAACAGAAAAAGGTAAAGTTCCTCAAACGCCAGGTACAGGCGTTTAATGCGAGCAGACGTATAAATCAAACCGAGGGCTCTAACAACTTATGACATAAAATCCTTTATTATTCACACGGATTCGAATAAAAAAGCATCGACGGTGAATAGCCGAGCGGCGCGGGCGCAGCGGAGGCCGACGCGCCACGCATCGAATAACATTACAGGATTAAGAACTTTTAGTTTCTTTTTTGAATGGAACAATTAGAGACGGACGTGATAGGTGTGACAAAAAATATCTTAAACTTTTTGCTCTTATAAGGGATCAGCTTCACATGCCAGTGGGCTGCCTAAAATATGATTCTGGGAAATTGGATTAGGTGATGCGCGAAAAAGCTTTTTGTACATTTTGTGAATAGGTATGTGAGGGAATCGATTCATAATAATTATAATTAATTGAAAGTTGCGTTACCTGTGTATGGATAAAGTAATAAATACGTTAATTTATTTACATCAAACGATGTTATTAGGCGCGAAGATCCCACATTTGGGTAAGTAGGGCTAAAACGAACACATCGCATTTTAATTTGAAAAATCTTTTATGCTATCGAGAATCATGTTTTGGAGTAAATTATCTATGCTCTAACGCTATATTAAAAACTATAAAAACGATTATGCACACCTATGTTTCCTGGGAAATTTGATATGGACATACGGACAGACGAGGGTCTAGACTAGTCGTCATCTAGACAATAAAGACGATACCAACTGGCTATATACATAAAGAACGTTTATTTTTAGTTACGTGTGAACGTACCACCAATTAGTACATAACCTATAAAAATATATTGACTAGTAACTCCACTCTATTTCGCTTATAAAATTTTTCAGGTTTTTAAATACTTGTTATTTTAGGTAAATAAAACAAGAAAAGAGTTACTTACAGCAGTGCTCGTCGTGAAAATGTGTTATCAACATCCCAGTCCCTGTTCCACCTGGTTCAAACCGATTTTTTTTATATATAAATAAAAAAAAACAAGGTATATAAAAATAAATATATTTAGGACATTTTTACACAACACCAACTAGTCCCAAACTAAGCAGAGCTTGTACTATGAGTACTAGACAATGGATGTATTACTTTATAATACATATGAATTATTTAATAAACTATGAAATATTTTATTGAATATACCTAAACAAATCAGCGCTCTTCCTCCTATCCTATCAAACTGTGCTGTGCCCGACAGGGTCTTTAAAATTCTTCCTAAATAAATTTACATCCTGGTGGTTGGTTCGTGCCGAGTTTAACATTCTTACCTAATTATTTTACACGAAGCGACTGCCATCAGACCTCCGCAACCCAATTTTTGGGTAATACAGATACCCTGAGGATAGACTGGTTGTCAAGCTTTTTGGGCTTCTGACTACCACTAAAGATTGTCATAGGTGTTCGTATGAAAACCGGGACCAACGGCTTTACGTGGTCTCCGAGGCACGGATGTTATATTTGTATATACCGTATACTTCAATAAGTGAACATTATTTAAAGTTGTTTTATCCATAGAGATAGAAAGCGCCACAGACTTTTGAATCACTGCACATCCCCCGCAAACTATTCTCGAAGTAGGAAACAGGTTATTATGGTGATTCTACGCCAATAATAGTATCGCAATACTTAGCAGTATTATGCTCTTCAAATGCAACACTTTATTGCTATTTGCGGCTTCCGCGCTAAACCATGCATTTACGCACGAAATAGGCGCGATTAAATAAGGAAGGAGGAAGAGCTGGAGGAGAGCTGGTGATCCCGATGAGGAGAATAGACTATCAACATAACATATTTTATCACGAGAACGCACTGCCTCGTTAGTCTAATGGACCTAAGTGCGAGGTCTTGAGTCGATTCCTAGGTTGAGCAAAGTGTTATTGAGTTTTTCTATAACATTCTCAGTAGCAGCTCGGAGTATGGATTTGTGGCCGGTTAATGGCAATAGGCTCGTCCCCTATTACATAGGACCTAAACATACCGGCGAACTGTGATTGTACGGACGCCAGCAGGTGTTGCTATCCAAAACTGTCAAATTTTCCCAATTGAATATGAACCTTATTATTTTGTGTTAAAGTTGAAAATCTATCAAAGAAATTTGACAGATTGTGGCAGCTTGATGTGCTGGCCTCTGTACCTACGTTAGGGTACTATTGTCATCAACCGGGCACAAACTACGAGCTGCTACTGGTAATTTTATACAAATCCCAATAATTCCTGAATCTGCAAATTTAACTCAAGACCTCAAGCGAAGCAGTCGTTTAAAACCCCGCGGCTAATGAGACAAATCAACACAACATAACTTTACTTAACCTGTGATATTCCATATAGGTATTTTTTGTAAAATTGTAATAAACAAACATACTTTTCCTGTTTATATAGTTGTACGTATACGCAAGTGTGACGACTTGCACAATAATTGACGTACTGTGCAAGACCAATGGTTGATTGTGTATTTGGTAGTGCGCGACCAACGGTACATGATCACTTTGACCGTGCAAAGACGTGACCAGTGTATACAAATTAATTAATTAATCTGTTATCTTGCAGCCATGACCTAGAGAATTGAGGTTCCTAATAAATTACTTTTTATAAAAAAAAGAATAATCGAATTTTTGGCATATCTTCAGGCTCGAACACCATTTTTTTTTTAAAGAACAGTAACAAAACTCATCTTTCCATAATATCACCTTTTTATTTTGGATTTTGCGACTGTAGTTGGTGTACTGTGACGTCACATCATTTATAGAGGACATCATGATTCTAGCTCTTTCCCAACTGTGTTGCGGTAAGCAAAGTTAAACCTTGTTGATCAATTGATCAGCTTAGTTTTTTCTTAACCTTTAAGCCTTTCAAAATGCTTTCCTTTAGTGCCAAAATTTGGAGCAATTAATTTTGGATGAAGTATAATAGTCTAGTGTGGCAGACCACAAGCAAAAAAGACTTAAAGATAACTAATAGATAACACCATAAAATGAGGAAATATAAATGCATAAATCTTTAACTTTTCTTTATTAATATGTTTTTCTATATAAATTGTAGTATTGCGTAATATTGATATTAATTTTGGAGTTTTCTTATAAATAGTCGACAAGAAATTGAATACAAAGAAACATAATTAAAGCGCCTAAAACTAGAAATAGCCACACGACACAGTCAATCAATTGCATTAAAAAATAGCATCAAATCTCATTAATTATCAAAAATCATCGCTATTGCCAAAAGATAATTATGGTCGATATAGTCCAACGGGCAGACTGGCTTATATATAGCTGTGTGTACCTACATTATTAAGGTGTTAGTTTTTAAATTAATATTTTTTACTTTTCATCAGTTTGTTTAATGTTTTATCATTTCTACCGGATCTTCCTGTTCCAAGTTAGGCTAGCTACCTCAAATAGACCACCACGCGTACCAATTAGAATTGACGCAAATAGCGGCGTACACTAATACCGAATATAGGTCTATGACGTCACACGTTATTGATTAACAATAATCAATAAAGCCACGTTCATCATTCGCGCAATTAATTGATTGATGCAATTTCAATAGCATTTGATAAAGGAAAATATCCTTTCAGTTTTGTTCTGAAAGCCATTTCCGATAACTAAGTAGAAACTAGGTATGGGTATTCATATTTAATAAAATAATTATATTTCTTGAAAAGATTAGCTTATCCACAATACAATAATGACGTCACACAGAGAGTTTCAGACGACTCTGACACACACAGTTTCCGAATTGACAAAGTATACAGTTTCTGAAAAAAAAACTCGTGTCACGGTGTTGCCATACTCCTCGGAAACGGCTTGACCGATATTTATACAATTTTATATGTATGTTCGGTATTAGGATTAACTCCCACTATGTCCTACCTCTCTTGCTTGCTTCTTTAATAAAGCAATTAGTAATTATATACTGTTTACTTTTTTTAACTAAATAGATGAATAATACGAGATAAAAATAGGTGGTCTAGTATAGTCTATATATGTATGTATATAAAGTATAGTATTCAACACTGCCACGAATGGCACCGCAAATAACTGTGGGAATTTCTTTCCACGTGGTAAAATAATAAGCTTATGTAATTTACGTAGATATTTTCACAACTGACGTAAGGTTATTCTCCCATGCGTTCCCTACT
This sequence comes from Acronicta alni, assembly GCA_964056405.1. NCBI lineage: Eukaryota > Metazoa > Arthropoda > Insecta > Lepidoptera > Noctuidae > Acronicta > Acronicta alni. The sequence continues at coordinate 13,728,019 of OZ043919.1, forward strand.
TATTTTTATATCATCTGCCTCTCTTTTTACAAAATATTTAACATCAAGTTCCACTTTAGATGGGGCTAAATAACGGCAGACATTTGACGTACGCGAACCAAACTAGGCTATAAATGTATTAGATGAACAACTGTTTTCTCTTTACTGTACTTACCTGTCAAAAAGAGTTAGAGGATCAGACCGGAATGACAAAGTTTATAGTGAATCATACAGGAATTAAAACATAATAATAACCAGCAGGGGATCAGATCAGGGAATCAACCAGAATAACTCATATTAAATACTTGGATTAGTCTGACAATCGCGGACGATTGGGAAACCGCTTCCTTTACGGCACTTAGGTGGTGAGTAGTAAATACCGTGTGGTTTTTAGTCGGTAGGTCACCTAGTCTGAGTGGAATCCGACACGAATCCACACTATCCGCCCCCTTCCCCGGGCGGCGGATAGTCCATGAAGTCCTTTCCACACGTTAAACAAAAAAAAAGTCTGACATTAAGCTGAGACTTTCCGTGGTTTGCACTATCACCGGACCGAATTACGGACCATTAAATATTAGCAAAATTATAAAGTGACGCACGCACCTAATAGAGGAAACAGTGTGAACCACTCCTTATAAAAAATGAGAAATATTTTTACACGTAATGTAAGAATACTTCGGAAATGCCGACACGAATACTCAAATATATTGAAGTGGGTCTGAACGTATGAATGGGCTACCTAATGAACTCTAACGGATATGACAATGTGTTCAGATCGACAAATTCATGGAAAACGAGTGTAAATGTGAAGTAAGACCCAAATAATGAAGTATTGTCGGTGTATCAATCATCACATCAATTGAAGGTATAAAAAGAAGAAAAAAAAATAAAAATAAACAGGAGTTTCTTGAATTTTCTCATCGTAGTAACATAATTATAGTAAACGCCGCTGCCCCTTTTATCAGCATATAATTGTGTCCTTTAGCCAGTGACTACCAGCTGCCTTTCTTAATTTGTCTGTTGGACCGAAATCATCGAAACTGGCCATCAACTCTGAACAAACATCAAATATTATTGATGTTTCGAGCTCACTTCAATGCCAAAGTCGATTATTCTTTTGAAAATAAAAAATATACCTGTATTTTTCATCATTCCTATTCAGCAAAACCTTATGTTCTATTCGCAAATGGTTAGGCTTTGATTTTCGAAACGAAAAGGATCCTTAGGGTCTACTCCCTATCTCCGTCAACGAAGTTACGAGCCGTTCGAAAGTTCTCCGAAACTTCGGAGTCCGATAAAACCAAGTATCAAATTCTATTTTTCGATCGGGTAAAAACACATCGAGAGTAGGGACAACTGTCAAATTGTGTTGTCATTCATTCTTAGTTGGGGCCCCGAACGGTAGGTGATACGGTGTAGGAAACACCCGTAACTAAGGTCGAAACTACGGACTTCGTGCTTAGGGAGTAGACCCCCTGAAGACCATAAGTGAACGGAACATTGTAGTACGTCATTTGAGAGTCATATTCTTCAACCTAACCCGTACGATGTCATTGTATGGCCTCTGTACATAACAGAGGCCATCACATCAAGCTACCACAATCTGTCAAATTTTTTAATTGATTTTCAACTTTACCACAAAACTGTAAAATTTGTCAGTTTTGGATAGCTTGACCTGCTGGCTTCTGTACAACGATTTTGTTGAACTGTGAATCCTTTTATTTACATTGGCGAAATTACGCATTTCACCGCATTTGAACATTAAAAAATCAGTGACAATGGAACTTAATATGTCCTTACTACCTACTACTATGGCCACATTGCATGACTGACTCATTGATGTCATCGGCTCATTTCACTACACCTCCATAAAAAAATATGATACAGGAAACTTCAGGTCTAAATTATTATCACATAAATATCCCAATGACATAACCATGCCTACTTTAGTATCTACGTCACACATTAGACCCTCGTTGAGTAATATTGAGATAGTAAAACATTGGGAATTTCACACCGAACTCTGTGGTCGGGTCGCATGATTTATTGCTGTCATTAAAATAAAATAAAAGATGTAACTAATTGTGGAATTAGTCATAAACATGTTCTTAAATGTTTTGGAGAACTTACAAGTTGTTTAAGTTAAATGGTAGGTGTCAAATTACCTTGTGCCTGTTTTAAATAATAAATACATACACTCACGATACAACATAGTTTTTAGCTCGAGGGAGCTTTAAAAACTTAACCGGACTTGGTGGCGAAGCACCGAATGCCTCCAGCCAGGGGCAACTTATAAACTAAGCAACACAGCTGAGGGCGTCCCCGGCTGGACTCGGACCTCGGCTTAGGGCGTTGCTGGAGGGGCAGCTAGGGACGGCTGGATCTGGGTTTAAATTATTTTGGGGCGAATTTAAAGCTACTGGCTCGGAACGGGCCGGCTCGAGCAATGGACGGGGAGGGTAAGGCCACCACCTGCTACGATATATCTACGTACAAATATGTCTTTTGCTTCGTCCACGTTCACACATGCGCCGGTGATGAGTACTAACAGTTGACCTTTTTGACGGAACAATGAGGTCGGTGTAGTCATTTTTAGATAATAAACGATTTTATAAAATGATTACAGGCTTCAAAAGGTACATATAACCTGATTGCTTAAGTTTAAACATCAATATAAACATTTCAGTATAACTCAAAAAGAAACGTGCCCCTTATCCAAATACATCTATGGAACGACAAAATTAAACTGACTAATGACAAAGTTATAAGAAAAGCTACCAAAATTAAGCTCCGTGTGTTCCAGTGATAGTGCGACGTAGATTATTCAAAGTCAAAATAATTTATTCAAGATAGACTACCTAGGTATTACTTTTTGAACGTCATTTTTACGAGTAGTACTGTTTAGAACCTTTTTGCCCCAGCGGCAATCACTTTTGCGAGCTATGTGCCCGGCCACTGCCACTTCAGCTTGCTAATCCTTTTAGCTGTCATCAATCAAATTACGGATCTACTCATTTCTGATTCGGTCGCGTAGAGAAATTTAAACAACTATAACATAGTAAAACCATAATATATTGAACTAGGTTTCGTATTTAAATTTATCAGCGAAGCGCCACGTCTCGTAAACACCAACAATAAAAGCTTACCAGCAATAGTGATGCGACACCACTGTTTACACGGGCGTCATAATATCTGCATAATTAGCGCCTGCCGTCGCCCCATACCCATTTATTCATTATAAACAATTCTCGGTTAAATTGCACCTGTAATTTGTACTGTTCAGTCGTGCGTTAACACGACGGAGTGTCATTATGTCATGACATTTAATGCGCCAACTCACGATTTAGCATAACAAATAATAGACGTGTAACATTTTGTTGTAACGAATGCATGGAATGTTTCCGCATGGATGTAAACACCAATGGACATCTCTAACATACTCACCATAATTACTGGTTTGAATTCTTTAAATATGTTAGTGTATATATTTATTGTATTTACATAAGAATTGACATGACAATGTAATCGATTGGCACATGTCTGCACTATGAAGACAGTTGTTTGTTTGTAATAAATCAATTTATCCGATAATTTGTTGTTTTGTTATTGTTTTTAACTTTTACATACCATCACGTCTGTATTCACCGAAGGGTAAGGCGGAGGTGTATTAATATACATTGTACATACAGTTCGTAGGTCGTGTAGGTCCCATGTAGGGCGTGAGCCTATTGCCAATAAGCGGGCACAAATCCCGGAGCTGCTACTAAGAATTTTATAGTAAAACTTATCTGGGACTATTTTAAGAAATTTTCTGTTGACACACATGTCGTACACGTTTGTTAACTTTTACCTAACACGAAATATTTGAGAATAACCTAATTTTCTAAAGCTTTGAATTCAACTGTTAAACTTGCTTTCTGTTTATAGGACACGTCGTAAATATGTAATTTTAAAAGATTATCTAAAAATAGGGTTGCCCCTATTACACGGGACCTAAATACCCCGGCGAACTGTGGGTGTACAATTAGTACTCCTCTGCTTAAACCTTCGGGGAGGACCTGTTGTTGTGATTTTGTGAAGAAATTGTTTACTCATTATATTTTTAGTTTGACTATAGTTAAATTAAAGCGTACTTTGTAACAAGGGGTGTTATATCTTACAGAAATAGTATACTTCTAGAAATAACTGACACAATACAAGTAGACACATTTAGTACTGAACAAATCCAGCGCATACATTTTGTTCAAAGCTGTGGACTATCTAGCGAACAATTTACTATCCGTCGGTCCATTGGAGATCGCACTAAAACGATGTCTGATAACCGAATAAACACAGTGAGTCATCGATCCATCCAATGTCGATGTGCCACTAGTAAAACACACCGGTTCCACTACACTTGAGATTTGTGTTATAGAAATAAGTCTAGTTAGTACACTGCACTCGACAGATTAGAAAGAAATATGAGCTAATACAATAGATTTATCAAAATCTGAATTAGGTAATGGATTGAGTAATACACCCATTCAGGGATCAAGCTAAATTATGGAAAAGCTTTTAAAAACGCGTAACTGGCAATAGACAGCCAACACGTACTTATTTGTATATAATGAGATTTCATATGTTATGAAACCTCTGGCTTAACCTTTGGAAAAATATGAAATGGTTCACTTTTATTATTTTTTGAATTAAAACTTTTTTTTTATAAGACTGCACTGTGCAGTGGAAACTGACCGCAAACGCCGCAGACGCACGTCATAATGCGCGCACTGAAATTTGGCAGGAGTGGCGCTGTTATCATCGCGCATGCGCGATTTATAGTAGGTACAGTGCTCTTCTCAATCTGGGTGCTACGAATCAGAGCAATCTTATGTCACACTTGCTGGTGTATCCCTTGTGCCCGAAAACCTAAACCGAGGGTCTATCTCTACATGACACTATGTCACTAACCAATCCCTTTAGCGGTCACATCTAAAACAATTCAGGTGGCCTTTATAACTAGAAAATTGTTTAACCTTTGCCTTAAAAAGGCAGAAGTACACTAGTATTCAATGAATAAATACGTCAAGGCAAATCTCGACAGGATAAAAGTACCTACTTTACTGCTATTAAGGTAGTAAATCCCTAACAAAAAAGAGGAAAGTTACACTTATCTGTGACATCATAACTCCTAAACTTATCAACCAATATCGATGAGCATCTTTTGTTTGAAAGGTAATGGTTCTATGCCTTTAGAAAGGTATCGGCCGGTTCAGTTTCTTGAATGTAACAATTAGTCGGTTTTTAAAAGTCACTAATGTACAGAGGACATCAAGCTACCACAATCTGTCAAATGTCTTTGATTGATTTTCAACTTTTATACAAAGTTCATAGTTCGTAGTTCATACATGTTCACACTCAATTTGGAAAATTTGTCAGTTTTGGATAGTCTGTACTAAAGAAAACTATTCAGTTTTCTTTAGTACAGACTTTTTAGACTTTTGTTTGAATTCTCAAACAAAAGTCTAAAAAGTCTTACTGTATCAGAAAAAAAATAGTGATCTAATTATTCCATAAAAAACAAAGTTATTATCTTACAGGCTAATTGAGAACCTATTTTTTTTTTAAGTCGGATGAAAATCTGGACCCAAGATTTTGTAATCTTGAGATTTCAAAAACACCATGTACATTATTATTATGATCTGTTTCCAAATATATCCCATCAGCGATATATGGATGTACCTAATAGTTTAGAAGATAGCGTATTGCCATCGCCAAAGATTAAGGTGAAATATGGTCATGATTCACCAATTCCGTATTGCAAAAATGACCTTGAGTTGGCTGATATTACAGAGATAGAATATAACATAGCATCACGCTTATTTTTATTTTATTTTTTTAAGTCTAGGATTTGATAGGCCTACGCTTGACCGCCAATTGGCCTGACTGTGATCTACGACGGAGCGCGCTTGCCTACAAGAACCGATTCATTTGAGATTTAAAGACACCCAGATTATAGCTATCGGGGAAGACCCACTCGGGAAGCTCATTACACATTTCAGCGGTACGCATGATAAATTAAACTAGACTTAAAGCATTTCGTTTCATATTCAGATTAGGCAGAAGTTTAATAATAGGATATAATTTATGTAGGTACTATTGTAGTAGTACGATAGGATATATCTTGGGCTTTATTTAAACATACCCTTTTAAAAAACATACTATTTTATAACGATACCTCGGTTCAGTAGTACAAAGCAATGGGGAAATAGACCGGACTGTCGCGCACAGAATTAAAGTAGGGTGCATAAAATAGCAGCAGGTTACGGGAAAAACGCGCGACTCCCGAGTCCCTCTTAAGCTTAAAGGGAAAATATACTAGAGCATAATAAGGCCTGCCATCATATAATGTGTGGGGCTACCAGAATGGACAATGTGAGGACTGAGTACATAAGAGGAAGTTTGAAAGGGGCACCTGTTATATAAAAGCTGTGCAGTAATCGCTTGTCGTGGTATGGACATGTGATTCGTAGAAGTGAGCATGTTACCAGGACGGTGCGGAACATAAGGGAAAAGGAAGACCAAAGAAAAGATGGATAGACTGTGTGTGAGATGATATGGTTACAAAGGAAGCGAACGATGAGACGACAACTAAAAGAGTTGTATGGAAGAAAAACACATACTGCGCCAACCCCAAGTAATTTATTATTTATTTAGAATTGCCAACAGTCGTAACAATATTTAAAGAAAATGGTAATCTTAGGACTTAAGTACAAGCTAATTGCACAACCACTTACAGGCAAACACCATATGTATTTTGTAGAAGACTTGTTAAATTTAAATATTGGTTAATAAAAATTAAAATTTGGGATAAAGATAGGACGATGATGGATTAGGGAGCAAGCCTATTGCCACTCTGCGGTCATCATCATCAACATCCTCCGAGCTTTTTTCCAGCTATGTTGGAGTCGACTACCAATCTAACCAGTCTGCTACTGAGTAGGTATGTCATAGATAAACTCAATAGCACCTTACCTACTCAGCCTAGAAATCAAATCCTTGACTATTAAGGCAGTCTATAAGTGAAGACAAATATGTGCAAATGTACCTATCTTATTTCGTTTTTTAAGTGAGCTCAGGGGTCACATTGCCCTTGAATACGAATCAAAATGGAATATTCTCACGGATAAAATATTATTACATTGTTACAATATCACTTAGAACAGCAACAAAATTCCATACAGGAAATCCCCTTACATCTAAGTGATTACAGGTTCGCAATATTATGTATTTCAAAATGCAATTGACAGCAGTTCTATTGAAGTTCATGCACAATTTATAAATTATAACTTATAGCTAAGGTCGTACTATTTATAAATAATGTATTTGATTACCGCCTTTGATTTAAAACAAACTTGTTGGACATCAAACATATATGTATGTATTTATTCGTCTTACAGATTCCACGACAAATTGATGTATGTAATTCGATTTTTATGGCCTGTTAATTGGAGATTAGTTGCGAGGAAAATACAAATGTTTTTATTGTAAGAAAATTATCCTGGACATACACCAATATTACTAACAAGCAGTGATAGGCCAAGTCACAGGACCCGAGTTCAAATGCAAGGTATGCCTTAATTTTCTTGAGAGTTGAAACGATTTTGTACATAAATTAATTATATAGCGACCAGTTTAACCAGTTTCTAATTAAGTCAAATTAAAGTTATTAGTATTTGTATTAATCCTTAATTAATATTAAGTATTCAATATTGAATTTCAATCTTGAAAATCAGCACTGTCCTGAGAATAAGGGAAGAAGCGAGCCAACCCTAACAAAAGTAATATTTATATTTCTTAACAGGGCTGTTTCAATTTTGTGTAAATTCAATGTACGTACAAGATTTAATAAAGAACATTGTTATTTCATTTTAATTAAATTGTCTTTTATTGATTGAAAAGAAGGATTAATTTTTTGGGTAGTAACTGAATTTCTTGCGGGTCTACCTAACTGGGCTTGTGATTTTTTGCAAATCATTAGGTATGTCGTCATTGTCAATGTTTATGTTACACAAAGTTAACACAAAAAAAATGCAAAACGTAGGTATTATGAGCCTGACAAATCTGTTTTTTTTGTACTATAGAAAATGACCATGCATAGTCCTCCACCAAGGGAGGTGGCAGACTGTTGCAGTTGGAACGACTCATAACCACTGCCACTGCTGGGCACGGGAGAGGGATTAGGCTATAGTCCACCACGCTGGCCTAGTGCGGGTTGGCAGACTGGACCCCTAGACGCCCTAAATTATAGCACAATTCGTGGAAAACCAGTGGTAACCCTACGCATGCGTTACTCAGCAGATTTCAATGAATGAAGTCATAACACTTAATATTCATCCGAATAATAAATGACCAAAATTCGAATCCAAAACTCGGTGGTCAACAAAGGTATCATTAGTATGATTAGTCGATTATTCAATCGGATCAGATAAGTCGATTGCGACATATCTGTCACTCAAAGTGGATTGTTGAACGGTTCGGCACGTTTGTGGACGGCGAGTTTTTGTGCAGTGAAGTCATAACCCATAATATCGTCCTTGTTAAGGCGGGGTTACCTCGTAACTATTAAAGGTATTTCATCATCATTCTCCCAGACTTTCCCCAACTATATTGGGTTCAGGGTCCAGATGCAGCTGAACATCAGCATTTTACCGTGGGAGAGCCATGCTTCGGCACGAATGGGCCGGCTCGACCGGACTTGATACCACTGCCTCACAGAAAACCGGCGTGAAATAACGTTTTCGTTGTGTTTCGTCGAGTGAGTGAGGATACCGGAGGCCCAAACCCCTTAAAAGGGCGGCAACGCACCTGAAACTCCTCTGGTGTTGCTGGTGTCCATGGGCGGCTGTAATCGCTTACCATCAGGCGATCCGTCTGCTCGTTTGCCCACCCTATCACATAAAAAAAAAAAAAAGACCATCAGAATGCATTCTAGTCACATCAAGACTTTTCTATTTAGTGTACATTTAGCTAAAAGGGTCAGCAGTGGACCTCCTGTGGCTGATATGATTATGATGATGAAGCTAAAAGACAATCACGTAGGTATCCGTAAAAATCCAGGTCAAAGGTCAAAACGTAAGCAGTCGCCATGTGTAAAATATGTAGATGACGTGCCTTCAGTATGCGAGGAAAGGCCAGGACGAGGTCCGACTGCTGGACCACTTCCTGTCATGGTCGTGGCGAATTTTGCGGATACCATGGCGATGACTGTAGGGTAAGTGAAAAAGTGCTGTTTTTAGTCGGTACGGTCTGACATACCCTGCCACCTCCCCGGGTGGTGGAGGATCCATGAGGATTTTGCGTACCATGCACTTCATAATTATTAAACATTTAGCTGACATCAGAACCCCCTTATCTTCTCCACAATCAGTCAAACTGTCGTATCACAAACCGCAATACTAACTAGGCCTTAAGTAAAAACTAGTTTATTTCCTAACACTACAGTTAACCGATAGCAGTCAATAATAATTACCAGTTGATGGGAGATAACGTGCGCGTGAGTGGCGGGGCTTCAAGCTTGGCACGCACTGCGACAACACATAGGTATTATGTCACGGATTTACTTAGGCCTTTCATTGAAAACTCATTTTTTTTATTTATATTATATTTATTGAAGATAATTACATTGACCTGCCAAACTGCACAGCAGTTTGTTCTCTTCTTAACCTTAATCTTCTTAACCTAAAGATAAAGATAAATAGTTACTAGATCGACAAAAACAGAAATTGTAGCATGTTTATAACTATATAATAGTACGTGACACCATTTAATGCATTCTCACTTATTATATAATATTAATGTATTTTAATATAAGAATATTAAAATACATTAATATAAGAATAAAAATAATAATTACGTCTACGTACGTCTGTATTCCCCGAAGAATTAGGTAGAGGTGTATTAATATTCACCCACAGCTCGCTGGTATGTTTGGGTCCCATGTAATAGGGTTCGAGCCTATTGCCATTCTTCTTCTTTCTCCGAGCCTTTTCCCAACTATATTGGGGTCGGCTTCCAGTCTAACCAGATGCGGCTGAATATCAGTATTTTACACGAAGCGTCTGCCATCAGACCTTAGCAAATTTAATTTTTCGGTAATACCCTGAGGATAGACTGGTTGTCAGGCTTTTTGGGCTTCTGACCACCGCTAACGATTGTCATAAGTGTTCGTATGACAACCGGGACCGTACGGGACCGGGACTGAGACTTTACGTGCACTCCGAGGCACGGAGGGGTCTCGATGTGTTAAGAATGGTCACCCATCCACAGACTAACCGCGACTAGCGCAGCTTAACCTAGCAGATCGGTTGATCAGCCTATTGCCATTACTGGACACAAATCCAAACTCCGAGCTGCTACTGAGTATTTGATAGAAAACCCCAATAACGTTAGACCTCTAGCAGTCGAAGCGTAGCGTTTCTTATAATAATTATTTTTTAAATAGAAAATTCGACTGCGGAGACAGCTGGAACCTTCGTCTTCCAGTTTGTAGTGGACGGATTAGTGAACTTAACTACCAACGTTTCTGCCCGTGACGTGAACCTATTTTTATGTAACTTATTAAACTAAACGTTTAGGAACTCGAAATGGAAACAAAAGGTCCACTATCACTACTTTGTAATAAAAACTTTTTAACAATACCTAACTTAATATTTTTATATAATTTCTTCGCTCATGGCAATGTTGAAAATGTTAGCCTTCGTCAAACCTGATTCGCGCCGAATCAGTTGCTTAAAATTCTCCACTAAATAATTTAAATCCACTAGTCCCTAGACGTCCACAGTAACGCTGCAACCTAGTCGCGATCCGGGAACGCTCTTAAATGCAGTTGCTTAGTTTAGAAGTTTGATCCCGATTTGAAGCCATTTTGGTCACCACCTTTTCCTATTATGTTGTTAAGGCGAATCAACAACTATAATCCGAGATAAAACCTCTCGAATCGAATGAACAACTAAAATCCGAGATAAAAACCTCTTTTAGCGCACCACAACATACAGAGTAAGATTACGTACACATATCAAGACATTATGTTATATATTTTGACGTAACATTTTTCTTGGTGTTATTTATACGTTTTTTACGCGATTGTCTTGGATTGTTTGGGACCAGATTAGAAATTTGATTTTAATTAAGTGATACTCGAAGATACTTAGTTATAATAATAAATTAAAGAAAATTTCTGTTATGAATATAATTATGGTGTCTAATTCTTGAAACGATTAGTACCTAGATAAGTATGTATGTATACATGATTAATATATACTTATAATTTATAACGATTGTCTAGTCATTCTTATACTGTGTAAAATTCCTACTGCCCCAGGTTATGAAGTTTCCGATGAAGCAACTAGTAGGTAAGTACCTTTATGTAAAATATTTCCTTAGGAAAACTTTGTACCGAAACAATCATTCAGAAAGATTATTTTTTGTAACAACTCTTAACACATAATACGTCATATTTAGTGATACTCTAATAAGCAGTTAGGAATGATCATGAACATGAAAACGAAAAAAGTAAATAATACATATCACAAATGTAAATAGCGAGACACAACTTGATTAACACATTTTCGAAGAAATCATGAACACAATTCAGAATAAACTTGGCAACAGTTGCACGAGGACTCTAAATGTTTATTATAAATCACTCAATAGTAAATCGAACCCTCAGACATAAAATAAGATCACATTACATAAAAAATGTGCAATCCAGTGCCAAAACTACGCCCCCAAATGACTTACATATACAATACATGATAAATTAAAATTATCAACCCACTATACATCAACCGTGCTGTTACAAATCCGCCTACTACCTCCGCTGGAATCGAATCCACAACCACCTACCTACATTTTACTGAATGTTGATATGAAAACAATCAGGAAAACTTGTAAGATAAGAAACCGAGCGAACAGACACCTCGACGCTTCGCGTGTTTCTTATCCAAAAATTTAAAATCTTGGGTCGCACTGACTGACCATTTTAGGTAGTGACATCATAACATTGTTTTTCACTATAAATGACGGCATATTAAATTAACACGTGTACACAATCTAAAAGAGAGCACTTTGACGTTTTTGTCGAAGTTTTTACGGCGAAATAATTTGAGGGACAACAAAAAATAATCGAATGTGGTTCTATTGGACATGAGTCAACGCCGGGAAAACTACTGGGCTTGGTTTGACGAGTGGAACGCAGACGAAATATAATTATTTTAACGGATTTTATTACCTAATCTTTTACTACCTGATGGTGTAACGGTGACTCAATAATTCGACACAGTAATTATATACCTAATCGTGTTGTATGGTGTGTAATCAAAATAATATATATATTTTATAATGTCACATTAAAACTTAATTAGACATAAAAAATTAACAGTTTATAATAATTGAGTTTCCTCTTGCTATATCGTTAATTAGTGCCTATAATTAAGTACAACAATTAAATAGATTGTACTCACAAGCTAAATTGCCTATGCGTTTATTGTCTATGCGTATAACTTAACTACAAATTCTAGGTTTAGATAGATGCAACGTAATCGTGAAGTCCACGATTCGGTTGAACAAAGTGTTATTAAGTATTTCTATAAAATTCTCAGTAAGATCTCGGAGTTTGGAGTAGGTTCCATAGCAATAGGCCCGCTTCTATTACTACAGCGTAGAAGAGGTCTGTTGGTTTTTTCTTTATACCTCTTAAGTGGTCAACAAGCATAAGGCCCATCTGACGATAAGCGGTTACCGTAGCTTATAGACGCTTGTAACACCAGGGGAATCACTTGCGCGTTACCGAAGCCCTGTAAACGAAAGCGGAATAGTTGGGTTGGTAGTAAGTATAAGGGTGAAAGTCCCCCCACTGCCAACACTACGTTTCCTCGCGTAGCACTGGCAACCGTGTTTGCCGTAAGGAACACAAGAAAACTCAAAGCAGTGTTATTTCACTTCTGTTTTCTGCAAGGTGGAGGTACTTCCCCAGTCGGGCAGCTCCAATTTGAGTGGAATACTCCCACTATGCCCTACCTCTCTTAAAAATTCTTCTGTTGGTGTACAACAGTACACCTTTGTCCTTTGAATTCACATCTAAACTCTTATAAGGACTTTACAAAAGGGGCAACATTAAGACCAAGTCTCTATTTACGATAAAACCACTACTTAGTCATCATAAATCAACAAATTAGTTGTTTATCTTGATTATTGATTTATGTTTATTATTATTGAATATTACCTACCTACTAGGTTAGACAAGTCTACGCAAGTATATACGCATAATGAGTGGTCGAAAAATCTAGCTCAATTAGTAGCATGGTAGACGGTTCACCACTACTTCGTTTTTACTGTGACCGAGTCTTAAGTTTTCATTTAAAACTATCCATTACTTTTTGACTGATTAAAAAAAGAGAAGTTCCGTAAATGATAATGATATTTATTTCTGTAAATAGATCTTTTAAAGACACTTTTACAAGTCAATATTTTACACTTTTTTTAAGCTAGATGGCTCCGGCATATCCTAGCTGACGACCTCTGAGAAGAAACGCCGAAACAAACTCAGAGAATCAAAGTCTCTTTTAAAGTCCAGACATAGAATAGTAACAAATATGTGTCTTACAATGTAGGGCAAAATCTAAAATGGCCTTTTGAATAAAGAGCCATAGCGGTTTTGAGTAGACCAGTCCGTACTTCCTAATGCTAAGGCTTCGACAGCTCTAAAAGGTTTGGGTTACTTAAAAGTAGGTAGAACGACGACTTGTGTGGGGTTACAGGTAAACTGGTAAGTTTGGCTCAAAAGTGAACAAAACAATAAATCTTAATAATTTGACTTTAAACGGTGATAATTGATAGGCTGACCCAGTTCCCTGAGTGCTGCTGCATGTTATTGTGATGGTAATAGGTTTCCAATCTTGTTACATGCACTAAACATGTTGAATTATCATCGTAACTTAGCATATACAATAGAGCCCATGTAATGTAAATCTAAACAGCTTTACGCCATACAAAAGAGAAATAAGCTTTGATATAATTTATACATCATATATAAGTCTATACATAATTATACTTTATAGCGAATGTAGAGGACATTCCCTCGTACCTACTTCATCCCTAATAATATAATTATATTTCCAAACAAAAGGTATATGTATTATATCCATTGTGTAGTGGGTACTCGTAATACAAGCTCTGCTTAGTTTGGGACTAGATGGTTGTGTGTAAAATTGTCCAAGAATATTATAAAACAATGCAAAATTACCTGTCTGTCTGTCTGTTACGCTTTCACGCCTAAACCGCTGAACCCATATTAATGAAGTTTGGTACAGAGATAGATTAGACCTTGGAGAAGGACATAGGTTACCTTTTATCTCAAAAATCCCTTTAGGATGCGGGTGAAACCACGAAAGCTAATAGTATATAATTATCTTTACGAAAAAGATGTAGCTCTAGAAATTAATAATCATCATAATCCTGACCATGTAATTAGGGTCACTGTACGGCTATGCTTTATGAACTCTTTGCGGTTCTAAATTCCCGGTTTAGCCTATCTTATACAATGATATGGACAGAGTGGTACGGAGTTGTGCGGAATATTGCGGAGCAGGGGATCTACTCCCTAAGCACGAAGTCCGTAGTTTCGACCTTCGTTACGGGCGTTTCCTACTCCGTATCACCTACGGACGGATGATTCGTTCCGGCAACACAATTTGACAGCTGTCCCTACTCCCGATGTGTTTTTACCCGTACGAAAAATTGAATTTGACAATTGTTTTATCGGACTCCGAAGTTTCGGAGAACTTTCGAATGGCTCGTAACTTCGTTGACGGAGATAGGGAGTAGACCCTCAGTGCCGAGCAGTGCAGAACGGTGCAAAATAGTTCGGAGAAGTGTGGGTAGTAGCGGAGAGGTCCTGATTTAAAAATATCATTGAATCATAACCCTCGTAGCCTTTTCTAACCAGATCCTTCCAGTCTAACCAGATCTATCTGAATATTAGAATTTTACACGAAGCGACTGCCATCAGACCTCCCCAACCCAATTTCTGGGTTCGATGTCCTAAGAATAGACTGGTAGTCACACTTTTTGAGCTTCTGAGTACCACGATAGTTAGAAATATACGAGGTTTTATATTATATTCGATTGCAGGGTTGGTCCCATGATGTTGAGTATACAATGACCCTTTAAAATTATTTTTAATTAAAAAATAAGTATCCGTTTTTCTAGCCCGTGTTATCCCACAGCTGGGTAAAGGCCTTCTCTGTTTCCAGACCACTCTGTCCGCTGTTTTAGCGGCCCAATCTCTCTCGTAAGAGTTGAGCTTGTCATGCCTTTTCCGTCTGGGCCGGAGGTATATGCATAATTACTCAAAAAAAACCTTGGCTTAGTTTAGCTAGCTTAGATTTCCACGCCTCTTCGCACGTCTAGACAAACAGCCATAGGTACTGAGAATATGACAAGTATCTTAGATCAAAGCGTGTTCGATTTCTCACAGAGAAATTAATAACAACTTGCCACCACAACAGAAAATTAATACCCATAACCGCTGCGCTTGACCGACTGAAGCCTTTTCAAATGGTGTTAAAATAGACATTACGATAACAATGACTAAAACACAAGCCTAATAAATACCAGAGCGACACGTGACAGGCACCTGACGTGTAAATTATTTTAATGGCAACACTGTTACTTACGGACGTAGAAAACTTAATAAGTGTACTGAGTTAAACAATGGTGACGCGAAATTATTATTTATTTTATATAAATATGTTTTTTTTTTAATTATTATTCTTGATAGACGCCTTGACCGCCAGTTCGCCTTGCGATCTAAAAGAAACCGATTCACTCGTGACTGAAAGATACTCAGATTATATCTATGTTAGTTATTTTCTCTTTAGGTTGGTACGACCACATTGCCAAATATTTTGCTGCTAAGCAGTAGTCTCCTAACGTTATCGTGTTCAAGAAGGGAAAGCCAGTGAAATTATTAACAATTACGTGGTTACAACTACAGTTAACGCTTACCATCAAGCGAGTGGTATACCTACTTGTTTGTGTAAAGATAGTCAATTTAAACGAGTACTAGAGTGGTATTATAATTCCTTAAGAATCTCTTACAGCCTCTTAAAATAGGTATTTATTTTGTAACAATTCCTATAAATATAATAAAAGGATAACACATCTGCAGAGAACAGCAACTTTTCAATATCAGTAGTATAGTTTTCAATATCGGGCAATAGGCCCGCACCCTTACATAGGACCCAAATATACCGGCGAACTGTGGGAATACATTAATTCTACACCTCTGCCTTACCCTTTGAAGAATACAGTCAGTGATGGTATGTTATGAGCAATAGGAAACTCAAAATTGTGCTTACATAGCATCTAACTTACGTCTTGATCTCTGCTTAGATAAATTAATCCTGTTAATTCCTGCACTAAATTTTACTTCAAAGCTACTTCTAAAAGCTAATTGATTAAGGAGGATTTTGGAGCCGAGAACACACAACATAGTAAGTTACAGTAAGGTCCCTTTAGGAGGGAACAGCATCCACCTCTCTCCTGATCCTCAGTAAACACACGGCCATGGCGGAGGGAGCAGACAGACCTTCGGCTTCCAAGAGCTGTGGCCTGCGGGCGGCTGAATTGGGGATTCTTCCGCCCGACCAGATAATATCAATGTCAAAGTCAAATGTTTTATTTCAATTAGACCATTAAAATAGCACTTTTGAAAAGTCAAAACTAGTTGCATGGCCCCGGTGCGTTGGTGTGTTTTTAGTCGGTAGAGTTCAACATACCCCCTGCCGTCTTAGGTGGCAGATGATGCATAAAGGTTTTTCCGTACTATAACAAAAAGGTTACAGTAAGGTTCCACTTTTTGAAACCAATGCACTCAGTTTTGACTTTTCAAAAGTTGCTATTTTAATGGTCTTATTGAAATTAACATTTGACTTAATACCAATTATACCTCATCATCAACCCATATAATGGTCTCACTGCTGGGCACGGGTCTCCTCTCATATTGAGAGGGATTAGGCTATAGTCCACCACGCTGGCCTAGTGCGGGTTGGCAGACTTCACAAACCGTCGAGAAAAATCTCTAAGGTATGCAGGTTTCCTCACGATGTTTTCCTTCACCGTTTAAGCGAGTGATAATTAATTATTAATACGCACATGAATTCGAAAAGTCAGAGGTGCGTGCCTTGGGTTCGAACTCGAGACCTTCGATTTGGCAGTCCAATGGTCATACCACTAGGCTATCAATTATACCTACATAGACCATTTCTATGATCTTATATAGATTTCTGTGGCAGCAGCAGCAAACAGTTAATTTTATTCGTTATTAATTGAAGTGCAACGTACATAAATACGCCAGATTTATGCGTTCTAGTACAACAGATACAAGTGAGATACGCACGAACACACCCACTTAGCTGTGCGCGTGTAATTGGCTATTTACTTAACATAGTAGAATATTATACTATGTTTTCCGAAGGATTAGGCAGAAGTGTAGGTACTAAAGTACACCCACAGCTTGCTGGTACGTTTAGATCCCATGCAATAGGTGCGAACCTATTGCCATTAACCGGGCACAAATCCAAACTCCGAGCTGCTATTGAGAATCCCTTTGCAGCGTCCATGTTCACGGATCGCAGACAGTCTACTCGTGACCATGGACGCTGTAAAGGGTCCAAAACGTCGGGATTAATATCAATATAACGCGATAAAATCCGTAAAAAGTAGTTCTATTTCAATGTAAGTATAATATTCGCGTAAATGTCAGAAATCAATAAATCCCTACTCATATTATATTATAAATGCGAGAGTAATTCTGTCTGGACGTCTGTTACTTTCACACCTATACCACTGAAGCGATTTTGATGAAATTGGCTACGGATATAGATTAGACCTTGGAGAAGGACATAGGCTGCTTTTTGTCTCAAAAAGCCTGTTTTGATGCGGGCGTAACCGCGGCCAACAGCTAGTTTCATATAAAAACCCGACAACACTTTGCTCGACCTGGAAATTGAGTCCAGGATGTCATGGCCTGGCTGGCGTGGCATGTCGATGCCACTAGGCTACTAACGCAGTCTAAAGAAGCTAGAAATTATGCTTTTTTATGTTGCCCCACACTAGTATTTTCTCCTATATCGTGGGTACGTTTACAAACACAAACACTCAGACCCGGAACAACTACCTGTAGGTCATACAAATATTTGTTCCGTGCGGGAATCAAACCCGCAACCCGTCGTACAGAAGGTAAATAAGGTCAAATAATAAGAAGCTTATACGTATATAAATAGACAAATTTGAAAATATCGAAACCCTCCACACTCACACAAACAAACAGACACTAACCTTAATATATGTATACAAACTTACACCATCGAAAAGCGATCAAAAGATACGTGTTATGATCTCATTGTTCTTATCTCTGTCGGTTATCTATTCACGACAATGACTCCAGACTGGCAGATAATCATTAAAAGCCAATCACCATCAGTCATGGTACATGGGCGGGCTGGTGACGTCACACCGTGGATAAAGGACATGGGACAATGGTTTGCGGTTTGGTGAATCGGGGTGATTCTAAGGACGTGCGATCAATTCTGCTCGGCTTGGTTGGTGACTATGTTGTTATATTGGAACGGGCTATTCAATACTTGCTTGTATTATGTAGCTATGTGAATCTTTATGTGAAAAGTCACCTTCAAAACAACATGAGTTATAGGTACTTAGATTTCTGTTGGAATATCAAATTTTCCATAAGCGAAGGAAGTCACAGTTGCTCTTTGTACGTAACCTAGTAACCAAAAATGTATATCCCCTTCGGTTAAATTTATATCTTAAAAAAATAAAAAAGTAACCTAGGGTTCATCTCCCATCTCTCATATAAACTTCAGTAAAAGAAAAAAATAATAAGCTATTCATGAGAAAGTTAAAAAAAAAATCTATAAGGAGTTCACTTTTACATGATAATATCACATTTGAATTAACCGTATTTTAATCCCATAGAAATTTCCTTTAATTACTTTTCAGTGAATGCCAGAAATTTAAAGTTTGTGGGCTCTAAGATATAGATTCATATGTATTGTCATACCTAATTACAATTAGTCAATATACATTAGGTAATATACAGATTCAAAGAGTTTTCGTGCTCAAATATTGGAATTAAATAAAATAAATAAAAAAAAAAAAAAACATTTATTTCGGGTAACTAGGCCCATATAAAACAATCATTTCACACTCAATAATAAAATAATTTAAAAATACATGTCAAAAATTATAAATTAAATAAGATAAAATTACAATACATACATTTTTTTTTTTTTTTTTTTTAATACTAATAACGCCTTCTAAACGGCCTTACCGGAGCATGCCTGTTGCAGCAATGCATCATGTAAGGGCAATCCAGCCTATCAGCAATCATTGCCAGGATTGCGTTGGAGCTGGCCCGTACTCTGCGCACCAGGGAGATGCTCCGCCTGCGCATAGTTGTGTAAAAACAGGCGGTACGCGTCTCCGCGAACATGCCCGAGGCGCTGCAGAACCGAGGCAGCCCCACCACAATCCTAAACGCATTATTGTAGAGAACACGGAGGTCGCTGTAGCACTTTTTTGTGTAACGAGCCCACAGGCTGCAGGTGTAAAGTGATGTACAATATGCTCTAAATAGTGTGACTTTTACTTCCTTTGAAGACCTAGTAAACCTGCGGGCTATCATGTTAGCTCATATTGAGAGCGACCTCCGCTCTCTCTCGACATCCTCATTATCGCTTAAGTCAGGCATAAGAATATGTCCCAAATATTTAAATTTATTCACCCTTTCCAGAGGTGTCCCGTTCAGTCTAACAGATGGAATATTCTGGGGACATGCTGCACCCACTCCAAATACCATCAACTGGCTTTTTGCTACATTATACCGCAAACCGTGATCACGAGCGTAGTCTTCACACACATTTAACAACCTCCTTAGACCACATACCGACGCACTCAGCAACACCATATCATCTGCATAACTGAGATTATTCACAGAAACTCCATCAATATGGCAGCCGACATGGCAGTTGCTGAGCGCGACGATCAGGTCGTTCACGTATAAGTTGAATAACGTAGGAGATGTCAACCCGCCCTGCCTGTCACCACATTCAAGTGTATATTGCTCTGACATCACCCCTTCCCATTTCACACAATTCTTTTGATGCCCATACCAGAACTGAAATAGGCTGGTAATTTCATTCGGTACGTTAATCTGGTCTAGCTTTCTCCATAGGACATCATATTGGACTAAATCGAAAGCCTTGGAGAGGTCCAGGAAGCATGCGTATACCGGCGTATTTCTCTTCGTATAGTAGTTGACGGTGTGCTTAATGTACAGCTGAACAATTACGTAACACTCCACGACAACCAGTTCGGGTTTCGTCCGCAGCTATCAACGGAGACCGACAGTATCGCGGTCTCCGTTGATAGCTGCGGACGAAACCCGAACTGGTTGTCGTGGAGTGTTACGTAATTGTTCAGCTGTACATTAAGCAGACCATCAAAAACTTTAGCCGCTGTGGTAGCGAGAGAGATAGGCCTGTAGTTTTTGGTATCGGCTAAGTCACCCGTCTTATTTTTAACTACCGGTACTACCACAGTTTTCATGAAATCATCAGGTAAATAGCTATGGCTCACACACAGGGAGTAAAACATTGCTAATACTCGCGAGATGTGCGGTCCAGCATGCAGGAAGTGCTCAATACTGAGTCCATCGTGACCCGGAGATTTTCCTCGAGTCATGTGCGTTATGACACTGGCAACCTCTTTCGCACGAAATCTCGTTCCGACAGCACGACCGCCCCCGCCAGCATTGAGCACCTCACCGGCTGGACGTCGCGGCGATTTGACAGCAAACTGCTCTTTAAAAAGATTAGCAATGCCCATAAGATCACTCACCCCGCCGACGCTCGCAGGAAGTCCAGGTCGAACGTTGATTTTGGCAGTACCCTGCCAGAAGCCACGGAAATCGCCTTCACGGTGTTTTTCGGCGAGGGCATCCATTCTAATCTGATCTTGGTGATCTTGACACCACTTCAATCTTGATTTGAATATCCTTCTGCTATCACACATATCATTATAGACAGAACCAGACTTGGGCCTACCGCACAAGTCCCATTCCATAAACTTAGACCTGGCCTCCCTATGAGCCCCTGCGACGTGCTTGTTCCATCCACTTACGCGTGAGCCCCCTGCGCGCCGCCTGGCCCCCCCTCGACCCTCCACTGTTGATTTCGTAGCCGCAGTGCGAAGGGCAGTGACGATGTCAGAGTACAGCCTATCCAGAATACGCCCGTGACCAGAATCTTCACAATAATAATCAGCACAACAAGCAAGTTCGACAGGAAAATCAATTAATTTTAACAAATGATTACTCTCATTCTTGTATTGTATGTAATTATATGTATGTAATTAAGTCTGCAGCATTACCGCAGTGTATAATCAAGCTACCAAAATACTTAATGTCTAAAAAATCACAGGAAACAAGACATAACGAGTACAATCTGTCAAAGCAGTCACTAAACACCACCGAGCTATAATAGAAACATCAGGTGACAAATAATTCAAGCAATTACCTAGCTGCTCGATTTTATTATTTATTACTAGCTGGAACACTGTTTACATTATATGGTATTAGTTAATTAATATTTAAGAGTCCTTTTATCTTTAATGGGTAATGCGCAATTATATAATATAGTTCATGAGCGCAGACTATTGCGATTTTAAAAAGCAAAATTAATTGGTATTTGACACCAATTTATTGGTTTTTGATTTGGATCGGACGTAGTGCGAAACCGCTCTTAACGTGGCTTCAGTATGATGTTAGTATGAATTTAATAATTTCATCAGTTTTATGAGCACGTACCAGGTACAAAGACAAACCACCCATAATTAAAAACTCGACAAGCTATTTTATGGTGAAATAAGGTGACAAACAAGCATACGGGCTACGTGATGTTAAGCAGTAAACGCAGTCTATAGACGCCAGCAACGGTGGGCACGTTGTCATCTTGAGAGCTCAGTTGTCAAGTTCCATACGCCCATTCATTTCACTGGCTACATTACTCTTCAAACCGGCACAAAATAATATTACCACATTATTGCTTTAACAGCGGAAAAAAGGTTTTCGGTAAATCAAATTTGAGTATAACTACTATCTAATGAGTTTGATACTGTATGTTGGGTAATTACTATTTCCACAAAACTTTAATTTGAGTTACAGGGTGCGCAAATAAATGGAAACGGCTTATTTTTTTCATTATAATTTCCTTAGCGATGTAAAATGATTGGATTTAATACTGATTTCTGACACTCACCCGAATAAAAATATAACATTGAAATAGGAACATATGAAACTACTTTTTATTACGGATTTTATCGCGTTATATAATTATATTGATATTATTAATTCCGACGTTTTGGACCATTTACAGTGTCCATGGTCACGGGTAGACTGAGGTGGTGGGCGTTTTGATGTTATAATTACTAACAGCTACCCTACATTTTTATTAATTATAGTTTTCCGCCCGCGGCTTCGCCCGCGTCGAGTTCGGTTATATCGCGTTTCCAAGAGAACTCTTCAAAAGTCCGAGATAAAAACTATCCTATGTTCTTTCTCAAGGTCAACTCTATCTCTGTACCAAATTTCATTAAAATCAGTTCAGTGATTTAGACGTGAAAGCGTAACAGACAGACAGACAGAGTTACTTTCGCATTTATAATATTAGTAGGGAAGTAGGGATTAGCAATTCAGATCTTGCACTATAGGTAATAGACAATGGCTATAATACTTATATATTTATGTGAATACTTACATACTTATATTAATTGTAATGTCTTTTGTGCATCAAATAAATAAATTAAAAAAATATAAAGAAGTATCCAGACAAACACAAACACCAATGTTTATCACATAAATATTTGTGTCCTGTGTGTGGTTGTGTGGTGTGGGGATCAAACCCAACCTCATGATCACCAGCCCGTTCATAGAAAAAGCATTTTTAATTCTACCCAAATTTTCCAATTTTCCGGGAAACTGTTCCAATTTTACTTTCCCTAAAAACCTTTATCGAAATACTAGGAACATATTAATTGCCGAATTGGTGCAACTGTTCCAAAGTGAGGCGATTACCAAAGAACACCTTTTCATTGTTACAAGTTTTTATTTTTATTTATGTAAAAGATTAATTTTGTTTCATTCATATGTAAAGCTTCATTTTTATGCATCGATTTTGGATGCGTTGATAGGGTATAACTTTCTATATGGTCGCTTATACATTTGGTTGTTGTAGATACACTGACGTCTTTTTCCCATGGAGGTAGGCAGAAACTAAAGAACGCCACTTGCCATGATTCTTGCATACTTCTTTCGCTTCGTCCACATTCATACATTTGGTTGATGTATCATCATCAACTCAAAAGCATCAATAACATCATCATATCAGCCATAGGAGGTCCACTGCTAAACGAAGGTCTCCCCCATAAACTTTCACAAGGACCGGTTCAAAAGCAACACCTCTAATAACTTTAAGTCAGGTTAATTCACTAAAAAGTTTAATATAGGTACCAAAAGAACTGGCAGCTTAAAGCTATATCACTCGTTATCTCTAGACAAATAAGTGACGCGACCTACTAGTATCCTAGCATAAATATAAATAAATAACTAATTGAATTAATTTACAATATTTACACCCAAGCTAATACCGGCTCCATTTGGTTAATTCTAACCAACAAATTGTTGAGTGGTTAGCGGTGAAGGCATGTCGTTGTATTTTACATAGAACTTAACTTGACAATCATTTACCACCTGAATCCATTTCGTATTCCATTTTAATAGGTTTATAATTTATTTGGATTGAATTTTACTGTTAGTTCTACTGTACGACTATCTATTTTCCGAGCTACGAGCAAGTAAGAAGAACCTAGTATTTACTTAACTTTGCCAAACTTAGTACTAATCGAATCTGGAACCCCACACTCACAAACCAATAATGAGGCAACCTATTTTATGGTCATTGGTCAGTGGTCAGTGGTTTCATCGAGTCGTTACAGAGATAAGAGGCAACAAACATACTTTCATATTTATAGAGCAATTTTTTATGTATAAAAATGTCTGAATAAAAATTCCCCAATGATTCTCGATTCTTAGAGAAATGTGCCCAGTTAATTGCCACTTCAGCTTATTAATCAGTAACATAACCAGGGGGTACAATTTATATGCATCATAACATTACATAATAATATTGTCGTAATCTTATTGTTATAATATTGTTATGTGTGTATTTGTAATCATAATTTTGTCGTTACATTTACTCATCTTCAGGCATAGTTTGGAGTGTGACATAAACGACGACAAAATTATTTCGTTGCCCGCATGTTGACCTCACAGGAGTTTAAAAGCAGTGTGTGGCATTTTTAATGTATTTTATTTATTTATGGAAAAGTTAGTTCCTTAAGTTACCGCTAGACTTGCTATATATTTGCAAAATATTTAAGCGAGTGTTGATATCCAAAGTTTGTGTAGTTTATATCTTAAATATAAACAAGGCTTATGCGATACGTTTTACGCAATGCCGTCATTTTATTCGTGATCGCTTGCGGCAAATTGCAATAAAATAGTGCAGCAATTAATGTGATAGGTATTACTATTAGCGATAAAACTGGAAAATACCATTGTAAAACATACCATACCATACCTACCAATGGACAATTGGATCATCAATAGAAATAAATATTAAAGAAAAATCTGAAATCAGAAGGCCAATTTATTCTGATAATTAATAAGGAATTTATATTCAAAACTAGCTCATGCTTAATGAAAAACTAACAGTGATGATCTCTTCTTTCTATGGGTTTGCATACAAAAAAGGGGTCAAGCTCTATTTCAACACATTATTAAAATACACAAATATAATTATTTTGTAAATTTTCCGCCAGCCTCCAACAAATAGACAATTCCAAAAATCAGTTTTTCGGATATGGGAACTTTTAAATAAGTACTCTGAACTCTAACTGATTTTTTTTTGTCTTTAATGAAACAGACGCAGGTCCTTTACAATTTTATAATAGCATTTTTTTTTTGTGTCGGACATAGTTTTTAAAAACTTAACCGGACTAGGTTGCGAGGCACCAAATGCCTCCAGCCAGGGGCAACTTATAAACTAAGCAGCACAGCTAAGGGCCTCCCGTGCGGGACTCGGACCTCGGCTTAGGGCGTTGCTCGGGGGGCAGCTAGGGACGGCTGGATCTGGGTTTAAATTATTTAGGGGCGAATTTAAAGCTACTGGCTCGGCACGGGCCGGCTCGAGCAAGGGACGGGGAGGATTACCGTTATGGGGTCTTCGCGACGGGCCTCGCCGGCGAGGACGGTATATCGGGCGACGTTCTTGTGCGTGTGTTTTGAGAGTGCTAGTCACTCTGTTTGACTCCTGCGCTAGGGTGATTTGGTCGTCAGGGTAAGTGAGTGCGTGCCTTGGGCGGTGCACTCTACTTATCTGAGAGTTTATAATAGCATAGATAATTAGATATTTAAGTATCTAGTTCCACTGTCTTAGATACTGTCAAAACATTTTCCTAAACCAATAAAAATCGTCGTGCATCCGGAGCTCGAAAATTGTTTCAAAGGTGATGATAGGTATGTATGATATGACACAAACTAGAACGGACTCTATCATCGTAATGAGACTAAGCCTTTGTTTAACCATAGCTATAAATATGTACTTAATAAAATCCATTATATATGAAAGTAATATTGTTAAGTCTATTTTTACCATCACAGGGCGAACACGGGTCTGACTATGATAGACTGGCACAAGAGCGTGGAAATTGGAATTACAAAAGAGTGGACTATACCTAGCAGTGGGTGAACGTCTCCGAGGGTGCTCAATCCACAGACTGACCTCGGCTAGCGCAGCTTAACCTTGCAGATCAGTTGACCAGCGTCGTTATTATTTAGCCACGATCCCATCCCCAAAATAATCTCGTATAAGTAGGAAAATAGCGCATAAAATCCAGAGCTGAGAAAAACAGCGCAAATATCCGTTTTCAACATGATGTCACTATATGTCACATATTTCGATTACCTATAACACACAAAGCACCGAGCAAAACCAATAATCACAGCGTAATTAATGACCGCATACGTTTTATTAGACATAATTATGTCAGGCGGTGGCGGCACCTTTTGATGACGGGCGCTTCCGATACCATCACATGACGTCACCTCACCTCATTATCGGTCACCACAAAATAAGACTACAGAAGTGTAGCTCGGTTTCAAGTAGCTAGAGTACATTCTCTTCTTCTTCTTATAGTACGGAAAATTCCCGTGGATAGCCACCTCGGACTTCCTCTGGTGGCAGATGATCCATGAGAATCTCTTGCCTTCTTTCTGTGTTACGGTTGTTGAAAATTACGACGACATGTGAAACTTAAAGTTACGTAAAGAAACTTTGATTACATAAAAATCTGGCATATCATCATCTCCTTTTGCTTCGTCCACATTTATACAACTTGCCAACGTAAATAAGAGTACTGGGTATTATACCTAATAACAAAAAAAAAAAAAGCTCGTATTTTTGTTAGCCCTAAAATGTAATTTTAATTTGTTGTTGTTGTTATCATCATCAACCCATATAAGTACTGTCTCTCAGCTGGGCACAGTTCTCCTCTCAATATGAGAGGGATTAGGCTATAGTCCACCACGCTGGCCTAGTGTGGGTTGGCCGTTGTTGTTCGCGTCCCACCCATTGATATTCAAAATCTTCAAATGTAAATACCTATGTCCATCATCATTCCTACCCTTATCCCAACGTCTCGGTCCAGCTTTTTAGGAGAAGTTCATTGACAAACACACGTACAGAAGAATTACATAAATAAAAAATAAGCCTTTCCTTCCTTCCTCTCTAAACACCTACCTATATTCAATAAAAAATTTGATTTAGTAATTGTATACAGTTTACTTTTTAACTAAATAGATGAAAAACGCGAGATAAAAATAGGTAGGCTATTGCAATTTATTTTACATTTATCTTGAATTATAAATCTGCTTAATTGTATTGAAGATTTTAAACAATGGCAACTTACACTGCTCGTGACATTCGTAGCGTTACCGCGTACCAACGTGAGATAAGAATACTGGCGTAAGCTTACTGTTATACCATGGTCGTTCTGTACTTATTCTGTACACTGTGAATACGATCTGTAACTTCTGAGACGAATTCTTATGATTGCGTTACGTTGCTTCTGTACTCTCTATATTTCGTGCAGTGACGTACTCATGGTGATAAAAAATATGTACTATAACAATACCGATCGTGGCACAGAGTGACAAACGCAAAAGCACTTGTAATCAAGCGTAAAATTCGTTCAAAATACTTACAGGGTAAAAAGCTAGGTGACATCACAAGTATATTTAATGCGATGACGTTATTATATTATGGTTTATTTAATTACTGGTTTTGCAACTTATGTTCGTAAAGATAATTAGAATCGGTAGTTTTTTAGGTCTAGTAAAAAAATGAACCACGACTAACGAGCTTTCGATAATCGTAATAATTATTATGTAATATCATCATCAACCCATATAATGTCCCACTGCTGGGCACGGGTCTCCTCTCATATTGAGAGGGATTAGGCTATAGTCCACCACGCTAGCCTAGTGCGGGTTGGCAGACTTATGTAATATAATCAATGTTTTTGATGGATATAAGTTTTTGTTTTGTTTTCATAATATAACATATTTGACTTGGTTTATAGACTACATTGGCACCTTAGGGCAACCTACCTAAAGATGTTTCTCAAGGGCAATGTAGCCAGCGAAATTAAAATTACTGGGTACATGCTTACTATCAGGTGGTCCGTTTGTTAGTTTTTCATCTATAAGATGAAAAACTAACAAACGGACCACCTGAAACAAATCAAGAAAAAAACTAAAACAATTCAAACAATAAAATAAGGTTTTATTCATTTACACAGAACGTCGAAGAAATATAAGCGCATGCAAGAAATCTGTGCGGAAGTATATTTTTTCTAAAATTATATATCTACATCAACTATTATTTAACCCATATTATTGTCCAAATGCTGGGCACGGGTCTCCTCTCAGTTTGAGAGGAATTAAGGTATAGCCACGCTGGGCCAGTGCGGGTTGGCAGACTTCACACACCGTCGAGAAAAATCTCTAAGGCATGCAAGTTTCCTCACGAAGTTTTCTTTCTCCGTTTGCGCAAGTGATAATTAATTTTCAATACGCACACGCATTTAAAAAGTTAGACGTGCTTGTCTTGGATTCGAACTACAGACCTTTGACTTGGCAGTCTTTTAAGTTTCCAATAAAGTTTTTTATAAAAATGTAATGAGATTATAGTCATTAAATTTATAGTAATTTACTATCAACCATGACACCTACTTTCGTTCTATAACCACATCTATAACCACAATACGGTACTAACCATAACGTTCAACAAAAGTGTCGTTCACGATAAGGACACTATAAACTCATAGTTTATGGAGCTCTATAACTTTTAAATTTGTTTGTAGTTATTATCTACTAGTTGTTATCTACTGTGATGATCTCGGTTTGCCCAATCCTTTATATAGGGACAGTATCATAACGTAGGAGAGCAGACCACTAATGCTATCCTACGTTACACAAAAGGCAGTAAATGAAACTACCGCTAAACTAGTTCGCAGGACACGGGAAATGGTAATTGTAACAAAAAAAATCCAACTTCCCACACAAGTTTGTCAGTTCACCTATTCAAATTGTATGATTTTTTTATAATTTTGGTGGTTATTTACTGTTATTTCAAATTAATTATTTTAAAGTCAACAAATCCAAGCTGCTGCTAGGAATTTCATATCATCATCATCATCATCATTATAGCCACAGAGACTCCACTACCGGACATGGGCCTCCACCATAGATTAATTACTAATGAAGGGTGTAGAATTTCATATAATACCCCAATATCACTTTGCTCGACCTTAGAATCGAACCTAGGACCTCTAGCGTAGCAGTCGTCTAACGTAGCTATAAATGTATGAGCCTTGAATTCTTTTTTCTGTTTTGTATCTAATACATGAACACCGGGGTTACTGCTGACATGCCATACTTGATGTTAAAGTAATACTATCATTTAAATTAGTTAAAGTTCCAAAAAAAATATAACAAGCAAACAGCCGTTGTAATTTACAGTTCAGACTTGTGTTTAATTTCTGTTTGTTCCTGTTCCGTTCGTACTGAAATTAATTAGTTAAATAATATATTGTAACAGATATAAATTTATTCCAAACACTCGAAAAATAATACAATGAAATGATATACCGTTGTTGTATTTTTTTTTCTGTTTCTTTAATCAGCGCCAACACTTTAGTTTTTTTTTTTATTTGCAATAGCCAACAATATGGGAATAACAGATTGTAAGTATGTTCCTAAATATTAGTACACTTTCATAAAGTGCTAGATGTATTGAAGTGTCAATAACAATATTTTTTTTATAAATAGACTAGCTGAGCCCGCAAACGTTGCTTTGCAATAAAAAAAAAAAAATTAGGGGTATGAAAAATAGATGTTGGCCTATTCTCAGACCTCCCCGATAAGCACAAAAAAAAATTTCATCAAAATCGGTCAAGCCGTTTCGGAGGAGTATGGCAACGAAAACTGTGACACGAGAATTTTATATATTAGAAGATAACTAGTTGTTATGAGAACCGATATGCCGCTTTCTTAGCCAATTTTACAGACGTCGTAAGTTTAATCTAAAATGGCAACAAACATCAAATATCATAGGCACATTATTATAGCAATATCCTATCAATTTTCTTCATAATGTGCATATTAAGCGCACTAAACGTCCAAATTGCAATCAGTAGACTATGACGGGCCACGGCACCAATACATAATATTATTTGCTAATATTAAAGTACCTACTTAAACTGACCTGAGGGGCTCGTGGCTATATAATAACAACGTTGATCAATCGAACTGCCATATCAACTTGTGCTTGCCGCCGTCAGCCTATGGATGGGTGACCATTGTTATCATTATACTACATTCCGAGAAGCACTTCAGAAGGTACTTTGAAAACAATGATCAATATCTTGGACCTCTAATCTTGAAGTTCCATCGATCTTCTCGGCATACCCGTAGGCAAGGTTTTAGGTTTCAAGTCCCGACGAAAACTAAGTCTTTTCCCGCTGTCTGTCCCTCTGTATGAGATCTTTTAAACTACGCAATGGATATTAATGCGGCTTTCGCTATCATTTAGATAATTTCTTGCTAAAAGTTTATAATTATGTATAATACATGCATGTTATTCGTACATTGCACCCGTGCGATGCCGGGGCGGATCGCTAGTTTAGAGATAAAGTTGTTATTTTATATCTCTGGTGCAGAGTTCCATCCCCGAAATGAATTCCTGGCTACACTCGTCTCACAGGTATTAGGTACAATCAAGAAACTCACCGGTTGACCAGTTTTCACATACCATCATACATACCATCACGCCTGTATTCCCCGAAGGGTTAGGCAGAGGTGTACTAATGTACACCCACATTTCGCCGGTATGTTTAGGTCCCATGTAATAGGGGGCGAGCCTATTGCCATTAACCGGGCACAAATCCAGACTCCGAGCTGCTACTGAGAATTTCATTGAAAAACCCAATAACACTTTGCTCGACCTGGGGATCGAATCCAGGACCTCTAGCGTAGCAGTCGCGGTACCAGTTTTCACCCTTATTATTAAGAGGATAGGGTCGCAAAATTATCGCCAACGACCTTCATCATACACAGCTATAACCCACATTATGTATAGTCATGTTATAATATTTCCTTCCCGTACTTATCAGGGGAAACAACTTCTAGTATTTTACTGCTGCGTCACCGGATAAATGTCAACCGTCAACTGATTGATTGATTGATGGCATAAGGACAAATAAACATACGTTACACATCGCGTTTTCCCGTCCAGAAATCGTGCTTCTATAAACGTAATTTATCCTTAATATTATATAACTGCAAATCCCTGTGACTCAGTATTGACTTTCGGTCTTTGATTGATTTCTCAAAGAAAATGTATGCTTTGTAAATATTGAATGACAGAGCGTCTCAAGCATCTTTCGTGTACGTAGTTCTGTGTTTAAATATATTATAGCGGTAGTAATGTAATATCTGGCGGGTAAGTGATCCGGGAGCGAGCTTTGGGAGCGAAGCCAAATGTGCTTCAATTGACACTAAATTCGCAGATATTGAATGACAAAACGTCTGGAATCTTTCATTTCGCAGTCTGTTTATACAGATAATGAAATCCCGAGTAACTAATTACTATATGTGAGTAAAGTCTTATTTAGAGAATTGACAAGTCCTGAATGCCTCGGAACCTAGGAAAAAAACCACTTGTATAGAAATTTTGCAGCGAACATTTACCAATGATCTATCATAGTAGATCAGTGATAAATAGTGATAGAGAGTGATGATAGAGGTTATAGTAGGTAGCAGTACCTACCTACTATAAATACTTCTCAAATAAGAACATGCTCTTACAGCTAAAGAATAGCATTGCACTACTATAATCAGAATAACAGATAACGGAACCACGACACAAGAAGAAGAAAATACTCTAAATCAACAATTTCATTTGCAATCTCTCAACGAACTTTAAACGGAAAAGAGTTTGTAAACAACCATATTTCAAAGATAACAGTTTTAATTCCCATTGTAATAAAGAATGGATCTTACCCCATTTACCTGTAAAATAAATCTTTATAAAAGCAATTAACTTCTACCTGACCGAAGATCGAATATCAGACGGCCGTCGCCCGCGCCGCGCCTCGCCTCCTCTGTTGGCACTAATCCAATTTATGATAAATAGCCGTCAAGTACATATAAGCTTTACGCTAAAAAACTTTGAGTACGACTAGCCGTATAAGGGGGAAGTACCTTGACATTGATTTGTGGGTACTTTGAAACTGCAAAGTCATCTTTGTACATCTTTATATGCAAATGATCAGGCACCTAGCAACATAGTCGTGCGCATGAGTCTGTAGGTTACTGGAGCCCCTGGTAACAGAGGTATTGTTCGTTGATGCCATTATTTGACGACGTCTGTGGTCTTGTGGTTCGAGTACCGGACTGCGGATCATGAGTTCGTGGGATCGATTCCCACAGGTCACAAATATACATATGTGTGGGTAAAACATGAGTATTTGTGTTTGTCTGAGTGTTTCTTATGTATTATAAGTAGACATTTACAAAAAAAAGTATATAAGTATCATATCCATAGTACAAGCTCTGCTTAGTTTGAGACTAGATGGTGCTGTGTTAAAATGTCCCAAAATATTTATTATTTAGTATTTATAATAATATGTAAATATGTTAAAATCATTATTTAGATGAGTAGATTTAAAAGTTTTTAGTTATTCTTGCCCCATGGTAACACTCTTTATGCATTTGAGAAGTAGGTACGCCTATAATATACAACCTTTTCAGTGACTAAAAACAACCGGTTATCTTTCCTGATTCCCGAAGTTTTAGTCCATCACAGATGTAAGATACAGTAGATGGACTTCATATGCAAGTGGAGCAGTTCAGAGGGCTTACTCCTAAGAACGCAATACGAAGTTTCAGCTGACGAATCGTACGTTCTCTTACCACGAAAGTGTTTCGGATATGACCATAAATTCGAACTCTACTCCCAAAAGTCATTATGTTTTTCGACAATACATGTACGTTTATCTATCTAACTTCTATACAGTTCAGTTCATGTGGTTCGTTTACTGTTGAATAAAGGCCTATACAAATAGGTTATATTCGCAGCTGAATAGCGAAATTCAATAGGTATAGTTAGCGATGGCGGTTAAGGAGGGTATTTACTTAACCAAAGCTAAACTGACAAAGAGTGTAGGTACCTAAACCACGACATCACAAGCCAAACCTACCTACCTGCCTACTTCACTTTTTAAGAATTTATTTCAATAAAATTGTGATGTAAATTCACCAATTATGTTCTTATAATGATTCATTGGAATTACCATTTAATTTACAGCTTACCACAAAATTGTACGTTCTTGCAAAAAAAAAACTGACAGAACTAATATTGACTTAGTGCAATCCGTGATTTGAAGTGTTCCGTGTGGGCGAATAATTCCTGAAGTACGTAAGCAATGACATTAACGTTAAAGAGATTACCTCGTTCGAAGATTAGAGAGATAGACAGACAGACGGACGGAGTAAATCAACATGAGAAATATGTTGTGAAATGTCCACAGGATTATAGGATAATGTTCCGCTGATGGAATTCGATTCTTAATTTTGATAAAAGACTAAACTCTCATCAAATAATCCTTACCCAGGACAAAACTATACAATTTTGACAACATCTACTATTTATTCCTATTCTAACAAATCGTTAACGTTTGACAATATTTTAAATTCCCAAAAGGATCACAGATACCGTATGTAACGAACGCAAATATACAAATTCATAAAAAAGTATAGTCACGGCGCCAAACACCGAGTTTTAACAAAGAAACGAACGATCGACGGTTCTGTATTTTTAAGGATTTTTTTTACAACACTAAGGTGGCAAACAAGCATACAGCCCACCTGATGGTAAGCGGTTACGGTAGCCTACAGGCGCTTGCAACAGGGGTATCACTTGCGCGTTGCTGACCTTGTAAAACGAAAGAAGAATTGGCAGTTTAAGGGTCAAAGTCAAACCCCACTGCCAACACAACGTTTGGTCGCGGAGCACTGACAAATTGACCTTAAGTGGAGATCGCTTCGTATCCAAAACGTAAAGCAAAGCAAAGCCGGACGTGAAATGGCAAGAGGAGCATCGGGTGCCCAGTAGCGACATGGGGCAAACCTGGATCAGAATAGCAGAGGATTGTGATGAATGACACAAACTTAAAAAAAAAAACCTACCCAGCAGTGGGAGAAACCAGGCTTTGGATACTGAAGATACAGCAGATGAAACATCATCTATTGCTGACTTGCTACATCTCTTTGTAATGCAATCTAAGGAAACCTCACTGAAATCAGAGCAATTTCGTTAAATTAAGAATTATGACAAAAAAAAATCATCATGAACCTTTATATTATCCCACTGCTGGGAATGTGTGTCCTCTCAGAATGAGAGAGATTAGGTTATAGTTCACCACGCTAGCTTAATGCAGGTTGGCAGACTTCACACAACGTCGAGAAGATCTCTAAGGCATGCAGGTTTCTTCGCGATGATTTCCTTCACCATTTAAGCGAGTGATACATTAAATAATTAGTGACCATAAAACGCGTTGATTTCTAAAATAGAAAGGATAGGCTAGGCGGTTAAAGCTTAATTAATCTGTTAAAACGATCCATAAAATCCATTCCGATGCGACCATTTGCAAACGCTCACTGACAAATATGGGAGGCAACAATAAAGAAAACATAAATAACGTGTTTGTTATAATTATCAAGGCGAAATCGTTTAGTAACGTGCTGTGATTTTATGACTAGAACGCGAGATATAACTTGTTCAGCTAATTATTATGTTTATTGAAATGAGACAATAATAGTTGAAAGTTGATTGGGTTGGCGCCGGCCATGATGTGAGTACTACTTATGTATATAGGCAGCACACAGAAATAGAACGATCGTCAAATTCCTGTACGCAATCCTGGCCATTAATCATAACACAATAAGGATGTTAGTTACTTGAGAGTACTAGAAACGATTTTGACAATATGAAACAATCCACGAAAGAATTACGAGCAAAATATTTATTGTAAACATTACAGTTGTGTAGATATAAACAATATCCGAAAGCGTAGGATCACACCTTCAGTCAGGCAAAGAGTTTTACGTAATAAGATCAAACATGAATAAAAGTATAATTCCCATCTGTAACTGCTCCAAGATAGTGCTAAATGGCTAAAGTGCTATTTGATAAAATCGTTTGATTTGACAGATTTCGCAATGGCTTTACTTATTTTTGGCGGGAAATAACTCTTATAGAGCACCTGTCAAATTCAGTGCGCCATTAATAATGGCTCTCAATTTGAAAATAGAATTATTGATAATGGCGGCCGTAATTTTGATGGATAAATTAAAACTTTTAAAATGTGTGGTGTCCTTGAAAATCTAACACGATCAGACTACATGATGAGTTACATCGTAATGCCAGTTTCTTTGATTTTCTTGACAAGAATTGTTTTGCTTGTCTTATCGTACAGTCCTCCACGCTCTAAACCCTACCTACATTCAACTAATACATTCAAAACTGAATTAAAAATATATTTAAACCAATTAATTTATCGGGGTTTTAGCCTTATTGAAAGTACTTTTACCAATTTATCGACGTTTTTATATCAATCGGCTTACAACCATTACCTACCTTACTATTTAAACTTTAATTTTGAATACGTAATTAAACAAACGCAGTGTAACAAAAATATGATAGAACATCAGAACGCATCGCATTGATATTGTATTTACAAGATAAAATGTTTTATACGATAATATGCTTTTAGCCAATATTGGACTTGTTTGAGTTTATTTTACAAATTTTCTGCAATAGCTACATAAAGTCGCCGCTGTTCTCTACTGTTCATATTTGGCGATGTTCGAGGTAATAACACAACAAACTTATTGACATATCACGTTAACTTTAACACGCGAATCAGTTTGGAAATATTGCCATTTCCATTTACGGGTCGCCAAAAAGATGCAAATCTAAAATATTGACAATGGCGACATTGAAGTAAGCAGCGGTTATTCCCTAATATTATATATTATGTTCTCGTAAACATTTGAATGTGACATAATGTTGAGGCGTCAAGTGGATTGACTAAGAAAGCTGTTAAATTTCGAGACAAATTCAATTGAATTATATGCCTAAGATCATAGTCTAATATAATATTTCATGTAACTTATGTTACATTAATGCACTAGATGTCAACCAACAAAAAACATAAACACCAAAAAATATTAAACTCACCTCCAAAAACCATTACAAATCAGCACAATTTCAAACACATCTTCACTCAAAATCTTTTTACAACAACCTTCGAATCCTTTTGGTCCTAAGTTCCGAGTTCCGTCACCAATATTTGGGAGCGACGCGTTCGCTCCGCGGGAGAGACCGGCTCCTTTGACGGTCGACTCGCATTTCCTGAACGTGAAAGTTTCAGTAAGTACGCACGTATAGATTACCCAAGTTGGATAACGATAAGTAGAGATGCTGTGTAAGTGAATGTGATATTCAGAAGCGTGTTTAACGTTGGAGAGGTTACGCATCTACTATCAAATAATTTTTTAATATTATTTTATTTCTAATTTCCAGTGTTAGAGTTTTTATTTCTATGATATAATCTGCTCGGCTTAAGAGAAATGGAAATTTTTCTAGCCGTATTTTCTTGGTAAATTTCGTTGTGGTTTCTAGTATGTGTTCCAGTTGTCTCTTTGCTATAAAGATACAGACAGTATCTAGCAAGTTTCATGCGAGTGAATAACCGCCAATAATGTCGTCTGGCAGTGAATTGGGTTGATGATTACATAGGACCTAAAGGATATGTAAGTAATAAGCAACGAACTGTGGGCGCAGAGCAGTACTTACAGCTCTCTTACCTAAACCTTCGGTGATACAAGCGTGATGGTAGATCAAAATGATGATGATGATTTGGTCCGACCGGTTTCGGTCACGGTGACCGCTTTATGGACTCTGTTGTCCCTTTTTCTTAGTAAAGTTCACCTACCACCAGTAGACCAAAGTTCTAGTGCATTGCGGGCATGTGAACTCACCATTGACGATATTGTAAGAAAATGCCGCAGGTGGTCGGGCTTTTAATTCATCGCGCTTGGCGTCAAGCTCAATATCAATAATCAAAATCAATAGTATCTATCAAATCTATACTTAGCTCGTCATGAGCCTCTTTCTAGGCAATTCTATAATAGATAGTTTTC